>JAPWLS010001813.1:0-650548 GCA_028551675.1 Tineola bisselliella | reverse complement strand
TTGAAATGAAGTGAGATTTTCACTTTTCAAGGCCAAACATTTTTATATTCGATTACTTTAATAATATTTTACGTGTTTTAGGCATTTATTTATTTAAATAATCTCACAAAACGCATAGAATTATCGATTTAAACATCAATTATTATACAATGCAACCTTTTGATATAACGATACTGAAGGGAATCAAATAATTCGTTATATGAAGTAATTTGTTAAAATGAGGTTCGTTATACCGTAATGTAAAGGTATATTTTGCATTAGCTCTTACGTTTATTATTCGTTATATTAAGGTACTAATAAAATATTTAAGCTCATAAACTAAACACATTGTATAAATTTGAATAAGTTTTTTATTAGGACTGACTGACATTGACAGTCTTATATTCTTTATAAAACTTATTCTAATTTATAATAATCAAAAGGAGGTTGCGATCGCCAACAATTGTATAGTTTTACGTTGCAATATATAATTATTATAATTAGCATAATGAACATTTTTTTCATTTATTTACTTTTAGTAATTGAGCTCCAATGGAGCGCTTTTACTCGTCAAATACAAATTTGGTTTAGCTGCTGTATACTGGCATTGTCCACTTACATACTAATGTCATAATAATATATAATAAATCTACTATGATGTAGAAGAATAGCTGCTGTATAGGGGCATTGTCATCCTATTGTATACCTAAGGGTAAACATAAAATGACATTGGTTATGTCCAAGCTTTTTTATCAGTAAGATATTCATCTAGTTAACAAATTATGTTATTAGCTATGTGAAATTCGTTCGGCCCTTAGAAACTCACGCGTGTTGCCTTCACCTTCCGCGTTTTGTTGTGATAAACCTGGGTCATTGTTCTCTGGCGGGGATGAAAACTCGTCGCGCGCCGGTCTACGCCTCAGTCCCGATCAGCCGCTGAACACGAGTGTGGGGACGGAAGAGAATTGTTTTTGCCGCGCATTTTTCATATTTATATTTAGTAATCATTTTTTTAATTTGTGATCGTGTTGTGTTATTTTATTACTATTAAAATGAAGTATAAGGTAAGTTTTTATTTATATTCATTTATGTACCTACTTATATATTTTTAGAAATATATATTATATTTTATAATTTTTATTAATTTTATTTTAAAGGTAGGATGAGAAAACGTGTAAAAATAAAATATAACAAATTCCTTTTAATAATATATAATAATTTTTTTATTGCAATTAAACTAACAAATTCTTTTAAACGGATTTATCAATTCAGTTCAACCAATACTACTGAAAAGAAAATTGACTTGAGGAAAATACGGTTAAAGTTAGAAAAAAAAAATTAATCTAATTATGCGATAAACCACCAAGGTTTATCTATTTATAAGTACATCAGACATAAATTGCAGTTTTATTATTTTCCTTTATTAGTTCAGAAAAAAAATGAAGACCGTGTCGTTAGCGATTAAAAATAAATTACTCGACCTTTAATTCTTCTTAAAAAAAACATAACAATTTAAATATTTAATTATAACATCTCTAATTTCTTAATAAAAATTAATGCATGTAACGATTTATAATAAATTGTCAAAATGATTTCTTAGCTAAATTTTTTATTTGTAATACTAATCGTTAGTGAATAAAGAAAAAAACAAGAAAATTGACATGAGGGTTTATGTGTGAATAAAATTTAATAGAAGAAGAAGAAGATAGATGAATAAAAAAGAAGAAGAAATTTAAAGAGTGTCCCAAAACATATTAATTTTTGCTATAGAAGAAAACTGGTATTAAAATTAAAAAATATTTTGAAATTTTGCAATCATTAATTTTTATTCGTACTGCATTCTGGCAAAAGAAATAATGTATAAATTTATCTCTTTTATATTATGTGATCTATTTTTAAATTCAGCTGAAAGATTCACTCATCTTCTTCATTAGCTGCTACAAGATAAATTAATTTGACCGTAATTATCGGCTTATGAAAAAAAAACGTCAGAAGGTGAAGTCAGAAAAAACATTTGAATCTACATTTTATTAGATCATTAACTTTTTATTATTTATTAGAGCAATTTAAAGTTGTCATTGTGCATTATTTGTGTAGATTCTTCGTTGTTGTATTGAGTATTTCAGAAACCATTGATTTTTTGTCATGAAATAGAGAATTATATTTTAAAATTATTTCAAAAATAAAGGAAAATTGTTAAAATATTAGTACTGACTATAATAGAAGCCGCTGAAATAACCTAACAGGGCATTACACGTAATATTAAGAAATAATATTGTTTTCAACAGCATAAATCACCTCAATTATCAAACCCCGTTTGTCTATTATTGATTTTTAAATACCTTTCGCTTATAAACTAATTTAAAAAAAACAATACGCAATTAGTTTATTTGATGTCTGTGCTTATTCGAGTAAACAATTTTACACTAAATGACATTAAACTTGAAGTCTAATCTTTTAGTGTTGCTAGATTTAAAAATTATGTTAGCGACATTACTGCCTTTTTTAAGGTTAGGTCATCATAGTAGTGTGAATTGTATATTATATCTTTATATAATATGTATTTGTATAATCTTATATATTTTATTTTATATTTATATATCTTTATTATTCATGTATTTTGTTGCATAGGTTGCACTCTTTAGTTAACCACCTTGGGATACACGACATTTTTTGTTTTATTATCAGGTGCAAGAACAAACAACGCAGATGGTCTTCCGACCCGTGAACATGCCACATATAATTGACCATGGGAAACACATGGATTTTCCAGATTCAGACCACAAACTTTCAAAGATTGGCCTTGTGATTTGTATTTGTTTAGTTGTCATTTCCGTTTTGTTATTCCATCTCAGATACGTTTTTGGTATATCACGTTTTATAATGACTTTTGTTGCATTATGAATAAAATATAAATGCAGTTTTAACATGAAAAGCTGTTTATTTTCAATCACAATGACATAATTGGCAATAGTATTTTAAGCCTAGAATATTAATTATGTAACATTACTCCTCCTGAAAGCTCAATATCCGAAACGCGCAGGAGGTTTACGTCGTTGTGTGGAACGACGTGGTGCCTCGTTTAATGCTGCAGACGTTGAGGGTTGAGGCTCCCGCTGTTCAAGATTCTACTGTTGAGCGTTAGGAGACCCAGCTGATTTGTCTCCGTGTCCATCTGATAAACTTTGTTGTGTGATTTGAGTTGATGCACCAGGTTGATAAGTCATCGCGTCCGGTAAAACATGATCATTGACGTCACCCCTACCTCGTTTTGATCCACGACTATAATAGGAATAATTCTTCGGCTTCTTGTTGTTACTCACAGTATCGTTTTTCGTTTCCAAACTGTTATCGTTACGAATGACATCCTTATCATCGTTGTTCTCATCGTTAGTTTCCCTTCGCCTAAGTTGATCAGAGTGTTTCCGTTTGATTACTCCATTGTTCATTTCAACTTGATAGGAGTAAGGCCCGGTGCGTTTTGATGTATTCCCTGGTTCAGAGCCTTTTCCTATAGATTTGTTAACCCAGACCATGTCTCCAATCGAATATTCTGGCGGAATAGTTTCTTTAACTGATGGCTTGAGTTCCTGGAATAACCCAGCTCTTTCAAGATCTTCCTTAACACTTGACTTAAGAAGATCAAACGTAGTGCGCATTTATCTTCCAAACAACATTTCACTTAGTTGGTATCATTACCTTAGTTGGCGAATCTTTTTATTCACTGGGTAGTTGTAAAGAAAACTGATAGATTGTTTCACTTTCTTCCCGATGTCTTTTTACAAAACACACTTTTTCCGAGAGTACGTACGTTTTCTTGCCATAATAATTGTTCAATACAATAATCCCAATCTTCATTGTAGGGGTTGAAAACATCGAAGTTAAACTTGCCGATCGACATCGTTATTTGCATTATGAATAAAATATAAATGCAGTTTTAACACGAAAAGCTGTTTATTTTCAACCACAATGACATAAGTGACAATTGTATTTTAATTATGTAACGATTTTTATTCCCTTTGACGTATTATGTCACGCCACACGGGAACGCAGTCGAACGGGATAAAAAGTATCCTATGTCCGTCTCCTGGTTCTAAGCTACCACCTCACCAATTTTCAGCCAAATCGGTTCAGCCGTTCTTGAGTTATAAATAGTGCCACTAACACGATTTTCCTTCATATCCAACGGGATAAAAAGTATCCTAAAGCCTTCCCCCGGCCCTAAGCTACCTCCCCACCAATTTTCAGCCAAATCGGTCCGGCCGTTCTCGAGTTATAATTAGTGTAACTAACACAACTTCCTTTTATATATATAGATATTTTAAATTAAGTTAATAATTGCAGATTATGGTCGCCTTATTAAGAAAGATATGAAATACCGGCCCTTAATTAATTACTATGTGTTGACAGCTAATAATATAATAAACAAGATTCACTTAGGAATTTAAGAAACAATAACAAATAACAATTATTATTTATTTTAAATAACAATTGGTTGACATGCAGCGTCGTTTTCATTGTTTATTTTATACTGTTTTGTTATCACAATTGTGTACATTGTACAATACAATACTTTTAAATTGTACAAATTATTAATTAATTATTAAAGTTACAACTACAGTGCGACTTTGATATAACGATACTGAAGGGAATCAGAAAATAATTCGTTATATCAAGTAATTTGTTACAATGAGGTTCGTTATACAGAGGTTAGGTTGGTCTACGATTCGTTAAAAAAATATATTAATTTCATATTTCCTGTTATAGCGAACGATTTCGCTAAATAGAGGTAAATAATACTCTCTTTTTGTATTATGCAAAGATTAAAAATTCGTTATAAAAAGGTTTTTAACAAATGTACTCGTACTAGTGTTTGAGCTTGACTTACTGTTGGCTTACTAGAAGGATTATTATTTTTTTTTTACTGTATTTTTTTTTTAAATGTTGTATAGGTAGCTATATTATTTTTTTATTTAATTTTTTTAAAATATTTTTATATACATACTATTGGACATATACATGTATTTTATATACATATATGTTATTAATTTGACATTTATTGTAACCACTGTGTAATATGATTTATAAATTGTTATTCACTTTTTTTTTCTGAATTAAAATTCAGTTTTTTTTTATTATTATTACTTTATGTACAGGCTATGATTGACGAGTTTCTTGTGATATTCTTCTCGCCATACGCCTTCCCGAAGTCACGATAGAGTCTAACGATGAGCAAGTGCACGCCTTTAGTGCCTATGCTAATAAACGATTTTCATTTCATTCATTTCATTTCATAATGTAAAAGTATATCTTGCACTAGCTCTAAAAATTCGTTAAATCGAGGAAATCGTTATATTGAGGGTCGTTACATTAAGGTTACATCTATAATATATGAAAATTAAAAATCTTTTTTGTGCAAGCCTTTAGGTTCTTGTACATAGTCAGAAACTCGCCAATCATAGCCTGTACAATGTAATCTTTAAAAATTAATACAATGAATGTAAATAAAGCTAGTATCTAAGTATATAAGCACACCAACATACACACAATCATCTCAGTCACACTACGTTGCCATTAAGATAGTATTATTATTATTATTATTATTATTATTGCTTCTTGTTTGACGTGGACGTATGTCACAATTCTTCTTATCTTCTTTAACTGCTTTTGTTCTTGTATCGGTCAAGGTTTTTGAGAGATTTAAATCAGACGTCAGAGGTTCCCAACCTTATCAAAGTCGCCACTACGCCTGAATAATTTCAACAGTCTGAAATATCTGTCTTTCCCATTTCTACCTCTCCCAGCATTCACAGGAAATCCACAGCCTACGTAAAGGCGTTAAATAGACTATAAATAATTATAATAAGTAAATAATTTTATACTCGAGTCAATATATAAAATACAAACCGAAATTATGTCCATTTTAGTAAGTTGCATAACAAAAAAAGAGGTTATTTTATTTATTTTTAATTAAACTTTAGTAAAACAATATAATTTTTTAGATTTATATGAGAAAAAATGAGTAAATAAATAATTTATTAACCTTGGAACGTTAACCCGTGCGATTCAGCGAAAACGTGCGTCATACGGACGGAGTATATTTCTAGTAACGTTTTTTTTCTATAATAATAAACGTATAAACCCATTATATAGGGCTTAGTTTTATTTCTGACTGACATAACTGTCTAGGTCAGTCTACCAAAAGTACAGAATATAACTCGCGCCCGGGTCATATTTTTTAGTCCCTCATTTGAAAACCATATAATATTATACGTAAAATATACTCGCAAATTAATAAATAAATAGTTATAGACTCAACACTGGCACTAAATTTAAAATATATGTTCCAGAAGATAATTATAATAAAAATTATATTTTCCGGACCATTTGGCGCCCTTTTGTGAATAGCGCCCTCTTTTATTTAAATATTCTAACATAAAGTTTAAACAATTATTTAGGTACATAGGTATATGTATAAATGCTACATAATATTATATTTCAATATGATACAAAAGAATATATATTTAAACCAGTTTTTTAAATTAATTTTAAGGCTTCGTCAAACATCACCCCTTATAGGGTTATAACTAGACACAAACGGTCGTAGGAGTAACAGAATCCGTTACAAATAAAATAAGTTTATTCACCCAATTCTAGGCACAATGGTAGTAATAACACGTATAAAAGTGCAATGAACCGAATTTTAATATTTTATGTTGTCAACAAACACTAACGGTAATGGCGACCTTTTAAAATTAGACGTATCATGATGTATGGAACAATGGATTTAGCACAGTTACTTTATTGAGAATGTCGTTCACTACACACATATAATCTGATCTCTATTCTGTGTCGAATAATTATTTTATTATTAAAAGAGGAAATACATAAAATAATTAAATTAATCAAATGAAATAATGCAGAAACTTCCCAACTATGGATCGCGAGCGAATATTGTAGTGCTAATTGTAATAGGTATGTATATTGTATATGTATATAATATAACCGAGTTCGCTTCAAGCGATTTGTATGGAAATTTGAGCAGCGCCACCGCGTGCTGATTTGGAACTACAATATTTTAGATACTTTTTGTTAATTTTCGAACGTCTCGATCTTTCGTTCATTTGATAGATTGCTGGTGCTCGTTAGTCGTTAGTAAAAATTCATGATCCCGATTGCTAACGGATCCATTTTACTTGTGACAGCTCGATTCGAAAGCCAGACTAAATTTGTGATAAGCCCACTGTCATTCATATTGGTAACCAGTAGCATAGTTAGGTAACCAAGGGCCCTGGGGTAAAGAAACTAGGGCCCCAATTCGAGGGGAACAAGATGTTCGAGACTTGTTGGGAACTCACGTGTATTTTTCCATTATTAAAGTTGCGTTCCTGGAGTCTGGTTTATTTATATTCCGAATGTGAGAAAATTTTTCACTAGTTCAATTTATAATTTGTACGCCAGGATCCGAGGGGCCCCCTGGGCTGGGATGCCCCGGGGCACTGCCCCGTCTAGTCCCTTAGTAGCTACGCCACTGTTGGTAACGCTTGTATTTTCAACAATCACATTTTGTGAAACATATATGCATAAACATAATATGATTTTAAACAAAATTAACATCTCGAGTCGATTTCTGTTTGTTACGAATTATTTTGAATAATTGAGATAAACAATGATCTTGCCGATTCATTTGAGAAGATGCGTCTGTTAAAAGTCAGTGATTATGAAGATGTTATCTCGTTTGTGTTCGCATTGTGTTCGTGTTTTGTGACCCACTCCGCTTTGCATACAATGATTTTTATGCAAAAAATACACTGTCACAGTGATCCTGAATGTCAAATATCTGATATTAAATTTGACATTTGACGTCGGCTCATAAAAGGTTTATTTAATTTATTCACGAAGATTAATTTTTACAAAAGTAATAATTAGAGATGTGCTGATTATGACTTTGGCCGACTAGCCGACTAGCGGATTAGTCGGTCGTAAATAAGCCGACTAGTCGGCCGATTACAAGGTTTTTTTGAGTTTTATAGCTCACTAGTTTGACGATAGTTTCAAATATCATCACGCAGTATTGCAATTTATGACATTAAATATTATGTTGATTTGTTTTTTAATTAAGATACTAATTTTGTTTGATAAATGTCATCAATATGTTTTCTTTACAAGGAAGTAACACATGAATTTTATTGAGAAATAGACACAAAGTAATAAGCCGGCTAGTCGGCGCTTTTTACCGATTAGTCGCCGACTACGATAGTGGCCGAATAGTCGGCTTTACCGACTAGTCGGAACATCTCTAGTAATAATGTTAATCAAAAATTAATTTTCAATTTAATTTATTGATTATATTTTTAAACTGTTACATAATTTGTTTTAACGTAATTGCTACATTAGTTTATACTATGTGTATTTATTGAAATTAACCATGCATGCACGTACATATATTAAAAGTTGTTATATTACTCACAAAATAGATTGAAAAAACGTTTATGTGTCGGAAAGAAGGTCACCGTAACAGATAATGAGGTGCTCACACAATAAAACTTAGACATGCATTTTCGATTATGTAAAACTATGCAAGTGATAATGTATTATGCAGACGCGTTCCAATTTCATTGCTTTAATAAGAATAACAAGCTTCAACTGTGTCTTTCAATGCTGTACGGGATATTAAATGGATTAAAATGAAATGAAAATAGTTTATCAGCATAGGCACTAAAGGAATGCGCTTGCTCATCGTTAGAATCTACCGTGACTCCGGAAAGGCATATGACGAGAAGAAGACCACAAGAAACTCGTCAATCATAGCCTGTACACAAAATAATTAACAAAAAAAACTGAATTTTAATTCAGAAAAAAAAAGTAAATAATTCAAAAATCACATAGGTAATTCACAAAATATTATTCTTCTTATCAGAAATAAATAAAAATAAAGATTTTTGCTTTTGAGGCACACAAATAGCATTATCAAATTATTTACTTATAATTGCGTTTATTTTGGCTGCAAATCTTCCGAAACGTCGGATTGAATGTTGATAGTAAACTGTAAATTCTTATAAATTATTTATCTACGTATTATTACTAATTTTGGTCATGCCGCAAGAAGGGTTCGGACGGAATTCAATGTCTAAGCCTAATTTTGGCGCTCAAAACGGGCTGTCAGTTATTCTTTTGTTTTTCAATTGTTTTTTGTTTAAGAAATATTAAGTTTTTATTTTTTAAGTTCACATTTTTAATTCATATTTAATTCCATAAAGTGATAAGAAGTAAAGAAAGTTTGAATTTATTAATTACAAACACACTGTGAAAACTGATTATATTTGATAATTAATGCTGTTATAGTATTATAAATTAATTGTTTGTCGTTGAAGTGTTTTGACAAATCCAAGTGTTCCGATAGGATACGGATGATGTTAAAAAAAATATATATATAGTCGAGTTATATTAGATTTGTTGAAATAGTTTCAATATATAATTTCCGAGATACTTAATACAATGTACACAAACAAACTATGCACAATAACAACTATATAATCCCACCACATGTTAATACAACCTGGTGATAATGTACGATGCAATTTCTAACTGTAGACAAATTTGTATTGTATATAATGCCTTTTAACAATGGCAACTTTCAATTTCATTTGTGCTATACATGCACAGAATTACATTATTATTATTATTGTGCATTTTTTTGTATCCTTTTGTGGATCGCTCACACAAATTACTTCATTTGATATAGCATAGACAATAGACAAGACGGAGCACAAGAAAATGTCATTGTGTCACGTGCTAATTTCACTTTCCCTCCAAAAGTGTTATTGCTTATTACGTAATCTTAAATCCTAGTTTGATATATGCATTTTAAATGTTATCTATCTGGGATAAGCAGAATAAGTTTAAGACGCTGTAAAATTCTTAATTTAGTTATTTTTTGTTAACAACATTCCTAAGTTCTGCACATTCGCCATCCATTGGCGCCAATCCGTGATGTCACTTTGACAGTTTACTTTATAAATTAATGCTAAGGAATTCATAGACAATAGTATAGTCGATTCAGCCGATTGGTTTTTCAGTCTAACATTATTAATAAAAAATATATTAATTAATTTGACGTAACAGGAAATGTAAGCCAATGCTGCTATAATGTTATAATGATACTAGTTTTGTCCCGCGGTTTCACTCTCGTTAAATTTATATTATAGTATATATGCTTATAAATGCTTGTCTAACTTCAAATTGAAATTTAAGGGCATCTATTGCTTTTGCGTGGATTTATTAATTTTTTTTTTATCAAAAATGTGATCTAGTTAAATAAGTTTTCGATTAATCCCAGATGTTGCAAAGCATTGCTTAGTTTGGTATTATCTTATATTAAATTTTAAATTACATTAAAACTATTTTTAAAAAATGTTTTTAGGAATTTCTCTCATTGAGTCATTAAAAAAATATACGAACGAACCAATAAAACCAATAAATATATCTTTTTTTAAACAAACTAATAGTTTCTGAGATGAATGCCTTCAAACAGACAAACTTCCCAGTTTTATAATACCACATTAGTTACGTGATAAGCCGTCACACATGAGGCATCGCGCATTCACGGTTCAAGATTAATCAAGAACGCTGAATTATTAAGTCTAACACAATTGTGTTCTTCAGTAAATGCACACTCGTATATGAGGATGCATTCGAAGTTGGAAAGCTTATGTCCTTGCATAACGGACGCATCAGCAGCAGGCATTGCAACACGATGTCGAAGATTTACGATTCGCTCGATTATATACATACTATTCACTTCTATTGTAATTATAATTGTATTATATACTTTGTTATAATTTAATGTTTTAAAACACTTTTATGCGGCTTATGATTGTGTTTTATCCGATATTTGAAAAGCTTTAAGCCAGTCTTGTCAGTAAAATTTTAGTCTTGCGACTCATCTCTTGGCTATCTTAGAAAAAGGGGAGTATATATATTGGTAATGCTGAGATTCCCTAGTAGCGAGTCGCGAAACTATTTAATGTCGTGAATGAAAACAAAAAAGAAAATACAACTATTATACATTACATATTGCAACATAAATACAAATATTCTTAAATAAGTATTATCAGCTTGTAAAGGGGTTACCACAGTTTAAGGGGGCTACTCAGGCGTACGAACTTCGGACGAAAATACGGACGTTTCCAACTCAGGAACACTTGTTTGACAAAATTCACGTAAGCCACAGAGTACAGCGGGCTTATCACGAATTTAGTCTGGCTTTCGAATCGAGCTGTCACAAGTAAAACCGATCCGTTAGCAATCGGGATCATGAATTTTCACTAACAACTAACGAGCACCAGCAATCTATCAAATGAACGAAAGATCGAGACGTTCGAAAATTAACAAAAAGTATCTAAAATATTGTAGTTCCAAATCCGCTGCTCAAATTTCCATGCAAATCGCTTGAAACGAACTCGGTTCGAAAGCCAGACTAAAATTCGTGATAAGCCCACTGATCACGAAACCTCGGATATGCCTGAGTTAGCCCCCCAGATATTTATTGATATATTATTATAACACATTGTTCATGTATTTATTTATTAAATAATAATAAAAGAAATTGATAATAATTTAATTTTTTTTTCTGTAAATTTTATGTTTATTAAATTATTTCACTAATTGAAGTAACGTAATACGGTTTTAATATTCAGTTGTGCGTGATCGAGCTTAGGTAATACTAACCCACAAAATAAAGTTTTAGAAAATATTCGTCGCAAGAACTTAACCTTGGCAGCTAAGAAAATGTAACCGTAAAATAGACCGATATTTTTTTAATACTTACTTCGCGCCAATTTCTATTGTTTACAAATGATTTCGCGATTGTTACTGCGGTTGCGGGTAATGTGAAAAACCGCAGCTAAATCCATATCTGCCACAACCAATCATAAACTCAGGCCCTCAAAGAAAGTTATTAACAAAACGTAATTCAAAATTAATATTTTCCTTTTTTTTATATTAACACATTAAAGACGGAAGTCGTAGTACTACGATTTATCTCGACTTTTAATTCTTTTTTAATATTTCTTGTAGTTTTATGAGTTTAAATAAACTTTTTAAGTTTAAATTTTTCTATGATTATACAAAATATCGCCCGCCTTACCTAGCAATCAATGGTTTCTGAGATACTCAAATACAACAACGAAGAATCTACACAAACTAATTCAAATGTCTTTATTGCATGTCACAATTATAATACTCCTTTTTCTTTTTCATCAATGGCCTCAGATGTCTAATGAAGACAATTCTGCCAATGTCGAGTATTCGGGCAAAAACCCAATAAGAGATTACAAAATTTAATTCACACATAAATACTCATGTCAAAAAACATTATAAACAATAACCTAAATCAATACTAATCCTTTCAGATTGAAAATTTTTCACAATTATAATAATGTGATTATTTAACATCATTTGCCGTTTCCAATCATTGAAGTACTCGTCAACTGAATAAAAGCATTTTAATTCTAGATATGTTTTTAATTTATTTTTAAATTGTATTAGGCTCTCATCATATTTTATCACTTTTGGCACAATATTATTAAAAATTTAAATTGTCATGTTGTGCGGACCCAACTTAAGGTTTAAGACATTTATTTACTCAAAAAGAATTACAAAAAATTCACTTAATTGAGATAAAAAAATAAATATTAATTATAAATAAACATATCGTACGTAGAATACTGACAACACCATCACAAAGCACTCAAACCCATTATATGTTTTTTAATTCATATTTAAATTTAATAATATTTCTAATATTAGTTATGTTAATTGGTAATTCATTATAGAACTGCGCTCCTTCCACCATAACACTTCTTTTTCCATAGCTTCACCATATTAATACTCGATTTCACCGCCAAAAAAACATTTAACCTCAAGTTTTTGGGAATAACCTACCATGTTGATAGGATACAGCGATACAATGTAATTAATTTGTTAACAATTGAAATTTACAACACAAGTTATTTTGTTACGAACATTGTAAAATAAAATAGACTAAGTGCTTTAACCAGCGGTTCTCAAACTTTTTTGGCGAAAGAAAAAGCCTTAATATAATTACAAAAACTGATTTATATGTATTTATGAATAATCATATTGCAATGTAATATTTAGTTGGAATCTTTAGATGTAACCTTATAATCTCCCCTTGGTAGGTATTTTTTGCAGTATTTTAGCCCTAGGGTTCCGCGGAGCACACTTTGAGAATGGCTGGTTTAAACCATAATTTCAACCTTCCTTTCATTTGGCATACGCGTTACAAAATTTTTACGTTCTATTATAAAAATAATATTAAAAAGCTTAAGGTTTGGCAAGTGGTCCACTATGCCCATAGTTAGGTAGACGATGTCGTAAGTTATTGAACAAATGTATTAAAATTAATCGTATTATATATTGACCAAATTAATAATGTTGTAGATTTTTTTACAGATTAAGGGAAAAAATAGAAATGTAGAAAATATAATATTTAATGGAACTAAAAAACATGATATTAAAAAAAATAGCGTATAAGTCCCAAAAATGTCACTCAAAACTGTAAATAAATCAATGTCAAATCATAATTTATTTCAAACCAAACTTCCTAACGTACCCAAATAGGGCTAACGTCATTAAGAATTAAAAATTAGAAAAATTAGATATAACTACAGTAAAACAACTTAATTAACACTAGATTTACCAGACCAGTCAAAATGACTTGCAAGATCAAATTAAAATTCCTACTGCATGTAACATTTTCTTTAATTCTTCTAATCTTCTTTAATTTATAACAGAAGAATTAGTTTTATGAATTTTATATTATTTTACTTATATTTGTAACAAATATATACTTTTTTGGTTTTGGTAGAAATAGGTATATTTAAGCTGGTAAATCTAGTGTTATTTAAGTCATTTACTCTGTACAAATATTGAGTGTTTTGCGCAAAATAATTGAATTTAGCAGAACATTAAGAAATAATAAATATAAATTGATCTTAAACCATCTGTGACACGCGCCGTCGCATTGCATTGTGTTGGTCGCAGACCTGTGCAACGATACTTTACGCTTATTTATTGTCATAATATTTAATTAAAGTTGGTATTAATGACACTTTTATGTTTGTTGTAAATGAACTAGGCTGAGAAGTGGAATTTCTGCAATAAATATACAAATGATCTAATGTTATGTCTTTTATACTTTCACTTTAAAACTATGTATTTCAGCTGCTAATTAAAAAAATTAGGATCCCTACTAAAATTACAATAATATAACTCAAGTCTGCCAAAATATGCCATAAAATGTCTTTCGCTGCGAAAACTATTGATGTTAGAACAAAAAAATGCTCTACAATATTAAAGAACATGTCAATATCTACAAAAAAATGTCGCGATAGCATATGTCTAACTATTGTTGCATACTACATAAAAGCGAAATTATGAAATATCGAAAACCGCGTGACGTACTAAGATGAAATTTGGCATGGAGGTAGTATTTAATTAATAAATATGATAAACATTCCTTATTTTATTTACAAATAAAAACGAATACGCGAATTGATGACACATGAAAACAACTTGCGGCTTATCATGAGTGTAGTACATATGGTGATTCATTCCAATATCATCCTTATGTTTTATGAAGAATATACAAAGTGGTAGAATTGTCGGAATTCGATAAGGCACGATGTTGTTATTACGTACTAGCTGTTGCCCCCGACTTCGTTCGCGTTTTAATGAATATTTCAACGACGCCTGCCTTTTATGGCAATTTTAAAAACAACCTTGGGTTGCATTATTGTAGTTTTAGTAAGGATCCTAATTGTTTTCCTGTAATTTATATATCCTATATTGATCAGTGATAATGTAGCATTTAAATGGTGAAAGAATTATTGAAATCGATCCAGTAGTTTTTGAACTAATTCATTACAAACATACAAAAATACAAATCTTTCCTCTTTGTAATATTAGTACGGACAATTATTTCTATAATTAATCTAAATATTTTCGTTATAAATAACTAAAAAATCAACATTTAAAGGTTGGCTGGTGGAATATGCTACCTAGCATTAAGCCCGCCTTGTACTGATGTACCAAGTTTTTAAATAAAAATACATATATAATTATATTTAAAAATAAATGTACGTTATTACAAATATGAAGATGTCACTCTTGTAACTCATACAATTCCCAAAAGCACATGAGGCTTTGCGGTTTTTACTTAAAAAGGCACAATTCGACCACATCACGTACTGTTTATTGTTTACGATGAAATTATTAACCGAATGTCTTTGCTCCAGGTGAAGGACGTTGACACCGAGAGTCAACATTCGAGGAAAACTGACGAACATAAATTAGAAGAAAAGTTGTAAGTACAATATTGTACAATCTATATATATATAAAACTCAAAGGTGACTGACTGACTGACTGACTTAGTGATCTATCAACGCACAGCCCAAACCACTGGACGGATCGGGCTGAAATTTGGCATGCAGGTAGATGTTATGACGTAGGCATCCGCTAAGAAAGGATTTTGATCAATTCCACCCCTAAGGGGATAAAATAGGGGATGAAAGTTTGTATAAATCTTATTAGATTTTCGACTGATTGAACTGAAATTAAAGATGAGAGCTACTATGATGAAGACGTTTTAAACAAAAATAAAGCCGCAAAAACTACACCTAATTAATAATAATACTTCTTAACGGGAGCGAAGCCGCGGGCAACAGCTAGTGCTATTATAAAACTCTTTATGAGGCTACGTATGTTAGGATTATATTTTTAAATATGCTTTTTATTTAATTTACTATATTTATTCTTCTTCTTCTTTCTTTATTAATGGCCTTAGATATTTTTAAATGTACTATTAAAATAATACACTTCTGCCAATGTCGAGATTTGGAAGTAAAAGCTGTAGAATCAAAAAATCCCCTAAAATTTATAATATCAAAAAACCTCATTTATGTCAAAATCTTTATTAAATTCATAACGTTTTGATATTTATTCTTCTTCTTCTTTCTTTATTAATGGCCTTAGATATTTATTAAAGATAATTCTGCCAATGTCGAGTATTTGGGTAAAAGCAAATCAAAAAATTATAAAATTTTAATTCACACGTAAAACCTCATGTCAAAATCTTTATTAAATTCATAACAGTTTAACATAACGTTTTGATGTTTAGGACTTTTGTTACGATTTTTTTTGACATGGGGGTATACGTGCGAATTAAAATTTTATAATTTCTTATTAGACTGTTGTCAGAACATTCGACATTGGCAGAATTGTCTTCATTAGACATCTAAGGCCATTAATAAACGAAGAAGATTTTTGTTACAAAAAAATATGTCATTTGAGTGATTGACATTTGGATGGGAAGACGGGTTTGGTCTACTCGAGTTTCTAGTGTGAATCTAATTGGTTATATATAAAGTAACATAGTCTTGGATCACAGCTCCCAATAATATGTGCAACTTTACGTCGCGTAGTTTCGTTGACTTAACAAAGAATAATCTTTAAAATGACATCATCAGAATTTCTCCAATTTTATAGTGTATTTATAGGCATGCCTCTGTTGCGACAGACGCGGGTGTTCGTTGCCGCGTGTAACTAATAAGGAAAACAATTGACTTTTATATTTCCCGACATTATGTAAAACAACTTAACACTATTGCCGCTGAAGAAATTACACTAATTATTTTATGAAACTAAACCGTTAATTTAAATAAAAATATAGACGATATAAATCAGCGGTTATCAAACTTTTTTGGCGAAGGAAAAAGCCTTAATATAATTATAAAAAACTGATTTATATGTATTTATGAATAATCATATTGCAATGTAATATTTAGTTGGAATATTTAGATGTAACCTTATAAGCTCCCTTTGGTAGGTATTTTAGCCCTAGGGTTCCGCGGAACACACTTTGAGAATGGCTGATATAGATAGTTGAAAAGTTTTCGTTTAAATACAGGGTGTTCTGTAAGTGGTGGATCAAGCGAAAACTGGAGGCATATGTTAAAAAATAATATTTAACTAATAGTTAATAAATAATGGGAAATTTTTATTTTTCTAAAAATTGACTGATATATTTTACAAATATTTCATAAAGTTGTACATTTCACTGAATTATTTTTATGTTGAGATTTACGAAGAAAATGTTTGTTTTGAATTTTCCCACCAATATTTAGAAAAAAAATTAAATTCGAAGAATTTTTAGTATGAACTTTGAATGAAACCTGTTTAAAAAAATGTAGTACACCATTTTGGCCCATTATTATAAAAATATGTACTGACAGTACAGGAAGAAAAGAGGCGTGAGTTAGGTTAACAGTTTCATGATAAATCAATGCATATTTCCAAGTAGTATGAAATGCAATAATTGTTCTACATTAGCAGACTGAGTTGAGTTACAATGGCGTGACAAAAAACCTAATGTTCACATGTATCTTTTATCATCGGTGTACAAGTTTCCGCTGCAAAAAACTGCCTTTTTAGAGTTCCATAACGATGTTACTAGTTGTTGATTTAAGTTTTGAAATGAAATGAAAATCGTTTATTAGCATAGGCACTAAAGGCGTGCGCTTGCTCATCGTTAGACTCAAGTTATTTAAAATAATATGTAAAATATATATTGTTCGCGCTATTTTTCTACCTGGCAACCCTAAAGGATGTCTACTGCACCGTTGTCTACTGTCTACTGCTCACGCATTTTTTTCTTTTACTGTAACCGCTTATATTTAGGAATCTTTTATAATTTTTATTCCAATTACAGAGTTACTGTGTAGCGGAAATAAAAAACAATTTTATGAATTTGAGTTTTAATTTTGATTTTTTTGTTCCGATTGTTTCGTGGGATTACAACTTGACCACTTCCTTGAACTATCTTAAACGATTGGTTTTGGATCAGTGATACTCAACCTTTTTATTTACCTTATTATTTAAAAAAAAAAAATATTAACATTATTATATATCTAAAATGTGGCGGCACACTTTTAGAATAATAGTATCCGAGAAAAATAAAAATACGGAACCTCACATGCGTGTAACGTAATAAACTCACTGAATACAGAACAGACAATACACGCTTGTGTAATTACCTGGTTAGCAGATAAATATCATTATGATAGTATACATAATACGTGAAGGACTTCCCAATTCCCCCTTTGTATTTGTCAAAGTTATGGTTTCGAAATTGACTACATTTAGTTTACAAATTTAGTTTATTTTGTATAAAAGAAATTTTTTTTTTTCACAAACTAGATTCAAAAACCTCGGTAACCCGGTTACTGACTTAATGTATGAAATAAAAAAATTAAAATAGTACAAAATATTGCTCTCAAAAATTTCCTATAAACAGTACAGTCTGATTGTAGGACCAATTAGAAAGATGATCGCACAATCTAGTCTTAGACCTGTTTATACAGAACCTTCTTTAACTCCAATAGCAGTGGTCTGTTTATTATAAAATGGTGTAACCAGCGTGAAAGTAGACCAAATTTAAGATGATAGCACCAGTATACTTCTGTGGTAACATCAGACACAGGTCATATGCCAGGCTATTATAAGAAATATGAATTCTAAAGATCATTGACATGCGCATTTTTTTTTGAGTCCTTTGTACATCCATCATCCACCTACTCGACGTTGTTAAAATTAACACACAAAGATGGGGTTAATGACCTTTAAGGGTTGGTATTTTTATTTATTTATTTAGACATACACAAACAAACCATAACATGAAAGTAACAACTACACTAGACTAGAGAAATAAAGCTAAGTTTGGTAACCTAATAGTTGTGATAAACATCTGAAGAAAACTATATACATTAATGTTTTAGGCTTTAAATGGAATAAATCAAGATCCGTGAAGTAACAATATCGTATCGTATTGAAACAAATAAAGGCATTTTGACAAGATCACAACATATAATAATTATATCAATGATTTTGGAATGTTTTCAAGAGTCTCGTCAGTCGTTGTATTTATTATGTTAGTTTCCTGGTTGCACATTTTTGAGGGTCATTGACCTATGCAAATTGTGGGTCATCTGCATTCTTGCAGCTTTTATCTGCGCATGCTTTTTGTATATATCAATTTTTTAATATATGAAATTGTATTCAGAAGTATTCGAATTATCAATTTCCGCGTGCGTTCCGGACAGCTTCGTTCTGTCTATTGTTGCCTTCTTAATCTTGTTATCTAATGTTAAACGCATTTCAGCCATGACAATGTGTGACTTCGAGACACACAATTATTATATATATAAGACACTAGGCGCAGTTTTTAGTACACTGTTTTCTTTGTACTTTTGTTTAATGTGTGTTAAGTAGTTATCACCATTCCTGTCGTGGGTCATAATTGAAAACTTGCTCCAGTTATTAACCACATATCTGTCAATTTTTAATTTCAGTTCAATCAGTCGAAAATCTAATAAGATTTATACAAACTTTCATCCCCCATTTTATCTTCTTGGGGGTAGAATTGATCAAAATCCTTTCTTAGCGGATGCCTACGTCATAACATCTACCTGTATGCCAAATTTCAGCCCGATCCGTCCAGTGGTTTGGGCTGTGCGTTGATAGATCACTATGTCAGTCAGTCAGTCAGTCACCTTTGAGTTTTATATATATAGATATATATATATATATATATATATTTATTTATTTATTTACACATTCGTTTAGTCCAGTCATTCTCAAAGCAGTTCGTGTATGTTAATGGGTAACTAACTGCTCAAGCGATTCATGTATGGCCGCCCTAAAAGGGAGTCTATAAAGTTAGGTAGTAGGTCATAATATGATACCAGTTTTTTTATTGTTTTAAGGCTCCGTCATATATTTCACTTTCCAAAAGTTTGAGAACCGCTGGTTTAATCTATAGTGTTGTGAGTACGGCTTACTATAGCGTTTATGTTGTAAAGTGAATCAAATCCATCTCGCTTATTTGTATGCGTAAAGTACTTCTTTACCTTTGACTTCTCTTTTCTATTTTTTTTTTTAACAAAATAAACTTTAACAACGTAAATAAATAAAGATGTAGTCGTAACTCTGTTTTAATCGCATGCGCAGGAGACATGTTTACGTGCGACATTGCACTGTACAATAACAAAAATTTATAACATTTTTTTAAATATGAAATTTAAATTATTATTATTTTCAGCTATCAATTATCCCGCCTTTTCTGCTTGAGTCTAATACAAAAATTTATAAGAAAATTATTACCTATATAAATAGTTAAAGAAAAGTATAGCTATATATTTTCCTATGGTGAAATTTTTGCCACATTTCAGCTTAACATTAGATCGATTGTAATTACATGTAGATTAATATTTAAAAAATGATTGTTTTTGTTGATATTAGTATTCTATTTTTGTAATTTCTTATTGGATTCTTACTCGAATACGTCTGAGGTCATTGATAAATAGATATGTATAAACGAATGAACGTGGAATTCTTTGCTTTAATAAGAATATAATATATTTGCTTCTGCACAACAAAGTTGAGTCACGATGCCAATGAACGTATAAAAAGTAACATGTTTTTTATTTATAATAATGTATAACAAATTCATCTGGTTGTAACACAAATTGGTATTCGGAACGCGAGTTGTTGCCAAAATTGTTGTAACACTCCAATTTTTAACGTAAGTCACCAACCACAAGTTTATATTTTACCAAATTATTATGAAATTATATTGTTATGACTTGTAATGCTATTTGACACATTTACTAAAATAATTTTTTTTATTTAATTTTTTGATTTTGAGCTTTTGTTTCTCAAATTGGGACCCACAGGGGGGTGGGGGATAATTCCCCTATACAGCCCTATATAACAATGCCCCTATACAGCAGCTATTCTTCTACATCATAGTAGATTTATTATATATTATTATGACATTAGTATGTAAGTGGACAATGCCAGTATACAGCAGCTAAATCAAATTGATAATTATTATTTCATTTATATTTGTATTGATGAGTAAAAGCGCTCTATTGGAGCCCATTTACTAAAAGTAAATAAATAGAATCCGGCGATGCAATCGGTAACTTTCGCCACATTCATAATACAATACGTCAATATATAAAATAATTATATGTTGTACAAATTGTATAATAACAATTATAATAACATTATTATTGGTAACGACAATTCGCTAACTTTCTGTATTCGGAAATAAGTTAAAGAGCGTGACGGACCGCTGATGCAAGCCGAAGGTTTATGCGAGGTTAATCTATAGTACATCTACGAGCGCACTGTTCGTTCATGTCTACATCCCAAAACTGTTTTACTACAATATGTCCAATATAACCTATGCCTCATTCAGACATTTCGAATTCAAATTCATTTATTTGCCATAAATATGGTTAGTAACGTAACATAGGTCTTAAAATAATATTAGTACTATCACATACTTTACACAATGTATATGGCATGCAAATAATTCATACAATTAAATTTTACTATAATATAAATGTCAACCTTAACACTAGGTTTACGGACGTTTTCTATATATCTACTTCTACTAAAACGCGTCAATTTGACGCATATCGTAGAGATAGGTATACCACATAGACAAGTTCAGTAATTCAACACGTTTAAAGAAAATAGACTTCAATTTATATTTCCCTCGATCAATGAATAAAAGTCATACAAAAAGATAAAATAAAAATTTAAACAGTTTTTGGTAATTCTCTGATAAAAGTCAAAATGCGTCAAATTGACGCGTCCCATAAACCTAGTGTTAAATTTAAACTTACATAAATGTCATTCATAAATTCATCAATTGAATAGTAGGATTTGATTATTAAAAATATGTTAAGATTTTACAATTTAAATTATCTAGGCTAGCACTAAATTTTTGTATGAATTTATTATAATAATTTTTACACTCAAATATATTACTTGAAAATATTAACTAAATAAAATCCCTGTATAAAAGAGTTCAACGATCGTTTCCCAAACATTTTCACAATAAACTATTTCTATTTATTATTTTACATAAATTGTATTACATTTTTAAAATGCTTAATTTAAAACTAAGCAAAAATTGTACCTACTAGCATTATTCTGTACAAGGCTATGATTGGCGAGTTACTTGTGATAGACATTAGGGAAGGTCGAAATTGTTTTAAAAAAAAGTTTGATCCAACGATTTATAATTTATAAAATATTTTGTTCGAAATCTCTTGTTTATCTGATTTATGCCTTAAAATATTCAGCTGCCCTTTCGCACAGATTTCGTCTGAGATATATGTATTCTTCTATATATGTATTTAGAAAATAAAACAATGTTTTCTTGATTTTTTTAAAATCTAAAACAATACTATATTTAAATATTGCTATTGATTTATCAGCAAATAAAATAAACGGCTAAAGACCTCCGCCGTTGACTCGTGAATCATTAACTTCCTGTTTAAATTAATAAAAAACACATCAACAGTAAATTGTGTACTTTCTTTGTTTTGATGAAGATCTTTGATAATGGTTCCGTTGTTCGTGCGTGGAATATATTATTTTATTTAAATATATATCTTAGTATGGTGATAATTAACATTTAAATGTGACGCGTCGATTGGTCACTCTTTGTCTAGGAATTAAATAAAAGTAACGGATGTTTTTGCGTAAATTTGCGACCAGTTTAAAGCTACTTATAAAGTGATTGTAGCTTCAACTAGTATATGCTCTGGACATCCAAGGGAATGTCTCAACGATTGCATATAAATATATAACTATACAAGCTTTTACCCGCGGCTTCGCTCGCATTCAAGTCATTAAATAAGTATCAGAGATCATTTCAATTCAAATGAATCAGTATGATAACTATATTTTCTTGCTTGGCTGGGATTATCAATTTTTAAAAATGACTACATACAATGATGTTTCCTAACCTCAAAAATTCAAAGAGTTTTATACTGCATATATAAAAATGTCAAAATAGCTGAAACTATAGTCAATTGAAAACTAAATTTTTTTTTAAATAAAAAGTATCCTATGTTACTTGTAGTACCTCCAAAAATATGTGTACAAAGTTTCATGATGATCGGTTAAGTAGTTGTTGCGTGAAAACGTAACAAACAAACTCGCATTCACATTTATAATATTAGTAGGGATTTTCAAAACAGCTTTTTTGAAATAATTTCCATGCATAGTTTATTATTAAAACCGAACCACTAGTTATGAATGTAATATCCAAAATTGGTACAATAATTAAAATAATGATAGGTATGTCTTCTTATTTTTAAAACATAAATTATATTCTAATCAATTGGATATAGGATTAACTATATTTTACTTATTTTCAACTTTAATTGTAAATATTTTAAAAAGTTGTGTTAATAACGATAATAATATATACGGAAAACAATTAAAAGTCTGTAAATATATGTTTTAATTACTATCCTTTGAACAATTACCACGAATACAGTGCTACTATCTACAAATCAACGCGGGTTTTAGTGTAATTACAGACCAGGGTGTACTGGTGTGTCAAAGCATGCGTACGGCTCAAGAAAGTGGTTCCGTTGATGCATTGAACTTGGCTGCCACGACTTCACTGTCACTATCGATGTACCAATTAAAGCATTTCAAGCTGTAATTCGTAATTGCTTTACAATTTCTGCAACCGGTCACAGTTGTCAATCATGTCAATACTCAATTGATTATTGATGTGAAACATCTATTTGGACATGATCGTTTACGTGTGAAAAATTTTATCGTTTGAATACTCGACATTGGCAGAATTATCTTTAATAGATATCTGAAGTATATATACAGTCTATAATTCTATATATAGTAGAGTGCACAGTGTGGCGACGCTTGCCCATACCCTATAGCAGCCATTCTCAAAGTGTGTTCCGCGGAACCCTAGGGCTAAAATACTGCAAAAAATACCTACCAAAGGGAGATTATAAGGTTACATCTAAATATTCCAACTAATTATTACGTAATATTACATTGCAATATGATTATTCATAAATATATATAAATCAGTTTTTTATAATTATATTAAGGCTTTTTCCTTCGCCCAAAAAGTTTGAGAACCGCTGCCCTATAGCACCCTGTATCTATATGTATCTTTTTGTTTTGATCGCATTTTTTTTTTGTGTCGACTGACGACTGTTACGGATATTAAGTATATATATTAATTAAGTTTTTTAGGTTTGATTAGGTACGCCCATGGAAGAAGTAGATAATCTGACATCTCAGAACTATTGCAATTATCGCATGTTTTATATATTTTATTTTTCATTTGCAGAGAGCGAACAATCAGATGCTCGACAGTGCTGATAGGAGCGTTGGGCGTCTGCCTCATTGCCCTGGCCATCTATACGACGGTTCTTGTTCTCTCTGAAGCGAAGGCGAGCCGACCATGCGACAGCGAACAGTGCGTCGACACAGGTAACCGAACACAATTTCACACTTTTATACAATTTTAATTTAATTTTAAATAATTTGACGAGTTTCTTGTGGTATTCTTCTCGTCATACGCCTTTCCTAAGTCATTGTAGAGTCTAACGATGAGCAAGTGCACGCCTTTAGTGCCTATGCTAATAAACTATTTACATTTCATTTCAATACTAAAAGCATAACAATAAACGAAGTAAATTATAACGGAATTCATATATGTAGCGGTCGATTCTACAAACCGAAAATACTTATTTAAAAAGATTTGAGGTTTTGACGTTTAGTCTGTCAGTGTCATCTTTCTTGTTTTCTTCTTGTCTTTTTATTGTCACAATGCATTGTGATAATTATATTTTTAAATCCATTTTAATCAGCACTATTATTTCATAAGTTTCTTTAAATATATAATAAACTAAAAGTTTGTTTCTAATAAAACTATTAAAGTAGCTCAAGGCCAAGATGTTGTTTGCAGTTACAAATAAGTATTTAAAAATTGCATAAAACGCATTTTTCTTAACCGTAATAAATCTATTTTTTTTTTAAATATTTTTCTTTATTCAAAGTTAATTTTAAATTAAGTCAATATATATATTCTATTTATTTAGTGCAAAAAAAAGTTTTAGAATAATTTTAGTCATAATTTTTTTCTTATACTTACAGTTTATTTTGAAATAATTTTTATTAATTAATGCAACCACGTCAGAGAATAGAGAAACATCTCGGAAATAACATCGATACAAATCACATTAATCGTCTTTAATAGTTCAATTATAAACGTTTCGAGATCAACTTGTGATAAATCGAATACATTACAAACGATTTGCGTTACAATTTACAATATTTTCCACGTAGTATTACAATTAACCGTCCGCATAACATGTCAATAATTTTTTTAAATAATATTGTGCTAAGAATGATTAAATGTGATGAAAGCCTAATACAATTTAAAAATACTTTTATTCAATTGACGAATACCTCAATGATTCGAAACAGTAAATGAAATTTAGTTTATTAATTGAAATTGTATTATTATATTGCTGTGCCCTGACCGGATGTCACATTGACATTAAACTGTATACTACTTAACACTAGAAGTGTCACGCTACATACTATACCTTTAAAGACCGCATCCGTCAATTTGACGGTACTAGAGATTTAATCAGAATATTCATAAAATTATTGCGTATTTCGCTTTAAAATGAAAGAAAAAATAATATCACTTTTTTTTTAATAATAATTAACAATTTTAGCACGTAAATTGAGTAGCATTTGTAACAAATAATAGTTTTTATATGGATTTAAGCTGACAATAACAAATTAGGAAAAGTAGTAAAATACGAAAAGAAACAAAAACATAGTTTGTAAAATATTTAAGAATGAAATCGCCGTGCCGTCAAATTGACGGTGTTGGTCTTTCTAGTGTTAATTATAATTGTGACATGCAATAAAGATATTTTGCATTATTAATAATTTATGAAGAATCTGCTTATATTATACTTAAAGGCATTCCGAGATGACACTAGCAGTGGTCATAATATTGCGATGTTAATCTGTCAAGGGGAAGTTTGGACTCCCATTCCTTGTCATTATTTGTCTTCTTCTTCTTTTATTAATGGCCTCAGATGTCTAGAAGACAATTCTGACAATGTCAAGTATTAGAGCTCAACAAGAAATTATAAATTTATTACACCTGGGTTAATAAAAGCAGGAAAGACATTGCTTTCGGTTTAGGAGGTACTTTTTTGTACGTATGTTTTGTGTGTTCTCACGGTTATATAATGTTTGATTTACTTTTATTAAAATTAATATTGTTATATATGTAAGCTATGATTAGAGGGAAGTTATGTAAAGTTTTTATGAATTGTATAATGATACGTGACTACCCGATTGTCAGTCAGTCATTAGCAAGCTTGGTAAATGATCACGTTCAAGAAGGACTTTTATTTCCATAACTACGACATACATATCAAATATATAATCCCTACTAATATTATAAATTTGAATGTGTGTTTGTTTGTTACGTTTTCACGCAACAACTACTTAACCGATCATCATGAAACTTTGTACACATATTTTTGGAGGTACTAGAAGTAACATAGGATAATTTTTATTAATTTTTTACTATAGTTTCCAATTGACTATAGTTTCAGCTGTTTGGAATCATATTGATTCATTTCTATTGAAATGATCTCTGATACTTATTTAATGACTTAAATGCTAGTGGTTAATAAAATAAATAAATTGATGAATGTTATGTTCTAGACTTGGCGTCATATTAAAGCATGTATAATGCAAAAATGCATCGAGTTGCATCATTTATTTGCGTATTGATTGCATCTTCACGTGTAACGCGTACTGCGACATATATTTCTCTTAATTTGTCTCCCATCACTACTTCACATATTTTCCAGATCGCACGTGCGTTGTATCGATGAATTATTTATTATTATTGTATTTATTTTATTATGTGGGAGTCAATTTAGTTTTGTTTGCAGTTTACAATAACAACATTCAAATAAATATTACTATATATAGTAGAACCTCGATAAGATAAAGACTAAGGGAAACGTTATATAATTTGAGTTATTGAGGTTTTTACTTACTAAGGGTTAAAGTTAAGGAGTTTTTATTAGTTCATATTTTTACTTATGGAGGTCCGTTTATGAGCTCTGTGGGCTTATCACGAATTTAGTCTGGTTTTCGAACCGAGTTCGCTTCAAGCGATTTGTATGGAAATTTGAGCAGCGCCACCGC
Source organism: Tineola bisselliella (assembly GCA_028551675.1). Classification (NCBI taxonomy): domain Eukaryota; kingdom Metazoa; phylum Arthropoda; class Insecta; order Lepidoptera; family Tineidae; genus Tineola; species Tineola bisselliella. The sequence goes on along the minus strand of JAPWLS010001813.1, from coordinate 623,391 downwards.
GTGCGGATTTGGAACTACAATATTTTAGATACTTCTTGTTAATTTTCGAACGTCTCGATCTTTCGTTCATTTGATAGATTGCTGGTGCTCGTTAGTCGTTAGTAAAAATTCATGATCCCGATTGCTAACGGATCCGTTTTACTTGTGACAGCTCGATTCGAAAGCCAGACTAAATTCGTGATAAGCCCACTGTTTAGGAATTATAGAGACAGACGAGCTAGGTTGAATGCAAATGAAACTTCGGATTGTTATTATGTACATACGTGCTTTATTTTAAGTTTAAAAGAACATTTATTCAAGTCTATTTTATTCTACATAAAAATGTCGGTAGTACTAGCTTTATTTACATTAATTGTATTGTATTTTTAAAGTTTAGCAATAATGTACCTACTAATACTAACAATATATTGTACAGGCTGTGATTAGCGAGTTTCTTGTGATTTGTTCCCATTATATGCCTATGTGAAATAATTTAAAAAAAAAATTAATAAGTTATTTTGGAATAAAAATGTATTTTTTTTAACAGCATCAAGAATTTTATCAGCTCTTAACAAAGAAATAAAACCTTGTGATGATTTCTACGAGTTCGCATGCGGAGGGTGGATTAAGAAGAACCCGATACCTGAGTCTTCTACCTCTTGGGACCAGCTCGCTAAACTACGAGAGAGGCTCGTGAAGGACCTGAGGGAGTTGCTGGAAGAGAGGGATGAAGAGGGGATACCCGAGAGCGTGAAGAAGGCGAAGGCTGTATATAGAACTTGCATTGATACTGGTCAGTGTTTGTTCTTGTTTGATAAGTGTATTTATTCTGATAATTATATATATTCTGGTTATATATTTATGTGTATGTATGTATGTATATATATATATTGTTTTTTATCAGTTTTTATATATTTCTATCTCTATTTCCTTTCTTCATCATCTTAATACTAGTTCAGTCAGTCAGTTTCCGAACCTAGTACAGGGGCCCTTGCTATTTTATGTACAAAAATTATCTATTAATAAACTTTTTTTTTCTCAATCTTAAATTTGCTATTCTTGCCCACCTAATACTAATGTATATATCCATTCCATCGAAACTTCGAATAATCTTTTATTACTATACATAAAGTCTTCATGCAAGAATTACTTTTTGACGTGAGTGTTTACGTGTGAACTACAATTTTATAATTTCTTATTGAATACTCGACATTGGCAGAATTGTCTTTAATAGATATCTGAGGCCATTAATAAATGAAGAAGAAGAAGAGGACGCAAAATCTCAAAGATTGAGAGTTGATTGTTAAAAAATGCAGTCTTTGTTGATGATTTGAAATAAATAATGTTAACTTGTTTGCAGATAAACTTGAAAAATTAGGCATTACACCGATTAAGCAGTTACTGAGTTCGCTGAAGCTCCCAGAGCAGCCTCCAACTGCAGCCACAGCTAACTTCTCGTGGGTGCACGTGGCAGGCAGCGCGCGGAGGAAGTTGGGTTTGTCGGTGTTGCTGAGTGTGCAGGTGTCCGAGGATGTGAGGAATACCAGCAGAAACAGGGTCGTGGTTAGTTGGTGTACTTCTGTTATTAAAGCTAGGTTATTTATAGTTAATTGTTTCAGATGTTACTTTGCGGAAATCCATATTAAAGGAAATTATTTTGCTTATATCCCCCTACATTAAGTCGAAGCCGAAGCGACAACACGTATCCTGATGATGCCACGTGAAGTTATTGAATATTGGTGGAGGTTATTTTCCTTCATCGACCTAATGTAGCGGGAATTATAAGCAAAATAATTTTAAATAATTTCCTTTAGATTATTTGTAACCATTATTGGTTTAGCTTTTCTTCAGTCCCCTAAACTCCTCTTTCAGCTGGAGCAGGTCTCCCCAGGGTTCAGCGACCGATATCTTCTGCAACCCGATTTATTCTCACACGAATTAGAACAATACTACAAATATATACACGCAATGGTGTCCATAGCCGACGAGAGTGCGCCAGCGCATGAGTTCGCAAAAGATATCATTGACTTTAGTAAGAAACTTGCTAAGGTAAGTTCGGTTTTGTGATTTGTAAATGTTGTTAAAATATTTTTGTTAATATTTCGTGTATTATTTTTATTAATTCAAAGGTTGTACGAAATATTCTTTTAAAATAACTTGATGAATAATAAGTGTTTATTTTTGTAGATAATGACACCTGTCGAAGTGCGTAGAAGTGGCACACATTTATTTCACGAGGTCAGCGTTAGTCAATTCATTATGGGTTCGAATGGTGGACCTGTGCAATGGAAGGAGGTAAACTTTACATTCTCGTAGTGTTATTTATATTGTTCTAGCTAGACTCTAGTTGTAATAAAAATACTGAACATTTTCAGCATAACTGGACGGAGTATATGACACTCATATTTCAAAACACAAGCATTAAGCTGGAAGACATCGACAGGGTCATTGTTATGGACTTGCCTTATTTGCAGAAGTTAGCTATATTACTCTCTGACACGCCGCCACTCATTGTCGGTAAGTATATTACTTGATATCTACGTGTAATAATGAATTAAAAACTTCTTTACTTCTTATTATTACTTATATTTCTTGAATTAAATATGAATTACAAATGTGAATTTAAAAATAAAAACGTTATATTTAAAAAAAAAACAAATGAAAAAGTGACAGCACGTTTTACCGCCAAAATTAGGCTTAGACATCGAATTGTCCAATGTCTATTACAGGCAACATTTGTGTTGGTTTTCTATCTATGGCGCAGCGATGCTTGGTTTAGTGCATCGTCAAAATAAATATTAGATAGCAATACTAAATGCTTGTTTTGAGTTATGATATTCATATGATCATGATAATCATTGTTAATCCCTTCATATTCCAGAACGCTTTCTCTGGTGGAGTGTGTTCTCGACAGTGGCGCCGATGACGCTTTCCTCGTTCCGTGAGTTGGGCTTCGAGTTCTCTCGCGCTGTCTTTGGCTTGCAGCAGAAGACGCCGAGATGGAAGAGTTGCACTTCTAACATTAACGCTAACTTTGGAATGGCTGTTAGCTATTTGTATGTTAGGAGGCGATTTGACCAGGATTCCAGACTTAAGGTAATGCTGACACGTGTGGTAAATCGCTACTTACCTATAGATGGCGCTCTATTAAATGTAACGCACATTTTACATTTCAATTAAAGATTTATCTACACATAAAGGTTTAACAAATTACGTTAGTGCAATTATAAATCTTAATGATACATATTTAAGTAAGGAGGTTTGTGTTATAGAAAAATTATTGAAGTCATATGTGTTTTTAATTAGAACTGAACTAGAGATTTACTAGGTTCAAGTATTACGTAACGCAATAAACGTTACGATGCGTCACAGGGGCGGGAGGGGGCTTCGAACAACGTGTTACGTAACATTGTTTTTTAAATTTAAATAAAAAATTAGGGAATTAAAAATTAAACACGTGATGCGCATATGTGACTTGTGATTTTTGTAGGTAAAATACTCATTGGGTGTTACGTAACGTTATAATTGCGTTACGTAACACTTGAACGCTCCCATAGGCCAGCGGTTCTCAAACTTTTTTGGCGAAGGAAAAAGCCTTAATATAATTATAAAAAACTGATTTATATATATTTATGAATAATCATATTGCAATGTAATATTTAGTTGGAATATTTAGATGTAACCTTATAGTCTCCCTTTGGTAGGTATTTTTTGCAGTATTTTAGCTCTAGGGTTCCGCGGAACACACTTTGAGAATGGCTTTAACATGTTCTATATTTTTAAGAGCAAAAAGAACAGTGTTCGCCATTATCTAGGAAGTAGCCAGGTTATAACCAGAAGAGTATACTGTGTCAGCCTGACCTATGTATATTTACCTCGCATTATTCGTTCAGGCCATAGAGATGGTAGAGGATGTCCGCCGTGCTTTCTCCGAGGCAGTAACCCAGCTGGACTGGATGGACACGACGACGAGGCATCGCACATTGGACAAACTGAGAGCCATTCGGAACTTTGTGGGATTCCCGGCCTGGTTACTTACTAATGAGCAACTGGATTCGCATTATAAACATGTAAGTGGCATGACTTTTAAGGGTCCTATACACCTGACCTGACCTAATAGCTCGAATTTATTTATTGGACAACTAGACTACACTAGGAATTAACATCGTACTAAAAATTATAATAATCAGATTGTAGGCCCTATGCATAGTGAACACAGCATGCACTAACATTACAAAACTATTTACAATTAAGTCAAAAAAATGAAAATATAGTCATTCAAATGTCAAAATTAAATTATAGAATTACAAATATTTAATTCAAATTTTGTGATTTTTAATTGAGGCAAGAGAACAATTAAATATTTAATTAAATTAAATTGAATGAAATTATGTATTTCTATGACACCTTAGTAGTGAATTCGTCAGGTTTGGGTGTGGCAGGTTTTAAAACACGTGTTATAAGGTCCACTCTAGTTGATAGGGGATTACTGAAAATCGCTAAATTTGATAGCTGATTAACCCTTCGTCGGGCGCCCCTCAAAAACTCCTTAGATCGGGCGCGGTGTGCTTGACGGGCTCATTGAGAAAATTGATGATTACATTTTTTCTAATTAAATCTAAGATGAAAATCAAAATCAATCTTTTTTATTGGAATGTTTAGAAATAAATTTTATACAAAAGTTTTTTTTCCCCTTTAAATCAGACTAAAAACTAAAAGAGTTCATAGAACCTATAATTGCTGTGCCTGTGAGATCGGCCGCGCCCGATGGAGGGTTAAATGTGATATCAAATAGAGGTACCTAGTGTAGGCAAATTTTGACCATTAAAAATAGTTAGAAATTAAAAAAATCGATTTCTGTAAAATATATTTCCAATTCTCAATTACAGTGTGTGTCAGGAACAATGGAAAGCAGTTGGTCTTAGAGGATATTAAAGTATATATTTATTACAGGTGGAAGTTGTTGAAGGTAGTTTATTTGAAACATATTTGAAGTTAACAAACGCAGCTGTCAAAAAGTCATTGGAGACGCTCAACAAGAAACCTGACAGAAATAGGTCAGTTATATTATTATTTAAGGCAGAAATGCCACGGGATAGTACGTGCCACCATTTTGAATTGTAATAAGTTTTACTAAAAGGAGCTTTCTCTGCCAACGACGGTATTTTTGCTGGCAAATTATATTTGGTCTAACTTAACATCAAGCGGAGATGATAAAATAATATTGTTCTTCTTTATTAATGGCCTCAGATGTCTAATGAAGACAATTCTCCCAATGTCGAGTATTCGTAAAATTTTAATTCACACGTAAAACCCATGAGTAAATTAAAAACATAAAATAATATTAACACTAGAACTACTAACCGGTTTCAAAAATTCTTCACAACACTTTTATATACAACCCTACTCGTTATTTTTTGTAAACGATTCTATTATTTACAATTCTACAATCAATTTATTGAATTATATTTAATACTTTGCACGCACAAGTCATCCGGTCATTTTGACCGGTTGGTAAAAATAGGTCATATTGACCGGCTCGTAGTTCTAGTGTTAAAACTATTTAGTTCGTTAGAATAATTTAAAATGTTTAGTTTAAAAATAATAATATTTGCAGATGGGTGGCAACACCAACAACTGTCAATGCGTTCTATTCAGCAACGCTTAATTCAGTCAGTAAGTATAATATTAAGTAAATAAAGTGAAAATAATGTATCTATATTACCCAGTGACATAGGAGGGCTAGAGGGGCAAAGGAGGGTGGGGGGGGGGGGGGGGGGGGGGGGGGCTTCTCACAAATGGTCCATAAAACAAAAAAAATTGCTGGATAATTTTTAAATATAATATATTTGATTTTGTTTATTTATTAATTTGCGAATATATTTTACATATAATATTATATGATTTTCGAACAGTGGGGGGGGGGGACAGATTTCGAGTGTTATTAATGAATATATTATTGTATTTAAGCTTTCCCCGCTGGAATTTTGCAACCACCTTTCTATGGGAATGGATTAGAGTAAGTACGGCCTTATCGCCAAGTTCTTTTAATATGGTAGAATGTACAAAATTTGTATTTGTAGCCAATAGGAGCAAGATTCTATTTACACTATATTACCAATCTCCAAGTCCTCATTCGAACGTCTTTTGTTTCATTCCAAATTCAAATTGACAGTTTTATTTATAAAAATATATACACTATTTATATCGCCGCCGCAACCTCATTTCTGGCGACGACAGTATTGAATATCTCAAGAATCATTATTGTAATGGAGATGTAGAATTATATTGTTTGGAGCTTTAGTTGAGGACCCCAGGATTTACTAAAGGTGTAAATGTAAATATTTTTTTTCTAAATTGTGCCAATTTTTTAAAAAAAGGCCGTCTACTAATATAGAGCTAACTCTAACCTAACCTAAACTTTTCGTTATTCGTACAGTTTTGGGGTCCTCAACTAAAGCCAAGTCAATTATATTTTGAAGATATTTCAACTAAAAGAAATAAACCTAAATTTGTCAAAATGTTAGTTACGACTATGTTAATAAAACTCGGACTCGGTGATAAAAAACAAAGTTTAAATACTAACTTTTTTAAAATCCCTACTAATATTATAAATGTGAAAGTGAGTTTGTTTGTTACGTTTTCACGCAACAACTACTTAACCGATCATCATGAAACTTTGTGCATATATTTTTGGAAGTACTAGAAGTAACATAGGATATTTTTTATTAAAAAAATTATTGTTTTTTACTATAGTTTCCAATTGACTATAGTTATTAAGACATTTGATACTTATTTAATGCGAGCGAAGCCGCGGGTAAAAGCTAGTATATTTATAATTCCGATTACATTTTTCTTATAATAAATTGTTTTTTTTTATATATATAAATATTCATATATGTTACAATTCATAATGAACTCAAAATAAAATGTCTCCTTTAATGTAATTAATATATTAACACTAGAAAGACCAACGCCGTCAATTTGACGGCACGGCGATTTCATTCTTAAATATTATACAAACTATGTTTTTGTTTCTTTTCGTATTTTATTACTTTTCCTAATTTGTTATTGTCAGCTTAAATCCATATAAAAAAACCATTATTATATTTGTGGTATATGAGATTCCTTTACGTCAATGTGACGGCAGCGATATTCTTATAGTAAACAAAATTGACGGCTGCGGTCTTTAAAGGTATAGTATGCAGCCCGACACTTCTAGTGTTAAATTAAATATTATTTATATTGATTTTAGAGCAATAAATTACGGTTCAATCGGCGCTATAATGGGACATGAAGTCACACATGGCTTCGACGATCAAGGTACTTCTGTTTATTTATTGTATTTCTGTTATTAATCCCACTAGATGCAGTACAGCTCTCACGAGCAAGAGAGTTCAACCATTAACCTAGGATTATAAGAGACATTAATAACCTCAACATATTTTTAATAAACAAATCCTACTATTCAATTGGTGAATTTATGAATGACATTTATGTAAGTTTAAATTTAATGTTGACATTTATATTATAGTAAAATTTAATTGTATAGAATTATTTGCATGCCATATACAATATGTAAAATATGTGATACCACTAACTTTATTTTAAGACCTATGTTACTAACCATATAATTGGTTGTTTCAGGCGTTACTTTGCGGAAATCCATATTAACACTAGATTTCAGACCAGTCAAAATGACTGGTCTTGCAAGATCAAATTAAAATTCCTACTGCGTGTAACATTTTCTTTAATTCTTCTAATCTTCTTTAATTTATAACAGAAGAATTAGTTTTATGAATTTTATATTATTTTATATATATTTGTAACAAATATATACTTTTTAGGTGTTGGTAGAAATAGGTATATTTAAGCTGGTAAATCTAGTGTTAAAGGAAATTATTTAAAATTATTTTGCTTATAATTGCCGCTACATTAGGTCGATGAAGGAAAATAGTTTCCTTTACTAACCATATTTGTAGTAACTATGAACTTAAGTCACGATTAATTTTCTCTGCATCATCAGGTCGTCGTTACGATGAGGAGGGCAACTTGAAGCAATGGTGGTCTGCGGCGACATTGGAACATTATCACGGGAAAGTTCGGTGTATCATTGATCAATACAGTACTTATCATATGCCACAGCTGCCTAATATTACTGTGAGTATTTTATCAAGAAATTGTTGTTGATATCGCATAGTAATGGTGATATTTAACTCGATAGATGATGTTAAATTTATCAGGTACATGGGTTCAATACTCAGGGTGAAAATATAGCAGATAACGGTGGTCTTCGGGCTGCTCTTTCCGCTTACAAAATATACACCAACAGACATCATGACGTTAAGAGATATACGTTGCCGGGAATGAAGTACACGCAAGAGCAATTATTCTTTCTGGGATTCGCACAGGTATGATGGTTCGTTCGAATCATTTCGAATGAAACTTTTAGTGTCTAAATAAATAAAATAAATTAGTTTGCAGTTAAGCAAAAATGTATCTATTATTCTTGTGAGTTCTTCCGAAATCCCCAGATCTGGTGCGGCAATTCCACGGTGGGCTCACTCAAGTCCAAGATGGTGGAGGGAGTCCACAGTCCGAACAAGATACGCGTGATTGGCACTCTGAGCAACAGCAAGGAGTTCGCAGACGCCTGGCAATGCAAACTGGGCACTCCTATGAACCCGGAACACAAATGTGTTTTGTGGTGATGCTAGTATTAGGTCATACGACGTTCCTTTATCATGAAATTGGAACTGTTGGTTGTTAACGCAGGCGTGCAGTATTAAGACAATTTACGCTGGTCTCTTTGCTATCTGTCCATCTACAAATAGAACTTCACAAAAAGCTTACGTTTTTTATCTATTAATAAAAAGTTGACATACAGTAATGCCCTGCTTTACGCGAGGGATACGTTCCGGAAAAAATCACGGTAACTGATATTCCCGCGACCATAGAGAAGTTGATGATTACATTATGTTTATACGCACTCTTTCGCGTAATTTAATAATAAATTTGAATTTCGCGTTATAGTGAAACCGCGCATAACGGGGTTGCGTAAAGCGGGGTATTACTGTATCTAATTATTTTTAAAAAGTTTCACTGAAAAGTTAGTTTTCCTGATATACAATTGAGGCTATTCCTCTCAAAGTAGGCGAAGAAATAAGGTTTTGTTTTTCCAAACTTCATTCTCAATTCTTTGTTATCATATCTTATTTTTCATTCTACCTGCTAACCTAACTGATTATACTATTGTTTCGTGGACAGAGGCAGACAGAAAGCGTAAAATATTCAGTATAAAGGACTCAGGAATAAAAGTGATTAAGTGTATTTACGTAGATTAATTTAAAATCAACAATATTAGTCCACAGGACAAGCAGAAAAGTTATCCAAAGCTACAATCAAACTGCTTCTTTCTGCAAACGTATTTAAACGGACTGATTAATAATAATTAACCATAGACAAGAGGATGTCAGTGTTGCCACATGTGTATGTTATAAACTTGTGGATCTCGTATTATTTAGGAGAATTTATCATAAGCTCTATGAAAACTGACGAATTTACTATTTTCATCGATAATTTTAAGTAAGATAATTTATAATTGGAAGAAATAGTTTTAATATGTGCCTTTTATATTATAGACGTTAGTTACCCTTTAGCAGTTACCTCTAATTTAAGGATTTTATGTACAACATTTTTATGACTTATTTATTGAAGAGAATTAAAATAATTTTGTCATATAACCAGTGTTTATTATTATACTTGTTGGGATTGATGCCCTTAACTGCTGATTCAGGAATTTCGGTGATGTGAGAAAAATTACTTGCACTGCTGTTTCGTTTGATAGTCCTTTTTTATATTGACAATTTGGTAATATACAACTAACAAATAAATACAACTTCTTCTATGCACTATTTTCTTTCTTCAATTATTTCTCCAGACCGGTGGTTAGCTGGTAGAAAACGCCTTTAGGCATTAAGTTCGCCGATTTGTGATTTTACGATTAAATAATTTTATTATTATTATAGACCATAGACAAAGATAAAATTTTCTTTTTCTTCCATTTTAAGGTAAAGGGATCGCGCCTATACAGCTAGATTTCTTTTTCGGCTAGATCTACAACATACTATTGTAAATCTCTAATAAGCATAATCACTTTTTGACTCAAAAACCATACACTAAGGTCAATAAAACACCAAACTAATTTCAAAGGCAAATTTATTTCTTCCTTACATATGGAAACTTATAAACTGGTGCAGATGTTTTGGTGCCATTCTTAATCTTCTGTGGCTTTATGACGGAGGCATCTTGCAGATGTCGCTCCAATTCCATCTTCCTCTGAATGAGCATCAGTTCTCTTTCTCTGTCTATCCTCTTTGACAGCTCTTTGTATGCCTTCTCCCGCTCAAACTTCATTGCTTTTAATGTCTGAAACATAGAGAATATTAAGGGATGTAATTGGAGTGACATGCAGAACTAATTTTAAACAGAAGTGATCTTTTTGACATAAGTCTAATTGTCTTTATTAGACATCTGAGTCCATTACTAACAGAAATTAAATTCTTGTAAAATGTATTATAAAAAGAAAGGAATCACAACACAATAGAAAATAATTTCTCACAAAATTCCATTTTTTGATTCGTTTAATTGTATCGTTGCTACATTTTAAACAAAAAACACATTAATTTAAAAGATTATACAAAATGTTGGTTTAAAAAGAACCAAAATTTTTAAATAATTATATCACATTTGTAAATAATGCGCTTTTACTCATCAAAATAAATGTAAATTATGACAATCAATTTGATTTAGCTGCTGTATACTGGCATTGTCCACTTACATACTAATGTCATAATAATATATAATAAATCTACTATGATGTAGAAGAATAGCTGCTGTATAGGGGCATTGTCATCCTATTATATACCTATAGGTAAATGTAGCCAATAGAGTATTAGACTGTACTTTTATAAAAACTCCTGAAATTATATTCACACTATATTACCAATCTCTTATAATCTAAGCACACACATCCGTTCCCATTCGCAACCAACATCCAAGTCCTCATTCACTCGTCCATCCAGTTCCTCTCTTCTTTCATTCCAAATTTAAAATTGACATATTTATTTATAAAAATATATACATTATTTACATTGCCGCCGCAACCTCTTTTCTGTCGACGACAGTAAACATAAATTAATAAACAATAAAACAACGTACCTTCTCATCAACATCGGGTAGTTCCATCTTTTCAAGATCGGAAAGCCTCGGTCTATTGCTCTTCCTGTTAATCAATGCCGGATGTGTGTCCAGTCTTTTGGCCAAGTCAAAGTCCTTCTCCTCTCCTTCATCCACAAAGAAGATGTGAGTGTTTGGTGTTGCATCAGATACTTCTGTCATGTGGAGCTGAGACTGCAGCAATAAATAGTTATCAAGGTAACGATCAGAGGCAGGTGCACGATATAGTCGAAAAATGAAGTAACCATATCATCATTTCTTTGGATGTTGTATTGAATATTTATATTATTTATTCAACCTACCTACAAAACTACATTAAAACTACATATTATAAAAAGGACTACTATTATCTAAACCAGCCATTCTCAAAGTGTGTTCCGCGGAACTCTAGGGCTAAAATACTGCAAAAAATACCTACCAAAGGGAGATTATAAGGTTACATCTAAATATTACGTAATATTACATTGCAATATGATTATTCATAAATACATATACAGTAATGCCCCGCTTTACGCGAGGAATACGTTCCGGAAAAAATCGCGTTAACTGAAATTCCCGCGACCATAGAGAAGTTGATGACTACATTATGTTTATACACACTCTTTCGCGTAATTTAATAATAAATTTGAATTTCGCGTTATAGTGAAACCGCGCATAACGGGGTCGCGTAAAGCGGGGTATTACTGTAAATCAGTTTTTTTATAATTATAGTAAGGCTTTTTCCTTCGCCAAAAAAGTTTGAGAACCGCTGAGTTATTGAATAAAATATATTAAGTGATAAGTTTATGAATTTTCTTTTAATAGTGTAAAATAGTGATATTATGTGAAAAATTAGTTTATTACAGTGTGTCTAAATTGTAGTATAAAACATGCTAAAAAAGGATGGAAAGGATGTAGCTGCAATTTTCTCAAGCACAAGATGTGTGGCTTACCTGTAAGCGAGTGATCCTCCGAGTCTCAACAGTCCTTTTCATATTAATATACTTGATATCTTGTGACTGCATCAATTTTATCTGTTCTGGTGTGTGCTCCACTTCCTTCTTAAGTTTATGATGTTCCTGCAATTATGTGGTATATGCAAAATGTACATTTGTCTAGGTAATAGAAGAAATAACATTGCACTAGTTAAACAAACACTCACTCCATTTTTAATACGCGAATTTATCATATGAAAATAAAACTCATCAGGATTTTTATTAAGTGCCCTTTTACGTAGGAGCTTCAATGTTTTGCCTTTCCTTTGATAATCTTCAGCCCTCCTTTTGTAATCTTTCTTCTTTTCCAGAAAACCTAAACTTTTTCGACTCGCTGGCTGGTGTCGTTCTCTATGAGTCTTCTGGTTGGCCTTAGCGGCCTTTTTCCAAGACGACATTATTACAAATCCTTGAATACGATTTAAACACAAGCAGTTTTACTAAAATATAAACCGAAGCCCTAACCGACACGTGAGACACTCAATACCTCAAATAATGACAGTTATTTTTTTAAATTTGATCAGGCACAATATTTAAAATTTTCAGCCACAGGAATCATTTAGTAAAATTCATTAAGACGTGTTCACACAAATATTTACAATTAAGATATAATTTTATATTAAACAATTTATAGTGATTTAGTGGGTAAACGAATATAGAGGGATATAAAAAATTCGAGAGCGCTGAACAAACCAAATCCCATAAACATATTGAATACGCCTCCCAATGAAGCTGCAAAAGAACGCAAACATGTATTATTTAAATAAGTTCTAAATAGATATTTTAATGTTTTCTAATATATGTAACAGACACATAAGCGTAAGCCAGGACTCAGTCCTCATTCTTCTTATTGCGCGCGAATATAACCCCGGCAAATGCAGATGCACTATCACCCCACCATCCATGTCTAAATCAGCGCTGAAATTAGTTTTATTATGTTTATACAGTGGTACCTCGACATACGAGTTTAATTCGTTCCGTAACCTTGCTCGTATCTCAAAACATTCGTATGTTAGGGCACTCGTATATCGAGGTACCACTGTATATAACAAAAAACTTACTACAAAGGATCAATGACATGATCAATGGACTCCATCTCAGCACTTTGCATTTGGGTTACAAGCTGCACAGTCTCACATGCCGATGGGCAATCGCATTCGTCTGCAGCTGCAGGAGAAAAAGACCGAGTTCATGTGACGTAAACGCAGTGGCGTAGCGAGGGGGAGCAAAGGGACGCCAAATGGTTCGAAAAACAAAAAAATTGCTGAATATGATTTCTGGGAAATAAATTTTAAATTTAGCCTATGACTTATATGGTTTTCGAATAGGGGTGGGGGAGGGAGGACAGGTATTGTACCCCGTGCGAGTTAAGCTCGCAACGCCACTGCGCAAACGCATATAAGATAAGTATTATAGAATTACCTCTTACCATAGTTATGTGTAATAGTCCGCAAACAATTAAATGCTATCGGTTGACAAAATGGGTACTCATTCCGACCATCTTCGACTATTCTAAGTGGATCGGAGCATCCGCACACACGCTCTCTGCATTCCAGCTAAGAGAATTAAACCAAATGCGTCTATATTTAGGTGAATGAAAATGAAATGAAAATAGTTTATTAGCATAGGCACTAAAGGCGTGCGCTTGCTCATCATTAGACTCTACAATGACTTCGGAAAGGCGTATGACGAGAAGACCACAAGAAACTCGTCAATTATAACCAAATTGAATTTCATAAATCAGATTGCACAGTGGTTACAATAATAAATGTTATATTAAGAATATATTTGTATATAAAATACATGTATATGTCCTATAATATATATATATAAAATATATATAGCTACCTATAAAACATTAAATTCAGTAAAAAAATCCTTCTAGTAAGCCAAGCTCAAACCACGCAATTCCATGCAATTCCAAGCAATGCACTTACCATGCACTTTCGATATTTATAATTGGGCTCAGAGATGCAATCTCCTTTGACAAGCCGCTCGGAGATCGCGTCTTGCATAATAAAATAAGAAATTGCAAGGAAATACTCAAACCCCTTTTTCAATGTTATTGGCATCGTATCCTCTTCGCCTCTGTAATGCGTGAATATCTACGAAATTTAATGTAGACTGTAAGGCACGCCCCTTTTCAGTTTTAACCAATCAGCGATGAAAACGTTAAGTTTAAGTGAAGTAAGGTATAATTGGTTGATGTAGCGGTGGTGCAGCTAACCTTTTGTTGATTGTACAATTTACTCACCATACACATGTCTTCAGCGTAAATATTACTACAATTTAACATTAAATTTAATTCTGTCAACTCAGACATATGTAGTTTATTGTTATTTGTTAACCTTCTTGGGTTAAACGTGCAACAAGGACCAGCGTCTGTCATTTCCAGTTTAAATAATTGTTCACATTCTATCGCTAATCCACGAAAACGGCATCTTAAATTTTAATGTTTCTTATTTAACTTTATACTTTGAGTACTTAGTACGAAATATTAATTTTAAAAAAATGCGTGCTGGAATTAGTGTAGTCAGATCCGTTTTTATAAATATCGGGACCTCAACATAAAAAAGTAGGACTGGGACGAAAAAAATCGTATATAAACTATATATACAACTTATACTTTATATAAAAGCCTTAAAATAAAAACAAAAACATATTTATCTTTAAAAGGAACTTCTTTTCTCTGACAAATAAACAAAAATATATTATTTCTTAACTACCTATCTTGTCTAATATTATCTTCAAAGAATCAACGATACACTAATTATTTTTATAATTAACATAAATTATTTTTTATACGTACTATAATGAAAAAGCGGGATTTGAAGAAGCCATAGGCGGGACGATAAATGTGCATCTATAATAAAAGCATGAGTACTGATTTTAAAACTAAAATCGCGAATATTTCGTAAATCAGTTTTATTTGTACGAAACGTGTTTAGTTCAACGTTTCTCCGATAGATTTATTCAAAGTTTTATTTGGGTCTTAGGGACTTAATTTTAGTTATTAAATTAAAGACTGACTAAATAAATATCATCTCGAGTGTGGAAGGTCGTTTCTTACTTTTTAATAAGCTCGGCACAAGATGGCGCGTATCTCCAAGCATCTGTCAAACTTATATCAGAGTCGTTTAGCTCCTGTTGCAACAGAGTCAATACGTCCAAATCGGTTTTCCTTTTATTTAGGCTCTGTGTTATTGCCTCGACTAACTGTCTGCGGACACTGAACGTGAAGTTGTTATGCCTGTAAATTATTTATAACAGTAAGGTTTTCAATGGTCCCACACTAAGCAATGCCTGACACGTGGGATTCAAATTATTTTTACTATTAATGAAGTTCGAATAATTGAAGTTTAGTCCTTTGTTCTTGAAGGGACTTTTAGGAACAACGATCCGAGCTAGCTTTGTGTTACTGCCACTTTTTCTATACATCAATTTAGTCAATAAATATACAAAGCTACTTAATTTGAGAAAAATGGGAATTGTTTTTTTGACATGAGGGTTTACGTGTGAATTAAAATTTTATAATTTCTTATTGAATACTCGACATTGGCAGAATTGTCTTTAATAGATATCTGAAGTCATTAATAACAAAAAATAGTGAGGTTATGTGTGGAGAACATAATATTATTGAAGTATACATTTTTATTGAATAATTTTATAAATATATATTTGTTCTTCTCTAAAATTGATGCTAAAATGTTTATTTTAGCATTTTCATGATCATATTCCATCATTTTTTTTAAAATAGGTTATGTCAATATCAAAAAAAACGATAGTGAGATATATTTTGGTCCTTAGAGTCCTAGGGGCTTGTCATATAGTGACATATAGCATAGGTGGCTATTGTATGCGTTATATCATATGTAAAAATTCAATAAAAAGTATATACACACTAACATTTGATTGATAATAGACTCGGATATAACGACAGGAGGTGAACAAACACCAATGGTAGGCACTTCGTACATCTGCGGAGGTAACACAATGAGAATGGTTGGAGTCCTGAAGAACCTCGACCACAAGACAGTGCATAATACACCTGCACATATTGTGCTAGCGCAACAACCTGCTAACCATAGCCAACTGAAAAAATACAACCTTTATTAATTCTAAAATGCATTATAGCTTCACAATCGCAGTTGCTTACCGATCTTTAATTTTATCCGAAGTTAAATGTTTAACACCATGTAACGTTGTCGTTTTCAAATAAAAATTTAATGATTTCGCCTTTTTAGGCATTTTCCCTACGACTTCCAATTGAATCGTCACGAAAATGTGACTACATACGATAAAAACGCTATAATTAAAATAATTATAGGGAAAACTAATCTTTACAGATCAATTGATATGAAAACACTTAATATTTTTAAAATTGCTGTTTTTTTAAAATAAATAAATCGTATGATTAATGACTCGTTTATTATTGAAATAAAAGCAATGTTAATGGGACTGCAATATTATATTGTGTAACCTAAAACAACACTTATGCTACTACAATATCCTTAATATCTAAATTGCACATAAAATGGCTCACATGGAAGACTTCACCCATTACTATATATATTATTAATAATTAATATTGTTGTAATGGCTATATAAGGTAATGCCTCTTAACCCATTACTTCCCACTGTCCTATTTTTAAGACACTATATTCAATTTTTTTTTAAACCTATTAAGAGTTTTATTTTTTATTGTTTCTGATGAAATAATTGTTTTTCCGCTAAGAAAAATATTTACGTAATTTTAATGTAATTTTTTTAAATTGATTAAAAGAAAACAGTAACCAACTTCAAAGTACATAAAACTGATTCTTAGAGTTTACCAAATATATATAATATAAAAACAAAATATAATTTATATCCCCATTGTCATATTTTATAGGACAGGCTGACTCAGCGTTAAAGAATTTTTTTTGTCATATTATTTTTTCTTAACGTATTATGAACTTAATTTAAAGATTTCACCAAAAAATTCCAATGTTTTCGACGCTTGGGGAGTAATGGGTTAAGAGTAGCAAATAAACCATGTCTCCTTAAGAATGGTAAATCACAATTAATTTCTCCGCAGACACTGAAAATGTGATACAATGGAAAAAATAGACTAATATTCCATTGTATTTTCCTTCTCTTGCATTTAAAATCCAAAATCCCTCCATTTTAAGGCCTGTATTCAGAAATTACAAGCATAGATTCACTGAGTATAGTTCAAAGTCTCAAATGTCACTATGTACGAAACAAAATAGACCAATCACACGCTTGAAATATTGTTGACGTGATTTTTGACCAATGACAATAATCCATTGCAACTGTCTACTGTCACCTAGCTGTCATTACGTTCTGTTACACGCATTTATAAGAAATCGTTTCAATCGTTACTTATTAATATATAAATAAAAAACAGAAAGAAAAAAATGCAAATTAATGGAACATTCTTTTACAAACCGAACACCTTTCTGACTGACACATTTTTGATTTGACTGAAACTTTTTTTACAGGTTCTATATTGAAAAAAAAGAGACCCGTATTTTTTTATTTTTTTACTTTTCACAATATTTTAGACGCTAGCCAGGATTGAAAATTCGCGATTTTGATGATTTTGGGGTTGAGGAGTAATTTTCAAAAATTCACAACTCAGGTTCTATTTGTGATACAGTTACAGTTTCTTTCTTGTCTCTCATCGGTTTTCTTTGGAATATTATACATATTACATTAATATTATATATTTTTGATTAAATACTTTTATTTGTTCGTCGAGAAGGCTTTATAACAAATAGAAAACATAATATCAATAATAAGTACATATAAATAAAACACATCATTGTATAAAAAAAATACTTGATCATATCATAAAATCATATTAAATAACATTATTAACTGCAGCTAAATCAATCAAATAAATTCGTGAAAAAATACGAGTAACCTATTTAAGCCACAGCTGAGATTTAAAAAAAAAATGAAAAAAATATGGCTCAAACAAGTCATTGTAAAAAAAAAAGAATTTTTCAAAGTAATTTTTGGGACTTAAAAATTAAAAAAATCGATTATCTTTTTTAATAGCATGACAGTACAACTCTTCACGAAGAAAATTTAATTTAATTTTACAAAAACGAGCTTATTTGGCTAGTAAATACCTACCTTAATTGGTGAATTTAAAAAAAAAAAACAAAAAATTAAAAAAGTTATTATAAAAACAAAAAATGGTCATTTTCGACGATTTTTTTAAAATAACTCGATAAGTTATGCATCGAATTAAACTCAACAAAAACGAATCGATGTATTTTTTAATACCTACAACTTCCTAATTTACCTTTTTCTGATCGGAGACATTGTTTTTTTTTTATTCAAAAAAAAACGTTTTTTCGAACTTTCGGAATTTTTTAGATTAGGTTCCGGCGCGAGTTGCTCCACACAGACACTCATATTCTTTTTTTTTCTTTACGACTGTATTTTTTTTGTCTGGGTCAGATTTTTTTTTTACTTTTTTTGTTCATTGATTGGACTATATGCGAAGCAGCGCGCTATGTTAATTAATTTTTTTTCGATAGTAATAATAATTTGTCCATCGATTAAAAATCTGTTTTTGAAAGAAAATTTAACGTAGAATACGATGGTAATACTTAAAACTCGATACGAGGTGGGGGCAATTGGTAAAAATCAATTTAAAAACTTCAATCGTTAATAATAATCTTAAATTGTTAAGAAAATTTTTTCAAAAATATTTTATTCTTAAAGCTTGTTCTTTTACCTTTAAAATGATAGAAAAAACCCGTCTGTACCACAAATAGAAGCGGAGTTGTGAATTTTTGAACATTACTCCTCAAACCCAAAATCATCAAAATCGCGAACTTTCAACCCTGGCTAGCGTCTAAAATATTGAGAAAAGTAAAAAAATAAAAAATACGGGTCTCTTTTTTCAATATTACTATTTTATTTTAAATGCTGTCTAATGTTTGCAGTTATTAAAGATTTATTATTTACTAGCTGTTGCCCGCAACTACGTCTGCGTAATAATGAATGAAATAAATCTAATAAGATTTATACAAACTTTCATCCCCTATTTTATCCCCTTAGGGGTGGAATTGATCAAAATCCTTTCTTAGCGGATGCCTACGTCATAACATCTACCTGCATGCCAAATTTCAGCCCGATCCGTCCAGTGGTTTGGGCTGTGCGTTGATAGATCACTAAGTCAGTCAGTCAGTCAGTCACCTTTGAATATATATAGATTAGTAAATAATTATCAGGAATGACCAAATATCAAACTACCCTCAAGTGTTATCTTTGAATAGGGGCATAAATCTTACAAAATTACTGAAATACAATTAATTTCTTAGATTGTATTGATTCACTGATATTATTCTTATAAACATAGCAATAAAACTTATTTTAAAAGATCAATTTTCAAGCATTTCTAATTTAAACAAATATTTATTTTATTTCCTTTTAAAATAAACTAATTTCTTTTAAACATATAATCCCTAATTCCCTCAATATCATCTCATTTTTATAATTAATTGTTTCAGGCGTTACTTTGCGAGAATCCATATTAAAGGAAATTATTTTGCTTATAATTCCTGCTACAAGGAAAATAACCCAACGTATCCCGATGATGCCACGTGAAGTGGCGAAACGCGTCGAGACAAGTTATTGCAATTACTCTAAATCTGTTTCCTATGAATTGATTTGTATCAGCATTGTCATTTTTTTTTAAGTAACAAAGTTATTATTGAATGTTGGTGGAGGTTATTTAAAGGAAATTATTCAAAATTATTTTGCTTATAATTCCCACTACAACATTCAGTAATTTGTCTCGACGCATTTTGCCACTTCACGTGGCATCATCAGGGATACGTGCTTCAACAACTATTTATTTACGGAGGTTATTTCCTTTCTACGACCTAATGTATCGGGAATTATAAGCAAAATAATTTCCTTCATCTCATTTTTCCAGTTAATGACAGTAACCTGCAAGCAAAGATCACACCCGCTGTCTCCAAACAGATTCCTGTCATAGAAACTTATCTTAAAAATGCAAAATTATGTAGATATAACCATCATCAATTCATCGTCGTTGTACAGGACATATGTCGAGCATGCAAAAGACAGCCCTGCACAGAGGACATGATCCCTTCGCCGAGAGCCACTTGGAGGGGTCTTCTGCACGAGCCGCCCACCACCTGCCCATGCAGCTGCAGCACCATAACACTCTGAAAGAATGGATTGTGGAATCGGTTAATACTAATATTATAAAACTAGCTGTTGCCAGCGACTTCGTTCGCGTAGTAATGAAGATATAAAGTACTATGAAGTTTAAATTTTAACATGAAAAAGTAGTTATTGTGACATAACTGTAATAGTTAGACATATGGTATCACACACTTTTTTGTAGATATTGATGTCCTCTATAAAACTGTAGTACATCACTTTGCTCTATTGTCAATAATTTCTGCAACATACACAATATAATGTTTTTTTTTGTAATTTTTTACATTATTGAAGTTTTCATACGGATCCCTAACGTTTTTGAAAATATTCTATAGCCTATGTTCATCAGGGATAATGTAGGATTCTAATGGTAAAAGAGTCCAATCCAGTGGTTAAAACACGTCGAGTGCCCACCCGTGAACACGCGGGCCAGTAATGTTGTGGAGTGACCCACCGATGGGCTTGCGGTCTTTAACGTGTTAATAATTATTAGTTAGTCCTAAAAATGTAACCTAACGCCACCTAGTGGTGCAATTAAACTGTGAAGTTGCTCACCTGTGAGTTCAGACTGGCGTTTTCCACATCTACCCACCACCTATTACTAAATCTACCCCACATTGTCATACACGATATATACAATTAAAAGCAGCATGCAATTACCTGCAATTACAGTCCTGACACGTTCTCCTCTCCTCATCATCGACCCCAGCCTCTTCCTGATTAATTTCCGTGGCGCTCGTGCACAATTTTTGTATTTTCACATCGGCCTCTGTCTGCATACAACCAATGCATGCCTCTAACTCCTGATTCTAGAGATACATATACATATAAATAACATATATTTATATCATATTAAACTGGTGGTTTTACTACCAAATTATTGATTATAGGAGCGATAGAAATGCGTGGTTAAACTAGTGTTTGAAATCACAATTCAGTTCAGTTCACAGTTTTGTTCCATTACCTTTCAGTTGTAACCAGTGGGCTTATCACGAATTTTAGTCTGGCTTTCGAACCGAGTTCGCTTCAAGCGATTTGTATGGAAATTTGAGCAGCGCCATTTGGAACTACAATACTTTTAGATACTTTTTGTTAATTTTCGAATGTTCAATGGATAGATTGCTGGTGCTTGTTAGTCGTTAGTAAAAATTCATGATCCCGATTGCTAACGGATCCATTTTACTTGTGACAGCTCCATTCGAAAGCCAGACTAAAATTCGTGATAAGCCCACTGTTTTGCACACCATAAGCAAACTCAATTTAGTGAATAATTACCTGATCAATAAAATACACAGGATTTTCATCTACATGCTGTTTGAATACAACAAGAAATCTCTCAATCAACGGCGCTTGGAGTGTTAAACTGTCTGGCACTAACACAGGCTGCAATAGTCTGGTTTGCAATTCCCGGAGAATCGATATGGTTATTCGGAAGCTGAACCTTTTTATTATATTTGATGACGGTATCACCAATATTTTGACGTATTGTATTTCATCTTGACCTGACGGGTTTAAGTTATGAGTGTCAGTCTGGAATGAAAACAAAAATTCATCAAAATTATTTATTTTGTGTAGGCCAGTGTTACCCAAACTCAGGAGGGCAATTCAATAATGGACCCCACACGAGTTTAACCCTTTCACTTCGGGCCATTTAAATGCAATACTAGATTTCAGTGCCAAAATTAACGAAAAAAGCAAATTCTTAAATAATTATTAGGTATAATTTCGCTTGACGAGACCAAAATATCAACTGGGTGTTTGGTTACATAAGGAGGCCATAAGAATTTTAAAAAGACTAAGGTGACACAAAAAAGTTTGGGAAACACTGGTGTAGGCCCTTTAGACTCTTGAATTCAGAATCTATAGAGATCTCAGAAAGATATAAGATGAAAACAACTTACCAATCATACAGATAACCTGTACAATATAATGTTAGTAAAGTTAATAACAGTAGGCCATATTCAGGGCCGTCTTAGACTATGCCGGGGCCCTTGGGCACACAAGAATTCGGGGCCCTTTTGGAATGTAAATAAACTGAACTATACAATTTTCTCACTATGATCTGCATTATTAATCAAATATGAAAATAATCGATATAATATGTTGATATTAAATGTGAGAGAAATTGTTGGTCCTTCGGGGCCCTCTGAAGATGGAGACCCGAGTGCCCTTATGGTAAAGACGGTATTGGTCATATTGAATGATATACAGTGGACCTCCGGTAATCCGACAAACATTATGCAGGGCAGTGTCGGATTATCGAATTTGTCGGATTATAGAGCACTGCCTAAGACCCCCTATAGTCCAGAATTTTATACAAAAGAGTACCTTGTAATCGGACAAATTACATATGTATCCAATGATAAGATTCTATATGTTATATTGTAATATGTATTCAAAGTCATGTCGGATTACAGGGGGCGCCGGATTAGACAGGGGCCGGATTATCGGGGGTCCACTGTAATTCCTTAATACATGTTCAATGGTGACACATGAATTAAAAAGTGGGATATGCAAGAATACTCACATCAGTGGCAACAAGTACTGCATGTTCTTGTTTAATAATATATAGTTTGTATTGTTCAACTTTGATCAACCAATTCTCTGTTGCTACAAATTTACTAGTTGCTGATAAAGCTATGACAACTTTGTCTATGCTACAATACAAAGGAAGAATAAGTACTAGGGTTTAGCATCGTGTTACATATACTTTGAACTGCATTAATTTATAATATTTTATACCAAATAAACATCATTGCCACTTCTAAAACTTGAAAATTTATTAAAGGAAATTATTTAAAATTATTTTGCTTATAATTCCCGCTACAACATTCAGTAATTTGTCTCGACGCGTTTCGCCACTTCACGTGGCATCATCAGGATACGAGACAAATTACTGAATGTTGTAGCGGGAATTATAAGCAAAATAATTTTAAATAATTTCCTTTAATATGGATTTCCGCAAAGTAACGCCTGAAACAACTAATTATGAAAATTTATTGGTAAAACTTTTAAAATTCCCAATAATGTACAAAACAAAAAAAAATTCACTTATGATTTCATAGTATTGTGCATTTTGCCTAGTTTTATACCACCATTTAGATATAAAACACTATAATAAACTAACTTTTCAAATAATTTCACTATTTCACACAATCTTTAAAAGAAAATTCATAAACTTGTCACTTAATAAATTGTATTCAATAACCAATACTAAGAAATCGTGTTTTTTTCGCTTCATCTATTATTCAGAATTTTAAAAGCATTGACAATAAATTTTCAAGTCTAAGAAGTGGCAATGATGTTTATTTGGTATAAAATAAGTTGTATTAGAAATTAATTCAGTTTAAAATTCACGTGACACGATGTTAGACCTAAGCCATAAACTATAAAACTGTTAACTGAGTATTATAGTTACCTTCTAAATTCTGAGTTAATGTCCAAAGCAACAGTCGTCCAGTCTCCTTCATCCGGTATATAATGCTTCAAAGTAACCACAACCGGATGGTTCTTCTTGTTCCCTAACCACCACTTGTTTATTCTGTACACAGCTACAAGTGGTAGTACAGCAGTAACTATAGCAGCATAGACCAGCCAAGGGCTATTGGCACCAGTAAACCAAATAACAAATATCAGACCCATTGGTAAGAACGATTCTACAAATATCGTTAAAGCAATCCTTCTCATATGATATTCGATAAAATTCACATTTTCCGAGCCTAAAACGCTGGAGAACAATTGCGGAATTGTGAAACCAGCTGAAACGAACTCTGCGGGCGGGTAAATAAGACAAACCGCGATTAGTATATAAAATAAAGTTAATAACATATCCATTGCCTTTTATACGTAATCAAATATTTATTTAAAAACGAATAACACACTTGTTTTGATGAGATTTTTATCAAAAACTGACATTAGTTGTTTTAATTTACGTGTGAGATGACTACAGACTAGTGAAAGATAGAATGACCATAGATAAATACATTTGACATTAACATATTAGTTTTGGTAACACGAAACGTCTATTAGTTTGACAGATCGTCGGACACGTATTCATAATCTAAACAAACTTTTATTTAACAATTAATGGTGTATCTATTTGTATTTGAAAACCTAAATTGGGATTGTGTTACCTTACGGCGTGACAAATATTAAATAACTTACTTTATAATCTGTTACATACATCTTTAAGGTAAAATCACCGGGTTGACTGCCAATATGTTCGTACAGTTAACTCGATTTAATTCTTCTGCAAATACTGAATGAATATTCGACGCTATTGTAACATTTTCACCTTTCTAATAGTAATATAAAAATATTTTATTTAGAGTGGTTTGTGTTAGGTTTTTACCATAAAAAGTAGTTACCAATTGAATGTAATTGTTTTAGAATTAAGCATGGCAGGCGTGGAGCAGCCTTGCTACACCTTAATTAATTTTCCTACGGACTCGGAGCCCTACAATGAAATGCAACTGAAGCATGATCTTGGTAAGAAATATGATAACTTTTGAAGTTATCAAAATATAGACCAAATCATGGCAAATTACTTTTTGTAGAAAAAGGTGATACAAAGAAGAAAGTGGAAGCCTTAAAGAAGGTTATAAGTATAATTCTGTCTGGTGAGAAGATACCTGGACTTCTGATGATCATCATCAGATTTGTTCTTCCGCTCCAGGATCATACTATTAAGAAGTTGTTGTTGATATTCTGGGAGATCGTACCCAAGACTACACCTGATGGTAAACTCATGCAGGAGATGATATTGGTTTGCGACGCTTATAGAAAGGTATTGTACTTTTTTTGAAAATTAATTATTAGAGATGTTCTGACTAGTTGGTAAAGTCGACTATCAGACCAGTATCGTAGTTGACGACTAATCGGTAAAAAGCGCCGACTATCTGGCTTCTTACTTTGTGTCTATTTCTCAATAAAATGCATATGTTACTTCATTGTAAAGAAAACATATTTATGACATTTATCAAACAAAATTAGTATTTTAATTAAAAACAAAACAACAATATCTAATATATTGCAATACTTTCATCAAACTAGTGAGCTGCAAAACTCAAAAAAACTTTCTTTGTTATTTATATTTGTCCACACGTCAGTAGTGACTGAAATTGTAGCTCTCCGTAAAGTTGAGGATTGATGTTCTCTGTGAAATAATTTCTGCCCTGTATGTTATATTTTGGTTTAACTTTCCTCATAAAGCTTTTAAAGCCTTCTTTGCGAGACTTGCATGCGAATTTGCTGTAAACAAAGCATCACGGGAATCCCCTAAACCGTAATCGGCTTGAACGATTAGTCAGCCGACTAGTCGGCCTATTTACAACCAACTAATCGGCTAGTCGGCCAAAGTCATAATCGGCACATCTCTACTAATTATTTATAATACCTTTATATTTCTAGTATATTTCTCCAATGTATTCAGGACTTACAACACCCCAACGAGTTCATCCGTGGTTCTACATTAAGATTCTTGTGTAAGTTGAAGGAGCCCGAGTTGTTGGAGCCTCTAATGCCTTCAATAAGGACTTGTCTCAATCACAGACACTCATATGTACGGAGGAATGCTGTGCTTGCCATTTTCACCATTTACAGGTAATTATTAGGCTTGGCTTTAGTTGAGGACTCCAAGACTACGAATAACGGAAAGGTTAGGTTAGAGTTAGTTCTATATTAAGTATGACGTCATAGCTCGTCATTAGCACAATTTAGAAAAAAGTAATACATTTTTACATTTAGTAACACCTGGGGTCCTCAACTAAAGCGTTACCGATTGTTATCTAGAAATAAATAAATAAATTCTTTATTGCAACCAGCTAACCTTTGTCGGTGTGAGCGGTGATATTTGGTGCAATGAAAAGAAAATAATAACTAAATATACACAATACATACATTACATAAAATAATAAATAATAATATATACTTAAATACATACATATTTATGAAGAAAGGTTACAGAAGTACTTTATTGTTTATGAAAATTTACTCATAGGTAAATAAGAGATAGAATCTGAATTTTAGAGCATGATGTTTATTTATTTATTTATTGGGTCCACAAACAGGGCTCTACAATTAGACTAGGAATTAACATCGTACTAAGCATTATAACAATCAGATTGTAGGCCCTATGCATAGTGGACACAGCATGCACTTATATACATGTACTTACATGTTAAAATTAATATAATATTTTTGACAGAAATTTTGAGTTCCTAATCCCCGATGCACCGGAGTTAGTGGCCACGTTCCTTGAAGGTGAACAGGACATGTCATGTAAAAGGAATGCATTCTTGATGTTATTACACGCGGACCAGGAAAGAGCTCTTGCGTATTTGGCTGACAGATTGGACAATGTTCACAGCTTCTCCGATATACTACAACTCGTTATAGTTGAACTTATTTACAAGGTGAATGATTTATCTAAGGACGGATACATCCCTTACTAGTATTATAAATGCCAATGTGAGTTTGTTTGTTACGTTTTCACGCAACAACTACTTAACTGATCATCATGAAACTTTGTACACATATTTTTGGAGGTACTACAAGTAACATAGGATACTTTTTATTTAAAAAAATATATTATTTTTTACTATAGTTTCCAATTGACTATAGTTTCAGCTGTTTGGAATTTTTCTATATTTATTTTTATTTTCATCTGTCATTTTTATATATGCAGTATAAAACTATTTGAATTTTTGAGGTTAGATCATATTGATTCATTTTTATTGAAATGATCTCTGATACTTATTTAATGATTTGAAAGCTAGTTGCATTATATAACAATGCATAATAAAATTGCAGGTGTGTCATACTAATCCTTCAGAGCGTTCTCGCTTCATTCGTACGGTGTACGGTTTATTGAGTGCGGCCAGCCCTGCTGTCAGATACGAAGCAGCTGGCACTTTGCTCACACTTTCTACTGCTCCTGCTGCTATTAAGGTCAAGCTTTTATAATTTTCTGTATATTTAGGTCATAGAGGAAGTCAGCTAGCCAGAATTGCGGGTAGTTATTAGAGAGAGAAATTACTTAAAATTATTTTGCTTATAATTCCCGCTACATTAGGTCGATAAAGGAAAATAACCACCAACATTCAATAACTTGTCTCGACGCGTTTCGCCACTTCACATGGCATCATCAATTATAAGCAAAATAATTTTAAATAATTTCCTTTAATATGGATTTCCGAAAAGTAACGTCTGAAACAACCAATTATAGAGAAATGACTCTCTCAGCTAATTGGTTGATGTTCCACCATATAACTTGACATTCAATTGACAGAAAGGGCAAAGAGGGAGATGCTAGATCGATCGTGTATTCTTTCTCTCTCTAACAACTGTAGGCTACCACTTACAAGTTAGCATATAGCTCTCTTCCTTTATTTATAATATTTTTATGGTTTAGGAAGAAGTATAATATATATTTTCAAGTAGCAAACTTTAACTTTTTTAGAAAAATGCTATTTTGTTGGTATTTTTCATCTTTTTTTTCTTTATCATACACAACAATAATATTTCCATGTCACAGGCAGCTGCAGCATGTTACATAGAACTAATAGTAAAGGAAAGTGATAATAATGTGAAGTTGATAGTGCTGTCGAGACTCCAGTCATTGAGAGCCGAGGCAGGAGCAGCAGCTCTGAGGGCATTGCCCGACTTGGCTATGGATGTGCTCAGAGTGCTGGCCGCTTCTGACTTGGATGTGCGCAAGAATACACTGGATTTGGGTAAATCAGCATCTCTCAATTTTTAAATAAAGGGTAATGCTTTAGTTGAGGACCCCAGGAATTACTAAATGTAAAATCTTTTTTTTTCTAAATTGTGCCAATTTTTTTTTAAAAAGACAAGCTATAACGGGCTATATACGTACTTATATAGAACTAACTCTAACCTAACCTTTTCGTTATTCGTACAATTTTGGGGTCCTCAACTAAAGCCAAGCTGGAAGTTTACGTAACTTGTAGCCCAATTGAAGCCCAACACAAAATATAAAGAGAGAAAGAGTTAAATAGGGAGAGGAATAGAATTAAAATACAATATAACACAATTTAGAGTTATTTTACATTTTAGCATTGGACCTGGTGACTGCTCGTCATGCTGAAGAGTTAGTGTCTGTGCTGAAGAAGGAAGCCACCAGAGCGACAGTTCAGGAGCAGGAAGATGCCCACAAATACAGACAGCTGTTGGTCCGAGCGATGCACGCGGCTGCCATTAAGGTACTTTACAGTACAGTGGGCTTAACACGAATTTAGTCTGGCCTTCGAATCGAGCTGTCACAAGTAAAACGGATCTGTTAGCAATCGGGATCATGAATTTTTACTAACGACTAATGAGCACCAGCAATCTATCAAATGAACGAAAGATCGAGACGTTCGAAAATTAACAAAAAGTATCTAAAATATTGTAGTTCCAAATCCGCACGCGGTGGCGCTGCTCAAATTTCCATGCAAATCGCTTGAAGCGAACTCGGTTCGAAAGCCAGACTAAAATTCGTGATAAGCCCACAGTATGCGATATGTAACAACAATAGATGTATTGATATAATTGTATGCAGTTTCCTGAAGTGGCAGGCACGGTGGCTCCGGCATTACTCGACCTGCTCGGTGATGGAAGTGAACCAGCTGCACTTGATATTATGCTATTTGTGAGGGAGGCTTTATATACGTTCCCCAATTTGGCTGATCGGATCTATTTGGTGAGTTTCATCTGCATTTTTCATCGTAAATATTATATCAGACAGTTGGTATTAATTCTGCTTTATATATCTTCAGCGTCTGGTGCAAAATCTTCCATTTATAAAGTCAGGCAAGGTGGCACGTCCTGCTTTGTGGTTGCTGGCAGAGTTTGCGGAGACTGAAGACAAAGCCAGAGCTACATTGCTGACGATTACCGCCGCTGTGGAGAAAGAAGAACCACCTGTATGTACATTTTAATTTTACCTTCATCTTACAACCATAAGCATAATCAGTAAATACAATGGTTTTTATTTTTAAATTCTCAAATGGAATCTATTAAATTTTATAATTTTTATATGAACTGAAATTTAACATATATTGTGTATATAGCAGCCATTCTCAAAGTGTGTTCCGCGGAACCCTAGGGCTAAAATACTGCAAAAAATACCTACCAAAGGGAGATTATAAGGTTACATCTAAATATTCCAACTAAATATTACGTAATATTACATTACAATATGATTATTCAAAAATCAGTTTTTTATAATTATATTAAGGCTTTTCCTTCGCCAAAAAAGTTTGAGAACCGCTGGTATATAGCAATAGGGTTGTACTTTTTTTATAAACCTTTTGCTATTATTACTGTAAAGTCAAATGCACCCGGGTCATTGAAATTTTTGTATTTATGAATGTGTTGTGTTGTCCTTTTTTCGTTTCATTATTTTTGGTCCATGTTGCAAGCATACTGTGCTTATTCGATAATAAAATAATCATATAATTGTGGTATCAGTTGCCTCTACCAATGATTCAGATGATGTAGTTTATATTTTTGTTTTTGCTCCATATATTTGGTTAACCCATCACTTCCCAAACGTCGAAAACATTGGAATTTTTTTGATGAAATCTTTAAATTAAGTTCATATGTTAAGAAAAAATATTATGACACAAAAAAATTTTTAAAAGTCAGCCTGTCCTATAAATATGACAATGGGGATATAAATTATATTTTATTTTTATATTATATATATTTGAGAAGTCTAAAAATCAGCTTTATGTACTTTGAAGTTGGTCACTGTTTTCTCTTACGGTATATAAAATCGGAACACAATGCTTTTTTTGAGGCAACAAAAGTGATCAATTTGAAAAAATTACATTAAAATTACGTAAATATTTTTCTCAGCGGAAAAATAGTATAAAAATACGAATTTCATCAGAAGCAATAAAAAATAAAACTCTTAATAGGTTAGAAAAAAATTGAATATACTGTCTTAAAAATAGGACAGTGGGAAGTAATGGGTTAAGTAGTGATATTAGTTATTTGCATTTATTAGCAGGAACAGAAGGAGCAATCGGCCCCGCGTCAATTGGTCACAAGCGATGGCACTTATGCGTCACAATCTGCATTTAATTTGCCAACGTAAGTGTTTCTTTATTATGCTGAACATGCTAAAGTACATCCCTACTAATATTATAAATTTGAATGTGAGTTTGTTTGTTACGATTTCACGCAACAACTACTTAACCGATCATCATTAAACTTTGTACACATATTTTTGGAGGTACTACAAGTAACATAGGATACTTTTTATTTAAATATTTTACTATAGTTTCAGCTCTTTGGAATTTTTATATATTTATTTTTATTTTAATCCTAGCCAAGCAAGTAAATATAGTTAACATATTGATTCATTTCTATTCAAATGATCTCTGATACTTATTTAATGACTTAAATGCGAGCGAAGCCGCGGGTAAAAGCTAGTCTTATATAAATCGTTTCATGTTACAGTTCGAATTCGGCGCCAGGTGAGAAGTCTCTAACAGGACTTGCGGCTGCGTTGGCTCCGGGAGAATCGTTCACAGCATCATGCACCAGCTCAGCGCTCACCAAACTTGTATTGAAGCATCCTCAACTTTGCAATGAGGCTTTATATGTGCTTAGTCAGCTGCTTTTGCAACATAGTAAGTTTTGTATTGTAATAAATCCTGCTAATTTTATAATTGTTCCACTAAGCAAAATTATATGTACTTTGGTCGCTCAATACCTATAAAGCAGCGGTTCTCAAACTTTTTTGGCGAAGGAAAAAGCCTTAATATAATTATAAAAAACTGATTTATATGTATTTATGAATAATCATATTGCAATGTAATATTTAGTTGGAATATTTAGATGTAACCTTATAATCTCCCTTTGGTAGGTGTTTTTTGCAGTATTTTAGCCCTAGGGTTCCGTGGAACACACTTTGAGAATGGCTACTATAGTATAATAATAATAGGCACCCAAAGAGTGGTAGGCAGACTGATGATGGCATTAGCCCAGTATGCCGTCCCGGGGTAGTACTACCACTTTCAAGCGGAACATCCGTGAGGTGACCTAGTCACGTTTCGGGATCAGTTTGGAAGTAGCCGGGATAACGAGATGAGTGTGCCCTGTTAATTTGGACAGAGCACATTCGTCTCCTCAAGCCGGCATAGTGGAGTCTGTCTGTGGTAACAGTTGTCTATGCTCATGGACTAAACTAGCTTATGTTATCATTCCAGGTCAAGCGACAACTGCGAGTGCTGGCTTAACATCTGATGATATAGAGCACTCATCAGTGTGCCTTCGCATGGCTTGCACTCAACCTGAGGTTGTCAGAAATGCATTACTTAAAACGTCAAGAGAGAGTCTCGCTGCCTTACTCAAGGAATCCGCTGACAACATGATGTTCCATAAAGTACGATGCTTTTACCCATTACTTCCCACTGTCCTATTTTTAAGACACTATATTCAATTTTTTTTAACCTATTAAGAGTTTTATTTTTTATTGTTTCTGATGAAATTCGTATTTTTATACTATTTTTCTGATGAAATAATTTTTTTCCGCTGAGAAAAATATTTACGTAATTTTAATGTAATTTTTTTAAATTGATCATTTTTGTTGCCTCAAAAAAAGCATTATTTTCCGATTTTATATACCGTAAAAGAAAACAGTAACCAACTTCAAAGTACATAAAACTGATTCTTAGACTTCTACCAAATATATATATAATATAAATAAAAATAAAAACAAAATATAATTTATATCCCCATTGTCATATTTTATAGGACAGGCTGACTCAGCGTTAAAGAATTTATTTTTTGTCATATTTTTTCTTAACGTATTATGAACTTAATTTAAATAATTCCAATGTTTTCGACGCTTCCAGAAGTCGGAGGAGAGCACCAATGTGCCAAAGTCCGTGGCGGTGGAGAGTGCCGTCTCTTTCTCCCAGTTAAGTGCGGGTGGAGCGCCCTCTACCACCAACGTGTTTGAATTATCATTGTCAAAGGCACTTGATGGTAAGTTTACTGCTACTTGTCATTGGTTTCATAATAATAATAATAATAATTTGTTGCATAACAAAAGTCGAACTTAATGCCTGTAGGCATTTTCTGCCAGTTAACCTGTGGGAGATGTGAGCGGTGATCCAATAAATAGTACAGAAAAATAAAATAAATACAAAATAATACACAAATAATTTGGATTATTAATAAATAATTACACCAATAAATATAATATGACAATATAAATATGCTAAATTGTTTATCACAACTATTAGGTTACCAAACTTAGCTTTATTTCTCTAGTCTAGTGTAGTTGTTACTTTCATGTGTGGGTTTGTTAACGGTTTTTTGGCGAAGGAAAAGCCTTAATATAATTATAAAAACTGATTTATATGTATTTATGAATAATCATATTGCAATGTAATATTTAGTTGGAATATTTAGATGTAACCTTATAATCTCCCTTTGGTAGGTACTTTTTGCAGTATTTTGGCACTAGGGTTCCGCGGAACACACTTTGAGAATGGCTGGTCTAAATAAATAAATATGTTTAATGTCAGGTCGTACGACGTCTGCGGCCAATGAAGATGGTGGGAAGCTGTCGAAGGTTACTCAGTTGACGGGTTTCTCAGATCCCGTGTATGCTGAGGCCATTGTGTCTGTTAACCAATATGACATTGTGCTGGATGTACTTGTTGTTAACCAAACAGGTATAGCTTGTATAATTTATTATTACAATGTAGCGGGAATTATAAGCAAAATAATCTCCTTTAACACTAGATTTAGACCAGCTTAAATATACCTATTTCTACCAAAACCAACAAAGTATATATTTGTTACAAATACTATATATAAAATAATATAAAATTCATAAAACTAATTCTTCTGTTATAAATTAAAGAAGATTAGAAGAATTAAAGAAAATGTTACACGCAGTAGGAATTTTTATTTGATCTTGCAAGACCAGTCATTTTGACTGATCTGGTAAATCTAGTGTTAATATGGATTTCTGCAAAGTAAAGCCTGAAACAATTAATTATATTAACTCAGGTTCTATAATAAATTTTTTGTTCTATCCATTTTTAAAATTTTGGTATATGTGTGTGTTCTTTTGTATCAGCAGTTGAAGGTGTTAAATAAAGACAAGGTTCTCGTGTGAGGTCGTGACATTCATTGAACTTGTTTATTTTGATTCAGCTTATATACTAAAATAATACAAGGCGAACACTATTAAATTTAACTATTATTGTCATTGTTCTAATGTTTCGTTAATCATTATACTTTATTGTTATTATGGAAGGTGTTATGATGTCGGCATCCATTGACGTATGAGGTTTCAAACTAATGATCTTAAATCTAATTTCACATAACATAACTAGTATAAAAATTTTTAGATGATACTCTGCAGAATTGCACTGTGGAGTTGGCAACACTGGGCGAATTGCGTTTGGTGGATCGTCCGGCCGGCATAGTGTTGGCGCCGAGAGACTTCGCCACCATTAAAGCGCATGTGAAGGTCGCTTCCACTGAGAATGGCATCATATTTGGCAATATAGGTGGGTGTCATGTTCTCTGTGGTGGAGGAATTCAAAACAATAATTAAACTACCAATAATGTGTTTTAACTGTAATATATGATATTACTAGCTTTTACCTGCGGCCTCGTTCGAATTTAAGCCATTAAATAAGTATCAGAGATCATTTCAATAGAAATGAATCAATATGATTCCAAACAGCTAAAACTATAGTCAATTGGAAACCATAGTGAAAAATAATATATTTTTTTAATAAAAAGTACCTCCAAAAATATGTGTACAAAGTGTCATGATGATTGGTTGAGTAGTTGTTGCGTGAAAACGTAACAAACAAACTCACATTTACATTTATAATATTAGTAAGGATTGCATATATGTAAAGAGTGGTTATTAGAACAGTACCACCACTTTCAAGTGTAGCATCTGTCAATTTGGGTGGAGCACATTGGTCTCTTCAAGCCAGTATAGTGGACATATGTCTGTGGTAACAGTTGCCTCCAGTCATGTGCAGCACTTTAGCTTGATTTTTTACAGATTTTAAAGTGGCTCACTTGATTACCATGCCCTTATTTCTCACGGTGGATGGATTGTTATTAATAGAAGTAAAATATGTTTTGTCTCTTTCCCTCCAGTGTATGACGTCAGTGGTGCGGGTTCAGACCGCGGTGTCGTGGTGCTGAATGATATCCACATTGACATCGTCGACTACATACAACCGGCGACATGCTCCGATCAAGACTTCAGGCAGATGTGGGCCGAGTTCGAATGGGAGAACAAGGTATACCGCGTTTGCTGTTCACAATATTTAAAGATGTGCCAATTTGGAATAAACCCAACTCGAGTTAACTGGATGAAACTAAATTATTTGTTTTGTTTTTACCAATTTAATGGCTTAGCTTCGTTACAACATTTAAAAAATTAGAATGATTGTTTAATTATTACAATCAAAATTGAAAGCTTAAAAAAGAACTTAGCTGTTTAACTATTTTATCACAAATATTATTTATTTTGGCAGTAGCTTATTAATACTCTACTTACATCCTTTTTTCTTTTGTACTCAAATTAGAAATTATACCTGATTAACATGTATTTATTTTTACTTAATAATAAAAGAAACTCAACTCGAGTTAGTGATGTATCAACTCGAGTTAACCCGAGTTGACACATCACTAACAATATTACACTGATATTAGTGATACATAATTGTAATATTGATGTTACCAGGTATCTGTTAATACGAATATAACCGATCTGCGTGAATATCTACAACATTTGCTGGCCTCTACCAATATGAAGTGCCTTACGCCTGACAAGGTAATAAATACACACAACTCCAATACCCAAACTAGGATTCTTTGTACTAATGCTGACCTGAAAACAAATGTTTATCTTTTTTATGTATCTATGAATATTTACAGTACTACCCCGCTTTACGCGACCCCGTTATGCGCAGTTTCACTATAACGCGAAATTAAAATTTATTATTAAATTACGCGAAAGAGTGCGTATAAACATAATGTAGTCATTCAACTTCTCTATGGTCGCGGAAATTTCAGTTAACGCGATTTTTTCCGGAAATTATCCCTCGCGTAAAGCGGGGCATTACTGTAAATAAAAAGTAATACAAATGTGTAGACTGGAAAACGACATTTGACGTTTGCGTAACGTATTTATTTTATTTATTACTAGCTTTTACCCGCATTTAATTCATTAAATAAGTATCAGAGATCATTTCAATAGAACTTTACTAAATATTTTACTATAGTAACTAATGATATTATTTTTTAAAATAAAAAGTACCTATGTTACTTGTAGTACCTCCAAAAATATGTGTACAAAGTTTCATGATGATCGGTTAAGTAGTTGTTGCGTGAAAACTTAACATACAAACTCACATTCATATTTATAATATTAGTAGGGATATGGAATGCCATTGACATATCACAAATAGATCATCCAGTAGAAATCACATGTCATTCAAGGCGTATTCAGCTATGTACAACTACTTAATGGATTTTGAATGTGTTTCAGGCGTTGTCTGGCCAGTGCGGCTTCATGGCGGCCAATATGTATGCGCGCTCGATATTCGGCGAAGATGCGTTGGCCAACCTCAGTGTGGAGAAGCCTCTCAATAAGCCCAATGCGCCTGTCGCTGGACATATACGCATACGAGCCAAGAGCCAGGTGAGCAAGCATTAAATTATTATGTTCTTTCATCTTGCTGGCACTATCATATAAAAAAAATTCTTTCTTCCAGGGTATGGCGTTAAGTTTAGGTGACAAGATCAATATGATGCAGAAGAACGCCCAACAAAAGAGCAAACCCCCCACTATACCGGCCGCTTGAAAGCACATTATAATTACTATAATAAGAAATATTGCATTATTATCATGTTAATAATTAATATATTAGTCATAATAATATTTTTTGTTTTATTTGTACCTTATAATAAGATCTTTAAAGGGTCTCACCATATCAAAATTTGTAATGGAACGAGTCCAATTTGCACTGTTGTAGTTTCGCTACCGACGTATAGATGGCGCTTTTAAAAATGTATCACACAATGTAATTTGATTATTATCGTGTATAGATATAATTATCATTAATACGCCTTTTCTCTATAACATGAGCCAGATATAATGAAATTATGATTTTAAATATGGGTATATAATAAAAAACGTATGATCTTATGAAATAAAATTAGTTTATTGATATATCGTCAGCTGTTGTCGACGTAAGTACAATAAATAATGCGGTACAAATTGCAACTGTATAAATAATAAAAATAATTTATATAAATAAGTTAATGTAACGATCATAGAACAGTACTGGCCGTCGGTTGGCGGCGAATCATTGTAGCGTTTAATTATCTGAAAGAAAAAAAACAATTTTACTTTGAACGAAATGCTTATAGCAGCGGTTCTCAAACTTTTTTGGCCTTAATATAATTATAAAAAACTGATTTATATGTATTTATGAATAATCATATTGCAATGTAATATTACGTAATATTTAGATGTAACCTTATAATCTCCCTTTGGTAGGTATTTTTTGTAGTATTTTAGCCCTAGGGTTCCGTGGAACACACTTTGAGAACGGCTGGCTTATAGTATTCAAATTGAATTCGCAGAGTATTTTAACTGCCTTAGACTTCCTTCATTGTATCAGTCTAAACACTAGTGCTATATTTAATTTTAAAGATTTCTAGTAATTAATCCATAAGCTCACACTTATTCTTCTTCCTCCTCTTCTTCCTCCTCCTCTTCCTCTTCCTCCTCTTCTTCCTCTTCTTCTTCTTCTTCTTCAACGACTTCCTCTTCCTCCTCTGGTTCGGGTTCGTAGGCGTGGTCATCATCATCGGCGTCTCCCGCCTTCACGTCCTCTTCGCCTTCGGGGGACTCGGGCTCACCCTTCTTCTTGCCAGGCCGCTCCCCGAACCATTTGGGCAATCTCGCTATGTGGAAAATAATTGGTTATTTTTATGTCCTCAAGGTTCTTTAACAAAGGAAAGGAACATTCACAGATTGAGTATAGTTTTTGAGTCGCAGTAGTACATACCCTTCTGCCTGCCGCCAAACTGGTCGGTTCTTTCCTGCCACACCTTCTCAAGGAAGTCCTTGTTCAGTTTCTCTAAATCCTAAAGGGAAGGTCAACACAAAGGGTGAATACGAATGCTATGAAAGGGCACACACCGAGCTGGTAGAAACTGCCATCAGAACATGTTCCTCTTTTGTTATTGACAATTGTTCTAACAGAAAAGTGTTCAATGAATTATTCGGTAAAGTTAGAAATATAGTTTGGACAAACGGGTATCAGATGGCAGACCCATGCTGCAGAATGGACTACTCGTGTTCGGGGGATACAAACAGTTGCATGGGCAGGTGGATGTTCGGATGCACATAATCTTTCCCTTACTTTTAGTACGGTTCATGAACTGTTCCATTCTATCATTCCATGTTTTATCCATAAACTCTGCCATGTATGTATCGTAACCCTGTGTGAAATTCACTTTATTTTTCAATTGTTTTCCATTTCGTATTATCCTTTTCTTACCGATGCGTAGTTTCCATTAATTTAGTTATTGTATCTACATATTAACACTAGATTTACTAGATCAGTCAAAATGACTGGTCTTGCAAGATCAAATTAAAATTCCTACTGCGTGTAACATTTTCTTTAATTCTTCCAATCTTCTTTAATTTATAACAGAAGAATTAGTTTTATGAATTTTATATTATTTCATATGTATTTGTAACAAATATATACTTTTTTGGTTTTGGTAGAAATAGGTATATTTAAGCTGGTAAATCTAGTGCTAAATGCTGCAAAATACTTACGCCTTCGAACAGTTTCTTCTTGTCATCATATGATCTTGTGTCCACACGTCTTTCGTACTTGGAGGCGACTTGAATTTTGGGCTGCAAGTGATGGTTCAATTAGTGTATTGATATGATTCTTACTACTTGAATTGCTATATGAACTTACCGGGTGTTTTCCAGTGAGGGCTTCTGGGTCGAGACCTTTTTTAAGAGCTTTATGTCTCAACTGTTGCTTTTGTCTTTCTTTAAGCTCTTTTAGCTGAAATAAATTATTATTATTATTATTTTCTTCCATTTCAATTTATTTATTTCGCCTAATAACAATGGTAATACATACGTCATAATCTTGTCTCTTTTGCCTTTCCTCAAGATCGTATTTCTCAGTTTCCAACTTGACGATGCAGTCCCAGAGTTCCTGCGCTTTATGTCTGAGTTTGTCGGTGGATAGTCCTTCAATAGAGAGTGGCTTGATCCGAATGGAAAGGGAGATCTTCTTCTCCTCTTCGAGCTGCTCCTTGGTCTTGTTCCTTTCTAATTGCGCGTTTGAGAGGCCGAACTGTAATATATTACACAATACAGCACTGCACTACACGCCTATTGTTCTATTTGGACAATCAATATGATGTTAAAATCGTACGTTATCGCTCTTCTTCTGGATGGTGAAGTTGGGTCCGGTTTTGCTGGACTCTTTCATGGCCTGAAGCATGACTTGTCTCTTCT
This sequence comes from Tineola bisselliella, assembly GCA_028551675.1. NCBI lineage: Eukaryota > Metazoa > Arthropoda > Insecta > Lepidoptera > Tineidae > Tineola > Tineola bisselliella. The sequence goes on along the minus strand of JAPWLS010001813.1, from coordinate 584,427 downwards.
TCTCGGCCTCCTCGAGTCGCTGTCTCTTCTCTTCGATGTCACGTTGTTTCTTCTCCTCAATCTCACGGACTCTCCTTTCTTCCTCTTCCTTCTTCTTCTGAGCGAGACGCTTCTCTTCTTCAGCGCGGGAGACCTGGCGTATTAGCACGTAGTATTACAAACATGCTATTATTAAAATGTGCCTATGATGCAAACGCCTGATCATTACCTTGCGCTTAGCCTGCTTCTCCTTGAGGCGTTTCAGCTCCTCCTCCTCCTTGGCCCTTTGTTTGCGCCATTCGTTAATGTATTCCTTCAGCTGCTCATCCAGATCAGACCGCTTCTGGTCTTGGCGCTAACGATGAAAAGAAAAATGCCACAATAGAATCGCCTTTATTATTTTCAACATATAAATTACCCATTTGCTCAATAATACTTACTTTAATAAACTCTGGATCACCTTCTCCTCTGAAAAATCCAATAAAGCAATTAATTTAAACCAAAAACGCATGTTCGTTAGATTTTATAATATATTGCGTTTATTAAAACAGTTATAATGTAATTTTGATTAATTTTTGTTTGGTTTTTGTTAAAATGATTGAAAACAATAACATTGCGAAAAGAATTGTCAGTATAATTTGATTCGTGGAATAAACAAGCTAAGAGAGTTAACCGTTTTATATTATTTGAAAGTGTGTGTGTATGTATTTATGCATGTAAATGTGTGGGTGTGTATTTTATTGATATGATTAGCAAAACAGTATGATCGTATCGTTCGTCGCTTTCCATCAGCAAAGAGAAGTAACAGCTATTACTAATAGAAAAGCAACTTCATATAAATTAGATTATTGACTAGGAATGCATAGGATTGGTAGTGGGGAAGTGGAGCATGCAGTGTTAGCACGACATGCGACGTCCAAGGGTGAGGGAGTGTTAGGGCGATGCGACCAGGTGACTCGTTGACATTCAATTGGAATGAGAACGAACTCTAAGATATTACAAAACACCGCGTGTGATCAAGTAGCTCATAGCCAATAACAAACGATATTTGTAGAGGCAGTCCTCGAATTACGTCAAACAATTTTTTGACACTATTCCTCAAGCATATGTAAATTGTTTCCATTTCTGACATAGGAGAATTTACTTGTCGCGTTTTGTTCCTTCGTTGTTGCAACCATCGGATCAAGGAGTTATTGCGTCTTTTAAGATCTTTGAACCTAGAAATTTTACATGTACGTTGCTTATTTCGAGAACCTATCATGCCGTAAGTCGAGGACTGCCTGTATATTACATAAATTAATAAGAATGAGAACAAATGAACGAGCCTCATCGGCAAATTAATAGGACGGGTTAGTGACACCACAGAGAGCGGTGCAACTTACGCGACTGATGCTCTACTCCTAGAAACAGAAAGAAAAACATAATTCTACAATTAACATAACACTAATCACAAATATATAACTATAATAACATATAACACAGATATAGTCTGGCGTTTGGTATAACCTGAAAAATAAAAGGCATCGAGCTGCTTTTGTCAATGTACATGTACATGTCAGTGCTTACAGTTGCCAGACTATATAATTCAGTTGTGTAACTCTGCATACATAATTTAGTTTAGTTTTAATTGTATTTTTAGTTTATTAAGTCACAATAGTTTAGAACTTTACAATTTGTGAATTAATAAATGGATAGACACAGCGGCTGAATCTTGTTCGTTTCAAAGTTTGAAATGTTTTCAGCCGGTTCTCTAACAATTTTAGTATTATTACAAAAGACGAACAGTTTGAACGAGTGAACAGTGAATTAAGAACGTGGATGATGAAGCAGTTAGAAGCACAGAACCTGACATCTGCGTAAAACGTTAATTAAGCAGAATAAATAGACATTTCGGCTGGCAACACACCTATAGTTACTAAATATACTTACTCTGGTTTAGGAGCCGGCCTTCAGTTCCCACGAAACAGCGACAGCGAAGTGAGGAAAAATAAAATATATATTAAATACATACAGTGACATTTTACAAACAGCGAATTCGTTACAAAGCGTCATACCACAACAAGGGTTAGTTAGTTGTGACCTTCTTGAACTCGACGTGTTGTTCTAACAGTTAATAAAGCAATAGCAGCCTAGCACCTGTTTTAGAAAAGCAATAATAAGCAAATTGAGCAATTTGAGCAACTATAACCTATTTCGACTGAGTGCCGGCTGAAACCAAAAGGCACTTACTTCCTGCAACAAAGAAGAACAGTGGTGACGTAAAGCTGAAACGCTCGCAATTCGAATCGAAGCGAAAATTAAAGAAGACAAGATTCGACAAGAGAGGTTGTTTCAGGCGTTACTTTGCGGAAATCCATATTATATTATATAATTCCCGCTACATTAGGTCGAAGCCGAAGTGACAACACGTATCCTAATGATGCCACGTGAAGAGACAAATTATTGAATGTTGTAGCGGGAATTATAAGCAAAATAATTTCCTTTAAAGAAGACAAGAAGTAAAATATGCGAGCTGAACTAAAATACTTACGTCTCCGGGACTTCGACTTCTTCTACTTCCTCCTCTTCAGACCCACTGTGAAATATATAACATGAGTAATCACGATTACAAATCATACAATGCGAGGCAATAAGGGTGACATTGGGGACTTTGGGGAGTACATAATATTAGTACATAAACATAAATGTATTTATGTAGTTTCTTTGTGTATTGTAAATCTAAATATGTGTGCGTTGATACTCACGAATATTCCTCCTCGTCAGACATGGCTGCAGATTACTAAGTCCTGGAATATTAATACATTATGTTAATTTATAGATTTTAGATAGATAGGCCGTCCGTAAATTATGTCTCACGAATTTCATGATTCCTAGTGTGACATCACATATTTAGCATTTTTACATCTAGATATTATTAAAATTTACTTAAATTTTCAATAAAATCAAACATAGATATGGAATTAAAGTAATCTTTTAATACTTGGATATATTATATTTTGACGTAATTTCTGTAATTCGTGTGACGTAATTTATAGATGACTTTTAAAGTTACAACTGTTATATCTTTTTTAAATTTTAAATTTATTCCCGCCATTTCTTGCTAATATTTTATACAAATGTGTTTTTTTTCTAAATTTCAATTAAGCAAAAATAGTGTCCTATATGGTAAGGTGACCAACTGTACTCATTTACTGAGTTTTGTACTCTTTTTTCGCAAACCGTACTCTTTTCAGATCCTGTACTCTGAAAGTACTCATTTGATATAATTTTATACTCATTTGTATTTCTAAAACACTATTTTAGATTATTTTATTAATTAATTATTAATGCTGCTGTTGAAAGGGTATTTTCACTAGGGAATGATTATTGGCGTCTTAACAGTCAAATTTAATATGCAAAATGAAAGTTGTTCGGATGTGGCTACACTATTAGACGAACATCCTCATTTGAAAATGTTTTTAAAAGAAAATAAAGTTTTTATCATTTTTTCTTCTTTTTTTTCACCTAGCAAAAGTGTACTCTTTTTGAACAAAAAATAGTTGGTCACCTTATATATGGTCATCATACCTTAGACTACGAAACAGACAATCAGCTACCTGTCTCTTTTTATCAAATAGCATGTGTTTTGTGATTATGGAACATTTCTACATCAAAAACAAGTTTATTATATAAATTAGAATGTGTTACAGAGTCCCGTACTTATATTTAAAGTTGTTTATTATAGAAATGTTTTCCAATATAAATTGCGTATTGAATTATAGTGCTGAGTGATATTTGAAACATATCTGCGATAGCTTGTCAATCACTCATTAAATCAATGATGTTTATGCCAACGATGAAGCTCGGATACATTGATGCGATGTTGGGACATCTTTACGTTCTTCTTGTTTACATGCAACGATTTTATATTAAGGAATTTAAAAACTAGGTTACGAATTCACTTTTTATATAGCTTGGATTAATTAAAAAACATTTATTTGTTTAAAGTTTTTATTTTGAAGCTAATACCGTGTTTATGCGGCTTTGGAGAGATGTGAAATAATATTGCTGATTAAAATGGATTATAAATATAATTATCAGAATGCATTGTGGCAATAATAATTAAATAGTTTAAAAAACTAAAAAAACACGCGCGCTAGCTTTATCTCTTTTACTCCACTACACAGGATCTATAAAAGAATTTATAAATCCTGGCGGTCCTAATAAGGATAATGGGAAACTGTTATTAAATTATTGCATTGTCATCGATCCTTAATACGTATGCAAAGTTTCAAATTAATCAGACTTCTGGAAATTGGTGAAAATTATGCTCAAAGATTCCGTTACATACATACATACATACAACCCAAGCTAATAAAAGCGTGTTAAAAAGACAAGAAGAAAACAAGAAAGATGACACTGACAGACTAAACGTCAAAACGTCAAATCTTCTTAAATAAGTATTTTCGGTTTGTAGAATCGACTTACGCCTATTTTTATGTTTTTAGTTTTCAGTATTTAGGAGCTAGGAACCAGAACTTTTAATTTTTTAATGAAATTAAACAGGATAGATCTATTTCTGAATCGCTACGTGGTGATAGTAGGAGTTTGCTGAAATGTAGGTGGAAATTAAACGTGTGCATTGTTTATGAAGGCTGGTTATTTTTAGAGGTTTTATCTTTCAGTCCATTGCGCACACCTACGGGAGGCGGGAGTTGGCACACACTCAACTAAAATGTAATACGCTATTTTATGTTCCCTCGGAAATTCTTTCTCGCTTTTAGATCTCATTTCTGTTAGCCAACGACATTCCATTTAAATTATTTATGGATTGAATACACTGTTTCTAATATCTGTGGGCTTATCACGAATTTAGTCTGGCTTTCGAATCGAGCTGTCACAATTAAAACGGATCCGTTAGCAATCGGGATCATGAATTTTTACTAACAACTAACGAGCACCAGCAATCTATCAAATGAACGAAAGATCGAGACGTTCGAAAATTAACAAAAAGTATCTAAAATATTGTAGTTCCAAATCCGCACGCGGTGGCGCTGCTCAAATTTCCACACAAATCGCTTGAAGCGAATTCGGTTCGAAAGCCAGACTAAATTCGTGATAAGCCCACTGTACTAATTATGAAGTGAGGAGTGTGCCTTGTCTATTTAGACAGGGCACATTCGTCTCCTCAAGCCGGCATAGTGTCAAATGACATCTGTCATGGCTAACAGTTATCTTCGCTCATGGACCACATTCTAGCTTAACTTAAAGTATTGTCATGTGTTAAGATAATATAAATTCGAGAGCAAGCTGTCTATTGAGAGATATAAACACACTTATTAAACACTAGCTTTTACCCGCGGCTTCGCTCGCATTTAAGTCATTAATAAGTATCAGAGACCATTTCAATAGAACTATACTCAATATTTTATTACTATAGTCAATTGGAAACTATAGTAAAAAATAATTTATTTATTTTAAATAAAAAGTATCCTATGTTACTTGTAGTACCTCCAAAAATATGTGTACAAAGTTTCATGATGATCGGTTAAGTAGTTGTTGCGTGAAAACGTAACAAGCAAACTCACATTCACATTTATAATATTAGTAGAGATGTGTACGTATCTGTAATTATATATTCATTTATGCTTAACTAATGTTAGCAATCAAATATCTGCTTTTCATCTCTCATTAAGATCACTTGCTTGTATTTTATAATTACGCAATAAACATTTCTATTTATTTATTTGAACATACACAACAAACAGTTATCAAACCCACACATGACAATAACAAATACATAGAAGAAAAATTAAGCTAAGTTTTCTAACCTAGAAATTGTGTTCAATTGTGTGTATATCGGAAGAAACGTTATACATTGAAACGATTTAGTAACTGTAATACGGATGCTAGTCTGTTGCTCACAAATTTCGAACATTGCGAAAAAGCCAAGAGTAAAATAGAATTGAGCAGAATATTAGAATCTATTATTTATTATTAGAATACATCAATCCATCATCTGATAAACTTGATTAATTAACAAAAGTAATGAAAAAACTCGTAATAACCAGAATTGACGTAAAAGTCGTTTAGTCTTTTGAATTAATTAAACTATATTTACTAAAATGTATTAATTTAATAAAGCAATTAAATAAAAGCGTTTACAAGTGATGTTTTTTTTACGCTGGATAATTTAAATTTAATAAAATTGTATGTATTCTCGGGAACCAGTGAAAGGATCATCAAGCGTGTGCACAAAATGTTGATAAGTGTAATTTTATTTGTTTGGGTGCTTCATATTTCATCAATTATAACTAATTTGCTGTAGGAATTTTCGGTTATAGACACATACACTACATACACTAGGACATCTGAAAAGTATTGTATGTGTATGGTGTAAATGTTGGTTTCTACAACATCACGTCATTTGGTCTCAGAAATGCTCAAATGCAGGTGTAGCGTATAATACCACGGTAACATAATCCTGCGGCTATAGATGGCGAGTCTATTTTTGCGTCCGCACGCTGTACCCAGTTTTGGCACGAATCGGGACCGTAGCAGGGCTATTTTTAGTTCCCGTCACACCATAATGATCCTTGCACACTTTTAAACACACACAAAAAGGACACTTTATCCACTTCACTGGCACTTACGTCGCACCGCTGGGAGATGGTCAAATTGGCACTCGGCACTGCCCTCAGATACAACGACGTTGGAATGTGGAGTCCGCGGCGACCGAGGCGGCTCTGACGACTCTCCGCGCGGCTCCCACATCCCCGATCCCTCCCTAAATCACAACAGCTATATTTAGCATACATATTTTTGAACACACTCTCCGTACCTACTTTCTAGGTATACACGTCTTCTTTCGCACGCTAATACCACATTTGTTACGGGCGCATTGGGTCTAGGATCGTGCGAGTCCACTTGTGTATACGAGCGTGTGGCATTTGAACACCCAGCTCCGGTTTCTGAAGACAATACTGACACCGAGTGCACAGCGACGTCAACACGTCACGGATGTATGGAAAGGCTCACTGGTTCATCTGATGATACCCACTCGCACCACGATACATGCAGACACACACGCTTATACCATGATTGTAAAGCTCCTGTTAGTCAAAATGTGGAAGATATTTTTTATAACATATATTGTTTAGTTTAATTAGCTAATTACAGTCAATTGTTCTAAGATTTTTTAGCTTATTTATATAACAACACGTAATTACATTTTCGGTGTTATAAAGACAATGGCTGATCTTTAAAACTGAAATATAACATATGTTGCAGAACATAATTAGTAAGTTAATTTCGTTAGATCAAACTGGCTATTTTGGTTTAGCTCCATCGCATCACGCAAAATAATATTCGTGAGGTAGTTTTAATGTTTAAATTATCCCTTGAACAACAACAACTAATAACGAAACTAGGTTCGTAAGTTGTGAATGAAATAAATCGTAATATCGAAAATATTAAAATAAATCCTGAATTCCTGAAAGCTAAGGAAGAATCTGTTTCCAAGGTTATAGTCTATGCTTTTCCTAAACCTAGGCTGAGGTCGACTATGAGTTTTTTTTCACATAAGGGTTTACGTGTGCATTTCTTATTGGGCTTTTGCCCGAATACTCGACATTGGTAAAATTGTTTTCATTAGATATCTGAGGACATTAATAAAAGAAGAAAAAGAAAACTAGTCTGTATGTGTTTGATCCTTTTGCCTAAATGTAGAATTAAAAGTAAAACTGTCACATAGAAAATAACCCGACTAATTTGTAAAGACATAATCGTTATAATAATATAAGCAAATCAACTTATATTATTTTTATTAGTATATCTATAAATATATTATAGCCTATATTTTGCGTTAAATAATTTTAATAGGTTTAAAATGAATATCGTGTTTGTTTAGTTATGTATTTCTATGTGAAAAAGTGGTAAGATGTATTCTAATAAGCTAAATGATTTATATAATGTGACACCGAAACGACGCCGGCTAGGTGCTGGACGAATATATCTCAATTCAAGCAACCGAAACAATGTAAACAATAGGAGTAGAAATCTGACTGGAAGTTATTCTCCAGACGTCTTCGAGTTTAACGGCGATTCTCCTCCATTGCCGTCTAATCAAGTGGAATATTTACACAAAACGAGCTATGATAATATTTCGTCACAATCGTTAGCTGAAAGTTCTGTTTTTAATGATTTGAATGCTGAAAATTGGGAATCACCTGTCGTTATTAGAAATGAAGTAAAGAACGAAATTGACGATGCAGAATCAAACGATATGTTTAAATCTTTGGAAGCACAAGAGTGTAAATCGCAAAGCACAAATGAATTGGTTGTGGACTTCAATAACACAAATTTTAAACAAAGTATAGCAGATGTGTTAGATCAATTTGATGAATCGATGTGTGTTATAGATAGTAAAAAAGAGACCAGTGCATTTTTTGAGTCCAAAGATTCATTCCTATTAGACATTAAGAATACGGCTGAATTAATAGAAAATCAAGATAATAGAAATGTATTATGTAAAGATAAGAATATAAAGAATAATGGCTGTGATAGTTTTTATGGTTTGCCGTTGTTAGCTAAGAAGTTATTTAAAATGTATAGAAATATTGATAAATTTTATGGTAAGCACTTCTTGATGATTTGTAAAATGTAGTTTTTTTATTTTATTTATTTACTTTTTGTAATTGGGCTCCAATAGAGCGCTTTTACTCATTATTACAAATATTACAATCAATTTGATTTAACTGGCATTGTCCACTTACATACTAATGTCATAATAATCTACTATGATGTGGAAGAATAGCTGCTGTATAGGGGCATTGTCATCCTATTGTATACCTAAGGGCAAACATAAAATGACATAGCTTTATTATCTATAAGATGTTCATCTAATGTGTAATATAATTTATGAATAAGTTTGCTTTTTATGATTTTCTTGAACTGATAAAAGCCAGTTACTTATTAGGTATATTTTTTATTGGAACTAAATGCTTGTAAATGTTGTAGAATGGCAAGATGAATGTCTGAACTTAGATGCAGTGAAGAATCATGAGAACTTAGTATATGCATTGCCAACAAGTGGCGGGAAGACATTAGTGGCCGAAGTATTGATGCTCAGAGAGGTCATCAACAATCATCGGAATGCACTCTTTGTGTTGCCGTACGTTGCAATTGTACAAGAGAAGGTGAGGTGCTTTGAAATTTATGCACACGCTGCATCGTTTTACGTGAAATAAGACATTTTTAGTTGCAGATGTTTTTGTGACTGACATAATATATTCAAGATCGGTAACGCCTCAGTTGAGAACCCCAGGTTACTAAATGTAATATCTTTTACAAGACAAGCTATCACGGGCTATGATGTACGCTATTGTAATGTAGAGGTAACTCTAACCTTTTCGTTATTAGTACAGTCTTGGAGTCCTCAACTAAAGCCAAGCCCAAAAAATCTTTATTTCGTATAAGCCCTTTACGTTCTTGCACATAATCAGAATCCGCGGGCTTAGACAGGTTTTAGTTTGGGAGGGGTCCATGAAAATAAAACGACTAAAAGTTACTAAATGCGATCGGATAATTGACAGTGGTGGGTTGATAGGGAATCCAAACCACATTATTTTAGTGTAGGAATAGTAATTAATGAGATATATATTTTAATTTTATGAATGTTAATTAACTTTTCGGGGGACAAATGCTTATGACATATGGATAAGAAATTCACCAATCATAGCCTGTATAATATAATATTAGTAAGTACATCGGGGTAATTTAACATATTATTTATTAATTTTATAAAAATAAAAAACAAAATGCTTGGTTCATAAACAACAGTGGCGACATCTATCCGTGAAATAAATTACTATAATATTCGGATAGATGGCGCCACTGGACATAATAATAATTGAACAACATTAGCTTTAATTAGTGAATGTGTTTTCTTTCAGATCTGGTCTCTGTCACCGTTTGCTGTGCAATTAGATTTTTTAGTAGAAGAGTACGCGGCTGGTAAAGGCCATTTGCCACCAAAGAAGCGTCGTAATAAAAACAGCATCTACATAGCTACTATTGAGAAGGGATTGGCGCTTGTTAGGTCGTTGATTGAATTAAACAGGCTGAATGAACTGGGACTTATTGTTGTGAGTTTCCATTTGTGTCCCGGGTTTGATCTAATTTTCATTTTGTGGCCCATAATTTCTGGATTATTTAGTAGTAGTCTTCTTGTCATAAGCCTTCCTGAAGCCATTGCAGAATCTAACGATGTGTGTGCACCTATAGTGTCTGTGTTAAGAAATTATTTTCATGTTTCATATTTATTTACAGTCAGGATTATTGTTATTAAAGGAAATTATTTTGCTTATAATTCCCGCTACATTAGATCGATGAAGGAAAATAACCTCCACCAACTTGCAATAACTTGTCTCGACGCGTTTCGCCACTTCACGTGGCATCATCAGGATACGTTGGGTTATTTTCGGTGGAGGTTATTTTCCTTGTAGCGGCAATTATAAGCAAAATAATTTTAAATAATTTCCTTTAACACTAGATTTACCAGCGTAAATATACCTATTTCTACCAAAACCAAAAAAGTATATATTTGTTAGAAATATATATAAAATAAAATATAAAATTCATAAAACTAATTCTTCTGTTATAAGTTAAAGAAGATTAGAAGAATTAAAGAAAATGTTACACTTTTTGACTGGTCTGATAAATCTAGTGTTAATATGGATTTCCGCAAAGTAACGCCTGAAACAACCAATTATTGTTATTATATATTTTCAGGTAGACGAATTACATCTTATAGGCGAGGCAGGCAGAGGTGCTACACTGGAGACATTGTTATCAACTGTGCTCTTTGCTAATCGTAAGTACCAAACATACAAGAGCCATATTGTATTTCCATACTTTGCTGATTGTAATAATTTACTCTATGTTTCCGCTAAGCCATAGACAAAAGAGAATGTAGGTGTTGCCATGTTAAATGTGTATATAGTCATTATATTATTTCAGAAGGCATCCAAATAGTTGGTATGAGTGCTACAATAGGTAACTTGAGTGATATAACAGGTTACCTGAATGCAAAACTCTACCAGCGGGATTTTCGTCCTGTTGACTTGACGGAGTATGTGAAGTTAGGTAATATGCTGTATAGAATTGATTGGTCCAATGGCTTGGAGATTATTCCAGATCGTGAGCTCTTTTATGAGGTGGGTTTCTACTTTTGCAAATTGATCTAATATTTTAGTTTATTGTACAGGCAGTCCTCGACTTATGTCGAATAATTTTTTGACACTATTTCTCAAGCATACATCAGTTATTTTGATTTCCAGCATAGGAGAATTTACTTGTCGCAAAGTTTTGTTCTTGTCTCCAAACATGACTTGGATCAAGGAGTTATTGTGTCTTTTAAGGCCTATTATCTTTGATTTTGCATGTAAACATATGAAAAAATATATCTCGACTTACGTTGCTGGTTTCGAGAACCTAACATACCGTAAGTATGAGGACTGCCTGTATGTTACCTTTCTTAAGATTTCCTTTTAACGGTCTTTTTATTGACACGTGATAAATTCCATCTATGTTGCAGTACTCTCCAGCTGCGTTATCTCTAGATCCAGAACTGCTGGGCGGTCTAGTGAGCGAAGTGGTTCCTGGTGGATGCTGTTTACTGTTTTGTGCCACTCGGAGAACTGCTAACAATCTAGCACATATGTTGGCGACAATGCAGAGACGGTAATTAGGTTATATTATAATTATAATGTAAGTATGTTGGTTGTTAAGGTCCTTCCTTTCATTGGGTGGCGTGTTTATATATACCTCGAGTGACGTGGAAGAATGTAGCGTTTCAACACGTTCTGTGCGTGGTCCAGGGGAACTACTCAGGCATATCCGAAGTTTCGTGATACGACTGTCACCTCTGTAGCTTAAAATAAGCATTGTGTGGTCTATCCGTCGTGATGTCGCTGTCAAATCCGTAATTTCGTGAATGATTCGGTAAGTGTTCCTGAGTAGCCCCCCAGATACGTGCCGTTACATTGGTTAATCAGTGACATTTGGCAGTTGTGTTGCTAGCATATAAAATTGGGTTGGTCAATTAAAGGTATAAAAGGACATAATATTAATTATTGTTACAGGCACGTGCCAGTTGTAAAATTATGGCCATAGACAACATCTGGGCGTGGGGTCAATGGAAGCTTTGCCCATCTTCAATTGCATTTATTTTTCACAGTGAGATGTTAGAGCATCGTAGTGTTGAGCGCAGGTCTCTGGCGATGGCGCTGCAGCAGGAAGGCTCCAGTAAAGGCTTGTTGAGAGCTGTGGTCGCGGGAATTGGATATCATCACGCCGGCCTTTCGACAGATGAACGAAAACTTCTGGAAGATGCTTATAAGTATGCCATTTTACTTTTTGGTTTAATTGGCTCTGTGGGCTTATCACGAATTTAGTCTGGCTTTCGAATCGAGCTGTCACAAGTAAAACGGATCCGTTAGCAATCGGGATCATGAATTTTTACTAACGACTAACGGGCACCAGCAATCTATCAAATGAACGAAAGATCGAGACGTTCGAAAATTAACAAAAAGTACCTAAAATATTGTAGTTCCAAATCCGCACGCGGTGGTGCTGCTCAAATTTCCATACAAATCGCTTGAAGTGAACTCGGTTCGAAAACCAGACTAAAATTCGTGATAAGCCCACTGTTCAAACTTTACTTAGCTCCTGCTTTTTTTTGCCAGGAGCGGTGTAATTTCAGTTTTATGCTGTACATCAACTCTAGCAGTGGGTGTTAATTTGCCAGCGAAACGTGTGTTGGTCCGTGGACCTCGTGTTGCTACACAAATGATGTCGCTATCTCAATATAGACAAATGGTGGGACGGGCTGGCAGAGCAGGATTAGCATCATACGGTAATGAGCTAGGCATATAGACTGATAAAATATATTAACACACCTTCGCCTCATTGAATTGCTAAGGTTTGATTCGTGGTAATAAAGAACATTTATTCATAATATTGTATATAAAGTAGATATTTCTTTCAAATCTGTTATGTTCTGATTAGGGCTTCCAATCCCGCAGCCTGTGTTCAATCTCGGTATTTATGGGCTAGGAGTTTTCAATCCCGCGCGATCCCGGCATTTGCGGGATCCCGCATATAGAAAATATTAATTAATCTATACTATTATATAAAGAGGAAACATTTGATTGTTTGTTTGTATGTATTGAATAGGCTCCGAAACTACTGGACCGATTTGAAAAATTCTTTCACCATTAGAATCGTAAAAAATATAAATATTACATTTTAAGATCACACAATTCGATGTCTATGCTTAATTTTGGCGGTCAAACGTGTTGTTTGTTTTTTTTTTTTTTTTTTTTTATAAAGAAATATTACGTTTTATTTTAAGTTCACATTGTAATTCATATCTAATTCAATGAATATAAAAGCGAAAGTTCTCTCGAAATCCGCTTGACGTACAAAGATGAAATTTAACAGGGAGATATTTTATAGTTAGTTGTCGTCTGCAAAGAACGGATTTTGCAAAGGAGTTATTAAGGAGACATTAAGGAGTAAGGGCTCTCGCAGGTTTGTATAATTTTTTTGTTACAAACTAGAAATTTGACGTAGAGGCAGTTAGTAGATTTTGCAACAGGGGTGTGGAAGACATTTTCTGTCGACTGAAATATCATTAAAGTTCATGGTACTCTATATCTTCATTATTACGCAGACGTAGTCGCGGGCAACTGCTAGTATATATATAAGGCAAATTAACATAACTCCATATTTATTTTTACTATTCGCATGAGATCGGTCAATCAAATTACACTGTCTATTTATCACAGGATACAGAAACAATACCGAAAAAAAAAACAAAAATCAACTACAAAATATAATATATACTAAATTTAAAAAAAAGTGAATATTGACAGAAGTTTTTATGACGTTAATTACGACACGAGAGGTCATGTGCGTGCTTCTGTCCAATCCCGCAAATAACGCACCCGTAATCCCGCAGCACGCGGGATTGGAAGCCCTAGTTCTGATACCTGTAACATAGGCTGTTCTAATTCTGTCTACATTTATCAATCTATATAATTTCAGGTGAAAGTATATTGTTATGTCCTGAAAATGAGTGGCCTGCAGTGCGTGAGATCCTATCAGGAGGCTTATCTCCAGTGTTAAGCTCATTGTCAAGTGCGAAAGGAGCTCTCGTTGCAATGTTACTGAGTGCCATTGTGCTGGGATTGGCCAACACCATGGAGATGCTTCAGCAGCTGCTGAAAGTTACATTGCTTTATGTGCAGGCGCAAAGGTTGGTCAGATTTCGTCTACCATGCTTGTCTCCCAGTATGACTGCTCACGACGAACGATCCGTTCTCGTGGATCCTTGTGCCTGACCTGTACCTACCGAAGCAGCGAGTTCATATTGAGCTGATGAATCACCTGCCGAGAAACCACTACCTAAATTCAGTCAACAATTCAGCAGCAACTGCCCTCATCAACCCTCTGACAAGCCTTTTATTTATTTAGACACACACAAACAAACAGTTAACAAACCATAACATGAAAGTAACAACTACACTAGACTAGAGAAAGAAAGCTAAGTTTGTTAACCTAATAGTTGTGTTACAACATTTGAAGAAAACTATATACATTATGATTAAATACGAACGCCAGTCTGCTTACATTAATTACAATCAAATTCCTTATTCTAAATCCATTCAAATTAGAACTGAAAATTATCTTCTAAATTCCCATTCTCCAAAACCAACCTACGTCGTCAATGTCTTCCTGTCATTGACAATGACTGTTAACCAAGATATAATTTATACAGGTTAGAAGTTGATATAAGGAAATTATGTGAGGAAGCTGTGAATGATATGATAGCGGATTCAGCTATTAAATGCAATATTGACAAATGTACTGGAAATAAAGTATTCACTGTAAGTTTATTGGGAGAAGCTGCCACCAGAGGTATGATCCACTTACTATATATATCCCTACTACATTATAAATGTGAATGTGAGTTTGTTTGTTACGTTTTCACGCAACAACTACTTAACCGATCATCATGAAACTTTGTACACATATTTTTGGAGGTACTAGAAGTAACATAGGATACTTTTTATTAAAAAAATAATTTTTTACTATACTCTCCAACTGACTATAGTTTCAGCTGTTCGGAATCATATTGAAATGATCTCTGATACTTATTTAATGACTTAAATGCGAGCGAAGATATATATATATATATATATATATCTGGTTATATTAATGTTCTGTTCAAATATAAAGCTTGTATGGAGTTGTCAGAAGCGAAGCGTGTTATATCAGAGTTAAAACTGGCGTCTCGCAGTTTGGTGTTGCTAGATGCTTTGCATTTATTGTTCCTGGTCACACCGAACGACGTCACAGCACTCGGAATACGACCTGATTCCAGGCATTATTATCAATTGGTAATTAAAAATAATACTTTTGTCTTCTCTCAATGATTTAGAGCAGTGTTTCCCAACCTTTTTTGTGCCATGCCCCACCTTAGTCTTTCTAAAATTCTTATGCCCCCCTTATGTAACCAAACGCCCAGTTGATATTTTAGTCTCGTGATGCGAAATTATACCTAATAGTTATTTACCGCAATTGTTTTAAAATTTGCGTTTTTCATTAAATTTGTCACCGAAATCTAGTATTGCATTTAAATGGCCTGAAGCAAAAGGGTTAAACTCGTGTCGAGTTCATGTTCGAATTGCCACTTTGGGAAACACTGATTTAGAGATTAACTGTAATGTTTGATTTGCAGTATACGAAGTTAGACGATGAGGGGTTGCAGACGGCCCAAGTGATTGGTATTACGGAACACAATGCAATAAGAATGATGACGGGCAAACCTATTACGGTAAACATATGATTAAATTGTTAAAGATACAGTTATATAAGATACAGTTCTCGGTGTATTTAGTTTTTAACACGCTTATATTAGCTTGGGTTGTATGTATGTAATGGAATCTTTGAGCATAATTTTCACCAATTTCCAGAAGTCTGATTAATTTGAAACTTTGCATACGTATTAAGGATCGATGACAATGCAATAATTTAATAACAGTTTCCCATTATCCTTATTAGGACCGCCAGGATTTATAAATTCTTTTATAGATCCTGTGTAGTGGAGTAAAAGAGATAAAGCTAGCGCGCGTGTTTTTTAGTTTTTTAAACTATTTAATTATTTTCTTCTCATTTTTTCAGAAAGTCTCAGAATCTGTATTGAATAGGTTTTATGCAGCGCTCATGTTGAGGGATCTATTGAGAGAGATGCCGTTAGCTGATGTTGCTGACAAGTAAGGCATTACGTGTGTGCGTATTGAAAATAATTCATTGATATATAAATACGTATTAATGTAGGTACATGGTGCCAGTGGGGTGTGTTCAGAGCCTCATATCTTCATGCAACGCCCTCTGCGTGTCCATGTCCAGACTGACGGGTGCATTGACTTCCTTCAGTAACTTCAGAGTGCTGTTGGAAGAACTATCGCCGACACTACAGTACTGTGCGGCGCCTCACCTGAGAACGCTTATGGAGTTGCCAGCTGTCAGAAAGGTATTTCCCTATTCATGATTACTTGGATCTGGGGAATGGACGATTGTGAATATGTTTTTTACAGGCTCGTGCGTTACAATTACATCGTGCTGGCTTCCAGCGGATAGAGGATATTGCCAAAAGTTCTCCCCAATCTTTAATGGCTGCCATTTCTAATCTGTCGCACACGACTGCCACACACATTATCAGCTCTGCCAGGGTCTGTATTAATTCTTCTACTAATTACTAATTTTAAAACGAAAACCAATTCTCATATCTCATACGTTTCTTCAGATGATGATGATAGAGAAAGTAGAAAATTTAAGAGCTGAAGCTGAGGAAGTGATGCAGGAACTCAATGCTTAGATCAAAGGAACTATATTCAAGACTGACTGTTAAATATTATTATTGAATAAAGAAATATTTTTGTTTTTATTACAATTAATAAATAAACAATGAATTATGTTTTATTATTATTTTATTTCAAATTATTATAATACATATTTCTATATTAGTATCTTCTAGAATAGTGATTTCCAAAGTTGACTGGGCTCATGACTCATCTAGCAAAAATTCCCAACCTTGGGACCTGGCTTAGAAAAATGGGGGTATAAGCAAAATTGTTACCAATATGTATCGAATTCTGTTCTAGTAACATATTACAGTTTGTGAATTTCTGTCCTAGAATAACACTGTATTACCGCCTTTTATACAAACAGGGCCTCAGTGTGATCATTGGTAACCTGCTCCTCTTGCTTGGTGGGTTAGTCACCTTCTTGAATTCTAGGAAATAGAACACTTTGTGTGTGTTATCCAGATTTGTGTTTTTGAATCCCAGTCTCTCCACATCTTTTATGAACTTGTCAACATCATCAAATCTGCTTTCCACTTCCGCTATCATTATTAGTCCACTGAAAGAAGAAAATGATTCAACCAATTATTTTATTTAAAGTTATGTATTTACAACTTTTAATACAAAAGATAAAGTGGTTCTAAATTAATATATACATAGTTTCATTTCATTACTTGTTAAAGCTATAAATTATAAAAAATATAATATTTTTAAAGCAAAAACTATGATCCAAGGCCACATACCCAGTTTTCAGGACTCTGTTGGCTTCCAGCAGATACTCGGTCAACGTGGTACCCATCAACGCCAAGCAATAGACCACGACATCCATTGATTGTGCCAAAAGTGGTGTATGAGCCATGTCACAGCTCTCCACGTCATCTTGTGAGGACACCAAGTCAAACGACCTCACTGAATGTGCCAGCTGTTTGGCAAGAGCTGCTTCTCCGCAACCCATGTCTGCTATTTTGAGAGTTGTTGGCCTGCAAGTTTAATGCTTACATTTACTTTATCCAGGATTTGGAGCTGGGGTCTTTTATGTTTAGTTTATTTTTAAATTTTAATTCCATGTCAAAATTTTATTAATGATTGTACTACTACTTTCAAGCGGAACACCCGTGGAGTGACCTAGTCGCGTTTCGGGATCAGCTTGGAAGTAGCCGGAATAATGAGAGGAGTGTGAAAATTCATTAATTTGGACAGAGCACATTCGTCTCCTCAAGCCGGCATAGTGGAGTCGACTGTCTGTGGTAACAGTTGTCTATGTTCATGGACCACACTTTAGCTTAACACCAGGCGGAGTGTGGTCATATGCTAGGCTAGCAATAAAAAAAGTGTAATTGACGATACCACCATCTGCATGTTTTTACTAACAATTATTTTCAATTTACTTTTAATGAAGTCTCGTTTTTTAGTTTGTACATTTTGCAACTAGAGGGGGTAAGATGCTCTAATAAGTATTCTATAAGAATCTCTTACATCTGTGAGATTTTCTTAGCAATAATGTCGAGTGGTTTGACCGGCCACTTCCTCAATTGCTGCTGATAGCCCTCATGGTAAGTGTGGAACGACTCTGGGTCACTTTGGAACAGCTGCTTAGCTTGTGACCCGTCTGTGGTGTACAGTTTCTCATTCAGGTAACGGAACTGGGCAGCTGAAATGTTTCAAATAATTGAAGTACCCTATGATGACTAGTAGCTGTTGTGTGGAAGAGGATTTGAGTTTTTAATGCTGTTTATAATAAAAAAATACACTTTTTTATTCATAGCTTCTCTTTATACAAATTTGATTAAATCAATTTGCCATTGTACAGTTACCTATATATGTACATGTATGCAGAACAAGGTTTCTCTATACCACTTATTATTTAACTAACTAACTAGTGTTTTAATTTTGATTTTGATTTTTTTCTCCTCTTCCTTATATCTTTTTGAATCTTGTTTTTATTTTTATTATTGTGTAACACAGTGGCGGCCTTAGCCATTGCGAGGCCCCGGGCAGCAGGTCTTTGCGAGGCCCTTTGTCCTTCTTGAAAAGTATGTGTGCGAAAGTAGATCTCGTTGTTTGGTTTAGGTATTTGTCATATTTGACGAGAAATGCTAAAGTTATACAAATAAATAAAATTTGAGTTTTAAAATATTTTACATTGACAGTTTTAAAAAAGAAACTTTTAAAAACGAGGCCCCTGCAAGAGCGAGACCCCGTTCACCACCCCCTAAGGCCTCCACTGGTGTAACATCTAAACTATGTATTTTTGTAAGTTTATTAGAAGTGCAGTATCTATCCCTTTATTATACACTAATTACATCACATACCTTTCAGTCTTTCCAACATCCTTATTCGTAATTTATTACTGTTGGTGTTGGTTACATTTGAAGATACCATTTGGCCCATTTGCAGCATCTTTCTGATTTTATTCTGTTTCTCTCTCTTGTTGACGCTACTTATTTCATCATTGTACGTATTGTTGTCTTCTATTGGTTGTTCCTTGGTTTCTTGAGCTTCTTTTTCTTCACTATCACATGTGTTGGCAGAATTTGAGCCCAGAATTTGAAAGCTTGTTGTAGGTTCTGCATTATGCTTATATATTTCTCTCTTTTGTATAGAATTTGTTCTATTATTTTGTTTCTGTCGAGATTTTTTGGCAATTCTTTTTCGGCTTTTGTTATGTATGTTTGTGATGTTCTGTTTACTTAAGTTAACTCTCTGTTGGGATGCAAAATTACTTTTATTCTCGCGGTTTTTTGGTTCATTATCAAGAAATTTTGGATTTTTATTTATTTTATTGTATTCTTTTTTGGTACGTTTTATATTTTTAAACTTATTAGTAGAAGCTTTATCAACGTTTTGAACTTTATCTTTTGCCTTTATAACTTTTCCTTCTAGACATTTTTTGTCATTATCTTTTTGTGCTTTTTTATTTTTAACGGTTTTCTTGTGTTTCGTCTGGAAGAAAGGAATGATTAGTATTTACGATTTATTATTAAAATATACTACCTAAAGCGGTTGACTAAAAAACTAACCTTACTTTTTGCAAAATCAACTTTTAAAGTATTCGCATCTGTTTCCCATGAAGGAACCGCAAACATAGTTTGTCTAATATGTTATCTTTTATGCTAAAACTATGGAGAATAAGATAATAAAATAGAAAACTTAAAACGGCAACAAACGCGTTAAAGACGTGTCAACTTTGACATGTTTTGGTGCTAGCGTTTTGTGTTTGCAAGTAAATTGATATGAATAACGTTTAATTTATGCAACTAAAAAAATATTAACAAGCCATACTTTAAACATAAAATATTATTTGTATTATTACACAATTTTTTGATTTAATTTTTAAATTAATTAAACATTTTCCTTGACTAACTTTTTCAAACAATTAATAACTCCAACGGTGTGATGTTTGTCCAACTTGGTGATAAAATAAACAGTCTTTATTATGAATTTTGACTTTTTTTGACATAAGGTTTTACGTGTGAATTAAAATTTTGTAATCTCTTATTGGGTTTTTTATTATTATAATTATTAATAACTTAATTTATGACAGATCTTTTAAAATAGTCTGAAATAATGAAATTAGATATTGACTTCGTTCGCTGTTATTAATTAGCGCTTTATTTCATACGATAACAAAAGTTACCGTTGCACTATCTAACATTTAAGTTGTTTTTGTCACGTTTTCCTTTTAATAAATGTATTGGTTAGAGTTACTTATTATTTAAATGCCTAAATTAGTCAACTGTAGAGCCGTAGAATATTAATTTTTAAATAAAATATTTTAAAATTTTAAGGGGTTGAAATATCACCCCATGGGAAGGGGGCGCATGCGTGAATATGGAATATGCGCACAAAGCAAGCAAACCCACCTAGGAAATTTGTTATTTTTATGCCATGTTTACTGTATCGAACATCTGTGAGTTTTGAATGTATATTTAGCATTTTTAATGATTACTGAATTATAACATTATCAAGGGTCGAGTTACTTTGTGCTTTATATGTAAGTATTGATAACCTAAAAATACGTTTAAGAATAATTTTATATATATGAGATGAATTAAAACATATTCTAAAATACACTTTATATATCATACAATATATTTAATAAGATATTTTGAAATATATATTTACGTCTATAGCTTTTCACGGAATTGTGAAAAATAACTAGTAATTTTAGATGATTTGATCCAAAAGTAGTTCTTAAATTTAATTTACGTTTATTTCAAATTGTTTTTGAAACTTTCCCTTGGTCATATTTATTTTTGAAAGTATAAGCAAATAATAAACGCCTTCTGAGGTCTTTTTAGGCACGTATAATAAAATAAAAAATTAATATATCGAATAAAAATAGTTAATCAATAGAAAACGACACTTTTTGTTTATTAAAACAATCACGCAACAATGTTTTTGCCATTAATGTCAGATAATGGATAGATTGTTATCGTGATTGTTCAATATTTATGATATTTAATCTTTAACTTACATTAAAATTAAATTTGGAAATGTTATTAAACATTTTTTAACTTTAACCTTTAACTACTGAGGTGGGCGGGGGGATGGGGGGGGGGGCTCTCAGGTTATGAAAAAACAAAATTTTTAAATTACTCTAATTAGTTAATTTGTTGATTTTTTAAAATAATTTTATTTATTCTTGCTGATTTATGATCTCATGTGATTAGGATAGGTTGTAGGATAGGTAGGATAGATTGTGATAGGGGTCTCTGAGGCCCCCACGTCAGTGTTTACGTGAAATTAAATCCACCTCAGTAGTTAAAGGTTAAAAATAGTAAATATTTACGTTAAGTATAATGTGTACATAATTACTAAGATAAATAAATTACCCTTTAAAATAACTTAATAATTATTAATAAATAATATTTATTTTATCGCGATTATGTTGAGTGCAAAGTTTTGAATAGTTTACATCTTCAAAATAAACGCAATAGTAAATAATTAAAAAATCACATTATATAAATATTGCCTCTGAGCACGCGATATTCTTCCCCTTAAACTTTACCTAGAAGGATGTCTAAGTGATTAAAAAATCCATCCATAACCTTGAGTTCCACTTGCAAAGTTCCACTTCGATCGATCACAAAACAACGCCTTTATGACAATTATTTGTTCATAGTAATCACATATTATTTATGTCACTATAATGTTTTGCTTATCAAATTCTTGTGGTCTTCTTCTCATCATACGCCTTTCCGAAGCCATTGCAGAGTCTGACGATGAGCAATCGCATTTATTAAAACAAAACACCTACTATTTTTTAAAATTGTTTAATTTCTAGGTGAGGTCTAACCTATAAGGTACCTAATCAAACCTAAAAAACTTAATTATCTAGGTACTAACTACAATACTTAATATCCGTAAGAAAGTTCACACTAGACAGTCGTCAGCCGTTAGTTTGATGGTTACATATTATTTTAGGCTGCTGCCCCACCTTGAGCCCATGGCTGGCTACGCCCATGACTGTGACCGTTGGTGTAACAATGCTCTGAATCACTAATTAGGTGTTTATTTATATTAAATTTAATGCCCGCTCAGGCGCCCTGGGTGGTCTCGCATTTATTGGAATTATACAAATATTATGAATTCTGAAATACGTTGCTCGAAGTAGTGTGAAGGAATTCGAAGCGTAAAAATGCTTTTAAACATATATTAACGCTAAAATATATTTTAAAACAAAATGTCTGAACGCACGAGTTTCAGCAATTTGTCATTCGAATTCTTTGTATTATTAATACAATTTTTACTTTAAACTATAGGAGGTAATGATATTTAATTCAAACGGACTATGTAATTGATTTTGAGGTTAGGAAAACTGTAATCAAAGATATTTGATAAGAGATGGGAGACCGACGCGGCTTCTTGGACTTCAGCTCAGGGTCCCGTGGATACAAAGAGCCCCCAGGACAATTGGTTAAATAATGTATAGGCCCCCGAGTAGTATTAGCACAGATCACCACAAATTCAGGATCCGTCTCTGGACGCGATACAAATTTATAAAAACTTGTCTCCTATAATATGGTAGAGTTAATCATAAAAATATTCTAATGTGTACTATTGGAAATATGTGAAATAAAGTTTGAGGTTATATAATTTAATTTTCATTGAATGTTAGAAGTAAAAATAATAAAGTCATTATACATATAGGTACATATATAGGTAGTAAATAGGCAGGACTAGGTTATAAGGGCACGCACAATATTCCCATGACTAATATAAATATTATTCATGTTCCGTTCATAGAAACAATGCGTCCCCTCAAAAGATGATGTCACACGAAAAGAGTGTGAGACGTCATTGAACAAGGCGATGGTACTCTTTCGAAATATGGCGAAGAGAAGAGACAAGGTGAGTTTAGGATGGAAATAAAGGAAATTTTATTGTTTTTCATTTGTTTAATTGTATATGATTTCCCCTCAGTGGTGCTGGAGATGTCATTGGAGTATTGTGACACTAAGCGCAATAGGGTTGTTGATATACAATGCGGCCGCGAACATGTGGCTGCTGAGACCACAGGCGTGCCCCGCCGTGTCCACCGCGGCACCCACCGAGCCGCCCACGTGCGAGCCATGCACCGACACTGTGACGAACACGATGGACGACGATCCCATCGCCAGGCTGGATTTGAGGCTGGGAAGATGGGACAGCTCAAGGTCGTTCAGACTGTTCGACTACGCGGCCGTGGGTGACATGTATGCGGATATCTCTGCAAGTAGAAAAGTGTGCCTGGCAACACAGAGTTCTATAGAGAGATTGCACGAATTGCTGAGGATAGCGGCACATTGGTCAGGACCCATATCAGTAGCAGTGTTCGTGGCCGGTGACGAGCTGAGGTTACTGAGAGCGTTTGCTACGTGGCTGCTCCGTTGCAAGCCAGAAGTGTACGCGAGGATGGCGCTACACGCGGCTACTCCGTCGGAAAGGCCAGGGGTACACGGGAGCGTGCCTAACTGGGCTCGAGATTGTCAGTCGAGACCCCTACCTCCTGGTGAGCGACGCGCAGACACAGTGGCGTGGAGAGCGAGGCATCCCTACCCGCAGAATCATTTAAGGAATTTAGCGAGGAGGAATTGTCATACGCCCTATGTGTTTCTGGTCGATGTTGACATCGTGCCGTCGCGTGACATGAGCGAGGAATTGGAGAGTTTTCTAAGTCACGCGCCGAAGTGTCCCCTCTGCGCGTACGTGGTGCCGACGTATGAGCTAGACAGGAGAGTGGCCAACTTTCCGGCCAACAAGTCGGAGCTTCTGCGACTCTCTAAGAATAAATTGGCGATACCATTCCATAGGAAAGTGTTCATTTATAATCAATATGCGTCGAATTTTTCAAAGTGAGTATTTCATTGTCTTTCATAATACTCAGTAAATGGGTTATTAAGATTAGCACGTTGTTGAAGTCGTGTGTGTTGGCTCAAATCCAACGAATGGAATTTTTAACGATCTGAGGATTTTATTACAAACTAGCTTTTATCCGCGACGTATTTAAGTCATTAAATAAGTGTCAGAGATCATATTAACTATAATCAATTGGAAACTATAGTAAAAAATATATTTTTTTTAATAAAAAGTATCCTACGTTACTTCTAGTACCTCCAAAAATATGTGTACAAAGTTTCATGATGATCGTGAAAACGTAACAAACAAACTCACATTCACATTTATGATATCAGTAGGGATTGTATTCCTCAATTCTCAATTCAGCTTTTCAATTAGTTTATTAACAACCGCATCTGCATATCTCCCTTTCAGATGGGAGGCAACAGGTGCCAATGAGAGTGCAAAGACACACGTCAGTCACAACGTAACAAACTTTGAGCTGCTGTATGAGCCCTTCTACGTGGCCCCAGACACGGTGCCTTCACACGACGAAAGATTCCTAGGATATGGATTCACAAGAAATACACAGGTACTAATTTATGTTTAAAACAACCAATTAATAGCGATAGTCATGGGCGTAACCTAATCAAACCTAAAAAGCTTAATTATCTAGGTACTAAATAAAATACTTAATATCAGTAAGAAAGTTCACACTCGACAGTCGTCAGTCGACACAAAAAAAAATAACCGGGGTAAATAGTTTGCTAGTTACATATTATTTTAGACTGCTGCCCCACCCTGAGCCCATGGCTGGCTACGCACATGGCTATAGTGAACCGTTTAATTCTTATAGTTCATCTTGTAGTGTATTTTTTTAAATAATAAAGTTACGAAATTTAGCATTTATCATTGATGATAGCAGCCGGCGCCGATGTTGGCCCGCTGCCAATTTAATGATGCTATACTGACCCCGTTTCCCTGGGTCTTGAAACTTATACTTTATCGTGTTACATAAAATAAAATTCTATCAAACACCAAAGGTACTTGTATATTAGATAACAATAGATGCAGTACAATTCATCCTGTTGGCGTTGTCGGCGGAAAAGTACACTAAAATTCTGGTTATTTTTAATTCTGTTTAGAACACGTAATCGTTTTAAACAAATTAGTGACAATGTTGATGTTTCTATAACATTATTGAAAATTCTTCTCATATTTTCATGTTATTATTTTTTTTATATATAAAATAATAATAATAGGATGATAACAAAAATGTTTATTAACACTAGATTTACCAGAGCAGTCAAAATGACTGGTCTTGCAAGATCAAATTAAAATTCCTACTGCGTGTAACATTTTCTTTAATTCTTCTAATCTTCTTTAATTTATAACAGAAAAATTAGTTTTATGAATTTTATATTATTTTTCGTATATATTTGTAACAAATATATACTTTTTGGTTTTGGTAGAAATAGGCATATTTAAGCTGGTAAATCTAGTGTTAATTGTTCTTTTATTTTTGGACATACAAACAAAATTTCATAAAGATTCATTGAACCACCAATCGAGTGAAAATAGTTGTTTTATGAAATGTCGAAAGTACTATTGTTGAGAACTTTTTAAAAAATTAAAATTTTGAAAATACAAAAACAAAAGACAGTTATTTTATTTTGAAAACTAGTAACTAGATACTACGGAGTTTTAAGTGGTCCGCTTCAAGAATTTTGGCCCAGAAATTAATATAGGTAATACCAAATATTTTATTAAAAGTTTAGTTTGTCCTCATGTAAATATAATCCATTCATTTAAAACAATTTCAGTGAAAATGTTACGAAAGAGTTTATTATCGTGTTGACCGTTTTTTTCATAAAGGGTCGTTATTCACAGACGATACTTTGAGATTTAAGCACTTTTTGATTTGATTAGATTTTGGCTGCAAATATATCGAAATGTTAGCTTAAAATAATCAAAATATATAAGCCTTAATTACATTACGGTTTACCTTGAACGGTAATATTTGTATTGATGAAGACTTATTTAGGCACAAGTTAGTACTCTAGTCCGTTGTGTAGAGGTCTCAGGTTTCATTTCTGGTCTAGACAAATAGTCCTTAACATATTAGGAGCCTTCCATAAATTACGTCACACAAATTTCATGATTTTTGTCCCCCTCCCCCGTCCTTGTGACAGCCCTACATAATGTGACGTCACATATTTTGCAATTTTACACCTAGAAATTATTAAATTTCTTTTCCATTTTTTCAATAAAATTAATATCAAATCGAACATTGATGTGAAAATAAAACATTGAATTTAGGACCCTCTTAACGTGTGACGTAATTTATAAATGGTGTAATTAAATGAAAAAATAGTTTGTATGTTACATGTTTGTGTTGGTCTTGTCCTGACAGCGTTTTACAATAACAGACACAGGATTTTACAATAACTATCCATACAATTAAGACTTTGATTTATGTCAGACACAGCACCCCTATACCAAATTGCAGGCATTGCAATAATTTAGACAATATGATCCTAAGCGATGTCACGCTCTATAGATAGGTGGACGCCAGAGAGACAAAAATATTTGTGACGATGTATTTTAATATCTACGTCTATTTCCGTTGCTGAGGCGGCGTTTATTCCACGTTGTGTCCAATATTCGACATTTTGATGATGTGACCTTCGGAATGATATATTGCTGGTGCTCGTTAGTCGTTAGTAAAAATTCATGATCCCGATTGCTAACGGATCCGTTTTACTTGTGACAGTTCGAATCGAAAGCCAGACTAAAATTCGTGATAAGCCCACTGATTGTATCTGGTAGTTAATATTTATTGTTGGAGTGAGTAGAGGGCGCTGTCGTCGTTACTGCATATTGTTGTATTGATAAATATAGTTATATTTTGACAAGTCCAAGTGTTCCAATAGTGACAGATTAGAAATTGAAACAGAAATAGAAATTTCACAAGAAAATATGAACGTATTTTTTTGTTGCGTTCTATTTGTTATCTAATTGAATGTTATTAATAGGAATTGCTTGTCGCCGCCGAAATGGCATTCGTATGGTCAATAACTGCCGTTGAATACGAGCGCTGTTGGCAGCTGCTCCAGTCTGGTGCACATCGAGGGCAAGGGCAGCTATCACAAATCTAGATTTTACCAAAACACCAGAACTTTTTATATGTGTATATGGTTTACAACCTTGGACTGTTGGCTGTTTAAAAAGAAAGTTGTCGCAAACAATTACACACAGCTGTCATAAAATGTGCATTTTAATAAGTTTAGCTTATAATTACACCAGTTTACAAATTAAAATAAAAGTCGTGCCCTTTCAATGTATTCCATAACGTTGTATTTAGTAGTAACAACTAAACGCAAACATATATTTATTTTATTTCTATCACGTCTATAAATCAAGTTCTTATTACATCTTATTTTCAAACTACCCAGAAGTTGGTTTCGATTTTATTTTAAAATTTTGATGCTGTGTAGTGTTTGGTTAAATTAATATTTGTTTTTACAATGTCAAAAAGGTTGTGTAAAGTACATCCTGATCGTTTTTGTTATGTGTGTGGTGAATTTATAATATCTAAAAAAGGATATCCCATAACGGAATCACTTAAAGATGCATATTTTGGTTATTTCAAAATGACGTGTTAGATTTTTTAAATAATTTTTCTGAAACTCAGTGCACCTCAATTGTTAAGAAAAAAAAAACGTTTCATTTGAAGGACAAAAACCTTATAAACTAGTGTAATCGTAGTGGATGTATTCGTGTACGTATTCGATTGAAAGCACAGACATTATCTCTCCTTGAGTGCCTTTTTGTCGTGTCTGGTTACTCTCTAATTATAGACTAAATCAGCGGTTCTAAAACTTTTTTGGCAAAGGAAAAAGCCTTAATATAATTATAAAAAACTGATTTATATGTATTTATGAATAATCATATTGCAATGTAATATTTAGTTGGAATATTTAGATGTAACCTTATAATCTCCTTTTGGTAGGTATTTTTTGCAGTATTTTAGCCCTAGGGTTCCGCGGAACACCACTTTGAGAATGGCTGGACTAAATAAATAAACAAACAGCGGGTAACCAACCATAGTGCAGTGCAATCTTTACTATTAAAAAATGATTAATTAATTTCAATGATTCGCTTATCAGCTGAAAGGTAATTATGAAAAAAACCCCTTAGGAAACAGACTTCGTGAAATATAACTTTTGCAATTTAATTAGTTTTTTTCTTAATTAAGAGGTTAAGTAGTAAGACTGTCTTTTTTTATAACAATAATATTTTTTTATTAAGTAATTTAAAAAAAAATTAACTTAATTTAGTATTAATTGTACTTCCCTAATAATCAAAATGTCCTGCGCATAGTCAGAATTTATGAGATTTCGGAAAGGCAACTAACGAAAAGAATTTACAAGAAACTCGCCACTCATAGCCTGTACAATGTAATCTTTAAAAAGTAATACAATGAATGTAAATAAAGCCAGTACCCAAGTATATAAGCACACCAACATACACACAATCATCTCAGTCACGCAAATTGTCATCAATATAGTCATATATCTTATCTCACTGGGATTTTTTGCGTAAGATGACCAGTGCGTTTGGTTCTAATATTATGTATATACATATTTCATTCTATCACTTTAAACAATTATACAATGTTGCAAAATAAACAGAAAAAAATGTTGTTTTTTGTTTTAAATAAAAGTGACCTTTTGTTTAGAATAATTTCATTTGAAAATTATGTACAGTTAATGAAAAAGGTTGCGACCGTGACTCCGTCTGAGATAGTTCATATTGCTCGAAGCTGTTGAGCAACCTTTCTTGCAAATTAAGATATTTGGTTGCGAGCGATTGGCCTCCGCGATTCTGCTGTTATTTGTTTTGGTGTTTGTGAGTGGGTTTGTCGAGTGGGACTCGTCGGCGGATTGGGTTTGTGGTATTAAGTGATTATGATTGTATGGGGTGCCCTTTTGTTGGTTTCGTGTTTTGCGCTCAGCGGAGGTGAGTCTTTTAACGTTAAACAATGCATACACATTTTATTATAATAAATTTAATATATAAATAATTTTATAGATTTTCAAGATATTGAAAACCCTCAAGGAGGTAATTCAATAGAGGGTCAGCAGGAGATTGATCTCCTGGCTGCGTGTCCCGAATTGAGTGGGCAGATTATCGGCGGCAGAGCCAGCTCCGTACGCAGGCATCCGTACCAGGTGTCCATGGTGCTAAATGGAAATTCGTTTTGTGGAGGATTTATCATCAGCCCCAATTATGTGCTGACTGCGGCGCACTGTGTCCAGAAGTGAGTCCTAGATGCTAAACTAAATTGCTATCTATCATAGTTGTAAAAATTAATGATATTACTGAAGTATTATTAGAGATTGCAAACTTGACTAATATTCTAATAGTTACATTCTTAAAATCATATTACATGTTAGATGAATATCTTACTGACAAAAAAGCTTGGGCATAATCTATGCCTTAGGTATACAATAGGATGACAATGCCCCTATACAGCAGCTATTCTTCTACATCATAGTAGATGTATTATATATTATTATGACATTAGTATGTAAGTGGACAATGCCAGTATACAGCAGCTAAATCAAATTGATAATTATTGAATTAATAAATTTATTTCATTTGTATTTATATTTTTATTGATGAGTAAAAGCGCTCTATTGGAGCCCAATTACTAAAAGTAAAAAAAAGTAATTGTTTAATTGTCGTGGAGTGGTTAACATGTATAATGTATGTAATATGTTGGTTCAGTGTTCAACCACAAAGGATTCGCCTGCGCGTGGGCAGCACCAGAAGAGACTCCGGCGGCCGCATAGTGCCCGTTGCGAACGTGACCGTTCACGCCCAGTACGGCAACCCGCGCTTCGACAATGACATCGCGGCATTGCAACTCGCGCAGCCTCTCGCCTTCACGACCGCCATAAGACCCGTGAGGCTGCCAGCGCCAGGACAGCAAGTGCCCATCGTCAGGTTAACCGTCACCGGATGGGGACTCACTGTTGTATGTATTCCATTATTGATTTATTTGTGCTAAGCCATTGGGTCCAATGATATGTATTTTAAAACGTATCCAGGTATATACAATTAACCTTTAACCCTTAATAACCTAGAGTATCAATTTTGATACCAATCTTTTAAACCGAATGTTCACATTACTATTAGTTTTTTTCATAGGTTGGCTGTTCGTATTTTACTGTTGCATAATATTCTTTCCAACGAAATTAAAAAATAAAACAAATGTCATTATTGTTTTATTTTATCTATGACATATTACTTGCGCGGCAAAGTGAACAAGTAAACACATTTTACTAAAAGTTTTGTTGAATACAAATTTGATATATTTTCTGTTCTGTAAAAAGTGTAAAGTGTCGTTATGCGATAATAAAAACAATCAATGTTTCGCATTATTTCATGCATAGGTATATCTGATTTCTTTATGGCCTTCATGCCTGAAGTATCAAAATTGATACCTGTTTTTTTTTCTAAATAAATATGTAAAATAAACATTGTGATTTTTTTGGCTATTTTTCCCTTCATCTAGACCCTCAAGCAAACACAATAATGTTAAAAAAAAATCACTTTCGTAAATCAGGTTACTAAGGGTTAACTACTGAGGTGCATTTAATTTCACATAAACACTGACGTGGGGGCCTCAGAGACCCGTATATATATGTGCTTGTATTTAAAAATCTTTAGGGTTTTTAGGGTTTAGTGTTTAATATTTAGCTTCAGTGGATGTATTTAAATTAAATTAAATATATTTTTTCATAATTTAATTATACATAATTAACTGTCATTTCAAAGTTTAGAAAACGCTTAGTATTTTTTTTTTTTGAAAAAATCTCATGATCAGCAAGGATAAATATAATTATTTAAAAAATCAACAAATTAACTAATTACAGTAATTCAAAAATTTTATTTTCCCAAATCCCTCCCCCCACCTATTACAAGTCCTATTTTTAAAAGGGAGCTTTAACATAAATACTGAGGCTTGAAAGGTATAATTCAAGGGTCGGCAACCTTTTTTGGCCGCGGGTCAAAATTAACCAAAATGCGAGTATTAAAGAGACGTTTGGGTCAGAGATATTTTCGTATTAAAACAGCATTTTAGTAAATAATAAGATACTTACAAACATAGTTGAATAAACTTTCTCTACGATATCAATGGCTCCCCTGATGTTGAACTTGAGACGTCAATTTTATGGGAAAAAGAAAAAATGTTTGTATATCTTATACTTTATTTTTGGAATCAAAGTGGGTCACTTGAAACTACCAAATGGGTCACTCGGTATAATTGTTGGGTGCAGTTAGAGTGTAGTTGATGAAGACCAGAGTGCATCAAGGGTTTAGGGTGTCATGATAAGCCGATCACTGTTGATTAATACTGCTCGTGTTTCAGATCGGCGGTCGCACGATACCCCGCATGATGATGGAGGCACGCATCCCCGTCGTGCCCCATTGGCTATGTCGCCTCTCCTATGGTGACTCGCTCACTAACAACATGTTCTGCGGCGGTCACTTCCTCATCGGTGGCGTTTCTTCTTGTCAGGTAACATTCTTTGCCAGTGGCAGCCTTACCCATTGCGAGGCCCTCTGTCCTTCGTGAAAAGTATGTGTGCGAATGTATATCTGTGGGCTTATCACGAATTTTAGTCTGGCTTTCGAACCGAGTTCGCTTCAAGCGATTTGTATGGAAATTTGAGCAGCGCCACCGCATGCGGATTTGGAACTACAATATTCTAGATACTTTTTGTTAATTTTCGAACGTCTCGATCTTTCGTTCATTTGATAAATTGCTGGTGCTTGTTAGTCGTTAGTAAAAATTCATGATCCCGATTGCTAACGGATCCATTTTACTTGTGACAGCTCGATTCGAAAGCCAGACTAAATTCGTGATAAGCCCACTGGTCGTTTGGTTTAGGTATTACACATATTCAGTTCTTTGTACAATTCATGTCCATCAATATCACATAGTATATATTCTATGTATCTATAGTTTTTTTAAATTTGTTTGGGTTGTTGCGCAAGGCCCCTGCAAGGCCCCCTAAGGCCGCCACTGTTCTTTGCTCTATAAGTATGTATTTTCATATCTTACTAATCAAATTAGAATCAGTCTACATTGCATTATCCGATACTAACACGGTTTCTCTTATAGTTACACTAGCTTTTAACCGCGGCTTCGCTTGCATTTAAGTCATTTCAATAGAAATGAATCAATATGATATAACCTCAAAAATTCAAATCGTTTTACACTGCATGTATAAAAATGACAGACGGAAATAAAAATAAATATAGAAAAATTCCAAACAGCTGAAACTATAGTCAGTTGGAAACTATAGTAAAAAATATATTTATTTTTTAATAAAAAGTATCCTATGTCACTTGTAGTACCTCCAAAAATATGTGTACAAAGTTTCATGATTATCGGTTGAGTAGTTGTTGCGTGAAAACGTAACAAACAAACTCATATTCACATTTATATAGTAGGGAGGAGGGGGGATTGGTTATCTGAAAGAAGTAACTTTCAATGATAAGATCGCCAATTGCTCTATGTTTGCGTATTGTAATATAATTTTTTTGAAACGATAAAGGATTTATTATTATTATTATTATAAATTAGTCAAAGGTCATTGACCTACTATAGTTTTAAAAAATATATTATTTCATTGTTTTTATATTAAATTTTGTTTTCTCTGCTTTGTGTGCATTTTTTATGGACAAGTGTTAATTTGTAATAGGGATTGTAGTACATGTTTTATTAATTAGATTTTTCATATATGAATGAATATAAAAATAACATGTAAACTTATTAGGATATGATGATAGGGGTTCAGTTTTAATCAATTTTGTAAACATTTTCAGGGCGACTCAGGTGGTCCAGCAGTATTTCGTGGCACAGCACTAGGCATAGTGTCGTTCGCCCGAGGCTGCGCGTTGCCATTGTCTCCGACTGTCTTCACCAACATTGCCGCTTTGAGAGATTGGGTCACTGCTAATACTGGCGTTTGAGTTTTTACTATTAAATGTGTTTTTTTAAATATTTTATATAACATTTATTGTTGTTTTATTTATATTCTTTTAATTTAATCCTATTTTTCATATTAATCGCAGACGTATATTTTAAATTACGTTTTAAACCTAGTATTACTTTATAAATTGCAGGTATACGAAATGTTTCTCATTGGTTATCAGTTCAGAGTGCTATCACCCATATTCACAATTCACTGGGGTCTGCAAGCGCGCCGCACACGCCCTCTGTGGCGCGAAAAGCAAAACGAGAAGAACCGCAAGAACTTCGAAACGTTCAAACGCGAGCTTTTCGCGAGGTATAGGAAAGACCCGCTGCACCTTCTGAGGAGGCCGCAGTCAGGGCAGAAGAAGGCCGCATAGGCCGCATCAGGTCGGCTGGGAGTCTCCGCCGGCCTTCTACTCGTGTGGACTCTATTGTGATTCGTGTATCTAAAGCCTGATTATTGTAATTTTATGTAATAAGTGAAGGAATTATGAAAAGTAATCAACACAGAAGAACTACAAACCCGTGTGTTAATTAAATATTAATTACCCAAATAGATTGTAAATTAATTAAATATATGTGTTTTTTATTTGGAGCGCTCACGCATCAGTGGGCTTATCACGAATTTAGTCTGGCTTTCGAATCGAGCTGTCAGAAGTAAAACGGATCTGTTAGCTATCGGGATCATGAATTTTTACTAACGACTAACGAGCACCAGCAATATATCAAATGAACGAAAGATGTAGACGTTAAAAAATTAACAAAAAGTATCTAAAATATTGTAGTTCCAAATCTGCACGCGGTGGCGCTGCTCAAATTTCCATGCAAATCGCTTGAAGCGAACTCGGTTCGAAAGCCAGACTAAAATTCGTGATAAGCCCACAGATATAGTACACAATATCGTACGTTAAATGTTTAAGTTAGTGCTTGTTTTGAAGTAATATTACGCGTGCTATATCAGTACTCAAGTACTTTGAATTGAGCGCTCATTTAGTATCTCCCACTGCGCTGATCAGTTATCCAGTTTATGTTGTGAATGATTTATATGTATGTACGGGTATTTATTAAGATAATTAAGCTATACCCAAGCGCCCTCTAGGATGTAAGGTGGAGTTAAATAACGAAACGAAAGGTTATATGTAAACTTTTAGATTTAATATACAGTGGTACCTTGACATGCGAGTTTAATTCGTTGCGTAACCTTGCTCATATGTCAAATTGTTCGTATCCTAAAGCACCGTATGCTGCTGTGAATGTAGATCGGGGCGCATGTTGGGGTCGTGTGCAGCGGTGTAGTGCGCGATTCCTCGTATCTCAAATCTTACTCGCATCTCAAAGCAAAATATCGCTCGTATCTCAAAACACTCGTATGTCGAGGTACTACTGTATTTATCATTGGTCTACTTTCGTTTCGTTGTTTTTGTTCAAAGAATGTACAGTATCCGTTTAGTATGCACAGGGTTAAAATATAGACACAATGTTTTTAATAGTTTTTTTATTTATAATATTAATATTTAATAACTTATTAATGTTAGTTATATAATAGTTTGCAGGCGAAACAAGTGAAGTTAGCTGATGCAGTAGCTAACACTAGCATATAATATAAAGGCTTTTACAGACACGCCTGGCGCGTTCATGAGAAATTTTCATCGGGTACTAAGAACACGCTAGGCATGCTTTAAAATATTTTAGTAATTATATATATTTATTTAAATTTTCAGTATAAAACACCTAGTCGATGGTCACTATAGCAGTTAGTTCGCACAACGCCTGAATTTATGAAATGTCAAACGCAACATGCACTTGTAGGCTTAATTTTGGCCTAATGTTACTTCTAATTACTACCTTTTGTGATGTATTTTTTCAATATCGTTTTTTAATTAAATTTGTATACAAAATTATTATATTTTATTTTTATTATCACTACGTCTTAGGTTTAAAATTTAAACACTAAATAGTACTATTGTAAGGTCTAGAAATGTGTTCGTATATCCAATCCCATATAGCAGGGTGTGACAGTCTGGTGTAGATCCCCGGGAAGTTGCCTCGAGCGCAGCCCAGTCCCCAGGAGACAATGCCCACTAACACTGCACTGTGTACCAGAGGCCCTCCGCTGTCACCCTAAAATACAGAAAGATATAATTTTATATCCTGAAACTAAATAAGTAATGATTGAAAATAAGGAATTTATTTTAAATTATTTTGCTTACAATTCCCGCTACATTAGATTGATGAAGAAAAATAACCACCACCAACATTCAATAACTTGTCTCGACGCGTTCCCGTCGCTTCGGCTTCGAATATTGGTGGAGGTTATTTTCCTTCATCGACCTAATGTAGCGGGAATTATAAGCAAAATAATTTTAAATAATTTCCTTTAATATGTATTACCGCAAAGTAACGCCTGAAACAACTAATTATATGATTGAAAACGTTACCTGACATGCGTCTGCGCTGCCATGCCTGAAGGAGCCAGCACAAAACATAGTGTTTGGGTCGATAGCGTTCTTATCAAGCCCCGACCAACGACATAACTTCATTGATATAGTTTTCACTTTAGTTGCTTGGAGATATTTCGCGTTCGGTCCCTTTTCCTAAAGAAACAGCACAACATGATATAGGTATCTAATGGAGGAAGAAAGAGAAGAAGATATTACCTTTAATTTTCCCCATCCGGAGACAATACAATCATGTTCGGCTAATAGTTTCTTATCACGGTCTACTAGACGTATGGGCAGTATTCTTGATGTAAACCTGGAAATTTATTTATTTTCAATTCGTAATCGCAATGCAAAATTAATATTCCCAGTCGAGAATAGAGGCCAACCTCAATGGCGTGTACAAGCAAATGAGACCAACATCATTGATTTTAGTCTTCCTGTCATATTTCGGATGTATCAGCGCCTGTCTCACGTCATACATTTGGCCGCCATGTGTCTTCATTGAGGACCCTAAGCGTATTGTCAGATCTTCTGCACGAGTTCTGGAAGAATATACTGTTTGAGTATTTATTTATTTATTTATAAAGCCTACCTACAAAATTACATTAAAACTACATATTATAAAAAGGACTACTATTATATAAATTAAATGAAATTTTAATTATAGGACAGGAAAGGGATAGATACTACACTTCTAATAAAATTACAAAAATACATAAAAATAAAAAACAAGAACCAATTAGATGTAAGGAAGAGGGGAGAAAGAAGAAAAATCACAATAAACAAAATTAAAATTCTGGTTAGTTAGTTGAAGATAGTTAGTATCAAGATGTTTCCTGTATTTTGGCTTTTTGTAGGAAAAAAATATAATATAGTATAATGCATTTTATTTTAAAACTAACAGCTAATTACTCTTAACCAATTTTCATTACATCAATCTTTACATTATATATTAAGCTAGAATGAATATGACAATAACTACAACATATTCAGAAAGTAACATCCGCTATGCCGGTTTAAGACACTATCTTACAAAAAATAACTCATTTTTTAAAAAAAATCAAAGGCAGCTCTAAATATCTCTCATCCCCTATAAATCATTTATTTTAAGGAATAAGACATTTATTTACTCAAAAAGAATTACAAAAAATTCACTTAATCGAGATAAAAATAATAATAATAATAATTATAAATAAACATATCGTACGTAGAACATTGACAACACCATCACAAGGCTTACTCATTATATGTTTTTTTTTTAAATTCATATTTAAATTTACTAATATTTCTAATATTAGTTATGTTAATTGGTAATTCATTATAGAACTGCACTCCTTTCACCATAACACTTCTTTTTCCATAGCTAGTTCTAGCTCCCAGGATTTTTATCTGGTCTTTACTCCGTGTGTTGAATTTATGTGTTTTTTTGTTAAATTTAATTTTTGTATTTTTTGAGTACTTACTACGTAGCTGCCTACCCTATTTGTGAACGAAGCAGCGAGTCGTGCAAGTAAAACAAAACAAATCCGAGCGAATGAATGTAAAACACAATTTAACGTCTCCCTTTCCAAATATATTGTTATGGAGTTATTCGTAAATTGTAAAACGTCCTCGCATTTCGTCCCTTTCTCGTGTTCGCTTCGTATTCTATAGAAAAAATACAATTCTCCCGAGTATACATAAATTGGGCAAACAGAAAAGGTATACAATTCACCGAAGGGCGGGGACTATAAGTGTGCCTGAATTCGAATTTACACTTACGAAGTTGCAGAAGTCTAACCTAACCACCTGGATTTCATTCTATCACAATTTTTGCCAACGTGGAAGAGACATATTATGTAGAGATGTGCCGATTATGACTTGGGCCGACTAGCCGACTAGCCGATTAGTCGGTTGTAAATAAGCCGACTAGTCGGCCGACTAATCGGCCAAGTCGACTACGGTTTAGGGGATTCCCGTGACGCTTCGTTTACAGCCGATTCGCTGCAATTTCAGTCACTACTGACATGTGGACAAATATAAATAACAAAAAAAGTTTTTTGAGTTTTACAGCTCACTAGTTTAACGATAATTTCAAATATCATCACGCAGTATTGCAATATATGTCATTAAATATTATGTTGATTTGTTTTTTAATTAAGATACTAATTTTGTTTGATAAATGTCATTAATATATTTTCTTTACAAGGAAGTAACACATACATTTTATTGAGAAATAGACACAAAGTAACAAGCCGGATAGTCGGCGCTTTTTACCGATTAGTCGCCGACTACGATAGTGGCCGGATAGTCGGCTTTACCGACTAGTGGCCGACTAGTCGGAACATCTCTAATATTATGATATAAATTGAATAATTTATTAGCATAGGCACTAAAGGCGTGCGCTTGCTCATTGTTAGACTCTACAATGGCTTCGGGAAGGCGTATGGCGAGAAGAATACCACAAGAAACTCGTTAATCATAGTCTGTACATAAAATAATAATAATATTTAAAAAAAATGATTTTAATTCAGAAAAAAGTAAACAAAAATTCATAAATCAGATTGCACAGTAGTGTTTAATTATTATTATTATTATGTCCAGTGGCGCCATCTATCCGAAGATTATAGTAATTTATTTCACGGATAGATGTCGCCACTGTTGTTTAAGAACATCGGGGCGTTTGGCGGCGACCATAACATAAGAGAGTTAACAAAATGAAGACAAGTATGAACCGAGCATTTGGTTTTTTGATATCGCCGTGGACAATCGTTGCAAGTGTTGTGTTTGTGGCGGTCGATTCTACAGGCTGAAAATACTTATTTAACACTAGGTTTACGGGACGCGTCAATTTGACGCATTTTGGCTTTTATCAGAAAATTGCCAGAAACCGTTTAAATTTTTATTTTATCTCTTTGTATGACTTTTATTCATTGTATTGAAGTCTATTTTCTTTAAAAGTGTTGAATTACTGAACTTGTCCATGCGGTATACCTATCTCTACGATATGCGTCAAATCGACGCGTTTTAGTAGAAGTAGGTATATAGAAAACGTCCGTAAACCTAGTGTTAAGAAGATTTTCTTGTTTTTTTTTCTGATTTTTTGATTGCCACAATGCATTGTGATAATTATATTTTTAATCCATTTTAATCAGCAATATTATTTCACATAAGTCTCTCTAAATATTAATAACATATATAAAAAATGAAAAATATATAGCTACCTATACAACATTAAATTCAGTCAAAAAAAAAGAAGAATTTCCCATGGAAACCCATAAGAGTAGCGCGGGTTAACAAGTCTGCTTTTGACGTTTGGGAATAGAAAGTTGTCCTTCCTTAATAAATTATGCCGCGGAGAAAATTTGTATTCACAATAAATATGTATAGTATACAATTTTTAGACGGTATAAGTTATATTTTTCAACCGCTCCGTTCGCATTTCGCGCTTGTTTTCGGTGGCATTTCCTTCAAGTAATGTGATGTATAATAGCCCCATCCCTCGCATGTGCCGTAGTTTTAACGATCTATATGAAAATGTCACGGATCTTGATTTGTTCCATTTGAAGCCAAAGAAACTCAAGTCTATTTTGAACTTGGCTTTCCTATAACACTCTATGTTCGAGCAGCAGACTGACATTCGTATTGAATCATTAATGTATATAGTTTTCTTCAGATGTCTAACACAACCATTAGGTTACCAAACTTAGCTTTATTTCTCTAATCTAGTGTAGTTGTTACTTTCATGTTATGGTTTGTTAACTGTTTGTTTGTGTATGTCTAAATAAATAAATAAATAAATAGGTATTCAACATTAATGTCAGTTACAAGCGCGTGTGGTTTCTCCTTGATCCTGCTTACGATTAGTTGTGTTTTAGGTTTGGTTATAAATCCAGCAGAAGTAAACAAAGCCAATACGCACTTCATCAAGCAATGTGCTGCTGTTATGATCCAGGAGTGAGTGAGTATGGAGCCGCCGCACATCGGCGATGACTTCTCGCGAATGGACACCTGCCACGGGATCTGCGATATGGATATGTTTCTGCCAGCGACTATGCGGCGCGTCGATGCTGGGATTAGGAATCAGTTATTAATTAAGGAACTGCAAATGCTCCCTGTCTAATAAAAGCTAATAAAAGTAGTTCGTATAATTGGTTGTTTCAGGCGTTACTTTGCGGAAATACATATTAAAGGAAAATATTTAAAACTATTTTGCTTATAATTCCCGCTACAAGGAAAATAACCTCCACCGAAAGTAACCCAACGTATCCTGATGATGCCACGTGGAGTGGCGAAACGCGTCGAGACAAGTTATTGCAAGTTGGTGGAGGTTATTTTCCTTCATCGACCTAATGTAGCGGGAATTATAAGCAAAATAATTTTAAATAATTTCCTTTAAAAGTAGTTCGCTTGTTACTTTTGTAACTCGAAAAACTTTCTTAAAATCTTGTGTATTTTAGGCGTAATTTTTATTAAATACAAATGAAGGTAATCGTTACTCACATTGAAGCTTTCCAATTTGGTGTTTCTTTGTATCTGTAAATTGTAATTCTTTGTAGGTTTCTATTGTAATGTTTGGGCTTGTAAAAATACAATTATACTTAACTAGCGACCCGTCCCGGCTTCGCACGGGTGGACATTTATTTTTAATCATTTAGAATTAATAATGTAAGGGGTAAAATGTTAAAAAGTAGTTATAGGACATAACTACAATAGTTAGACATATGTTCTTTACTATTGTAGAACATTTTTTTGTTTTATCATCAATAGTTTTCGCAGCGCATGCGATGAAAGACATTTTACGGCAATTTTTGGCAACCTTGGGTTACATTATTGTAGTTTTAGTAAGGATTCTTATTTTTTTTCCTGTAATTTATATAGCGTACATTGATCAGTGAAATGGTGAAAGAATTTTTGAAACCGGTCCAGTAGTTTATGAGCCAATTCGTTACAAACATACAAATCTTTCCTCTGTATAATATTAGTACAATTGTTATAAAGTAGAACTTACCATTTAGCAAGTTTAATAGTTTCATATGTAAAATTTGATATTTCAAGCGGATGTGTGTTTGATTCAAATAAGATATGTCATATTTATGTTTCTCGATATCCATTGCTAAGCTGGTGTAGTCGACCACATTGGTGTTCTGATAGCTGGTCACGTCTGAGACGATGCAATACACAATACTAGCGCAGAGGAGTAAGCATGGAGGCATTGTTCAAAAGTCACATTAAATTTAACCTCTTTTATTGTTATCATAAGAAATACTAACAAGCATGAAATTAAGTTTACGCGTGAGTAATTGCACTCAAATGGTTAGTTCTAGAACTGAGTGTATGAAAGTTAGTAACTGTTGCAGTCACCTCGATTGCGGCATCCATTGCGGAATAAATGCAGAATTTAATCAAGTTACATTGGTACTGATTGAAATTTTTGAGAGATTTAGCAGTTCAAAGTTATCTATCCCTTTATCACCTTGAGCATGCCGTCCTATCCTATAATTAAAATTTCATTTAGTTTATATAATAGTATAGTCCTTTTTATAATATGTAGTTTTAATGTAATTTTGTAGGTAGACTTTATAAATAAAGGTTATATGCATGCTATATATCTATATATATATATATATATATATATATGCAGGTTCATTTCCTATGTATTATTGAAGCCGTGGCCTTGATGCCCCCCCCCCCCCCCCCTCTTTTTTCCAAAGTTAAGATCTTAACATTAATAATATTAAAATAAAGTCAGCCGTGC
This sequence comes from Tineola bisselliella, assembly GCA_028551675.1. NCBI lineage: Eukaryota > Metazoa > Arthropoda > Insecta > Lepidoptera > Tineidae > Tineola > Tineola bisselliella. Next base: position 542,985 of record JAPWLS010001813.1, on the reverse strand, counting down.
GTTATCTTATTGATTACTATTCATACACTAAAATAATGTGATTTGAATTCCCTATCACCCCACCAGCGCGGCATCGGTTATCCGATCGCATTCGGTAACTTTAAGACGTTTTATTTTCCGTGCTCAAACTCGAACAACAATAGTAATCATTCACGAAATTACGGATTTGACAGGAATTTTGACGGGCTTATATGTCAAAATTCACGTAAGTTACAGAGGTGACGGCCGTATCACGAAACTATAGATATGCCTGAGTAGACAGGCTACGTCCTTGATTGAAGCGATAAAATCTTAAGAAAACGAATAATTAATTATAATTTATTTATTTATTGCTTAGTAATACAGAAAAAATAATAGAAGTAAGTGAGTAAAGAGATGGCGGCCTTATCGCTAAGAAGCGATCTCTTCCAGGCAACCAACTTTTAGATGTGGAGCAATGCAGAAGAGAAATAGCGGGAGTTATAAATAGATACAAATATAGATAAACATATGAATTACACACAATACATACCATGCTACATAGATATACACATAATAATAATATACATATATACACATAATATTAGGAATATAGACAATTAACACGAAAACGAAGCACAAAGCGATTTCGTTTATATTTGAAGAAACGCTCGAGTTATTCTAAAAAGGCAATGTTTTAAAAACTTCCCAATTTGGAAACATGAGCCTCGAAGCCTTACTACACTTGAAATTTTCTCATAGACTCAATTATAAACTTCGTTCAGGTGTAAGAGAAGGCATCCTTTGCGAATCTATAATTAAATTTGACTCGCGACAACTTTTCGGTTGCTGCGATTTGCGTGATTTCAATTGGCCGATCGACTTTCAGCCATTTTATTATTTATTATTGTTTAATATTGAAGTTGTAATCTCTGCTTATTACTACTTCAATATATTGTATAATATCTATACTAATATAATAAAGAGGAAACATTTGATTGTTTGTTTGTATGTATTGAATGAATAGGCTCCGAAACTACTGGACCGATTTGAAAAATTCTTTTACCATTAGAATCGTACATTATCCCTGATGGACATAGGCTATAGAATATTTTCAATTGTTTTTTAAGAAATAATTTATTTATTTTATTTTAAAATTACATTGTAATTCATATCTAATTCAATTTTCGTAATACGGCCGTCACTTCTGTAGCTTACGTGAATTTCGACATATAAGCCCGTAAAAATTCCTGTCAAATATCCGTAAAATAAGCATTGTGTAGCTTATCCCTTGTGACAGTGTCACTGTCAAATCCGTAATGTCATGAATGATATCATTGTCGTCCGAGTTCGTGCGCCTGAGTGCGGTCATATGACTTGCTAATGCTAAATGAAAAATGAAACGAAAATAGTTTATCAGCATAGGCACTAAAGGCGTGCACTTGCTCATCGTCAGAATCTATAATGGCTTCGGAAAGGTGTATGACGAGAAGAAGACCACAAGATACTCGTCAATCATAAAAAAATTACATACTTCAAATTACATAACTAAAATAAATGTTTTTTTGTGCTTATATTGTTTTAAATATATCCCAAATATTAAATTTAGTCTAATATCGTAAGCAGATATATAAAATAACAGAAATGTTGTTATTGCATGTAAAACTTGTGCAAACATGAAAACCCAATATTGGTAAATCTGACAACACTTATGTGTGTACATTGTCTAATAACAATCTCCCGCATGCATAACAACGTTTGATTCTTTGTGTCACACACGTTGCTTTCAAATGCAAATGCCTGCAAGCTGTTCCAAAAGCTGTGAATATATTTGCTCTAAGTATTACGTCAAACGTTCCATTGCAGCCAAAATAATAATGGACACTCCACTCAGATTGTTTTTAAGCCGAGATGTGTATACTAGCTCTTACACGCGGTTTCGCTCGTATTTAAGTCATTAAATAAGTATCAAATATCATTTCAATATTGAGTATCCTATGTTACTTCTAGTACCTCCAAAAATATGTGTACAAAGTTTCATAATGATCGGTTAAGTAGTTGTTGCATAAAAACGTAACAAACAAACTCACATTCACATTTATAATATTAGTAGAGATACTATGTCATAAATTTCAAATAGGTGTTTGTTTTTTTATTTTTAATAAAGTTGTATTGATTTCCCATCATGTTTGGATTTCGTGTCATCTAAATAAAGCACGTTTCTAATATTCAAAATTAATAAACAAAACAATACACCCTATATAGTTCAATAATAATATTATTTCATTGAAAAAGAAGTGCGTAATTTGTTTTGCTAAAATGGATTTTAAAAGAATATTTAATTATCATTAACTAACAAATAAATAATACATTTAATAACAAACAATATCCCACAGTATACGAGAAGCACGATTCAGCGGAGAGAAGCGATGTGCTGCAGTGCGAGTGGCCTGCATCGCAAGCAGCGGGTGAGAGCGAGCACGGAGGTACTTGTCCGGAACATACAAGCGGAACGAAGTTGACACCAACTCATGGCAGTCAGTCTCTCCCCGTAAAATTCTGATCATGAAGAGCAGAGTATTGTGGGCGCGCCTGGTTTCAAGGGAATTGAGACCAAGGACACCCAGGAGAAATTTAGTGGGGAACATGAAGGGATAACACCCGAACATCCTTTTGTATAGAAAACGCAAGAATGCCTTCTGCACCTTCTCCAACAGCAGGGTGTAACAAGCCTCGTGTGGACTCCAAACAATTGAAGACACTTCAATTTTACTTCTGACCAAAGCGAAGTACAACACCTTAATGGTTCCAACATCGTGAAAATCACGGGCATTGCGCATCACAAACCCCAGTCTTCGATAGGTTTCAACAGCCAGTTCAGAGATATGGGCGTTGAAAGAGAGCTGCGGATCGAATAATACACCCAAATCCCTCACTTCACTAACTCGAGGTATGACGTCTGTACCCATCGTGTAAGCCGCGAGGAATGGATGCAAAGATCTAGTAAAAGACATTGTGCAACACTTTGAAATGTTAAACAACAACTTGTTATTGGCACTCCATTCTAAAACAGCATCTATGTCATCCTGAAGTTCACTGCAGTTCGCAGAACTCTCCACTGTGTGAACCAACTTCAGATCATCTGCGTAAAGAATACACCTAGAATACTTAACCACGCTCTCCAAGTCATTAATCATGATGATAAATAGGAGGGGCCCAAGTATTGATCCTTGGCTTACACCAGATCGCGTGTGATACTGATCCGAGACATAACCTCCATATCGCACAAATTGCCTTCGACCACTCAGATAATTCTTAAACAGTTTAAGTAACGTCGGAGAAAAACCCAGTGAGCACAATTTAAGAAGAAGGACATCGTTATCGACCTTATCGAAAGCCTTTGTGAAGTCGAAATAAACGATATCCACTTGTTTCCCCCTATCCAGGTTGCGAGAAATTATGTCTGTGACTGTTAGTAAGTTGGTATTAACAGAGCGATTACACCTGAAGCCATGCTGGGAGTCGGCCAGGAATGGTGCGACTTGATTAGTGATTTTACTGTGTAAGACTCGTTCAAAAACTTTAGCGGCAGCAGACAAAACAGCTATTGGACGGTAGCTCTCGACCGTTGATCTATCACGCCCCTTGGGAATAGGGCTCACTCTGGAAAGCTTCCACTCTGACGGATATGTACCTGTTTGTAATGAGAGATTGAAGATATGCGCTAACGGACACACGAAACAGTCCCGACATGTCCGTAAGATATAGGGTGGCACGCAATCGGGCCCCACTGCGGATCTGGGTTTCAGCTTGAGCAGTGCCAAGCTCACATTGCAATCTAAATTATTTTTGAAAAAACTGTTTCCGTTGGCATCATTACGAGCTTCTTCTCGCGAAAGTAAATTACGAGCATTAAAATTTATGAAGAGACTGGCTCAACAGAATCACGGCTATACAGCGGGATATGAGACTTTCCCTTCGTCCCGTGCTCCAACTCGACCCAGATGCACCCGTCCCTCCTGAAGCTGTAGGCATGGGCTGACCTAAAAAACTTAATTATCTAGGTACTAACTACAATACTTAATATCCGTAAGAAAGTTCACACTCGACAGTCGTCGGCCGACACAAAAAAAATTAACCGGGGTAATACTGCGGGTATAGTTTGCTAGTTCCATATTCTTTTAGTCTGAGCCCATGGCTGTAGGAAGTAGTGCTAAAACGCCAGAAAGACTGACAATCCGCAAGGACTGCTCTATATGTGATCCTAAAAAGAAACTCAAAACCCAGTCCTCATGCCTCCATCGTAAAAAGCTGATTTGCCTAGGCCTAGGGCAGGGGTCGGCAGACTTATCAACCAGATGAGCCGAATATTAAGTTTTTAGATTTTTCCATGCCTTCAGAGAGCCGCAACATGAACTTTATTATATACTATTGTATTGTAAGAAGAGCCATATAATCCTATGGCAAGAGCCGCATGCGGCTCGCGAGCCGCGGTCTGCCGACCCCTGGCCTAGGGTGTTCACAGATGATGTGCGCAAAAGCCTTGGCTTCACCGCGAAAAATTGTGAAGTCCGGGGCTTGCAATTTGAATTAAATTTGGCCATTTTGATTTTAATTTATATAAGGATTTATTTAATGAGGAAAAGTTTCTAATTTACGTTTTATATAATGGATCTTAAGTCGTCAATTTTTAGTTTTTTTGTGACGTAGAACAAATTTAAGATTATTTGGTAAATGTTATTGATTTTTTAGATTGTAATTATAAATAATACACTATAAAACAACATTATTTTTTCATTTATCTTCTTACGTCATAATTTATTTTTTAGTGCTGACAAGAGAGGAGTCTGAGACTCCGGGTAAGTAGTCAAGGGTTAAAATCACCAATTTTAAAGTGTAGTGAAATTCAAATGAACACAATTAAATTTTTATATTACAAATTTAGGAATAGTGAATTATGATTCTTGGATCAAATAAGGACGATACATTTTGAACTGAATATTCACATTCTGTTAAACCCATATTTGGCGCATCTTTTATCTAAAATAATATCTATCATTGTAGGTAGCCGATAGCTGTCTCAAGGATCATCGTGGACCTCCACTCATAGGATAATGCTAAAGAAGAACTGGCCATGGCCAAATCCAGACCATTTGGCCAACTGTTGTGACTTGCCCATCATTTAACAATACTAAATTATTATTTTCAATATAATCCATGATATCTCTGTCAAATTGATTAATTGAATTACATCCCCACACTGATCTGCATTAAAACCGCCAGAAATAAATGCAGGTAGTAATTGGTAGCTTATCAATAAATTTTGAAACTTTTTCTTTGTAAATTGAGGAATAACACATTTAAGACAATAAATGCTTGCAATAGTTATAAATTGATATTTATTTTAATTCTGATTGTAATATTTTTAATGGGTTAATGAAACGAGAAGAGGTTCATATGAAATACTATCGTGAAGAATTACTTTTGTTTAAAAAAAGTTTGTGTTGAACTGCCTATGACGTTTGTTTGTGATTAGTTGTCATTAGAGATGGTTAAGGAGTATTTTAGCCAATATTCACTAAAACTAATATAATCGTCTCGTCATATTGGTACTTCATGGTATTGTGCATTTTGTTGTGTTTTACTTAGTTTTATACGATTATTTCGGTACGAATCACTGTAATAATCTATTTTTGGGTCACCATTTCCCATAATTCACAAAATAAAACCCTAACAAACTTATAGAACTTTTTTTTAGAACTTGTATGTTGTGTAAACAAACCTTTGTGGACAAAAAACAGGCATTATAACGAACACTTTAAAAAATCTGATAAACTAAGACAATATTTCAAAGTTTTTTCTTTCGATATTCTATAAATATTACAAATAAAACGATATAATTCACTATAAATAATTAACTACAAAAATAACCATCCGAAAAATTACAAATCTGTCAAACTTTTTTTCTTCTCTAACTGGGTCAGTCTATGGAAACAATAGTGATGTGTACTAATGTAGAATAATGAATGATCGTGGCAAATATTAGAAATTGTTACAATGATAAGAAATAGTTTAAATGTAAATTATTATAAATTATAATTATTTTTGTGTTATTACCACTGCATTTTTTAAAACATTTAATAAAAGAAATCACAAAAATCGTAAATGTGGATCTGACAAAAAGGCATAATAGTCAACACTGACCATCGCAACCACGCAAATCTCACTCGTTCATTGTCTTTCATGGCGTGTGCGCGTACTTTCTTCATCTTTGTTCTGCTTATTGGTTACTATTTTACGACGACTTATTGTTACACATTACGAATTTTGATACTAGTGAATCTTAGAGTTACTCTAATTGTGACGAATCGAATAAAGAGAATTAGTATCAAAATACGTTTTATTTTATTTTACTTTTGATCAATTGATCAATCGGTCACTTTTATATATGCCCATCCCTAGATCTGTCATTATACCATAAATAATAGCAGTAGGTCAGTTTGTTTACATAACATACAATTTCTAAAAAAAATCGGTATATTACCAAGCTCGTTTTTGTTTAGTGAAGAACAGTCTGAAGACATTGCCTTTTTTGAATTTCACTCCAAAGCAAAGCCATCTAATCATCGCAGTCCGATTGTAATTATCAATTTCATAGACAATCCCTAACCTAACATCTCCAGTATTTAAAAGATTTATACCATTAAATTATAGAGCAGAACTTAAAATTGGCTCAATTGAAACGTGAAAAACAGCCGCTGATTTTAAGCTGTACGATCAACGAAAAATGGGACTGTATGGGTCTCGATCCCTTTGCCTTGAAATGGACTAACGACAATTAAAAGAAGAAATTGCATCGAACTTTGAAGTAACTGTGGTTTTTATATTGTTTCCATTTATATTATTGATAATTGAACTGTGTATATTTTATATTTGTGTAATAGTAGTTTTAGATCGTATTTTATAATGGCGGAACCGACTCCATCCACCAGCAACGAAGGTAAAAAGACTTGTATATTAAGAACAATGTTCAGATATCTTTTTAACCATATAATTTATAACAACTGCTTGTTTTCTTATTAGAAGTAGCGGCGAGGAGAGCACTATATGTCCATGAATATAAGTCAATGTGGAATTTTTATAAAATAAAGTCGCTGTTAGGTACTCGCGTGCAGGGCATAGCTTTCGCAGAAGCCAGAGGACTGATAAAGAAAGCCAAACTTTGCTCAAGGCATAAAAAACCAATGACTATAGTTGCAAATGAGGGAGCCGTGGGTTCTTTTAAATGCATTAGAGGGATTTGTAGATATAAATCCCGTGAAACCCGCAGCATCGGTACATGGTTTGAAAATACGAAACTTCCTATGCCCCAGATATATCATTTAATGTACTGCTATGCTCAAAAATATAGTTACGCTATGACAATTAAAGAGGATTCATATGATACAGAACACGGCCTTTCTAAAGCAACAGTATGTGATTGGTTCAATTACTGTAGAGAGGCAGTAGTTCTGTATCAAATGAATAAAAAAGAGCACCTTGGCAAGATCGGGGGTCCCGGAAAAATAGTCAGAATTGTTGAAAGCAAATTTGGCAAAAGAAAATTTAACAAAGGTACATATATTTTGTAATATTCATTTGGTATACCAGCATTTTTAAAATATAACACTTGTAACATTTTTTTATTATTTTAGGACGACACATTGAAGGATACTGGGTTATCGGGATCATTGCAGCTGGCAGCCGAGACCTACGTATGGAAGTTTGCTCAGATGATGTACACTCGGCTGAAGTTTTGGTGCCCCTAATTAAAAAGCACGTGGTAGAGGGCACCACAATACACACAAGCTTCCAGTGGGCGTACGATTGCTTGTGTGATCACGGATTTATTTCCCGAAACGATAATCACAGCATTCCTGGTCGCCCACTTGTAGCTCCTGATTGTACTCGAACAGAATCACAATATAACGGTATCTTACAACGCTTTTTCAATAAGAATAACCACAAAAATGTAGTGAACTATGCCGATTTAATTGTAGAACATATTTGGCGAACAGAAATTAACAAAACAAGGAAAGATCCGTTCGAAGAATTGATTAAAGCAATTAAATATGTTTATGGTGCAAAAAGGTAATCCAAATACCTTTGTTTTACTACCATGTGTGCTACATAGTGCTTTTTGCAACTGAATTAGGCCAATTTCAGTTCTATTATAAAAATCCACACTATATAGAGGGAAGGTTTAAAAGACATTTAAGAGTAGTAAGTTATGATTTTTGAACTGAATATTCGTAGTCCATTTGTTTGTGCCTACTGTTGTGACTTGGCCATCCCGTTCCCACACTGTGACGTGCATTAAAATCGCCAGAAATAAGCCCTAGTAGTGAGTAATAGGTAGCTTTATTTATTCTTTGTAAGTCGAGGAAAAACATATTTTGGACAATAAATACTTGCAACAGTTATGAATTGATTTTTTATTCTAATCCTGATTGTAATATTTTGTAATCAATTATTGAAATGAGAAGAGGTTTATATGGAATACTATTGTGTCTAATGATGGCAATGCCGTTATATTTCACCGAATAGGCTAGGGTTTAGCATCGTGTTACATGAACTTTGGACTGCATAAATTTCCAATACAATTGATTTTATACAAAATACATCGTTGCCACTTCCAGAAGTGGAAAATTGGTTTGTAAAACCTTTAAAATTCCGAATAATGAACAGAACAACAAAAAATAAATATAATTAGTTGTTTCAGCCGTTACTTTGCGAAAATCCATATTAAAGGAAATTATTTAAAATTATTTTGCTTATAATTCTCGCTACAACATTCACTAATTATTTTCTGCAAAATAAACACCAAAAAGTACAAAAATCTTCCGGCGGCATTGGTACTTTTGACAATTGTTTTTTTAATATTCATTACAGTCTGGACTTCATCCGAAGCACCAAATATATTTCCTTAACTATTCTTGAATTTAATACTATTTTCATGCCTAGAATCAAAAGAAAAATTTTGTCATTATCTCTTGTTAAATAATAATAATACTACTTTATTAATGAAATATTCAAATATTTTTAGCCATTGTTTTAATGATTCCTTTTCTATGGTTCACACTTCACAGTTCGCGGTGGACGTCGTTTTGGCGGACGTACGTGGAGTGCTTCAAAGTTTTTCGTGATAAGAAAGTTTTTATTTACTAATCTATTAGTAATTAATTGGAATTTAATCCATTTTATACCAAATAAGTAACAAAGATTTGATTTGTTTTTGCCAGTGTTGTTTGTTCGATCAAAGTCCGTTCGTAGAAAGATAAGAAAAATTAGTATATTGTAAGGTTTTTTTAAAAAAAAAAATGGAAGGAAAACCGAAGGAAATCATAACTGATGAGCAATTAAAGGAGTTACATCCAGATTTGCCTACAGGACGTCTAGATGAACACAGGAATAAAGCTTCTTTTAATTGGAGACGTATGAAACTTGCCTATGAGGACCTGGATTCTATGATAATGAAGGTAATTGTATTTTGCGTTATAAGACATGGTAGAAACCCAAATAATGTTAAGAACGATGCTTTAGAAAATTATAAACTTTTATACAAAACTTACTATTGTTCTAATGGTCCCGGGATGAACAAATGGATGGAACGAATATCTATTGCCAATAGACTATTGGTACGTGATGTTGTTTTGTTCCTTGTTGTTTGTGTCGGCCATGCTTTATCACTCATAGAGGGAGCTCCTAGTTTTATAAAGAACATTCTTATCATAAACTATTATAACGCATATATGTTTATATCATCATAATGTATCTCCAGAATGAAGTTTGGTCATTCATGAGTAAACATCCCTTGTTCCAACATCCAAATGCAAGTCTGACCCTGGATGAGGAGAGGCATCTCACAACAAAGAGAATGTACGTGCTTTTTAATGAAAATTTTATTCCTATGGAAAAGGTTTGTTCATTTATTTAGTAGATACATAGTTGAAAGACAGAAGGTGCTATGGGCGTAGCCAGCCATGGGCTCAGGGTAGGGCAGCAGTCAAATAATATGTAACCAGCAAACTATACCATGGTTAATTGTTTTTTGTGTCGATTGACGACTGTCGAGTGTGAATTTCTTACGGATATTAAGTATTATAGTTAGTACCTAGATAATAAGGTTTTTTAGGTTTGATTAGGCAGGGTGGGGCAAGCTTGGCTACGTCCATGGAAGGTGCTATTGAATTAAACTACATTAAAATTTAAATTAAAAAAACTATACATAACACTAAAGATACAAACCACAAACAATACCAATAGACACCTACAGTCTATATTAGATAGTGTGATAACTATAGACAAGGAATGTATATTAATTTTCTAGAATCTCTATTAGATAAAAATATATTAAATACTGTTTACCCTAATGACAAATACACAATTACAGATAGTAATGAATCCGAGGGTATTTACAGCAGAATCGGAGGCAATGTTCATGTTTGACAGCAGCTTAGCCGTAAAGATCTCCTTAACATTCCGGATGTTTGCAAACGTGATACGTGGTAGTGGGAAGCCGCATCATTATCATATCATAGATGATGTGGAGAACGGTCGGATTGGGGGCTGTTTTGCATTGACAGAAATATCACATGGGTCAAACGCCAAAGGAATGAGGACCACGGCGACCTTTTGTCCTGTTAAGAAGCAGTTCGTATTGCATTCCGCTGATTTCGAAGCTGCCAAATGCTGGGTCGGTTCTTTAGGTTTGTATTTTTATTATGATGCTTTCTTTTCACGGATTCTTCTTCTTTATTAATGGCCTCGGATGTCTAATGAAGACAATTCTGCTAATGTCGAGTATTCGGGTGGTAATTCAATAAGAGATTACATAATTTTAATTCACACGTATATGTTCATGTCAAAAAAACAAAACTTATTCGTTTCACGGATTGTTTAAATTGGTTATTAAAAAATGTCTATGTCTAGTCTGAAGGCCTATATATATATAAGAAACGACGTTTGATAAATGAATAAAATCTAGATTTACTTTTATTATTTCATAGTAAGAGACATAATTAAGTACAAATTCTATACTCAAGTAATGATCTATGGCGTAGCGATGGAGAGACATCACGCTCCGGAATCGCAACGGAGTGCCAAATGATCCATAAAACAAAAAATGCTGGAAATGCTTGCTTGGTTACGCCAATGATCAGTTGGTTAGAGATCAAACAACGCTTTGTTCGAACAATGTTTTGTTGTAATTATTTTAACCAAGTTCATAATACGTTAAGAAAAAATGATATAACAAAAAAATATTTAAAAAAAAAATTCTTTAACGCTGAGTCAGCCTGTACTATAAATATGACAATGGGGATATAAATTATATTTTGTTTTTATTTTTTTTATGTACTTTGAAGTTGGTTACTGTATATAACACGGTATATAAAATCAGAACATAAGGTTTTTCTTGAGGCAACAAAAATGATCAATTTGAAAAAATTACATTGAAATTACGTAAACATTTTTCTCAGCAGAAAAAAAATTATTTCATCAGAAAAATAGTATAAAAATACGAATTTCATCAGAAACAATAAGAAATAAAACTTAATATGTTTAAAAAAAAAATTTTGAATATAGTGTCTTAAAAATAGGACAGTGGGAAGTAATGGGTTAATATAATTTTTATTCATTGCGTCATCATTAAAAAAATTAATAAACTGAACATTTGTTTAAACATTGTCATTATTTGTTCTAATACGTCTGAGTTTTTATTATAATTTTTATGTGGCTTTCATATATGTTTGTTTAGAAACAACATTGCTCTATTTTTGAATTATTATTTCAATATATAATGTTGGCGATCGCAACCTGTTTTTTATTATTAAAAAATAGAATAAGTTTTGCAAAAAGTACAACTGTCAAATTCTGTCAGTCTGAAATAAAACACTGAAAAAGAAGTAGTAGAAGAAGAAGAAGTATATGCACCGACCTTTGGTCACGACTGCCCAAGCAGCGGGCCACCGTACTGGGTCGGTTGTAGTTAGTGTGCCCATCAGCAATATATAATATAGTTGGATATGTGTTTGAGAATAATATATTTTTAAGATCAACACTACTAACTTTAGTAACTTTAACACTAGATTTACCAGACCAGTCAAAATGGCTGGTCTTGCAAGATCAAATTAAAATTCCTACTGCGTAAAACATTTTCTTTAATTCATCTAATCTTCTTTAATCTATAACAGAAGAATTAGTTTTATGAACTTCATATTATTAGTAGATAGCTAAGAACGGATTTTGCGACAGATGTGTGGTAGGCATTATCTGAAATATGAAACATCATTAAACTTCATAGTACTTTATATCTTCATTATTACGCAGACTTCATTATTTACAGGAATGCCGAGGGATACGTTCCGGAAAAAACGCGTTAACTGAAATTCGCGTATATCGAGGTTTATGATTAAACATAGTCAAAATTTAATACAAAAAAAAAATACGAATCATTTTAATCAATCACTTTAATTCTAAGAACACTTAATGCAATACATACTATTAATTATTTTTACGGAAAAATACATCTATTGTCTTTTGGGTAGCGTTTTTTACGTTCTTGTAAAATACGTTCATAACACCCAACACTGTTTTTAATTGTTTGACACACGGTCAAGACACGGTCATCATTATTGTCTATACTCAGCAATAAGTCCAAACCTGAATAAATTTTTGAAAGGGGTATACGCACTCTTTCGCGTTATGCGCGGTTTCACTATAACGCGAAATTTGAATTTCGCGCAAAGTGAGGTATTACTGTATATATTCCTAACAAATCTTTTTTCTTGGTTGAAATAGGCATATTGAAATACGTGGTAAATCTAGTGTTAAACTAACAAACATGTGACATAGCAAAATGTTAACTGTGGTGTATACATTAGCATTTATGCATGGAATTAACCTATTGAACTTCCTAACAGCGTTTCAATGTATATGCTAATTACTGTTACTAAAATGCCTTTTTTTTTTCTAAATTGTCAATGGCCTTTAATTTGGTATGTGATACAAAGAAATGAATAATAAAAATTGGCAAAACTTTAAAGTAATTGAAAGGTAGCGAGTTCGAACTCTGGTCGTAAAAATATTGATATTTCTGGAGTAGTTATAATGTACAAACGACAATCTTCAAATGGATACAGATTGGACTTTGGACTGGAAGAAACAATCATTAGAAAGGGATAACTATATTCTTATGGGTGAAAGGGATGCAGATATCTCTTTTACAGTTCGTGACATCGACCTGCCAAAAAAACTGTATCCATTTGAAAACCACAGATGAAGATCAGATCAGATCATGTTTATATGTAGATATTTATTTACAGGTAAATGTGCAACACATGCTATAGTTTACGCCATGATGATATCAAAGGGCAAAAATCATGGGTTACATGCCTTTGTGGTGCCGATACGGGATCCAAGAACATTGAAACCCTACCCTGGAGTAGTTGTTGGTGATTTGGGTGAAAAAGTGGGGCTAAATGGAGTTGACAATGGGTATAGATGATTTTTTGTGGTACTTATGATTACTGTGGAGAAAATTGTTGTTATGGAGAGATGTCTACAGGCAGTAGTTGTCTCCACCATACCAGCTTGATTAGAAATATTCAGTGAATTTTTTTAAAATTAATAACCCAGCATATGACCACACTCCGCCTGATGTTAAGCTAGAGTGCGGTCCATGAGCATAGACACCTGTTACCACAGACAGATGTCCGCGCGCAACAGTCGATTCTACTATGCCGGCTTGAGGAGACGAATGCGCTCTGTCCAAATTAACAGGGTACACTCCTTTCGTTATCCCGGCTACTTCAAAGCTGATCCCGAAACGCGACTAGGTCACCTCACGGGTGTTCCGCTTGAAAGTGGTGGTACTACCTCAGGACGGCATACTGGGCTAATGCCATCATCAGTCTGCCTACCACTCTTATAAAACACCTAGTAGTAGATCTGCTTTTTTTGTCATATATTCTTATGTATATAACATATTTTCCGACGAATTTATGCATGTTTTTGTTCCAGGTTCGTCATGTTTAACAACTATCACATGCCGATGGAGTGTCAATTGGACAAGTTGGGTGGCGTGGACGAGTGTGGTGATTATAAAACACCATTCAGAGATCCAAGTAAACGATTTGGTGCCTCATTGGGTATTTTATCAGGTAACCTTTGTGTGTTTGTTCACGTTGCACATGTTATATCAGGTGATACGCGATGAAATTCTACCTTAAAGTACGTTTGCAGTGTTTCGTCAATTGATATACTTTTTATTGTGAAAAACTAGGTTGTATTATCCTACTGATTTTGAAAGCCTTCACTTAAACTTTCACTATTCCATATTTTCATCCATTTTAGATATTTTCTTATGTTTTATATAAGTTTGTTAGTATATAAAGTGTTATTCAAGCTTTATTATATAGTTTTTTCTTCGCCATAATAAAGATTGTTTCCTAGTCTGTCCTTAAAATGTCTAATATTACCGAAAACACGCAATATTTCAGTAATAAACTAAGTATATTACTGAAATATTGCGTTTTTCAATATCGGTTTTAAATTATGCGGGAAAACGCTCATAGGCAGCATGTGACGTCACGCCCCGATATACACGCAATTTGACGAACGAAGAAAACAAAATAACATTCATTAAATATATTTCGCGTGTTAAACATGAATTCCAAAGTTTCCAAGAGTTGTGTAGAATTTATTAGACTATAAATAAAACTTTTGTCTTTATTTGATGCTAGAAACTCTCCCAACATAAACAAATTATTCTAAATTGTATATATTGTTTTCAGGTGGAAGGGTTCACATAACAACAATATCGACAAATTATTTACAAAAAGCAGTGGTCATTGCAATTAGATACTCGGCTGTCAGAAAGCAATTTGGTCCTGAAAGTTCTACTGAAGAATTACCTGTTCTAGAATACCAACAGCAAGTAAGTATAAGTTTTATGCAGATAGCTCTATTATTAGTCTAGGACAGGGGTCGGTAACCTATGACCCGTGGGTCACCGAGTGACCCATTTGGTAGTTTCAAGTGACCCACTCTAGTTCCGAAAATAAAGTATAAGATATACAAACATTTTTTTTTCCCCAAAATATTGACGTCCCGAGTTCAACATCAGGGGAGCCATTGATATCGTAGACAAAGTTTTCTTAATAAAATATATCTTATTATTTACTAAAATGCTGTTTTAATACGAAAATATCTCTGAACCAAACGTCTCTTTAATACTTGCATTTTGGTTAATTTTGACCCGCGGTCAAAAAAGGCTGCCTTCCTCTGGTCTAGGAGTTACTGAGGTTTGTGTGCTTTTTACAGCAATACCGTTTGCTGCCATACCTTGCTGCGACTTACGCCATGAGGATATTCTGCAACTGGTTTAGTTTGGCGCATC
This sequence comes from Tineola bisselliella, assembly GCA_028551675.1. Lineage (NCBI taxonomy): Eukaryota > Metazoa > Arthropoda > Insecta > Lepidoptera > Tineidae > Tineola > Tineola bisselliella. The sequence goes on along the minus strand of JAPWLS010001813.1, from coordinate 527,588 downwards.
TCACAATGTCTATTAATAATATATTAGGTATGTAACCCACAAAAGCATATTAGTGTTCTCGTTTCGTCCGAAAATAAGATATATCAACACAAAAATGAGATAGGTAATTTAACCAGTATTGCTTTGCAGTCATTTGACCTGTATTTATTTGCAGTCATTTTACCAGTGTTGATTTGCAGTCATTTGATCTGTAATGAATTGCAGTCATTTGACTTGTATTGATTTGCAGTCATTGGACCTGTATTGATTTGCAGTCATTTGACATGTATTGATTTTCACTCATTTGACCTGTATTTATTTGCAATCATTTGACCTGTATTGATATGCAGCAATTTGACCTGTACTGATTTGTAGTCATTTTATCAATGTTGATTTGCAGTCATTTGACCAATCAATATTTATCGTTGGCGTATTTAGAAATCTTCTTAGTTTTGTTTTTAAGAAAAAAACGTATAACAGTATTTTCTTATGCTCAGGTGTCGATGACAACGCAGCATCCCGTGGTATTGAGATACATGCTCTATCCTCATCTGCCAAACCACTGTGCGGATGGATGGCAAGGGATGGCATACAGACTTGTAGGGAGGCTTGCGGCGGTCATGGCTACTTAAAAGGTACCTTTTTTAATGTATTTATTAACGAGTTATGACTTGAGGGGTTTATGTGGCAGAGTGGTAAGTAGTCCAGTCTTTTATGATGGTGATTAGTGATTTGTACTGGGTATTATTATTTTAATTGTTTCAAGCGTTACTTTGCGGAAATCCATATTAAAGGAAATTATTTTGCTTATAATTTCCGCTACATTAGGTCGATGAAGGAAAATAACCTCCACCAACTTGCAATAACTTGTCTCGACTATAACACGTTAATATCAGAAAAATTTTCAGATGGGCCATGGTAACTTTATTTATTTGTGGGGCTAAGCTTTCGAAACATAATGCAAATGTATCGTTTGCGTCGGACATCTGTGATTGACGTGGCCTTCTACCAAATCGCGTACGTCAGACACATTTGACTGACATGGCGATTAACGTGATAAATAATTTCCTTTATTATTATTTTGACAAGTCCAAGTGTTCTAATAAGAATCTCCGGATGATGTAAGAGATTTTTTGTTGAAATACATTCCAGCCGCAGCTATAGGTGGTCTGCGAAATGATAACGACGCAAATTGCACATACGAGGGAGAGAACAGTCTTCTCTTGCAGCAGACGAGCAATTGGTTGCTGGCGTTGTGGCCAAGGCGTAGCGAAAGTGATGTGAGGGACACACCGTATGGGTCCTTGAACTTTTTGTATAACGCCGATCAGCTGTTGAGTGAAACATGTTCTGTGAAGACTGTTGATGATATTGTTCAGCCTGAGAGTAAGTTTTTTTTTTTCAAAACATAAGTATTTAAAGAGTGGTAAGCAGATTAGCCCATTATTAAGTTGCATCGCATTTCGGGATCACTTTGAAAGTAGCCGGGATAACGAGTGACTATCCTGCCATAGCACATTCGTCTCCACAAGCCGGCATAGTGGCTCTAGCTTAATATTATATATATTTGGTACCGAAATCAAGTATTGCATTTAAATGGCCTGGAGCGAAAGGGTTAAACTCGTGTCGAATTGCTCCCCTTAACAATCAAATTGCCCCCTTGTGGAAACACTGCTCTGCATGAATGTGGTGGTCCGTTTAGCTTCGTAGAGAGACCGCTTCGTTTAAAATTGTGAAAAATATAATTTAATTTACAGATCTAATAAAAACGTACAATTGGTTAACGGCATACATTTTGAAAGTAACTCATGATAAAGTTGTACAATTAAAAAGGTGTGGGAAAGACAATTTCGAAGCGAAGAATGAGTCGCAATCTTTTAATGCTGTTTCCTTGTCTGTCATTTATGGAGAGGTGAGTCCTGGCTCTGACGTATGCCCTGTCTATGTCGACAGTGAATAGTTGCTTGTTAGCATAGATTCACTGAGTACAGTTCAAAACTTCAAATGTCGTACGAAACAAAATAGACCAATCACACGCTTGAAAAATTGTTAACGTGATTTTTGACCAATGATAATAATCCATTGCAACTGTCTACTGTCACCTAACTGTCATTACGTTCTGGTTACACGCGTTTATAGGAAATCGTTTCATTAGTTACTTGTTAATATATAAATAAAGCAGAAAGAAAAAATGCAAATTAATGTCAGTGTAAATTAGGGGATCATCGAAAACCATATTTGTTATATTCCTGAATAATTAATAAATAAATAAAATAAAAAAATGTTTAAACTTAATATTTGATATATAAGTATATGCAACATATTACTATTTTATTTTGATTACTGTCTAATGGTTGTCGTGTTTATGGGTTTATTATTTACTAGCTGTTGCCCGCAACTACGTCTGCGTAATAATGAATGAAATAAATCTAATAAGATTTATACAAACTTTCATCCCCTATTTTATCCCCTTAGGGGTGGAATTGATCAAAATCCTTTCTTAGCGGATGCCTACGTCATAACATATACCTGCATGCCAAATTTCAGCCCGATCCGTCCAGTGGTTTGGGCTGTGCGTTGATAGATCACTATGTCAGTCAGTCAGTCACCTTTGAGTTTTATATATATAATAATAATAATAATAATAATAATACTTTATTTACAATTTACACGTATGTACATCATGATTCACCGCTGGTTCCCACACTAGGCCAAGCCTGTCCTGTGGGACCGATCAACAATCTGATTGACTATATAAAAATTGCGCACACTAGGATATATAAGAATATAATAGAATAGGTGGAAGGGAAGTTCTGATGATAAATACATACAATACATAATATATATATATATATATACATATACATGGGTTTAAATACATAGAAATACAGAAACAACATTATGGAAATTTAGGTCTTCCTATGACTGACACAGGAGGACTGTCTCAGTTTCGTCATAATTTAGAGTAAGGAGGTGTTGCTTAGTTAGTTGTTTCGCCTTATGAATGGATGCACAGGCTAAAGCATTTCCAAGAGTAGATAGCAATTTGTTGTAAATAAAGGAGAAACAATATATATATATATATAGATTAGTAAATAATTTTTGCTGTATAAAATGGAATAAAATGCATTTAAACAATGATCAGGTGACCCCAGATCAAACTACGCTCAGGCATTATTTTGAATATATTTTTTATTCCAGAACTTTATATTCAATCATTTTTACAAAACAGCAATGGAATTTGAGGATGAGTCGTGTAGAAAGGTATTATTAAATCTGGTATCACTGTTCGGCGCTTGGTTATTGGAGAAACACCTGGCAACACTGTATATTGTGAGTTTTTTTTTACTTGACTTAAAATTAGATATAATTAGTTGTTTCAGGCGTTACTTTGCGGAAATCCATATTAAATGAAATTAGTTAAAATTATTTTGCTTACAATTCCCGCTACAACACTCAGTAATATGTCTCGACGCGTTTCGCCATCCTGATGATGCCACGTGAAGTGGCGAAACGCGTCGAGACATATTACTGAGTGTTGTAGCGGGAATTGTAAGCAAAATAATTTTAACTAATTTCATTTAAAATTAGATAGTTTTATTTTCAATTTAAATTCCTTTGGATGTTTTCACTAGATTGTGTCTCTTTTCAGGGTGGCTATTACACTGGCGAACAAGGTTCTCTGCTGCGAGAAGGAATATTAAAAATGTGTACGAAAATAGTGCCTGAATCGGTGTCGTTAGTGGATACACTAGCTCCACCTGATTGGTGTCTCAACTCCGTGCTTGGTACCGCAGATGGAGAGGTATACACTTCATTTTTGCTTGTATTGTGTTCTATTTCGGCGACCCAGTAATAAGAAATTATAAAGCTCGAATTTACACGTCAAAGTCAAGTTGAAAAGTATTAAAAATATATCCCTACTTAATATTATAAATGTGAATGCGAGTTTGTTTGTTACGTTTTCACGCAACAACTACTTAACCTATCATCATGAAATTTTGTACACATATTTTTGGAGGTACATACTAGAAGTAACATAGGATACTTTTTATTAAAAAAATATTGTTTTTTTACTATAGTTTCCAATTGACTATAATTAGTATGATCTCTGATACTTATTTAATGACTTAAATGCGAGCGAAGCCGCGGGTAAAAGCTAGTATATAATAAAAATGTGATTATGAGGTCTGGACGAGTACTAGTGTTGTGCCAACGCGCCTCTTTTAATTGAATTGTTTATTAATTGATTCTTACAATCCATATAAATTTGATTATTTTGAAATTTTTCATACAAGTGTCTCTTTCTAATTACTGAATTAAATTTCAGGCATACAAGAATATCCAGAACAGCGTGATGACTTACCCAGGTTCGATGTCCAGGCCGGAATGGTGGAGGGATGTTGTATTTTGGAAATCTTATACGAATTCTAAATTGTAAATAGGCTGTATTCTGAAAGCCTTAAGCTTAGAGTAACTATGTTGAGGCTTAGAGGTTTTTTTTCAGTAATTTAAAATCTATGACATGAAATTTTTTAACGTAAAACTATTTTTAAGCTATTATATATTGGTATTGCAGGGTTATATTACAATTTATTATTATTATATATATTTATATAGATTCAAAGAAAATGTTTTAAATAATATTGTATTGGAATGAATATAACCAAAGGTTTCAATAAATTCGCGTAGGTGCAAGCGAGACAGACGGATGTCAGTTTTTGTTAGAAAGAGAAAGCGGTACGAAATCATTTTTATAACTCATCGTTGTCATTGGTCAAAGATTTATATAAATCAGCGCGTACGTTACGTATAAGAGGCTGTATGTGGTGTGACGATGTTCCGATAATTGTGATCAAAAGTGTAATTAGTATTAGAATTATTGCATAGGGGTAATGTTATTTGTAATCATATATTTATGGGATGGTTATTTTTATATGAAATATATTTTATTTTTACATTGTTTTTATATGTGATTTTTCTTTAACTAGTACCCAATTTTCCCTTTGCTGTTATAAAAATATTATTTATATATAATTTATGACAATAATGTCAGACGAATCAGATAAGATGTTCGACTGGTAAAGGTTTATTAAAGGAAATTATTTTGCTTATAATTCCCGCTACAATATTCAATAACTTGTCTCGACGCGTTTCGCCACTTCACGTGGCATCATCAGGATACGTGCGGTCGCTTCGGCTTCGCTTCGACGACTGAATTGAATGAAGGTTTATTTAATTTATTAAATTTTTATAAAGATATTACTAAAACGAAATGTTTATAGTTGTATTATTAACAATTAAAAGTTTTGTAAGTGAGTAAGTGATGGGTCCCACGTGACAGGCGATGCCTGGTGTGGGACCATCGAAAACCATATTTATTATTCTTAAATAATAAATAAATAATAATGTTGGGCATTTATCGTTTTCTGTTTTATGAAGAATGTAAAGAACTTATTCACATTTATTAATTAATAGCTAGGACCTACGAACACTGCCTTTGTAATATTTTTCTAACAATGCCGGTGTCGTCCACACCGTCCGACATCTCGCATAATTTGTAGCCATGTCCAGACTGACTGTCAACCAAAGAAGTTGAAGAGTTCATCGGCTTAATTTACTTTAAATAAAACTCAATCCGATTGTATAGTATCATTATTATAATTTTATTTAATATTACCGTCTAATTATTAAAAAGTCCAGTGATTGTCAACCATTGTGCCGCCAAATTGTGAAATCGTTAAGTGTGCCACAACGAAAAAAAGTTGAGAATCACTGGACTAGTCATTAGATATCTACTTTTGCTATGGATTGCTGATTTTAGATTATTTTAAAAGTTACATAGCTTAAATTATGTTGTGTTGAAATTGCAAAATAAAATACTTCAAATCGGCGCCGTAGCTAGGTAACCAAAGGCCCTGGGACAAAAAATAAACTAGGGCCCCAACTAAACTATATACTAAACTAAGAATACAGGGGAGTTCCTCGCAAGTTTCAAACAAGATGTTCGAGACTTGTTGGGAATTCCACTGTATTTTTTATATAAGTTGCGTTCCTGGAATCTGGTTTATTTATATTCCGAATGTGGGATAAAAATTCACTACTTAAATTTATAGTTTGTACGTCCCCAAGCCCACTGCTTCAAATAAAGCGATCTTGATGTTCTAGTGTTTTTTGCTCTTGCGCAGGTAATAAATATCCATCGCGTATTTGTCGTATTTCGGATCTCTTCTCACAACTAAATGCCAATGTAATATCTCTCCGAGCAGAGTCACAGCGCTCATAGTGTAGCCAATAGCGAGGGCGACGAAAGCCGCATACAGCTTTTTTAAATTCATAACTGCCTTCACTTCCTCAATAGAATCTATTTCGGCGCTCCTTAGAAGATACATGACGTCTTTCAACCACTTTTCTACTAAGCCCACTTCGACGATTCTTCTTATATATTTGTCTGTAAGCGGTTTTAAAGGGGAGTTTTTTTGTAAGCCAATCGAAATTGGTATGTTGACGACGCAATCGCTCATAATGTGCAGCGTTCCTTCGTCGATAGGTCCACTGTGATGCACTTCTGTCATGTTAGTCATGTTATTAAATTCCTCATGTGGTAGTAACTCGTGATGGCGACCTTTCATACTAAGATACTTCAAAAAATACTCATTGTCATAGTAAGCGAAGTTACCCCGTGCTATTTTTCTCAATGCCACGTCGGGGCTGTTTATGGTTTCTAGTTTTTCACCAATTTTCCTAGTCATCGGGTCTATGGATTCCACGAAGAACCGCTTCGTCTCGCTTCCCCACCCCCCGCAGGTCACTTTACTATTGACTAGTTCTTCTAGCGTGTCTATGGTTACTCTCGGTGCTGGGTTAGCTAGTATGGCTGTCATGCTGGCGCGGTATGATACCACTAGCAGAATGCAGTAGAGCCAGTACCACCCAGTTAGTATGCGAATAGACCATCCCATGGGCAGTTTTGGTAAAGAAACCACGAGTAGCATTCCGTAAGTATAAAGAATACTGTTTGTTATATTGTCGAAGAGGTATAACGCGAACAGTTTATTGTCTGTGAAAATGAAATGATTATAACTGAATAAATAATGATAACATATTCGTTCCCTATTTCTATATATATAAAACTCAAAGGTGACTGACTGACATAGTGATCTATCAACGCACAGCCCAAACCACTGGACGGATCGGGTTGAAATTTGGCATGCAGGTAGATGTTATGACGTAGGCATCCGCTAAGAAAGGATTTTGATCAATTCTACCCCCAAGGGGATAAAATAGGGGATGAAAGTTTATATAAATCTTCTTAGATTTTCGACTGATTGAACTGAAATTAAAGATGAGAGCTACTATGATGAAGACGTTTTTACACACGCAACAAAAATAAAGCCGCAAAAACTATACCTAATTAATAATAATACTTCTTAACGGAAGCGAAGCCGCGGGCAACAGCTAGTTATTTTATAAACCGATTAAATTTAATGCGACTGTACTAATTAGCATATGATCAGCTATTCTCAAAGTGTGCTTCGCGGAGCCCTAGGGTGAAAACACTTCAAAAAATACCAAAGGAAGACTATAAGGTTGCATTTAAAATTTATAAACCGTAATACGTACATAATTATATAATATGTATAAATATTATGTAATATTATATTAAAATAGTTTAAAAAAAATTATATACCGCAGAATATAACGTACTTTTGGATTTTAACAATATTATGATATGATAATATTATGAAGTTTTTTTTTAATTGGTTGGTCTATTTGAACTCTAGTACAAAATACATGTTACCATGAATATTGATTTTCTTTTCAGCCTTTTCATTAGCATTTGTATTGGCTGTAGCTTTTCTATCATGGTAGTTGACGAGATACACATAGTAATGTGACATGCCGTAGAAGATTGCGCCTGTTATTAATAACACTAGCAGTACAGCTAACCACATTTCAGGCCTGAAAATTCAAGACAAACCTGGTAAATACACAGGATTGGTATTAAAGGTATTCTGGGACTTTTAGGTTCGTATTCAGAAATAACGCCTGAGAGAAGTTTTGTCTGTGATCATCTGATCATTACTTAACACTAGAAGTGTCGGGCTGCATACTATACCTTTAAAGACCGCAGCCGTCAATTTTGTTTACTATAAGAATATCGATGCCGTCACATTGACGTAAAGGAATCTCATATACCACAAATATAATAATGGTTTTTTTATATGGATTTAAGCTGACAATAACAAATTAGGAAACGTAGTAATATACGAAAAGAAACAAAAAAATAGTTTGTAAAATATTTAAGAATGAAATCGCCGTGCCGTCAATTTGACGGCGTTGGTCTTTCTAGTGTTAATGCATTTTATTCCATTTTATGCAGTAAAAATGATTTACTAATAACTAATAAATCTTTATACACAACTATTAGATGGTAATCAAAATAACAATATATACTTATATATCAAATATCCAGTTTAAACATTAATTTGCATTTTTTTCCTTTATTTATTTACTTAATAATAGAGAAAGAAAAGATAAGAGTAAGCGAGTAAGAAGAGATGGCGGCCTCGCTAAGAAGCGATCTCTTCCAGGCAACCAACTTTGAAAAAGTAGAGAAATGCAGAAGACAAATAGCGGGAGTTATAAATAGATACAAATATAATAATATTCTTTCTGTTATTTATATTTTAATAAGTAACGATTGAAACGATTTCTTATAAATGCGTGTAACAGAACGTAATGACAGCTAGGTGACATTAGACAGTTGCAATGGATTACTACCATTGGTCAAAAATCACGTCAACAATTTTTTAAGCGTGTGATTGGTCTATTTTGTTTCGTACAACTGAGTGACATGGAGTTTTGAATAACTGTATTTCATAGCAAACTATTTTTGATTGGACTTACTAAATAACTTAATATAACCTGGTCGGTGTACATCTCAACAAGCCGGCATAGTGGATGTCAGTAACAATAACTAACAATTCGAGTTTGGTGTAGCACTTACTTAAAAGGTAATATCAGAGTCTTCCAAGAATTGTCACTCAAAGCTTCTGGAGTCAAGAATGTATGACACTGCGTAGTGTAGGGTATAGTTAAATCTGTCAGTTGTAAATGATAAGGAGTATACTGCAGATTGCCCAAAGCAACGTCAGCTTTGCCGTTCACCATTTCACCCAGAAGACCAGAGAATGTGCCGTTCATTTGCTTGTGGCCCCATCGGTGGATGTCAGAGTTCATCGATTGATACAACTTTGGAATGAAGTTCATTTTGCTTGCCAATGTGTTTAAGATCTGCAATAAGTCAGAAGGTTGAAATTAGATGTTAGTGGATGCCAACACACTACGCTTGACGTATTATCTTTGATTGGTCCTTCGAGCCGGACACTAACCTCAATTTCAACTCCGCTAATATTATGCATGTCAGTATCATTAGTAACAGTTCCAACGACAGATGGGACATGTTCCCAATAGACAACGTTTAATACTTCCCCTCTCAGATCGACTGTTTTATCCTTAAATAATACTCTGTTATAATAGAACCTCCCTTCCCGCCATATATCGACACGCTTCGGTACCATCACGGCGCGTATAGGATTAGGGAAAGGCACTGTCGAGATATCAAACCAGGAGTTACTCTTTTTAAGACCTAAAACTTTTTTGTAGTGTCTCAGAAAAACTACGTTGACAATTCGTTTCCATATGTAGTGGAGATCGCTGTGATACAAGCGGAAGTCATGGAGGAGTATGTATTTGGCTCTTGTGTCTAAAACACGATGTCTGAAAAGAAAAACAAAAGACATTCACTTTTTTAATCAATACAGAGTAACCTTAATGTAACGACCCTCAATATAAAGAATTTTTCGAAATCCCCTAGAACTGCGCGTAAGAGCTAATGCAAAATATACCTTTACATTACGAATACATTTGTTAAAAACCTTTTTATAACGAATTTTCAATCTTTGCAAAACATGAAAGTGTCCATTTAACGAAATCGTTCGCTATAACAGGGAAAGCAGATTAGCACCTGCATAAAGCTGAGATTAACATTTTTTTAACCTTGTTTATTTTTAAAACGAATCGTAGACCAACCTAACCTTTGTATAACGAACCTTATTGTAAAAAAATGCTTTCTGATTCCCTTCAGTATCGTTATATCAAGGTTGTACTGTAATCAGTGGCGGCCTTAGGGGGTGGCGAACGGGGCAATCGCCCGGGGCCTCGCTCTTGCAGGGGCCTCGCGCAACAACCCAAGCAAATTTAAAAAAATATAGATATATAGAATATATACTATGTGATATTGATAAACATGTAAAAACTCAAATTTTATTTAATTGTATAACTTTAGCAATATGACAAATACCTAAACCAAACAACCAGATCTACTTTCGCGCACGCATACTTTTCACGAAGGACAAAGGGCCTCGCAAAGACCTGTCGACCGGGGCCTCGCAATCGGTAAGGCCGCCACTGACTGTAATAATACTAAAACTTAATACCATCGGCGTTATCTACTAGCTAACCTTTGAGATGAATTAAATATATATTAATATAAGTAAATATCTATATAGATTTGTGTAGGTACACACTGTAATCTTCAAATGGATACAGTTTTTGTAGGTATATAAGCGATAGAATAGAAAGAGCAACGATCGCGGTGTCGTGAACAGCAAAGGAGATATCTACATCCCTTTCACACATGCCTCAACTTCAACACGATAAAAATATAGTTATCCCTTTCTAATGATTGTTTCTTCCAGTCCAAAGTCCAATCTGTGTCCATTTGAAAATTATCGTTTGTACGTTTATATTCAGCAGTGAAGCGAATAACAACTCACCTATCACCAAACCTTAATAATCTGGCAGTTTGTAGTCCATTAGCAACAAATATCACATAGACATTGCACCCGTCCTTTCTCGCTTGACGTAATGCTTGGACAGTCAAATAATTTGGCGATAAAAGATCTTCATATTCCGTTACAACGATCTTTAAAATATCCTATTTATTATTCAACTAATTTAAAAGTTATTTCGGCTTATTATTGCATTTTAAGAAACAAAATAATCGTGAATAAAATTGATTTAAATTAACTGAACTGTGGGCTTATCACGAATTTAGTCTGGCTTTCGAACCGAGTTCGCTTCAAGCGATTTGTACGGAAATTTGAGCAGCGCCACCGCGTGCGGTTTTGGAACTACAATATTTTAGATACTTTTTGTTAATTTTCGAACGTCTCGATCTTTCGTTCATTTGATAGATTGCTGGTGCTCGTTAGTCGTTAGTAAAAATTCATGATCCCGATTGCTAACGGATCCGTTTTACTTGTGACAGCTCGATTCGAAAGCCAGACTAAATTCGTGATAAGCCCACTGTTTCTAAAAATTCTTTCGATCTATTGATAAAAATAAAATTTTAGTTCAACATTCCAGTATTTGTAATTATGAAAAAGTGTTGCTTTTTTGCCATGAGGGTTTTAAGTGTTAATTAAAATTTTATAGTTTCTTATTGGACTGCTGCTCGAATACTGGACATTGGCAGAATTGTCTTTAATAGATATCTAAGGCCATTAATAAAAGAAGAAGAAGAAAAGTGCTATTTGATTGTATAGATTGCCATACACTGCATGCACCCTATGGTCGGTCGAGTGTATGTAAAAAATATTCAAAATCAAAAATATTTATTTCGTATAGGTATAAAGACATGTGACGAGAAGAAATCATAAGAAATAGGTCAATCATAGCCTGTATAATATCCTAGTCTAATCCAGTATTTCTCAACGTGGGCCCCACGCCCCACATGAGTGCAGTTTGATTGTTAAAGGGGGCAATTCGAAAATGGACTCGACACGAGTTTAACCCTTCGCTCCGGGCCTTTTAAATGCAATGCTAGTGCATCGGTGCCAAATTTAACGAAAAAAGCAAAATCTTAAATAATTCTTCCTAAAATCTATCATTTGAGTTTCTTAAGTGAACAATTAAATTTTTGATAATAAAAATTATGTACGTTATATAGTGGGGAGATAAGAATTTTAGATAGGCTAAGTTGGTGCATGGTGCAAAAAAAGGTTGGGAAACACTGGTCTAATCAGTGGGTCTACTCCATACCTACCATAATGTAAGGCATAACGATAGTCCTCTTAAACATAGCGCCTTCAAACACATTTAAATAAACAGGATCTGATAGAAACGTCATACAACTTATTTCGTGATATTCCGTTAAACGATTCAGCATTTCCACGAGCAACGTTTCTAAGTCAGTCTGCTCTTCAACTTCACGCAAGATAATATTTGGATCTGCATTTGTTCTATAAATAATTGATAACTACAGGCAAAGTGAGATTTTAATCTTTGTAAAATACAAGGTGGGGCGCGGGAACTTCCCACATTGCAATAAATCGTCGTCTACTTGTATGCAAATTTAGGGAAACAGGATTTACATTAAACCTGAATTTGCATAACCTTTCCGATAAATACTAATAATATAATTTTTGATATCTGATACAGTTTTCTTTTACCAGCCTTTTGAAATGTGGGAGCTTCCCGTGCCCCGCCCTGTACATAACTGTTAATGTCAATCCGTACACTTTTTAAAACTATTATATTTTAGTTTTTATTCTCAGTTTAAACATGATTAAAATAAAACTTACAGTTTAGAAAGAAAAGTGAAAACCACAAAACAATACCACATTGTAACTCCCTCACAATGAAATGAAAACCGATTTCGTATGAAAATGTCAACACATCAATCTCGAGTTACCTTTTCAACGTGGACGGACATGTGCATTATATATGTAAATAAACTTTGAATAAAAAAGCAGTTTTCTATATAAATTACTCTGTGAATTATTTATTTTTTAATCTATTTAGGGATCAGAGAGTCAAAGGAAATTATTTTGCTTATAATTCCCGCTACATTAGGTCGATGAAGGAAAATAACCTCCACCAACATTCAATAACTTGTCTCGACGCGTTTCGCCACTTCACGTGGCATCATCAGGATACGTGTGGTTGCTTCGGCTTCGCTTCGACGACGTAGGTTCATATATAAAAAAACTCGTATAAATACAAATATATAAATGATGAATGAAATATAGTATATATATATATATATATAAATAAATAAATATATAATATTGTAACCACTGTGCAATTTGATTTATGAATTATTTACTTTTTTAAACGATTTTCATTATACAGTAATGCCCCGCTTTACGCGAGGGATACGTTCCGGAAAAAACTGAAATTCCTGCGACCATAGAGAAGTTGATGACTACATTATGTTTATACGCACTTTCGCGTAATGCGGGGCAATCGAGCGTGAAATTTGAATTTCGCGTTATAGTGAAACCGCGCAGAACCGGGTCGCGTAAAGCGGGGTATTACTGTATTTCAATAAAAAAAAACATTTTAGTCAAACAAATTTATTCGAAATTATTAGTGTCCTAGTAAGAACATCTAAACAACTTCCTAAGTCTTTTCTTCTTTAAGTAGGCTGAAATTATAAAAATAAATTTAACTATTCCTAGATCCTAAGCAAATAATATCCACAATTAGTACAAACTACTTTGATTTCAATGTCATTGCGTTCCTAGTATATATTGACCAATAAAAACTCATAAAAAGAAAACTGAATACATAGGGTCAATTGACCTTCATTGACATACAAAATTACATCTAAAAAAAACAATTGAAATAGGCAAAATTAATACACACTTTCTATAACAAAATGTACTAATAAAGAATTAAAAGTTTACAAATGTTTAATAAAATTCCATATTAATATTTGAACTCCCTCAGTTCGTTGTTGAATGGATAATATATCTATTGGTACTACCTAAAATAATTGAACTACATAATCTAAAATAAATGGCAGTCAATTCATGAAAAGAAAATGATTGAGATTCACTGGAATCTGTTTATTTCTGCTCTGGAGCATTCTCCAAAACCCACTGATGTTTGAGTACCATCTGCAAAGGCAGTCTCTCTTCAGGCCTGACACGAAGCAGCTTGCCGATCAAGTCCTTAGCACCCTTAGACACATAGTCAGGATATTTCAAAATAACATGGCGGATCTTTCGGTAAGTCTGCTGCGAATCCTTGTCATCGAACGGAGGCAAACCGACAAGTAACTCGTAACATAGCACTCCGAGACTCCAAATATCAACTGCAAAGTCATGAGACTTCCCTTCTATCATTTCTGGTGACAAGTAATCTATAGTGCCGCACAATGTTAAACGCTTTGAAGAAGGCGAGTGCACGGACCAGCCAAAGTCAGCAATCTTCAGCACTCCCTTGTGGCCGATCAGCAAATTCTCAGGCTTTAAGTCTCGGTGTATCACTTTCTTAGAATGGCAATAAATCAACGCTTTTGTCAAATCACGAATGTATGTAGCGGCTACTTGCTCCTCAAACCGACCTTTCTCCTTCAACAATTTATACAATGGACCATGTTGAGCATATTCCAATATCAGATAAATACGCTTTTCATCATGGAAGTAACCATACATCCTCAGAACGTTAGGATGGCGTAAACGGCACTGAATTTCAACCTCACGCCGCACCTGATGCTCTATTTCAGAATTCACTATTTGGCTTTTAAATAGAACCTTCAGAGCGACGACATAGAACGAGTCTTTCTCTCTAGCTAAATACACGTTTCCAAATTTACCTTTGCCTAGTGGTCTGCCGAGATCGAAGTCTTTCAAAGACCATGTTTTCTTTTTGACTTCTTGTTTGTCATCAGTCAACGGCTTCTTGGGGGCTGGAAACGCTTCAGGAACTTTTGGTTTGCAATTTGGATGAGGTTGTCGACTTAGAGGTAAGGCAGGCACCTTAAAACTGCTTTGTGTTTCACTAGTGGACGCTGGATGAGTCGTTTTCAAAGCACTAGGCGCCACGGGTGGACGATTCTCTTTTCCAGTGCTCCGATAATCCATTTTAACTCAATTCAGATAATAACATTTAATACAAATATAAAAAAATGTTTAAATAGCGCCTCGAGTGTAACGATCTTTTTAAATGGCCTCTATATAGTCATTGGCTATTGACACAAACGATCAATTTTTTTTAAAAATTCAAGTTAGTGTGACATTGAGAATAAATTCGAATTTTAAGTTCTGTAAATAAAAAGAAATAATGACAAAATTAGTGATTAATTATTTATATTAATGATAAAAACATGTATATTAGAAAAATGTAGAATAAACATAGACAATATAAA
The DNA here is from genome assembly GCA_028551675.1 of Tineola bisselliella. NCBI lineage: Eukaryota > Metazoa > Arthropoda > Insecta > Lepidoptera > Tineidae > Tineola > Tineola bisselliella. Next base: position 512,386 of record JAPWLS010001813.1, on the reverse strand, counting down.
ATTGACAGGAAAGTTTATAACTTGTGTGTGTTAGGTTATTTTGTTTTATTAAATTTTATTTATATATCTAGATTGTGTTTCTTAATTCTATTATTGAGCTTAACTAATGCTACAATTGCAAAAGTAATTTTCACATAAATAGAATCTGTGAATCTGAAAGTATCGATGGAAGACGAGCAGCAGCAGCAGATCGAGGAAATAGAAGTATTGAAGTCAATTTATGATGGTGATGACAAATTTAAGCAATTAGATGATACTACTTATCAATATAAGGTATTTCTAGAGCATTTTATTGCTTTTTCACTAGATATTTCATAAGTTCTAAGAGAATTTGAACAGCATCTTGATGTCTTACGTTTCAGTATGTCGAAGGAGATAAATCGTTTATATTGGAAGTAAAATGGGGTCCCAAATATCCGAACGAGAAACCAAAGATAAATTTAGATATATTTTATAATCAACACTTGTAAGTGTTCCTTTTATTTGCATTAGGATTGTGTATGAAAAATTACTTTTTAATAAAATTTGTTTTGTTTAATTGTATATAGATTACCTTCAGTAAAGGAGAAGATACTTGTAGTAGTTAATAATGAAGTGGAGCAATGGCTAGGTGCTGCTATGACATATACTATATTTGAATGCCTAAAAGATCGGGTAGGCGAATTATTAGCAGACCAAGTGGAAGAGGTTGTAACTCCGCGAGTGGAGAAAATAGTTATTTCTGAACAGGTATTCTAATGTTTTGAATTTGGAACATAGAATTGAGCTCATAGACAACATACTCTATATCAGCGGTTCTCAAACATTTTTGGTGAAGGAAAAAGCCTTGATATAATTATAAAAAACTGATTTATATGTATTTATGAATAATCATATTGTAATGTAACATTACGTAATATTTAGTTGGAATATTTAAATGTAACCTTATCTCCTTATAAGCCTTATCCATCCATTTTAAATAAATGTAAAGTTTGCAATTGTACTTTTCAGAATGATCAAACCAAAAAACAAGAGAAGAAAGAACATTTAACGAAAGCCCAAAAACGTCGTGCGTGGGACAAGGCTGAATTGGGGAGAGGTGGTGAGAAACCAAGGGGCTGGGATTGGGTCGATATTATCAGACATTTATCCCAAGTACCACACCAGAGTACTTCATAATAATGTGCCTTAACACTAAAAATATTGTAGCGGTCATTTGATCAACTCTAAAAGTTATTAGTTTTAAAACGGTCTTTTGACGTTTTTGTTTTTACCTTTCTTTGTAGTATTACATTTATGTATTCATTTGGTTTGTAATCTTTTTAGTGTTCAATTAGTTATTTTTCATTACATATTATCCTCCCTACTATATAAATGTGAATGTGAGTTTGTTTGTTACATTTACACGCAACAACTACTTAACCGATCATCATGTAACTTTGTACACATATTTTTGGAGGTACTAGAAGTAACATAGGATACTTTTTATTAAAAATAAATAAATTATATTTTACTATAGTTCTCAATTTTAGCTATTTGTATTTTTTCTATATTTATTTTTATTTCCGTCTGTCATTTTTATATATGCAGTATAAAACTTTAGAGAAACTTATGTGAAATAATATTGCGGATTATTACGGATTAAAAATATAATTATCCCAATGCATTGTGGCAATAGAAAGACCAGAAGAAACAAGAACGATGACACTGACAGACCAAACGTCAAAACCTCAAATCTTCTTAAATAAGTATTTTCGGCTTGTAGAATCGACCGCCACAAAACTATTTGAATTTTTGAGGTTAGGTGTCATTTTTGTGATTAGATGCCATTTTATTATTTTAGATTTTACTCATACTTATTTAATGACTTAAATGCGAGCGAAGCCGCGGGTAAAAGCTAGTAATTTATAATTTACATAAATATATCGATGTGAAAATAAGTTGACTTTTACTTTTATTCATGGAGGCGTGTAAATCAGATGGACATATATAGTTAATGAAATGAAATGAAATAAATGAAATGAAATGAAAATCGTTTATTAGTATAGGCACTAAAGGCGTGCGCTTGCTCATCGTTAGACTCTATAATGGCTTTGGAAAGGCGTATGACGAGAATAAGACCACAAGTAACTCGTCAAATAATATTATTTACAACCATTTTACATACTACATTCTTCCTAGAGTAATAATTTTATTCTTGGGGTCTTTTCTGATATAGCTTAGTGCATCGTTTCTCAAGCGGGGGTCGAGTTTGTTTTTAAAGGGGGTCGCAGTCTGTTGAAAAATAATAAATGCAAACTATATACTATAAAAGATTCGTTTATGGAATGAATTTTAGTGTAGTGTTATAAAACTAAATATTAAGATGTAATGTGCGGGGGGTCGGGAAGACTTTTTACTTAACTTTTTGGCTTTGGCTTTGAGAAACGATGAGTTAGTGGATCATCAAGTTACATTGAATTTTAAATATCACAGATTTTTCTTATGTCTGTCTACTTTCATGCCAGTGTTGTTAGTTATTTGGTATTTTCATTAATATTTCTTTCTTTAAAGCAGTGGTTTCCCAATCTTATTTGTGCCATGCCCCACCTTAGTCTTTCTAAAATTCTTATGTAACCAAACACCCAGTTGATATTTTGGTCTCATCAAGCGAAATTATACTTCATAGTTATTTATCGCAATTATTTAAGAATTTGCTTTTTTCGTTAAATTTGGCACCGAAATCTAGTATTGCATTTAAATGGCTCGAAGCGAAAGGGTTAAACTCGTGTCGAGTCTATTTTCGAATTGCCCCCTTAACAATCAAATTGCCTCCCTGTGGGGCGTGGATCCCACTTTGGGAAACACTGGTTTATAGTTAAATTTGAATTTGTACGGTGGTTTGGCTTAGTGTTCAAATTGGAATTATTGTAATCTTATGTACTGTGATACATGGTCTAATTAGTATTTATATATAGTATTAGTCTTTTTAAAAATATATTTCTGTGTCTATAATAATTAGCTATGGTGATTGCTCAGGTCGGAGTTAAGCATGCTATCTTTCTCTGTTATTCTTATGAGATTGCGACTGTAGTGTGAAAGAGATGACAGTCGTTTTCTCATATGCGTGACTAATTAGTGTAATGTATTTTTAATTTACAGTGTAAACTTTGTATAGCGACATTTTACGGCGTTATTTATTTATTTATTCACCTACCTACAAAATTACATTAGAACTACATATTATAAAAAGGACTACTATTATATAAACTAAATGAAATTTTAATTATAGGATAGGACGGCATGCTCAAGGTGATAAAGGGATAGATACTACACTTCTAATAAAATTACAAAAATACATAGTTTAGATCAGCGGTTCTCAAACTTTTTTGGCGAAGGAAAAAGCCTTAATATAATTATAATATATATATTATAATATTTAGATGTAACCTTATAATCTCCCTTTGGTAGGTATTTTTTGCAGTATTTTAGCACACACTTTGAGAATGGCTAGTTTAGATGTTACACAATAATGAAAATAGAAATATAAAAAACATGAACCAAATAGATATAAGGAGGGAAAAAAAAAATTGATTTATTTTACTTTTATGAATGTACATAGCTGTAGTTTTTATTAATTTCTGTAATATAAAACGTATTGTTGTGGTTGGTAGAGTAGATATGATGCTATATAGAGTGTGTCATTGTATGGGTAACCTAAGTGTAGTAATTTCGACGTTATACAGAGTTTATACTGTATTTTTATATTGCCTGGTATTGTGCTATTTTTGATATGGATTTTTGTATCTTTTGGACTGCTAATTAATTATAAAAATGGCTAGTGTTCTTCTATATTATATTAAAATTAGATTGTATATATATTGTATTATAGCAATTGTATAATAATATAATATAATTGTATAATAATGTATATATATTGTTTACAATGTTAATGCAGTTATGTATGTAGGGGTTATATACAATCATATTTAGTGTGGATCTTTTTTCCCTAAATTTGTATCTAAGACGAAATTGTGTTTGAAACACTGAGTTTTTTGTAATGTGGGAAGTTCCCATGCCCCACCCTGTATATGTTACTGCCTACAGCGTCTTTATTGTAATGGAATACTAATTTGTGTAAATGCTTTCTGTAACTTTCTAGGGATTCAAGGGAATGAATTGTTTAATTGCTCTATAATAATATTATTAAATAGCATAATAATTGTTTATATATTTAATAAAAACATTTTATTATTATCATTATTCTTGTTTTATTAAGGTCTATAACAGTGGTTCCCAAAGTGGGGCCCAATTTGGTTGTTGAGGGGGGCAACTCAAAAATGGACTCGATACGAGTTTAACCCTTTCGCTCTGGGCCATTTAAATGCAATACTAGATTTCGGTGCAAATTTAACGAATAAAGCAAATTCTTAAATAACTATTAGGTAGAATATCAACTGGGTGTTTTGTTGCATAAGGGGGGACAAGAATTTTAGAAAGACTAAGGTGGGGCATCGCACAAAAAAGGTTGGGAAGCACTGGTCTATAACACGGACAGTTCTACCTCTAATGTGGGTCCATGTTTTGAGATATATCACTGGGTTCTATAACATAACCTAACCTAACCTAACAATTTGGCATTTTTTATTCTTTTTTTTTAATGAAATTACCTAAAAATTTAATTTTAGATATTGAAAAAAAAAAAGACTTTTTCTCAGTAGATTTTGAGATAAGCACAATAACAACTTTAAATCGCTTTCCTGTCAAATTGTAATTTTGTAAACCCTACCATGTTACTATGTGATATATTTAAAACTAGCTGTTGCTCCCGACTTCGTTCGCGTAGTAATGTAAATGCGAAGTACTATCAAATTTAATGTTTTCATACATTAGGATGTCTACTAACTACCTCTCTGCCAAATTTTCCAGTAATTTATATAGCCTATATTGATCAGTGATAATGTAGCATTCAAATGGTGAAAGAATTTTTGAAATCGGTCCAGTAGTTTTTGAGCAAATTCGTTTACAAACATACAAAAATGCAAATCTTTCCTCTTTATTATAATACTAGCTTTTACCCGCGGCTTCGCTCGCATTTAAGTCATTAAATAAGTATCAAAGATTATTTCAATAGAAATAAATCAATATGATTCTAAACAGCTGAAACTATTGTCAGTTGGAATTTGAAAACTATAGTAAAAAATGATTTTTTTTAATGAAAAGTATCCTATGTTACTTTTAGAACCTCCAGAAATATGTGTACAAATTTTCTTGATGATCGGTTATGTAGTTGCGTGAAAACGTAACAAACAAACTCATATTCACATTTATAATATTAGTAGGGATTAGTATAGATAAATCAATTTCTCTTTTTTTTAGTTTATTCTTTCATTTGTGATAAAATGAAAATATAACTTAATAAAGCCGGTCTTTTGACAGTTTCAACTGTCAATCAAATTAAGCAGTCAATTTTATTATTTATTCTTTGTTTTTGTAAATTTTAATTTTATTATGATTTTAACCAATTGTATGTAGATAAAACAGTACGTGAAATTATTGGTTTTATTAAATAATCACACAATGAAGCAAGAATGGTTTACACCTGCCGAGGTAACAGTCCATAACACGTTAAACGACTGCTGGGTTTCTCTCAATGGTAAGGTTCTAGACCTGACTAAATGGTTGGAGAGACAATCCAGGCTCTGTCGTTGTTTTAAAACCTGCACGTGTGAATTGAAGAATTGGTTTTGTGAAACTAGTTGTACGGAGAAATGTGCTTGCTTTAAAAGGGGTTATTTTTATTGCGATGGAAAACGGGTAAGTGCTTTATATTTTACGATTTACTTACGTATAGTACAGGTTGATTGGACATCTTCTTTTATTAATGACCTCAGACTTAATCTATTAAATATATATTTAATACTTTTGTTTACATTTTTACACTTTGAAATTTTTGGGGTCCTCAACTAAAGCCAAGCCAAGACAATTCTGCCAATATCGAGTATTCAATAAGAAATTATAAAATTTAAATTCACATGTGAACTCTGACATGGGCGTAGCCACGGTGGGGTAGGGTGGGGCAAGCTCTGACCTGTAAGGTACCTAATCAAACCTAAAAAACTTAATTATCTGTTTTGGATAATTCGAATTATACATACAGATTTGGGTGTAACCATTTGTATGGAAAAATTAACCCGGGTAAGACCGCGGGTATTTGCTAGTTACATATTATTTTAGACTGCTGTCCCACCTAATGTCAAAATAAAAACCAAACTCAGATCACTTCATAGCTGATTTAAAAGTTTCGCTTTTGCCTTTAGGTAATTGGGGACGGCAGTAATTACTAAATAATGTAAACAAAAGTACTAAATATATCTTCAGTATATATGTAAGGTTTAAGACATTTATTTGCTCAAAAAGAATTACAAAAATCATTTAATTGAGATAAAAAATAATAACTGTAAATAAACATAACGTAGGTACGTAGAACATTAACAACACCATCACAAACCCATTATACATATGTTTTTAAAATTCATATTTAAATTTAATAATATTTCTAATATCAGTTATGTTAATTGGTAATTCATTATAGAAAATATATGTGATTATGCCAAACGGTTTTTTGACATGAGGGTTTACGTGTGAATTAAAATTTTATAATTTCTTATTGGACTGCTGCCCGAATACTCGACATTGGCAGGATTGTCTTTAATAGATATCTGAGGCCATTAATAAAAGAAGAAGATTATACTAAATAAACATATTATTACTTTTAAAACGTCAAATGTATAGAAAAAAATTTTACTAATGATTTCATGGTATTGTACATTTTGCTATGTGTTTTACCTAGTTTAATACTATTATTTCGTTACTAAAGTATCTTATTGTATTGTGTATTTTCTGCGATTGTGAAAGTCGCTGTAATTTCAGCTGGCAGCAACCATACGTGCTTACGCTGGCAAAGACATAAGCCATTGGTTTAATGGAGATGACTGGGTGATGTACACCCATCCTATAACAGGTTAGATGGTTTAATACAGAAATTTTTACTATTGAATGTTTAAAATCACGTGTAATTATGTATTTCGGCTGTATTGATAGTGAACCCTTTGCCTTAACAAACGCCTTTGCCTTGTTATTTAAGAAAAATTGTGCGATACTTTTTTACACTGTATTTTTTATAAGGCGTTTTTAAATGCGTAGACCAGGGTTGGCCAAGGTCCTCGATAACCGAGCCATTTTTAAAAATTGGAAACTTTTTGCGAGTCGCAGTTAAACATATATTTAAAAGGTATGGAAAAAAGGTACTAAAAAGTTCATATTTGAATTTTGAAACGTTAATAATTTTAAAAATATAATAGCACAATAAAGAAAAGGAAACTCTGGTACATTTATCAAGAGTCACAAATAATCCTTCAAAGAGCCGCAAGTTGGCCACCCCTGGCATAGATTAAGTGGAACAGGCTGTCAATGTCAATAACTCTTTTTATCGATCACTACAAAGGCACTCACATACCCTTCTTGAGACACGGTCCAGACTCTCCGTACCCTGTCGTGCCTTCGACAAGATGGAGACCATACGACCGCCCATGGTGGCTGGACCCTGGGCTTGTCGTTGGGAAGGTTACAGAGAAAACAAGACCTATCAGAATTACTAACACGATAACTGGTTAGTGTTATTTATTATTTTAAGAAAAACATACAATTATAATGATATTTAAATCTAATAACAAAATTTCAGAACATATAAATCAATAAAGTTTCCACTAAATAATATATATATACACCTACCCCCCGATTTACACGGTAGATACGTTCGTAAGAAAAACGTGTAAATCGAAAATTAAAGATTTTCAAGTCAAAACCGTGTAAATCGAAAAGCTTGCAGAAAATGCATAATTTTGCTATTTAACAGTTGTGATTTATTTCAATATTTTTAGGTGTACACAGAAATAAAAATAAAATGCATTGACAGGTTAAAATATGTAATATATTACAGAAACACATTAAACAGAAGAACAAAAAATAAAACCAAAGGTGTTTTATTATCCTTCATCACTGTCAGAAATTACTCTCATTCTTTTTTTCGGAATCGAAGGTTCGAATTCACTTTCATCACACAGCGTACGTGTTCAATCACAGTAGCATTTAGTAGAGTGCGATAAAAACAAAAAAAAAAACTTAATTTGGAAAACCGTGTAAAAGCGAAAACGTGTAAAACAAGTACCGTGTAAATCGGGGGATAGGTGTACTTGTTACTTAAATTTAACCAAAGAAAGATTAAAGGGATCCATATTATTATATATGCTGGTTGTCTGGAAGAGATCGCTTCTTAGCATAAGGCCGCCATCTCTTCTTACTCGCTTACTCTTATCTTTTCTTTCTCTATTATTAAGTAATAAAAAAATAAAATTATTAAAACATCTCTTGTATTGATCACATGAACGGTGCAAAAATAAATGTTTAATGAAATAAGTATATAGTACAGTAACGCCCCGCTTTACGCGAGGGATACATTCCGGAAAAAATCGCGTTAACTGAAATTCCCGCGACCATAGAGAAGTTGATGACTACATTATGTTTATACGCACTCTTTCGCGTAATTTAATAATAAATTTGAATTTCGCGTTATAGTGAAACAGCGCATAACGGCGTCGCGTAAAGCGGGGTATTACTGTAATATAAGTAATCAATGCTGTAGTTTTGTTGTTGCCTTTCTTTCTTTGTTTCTGCTCCCTTCTTCAGTCTGCTGTCAACTATTAAAAGCATAGACGCGTTTGACGTTTTAATTATAAATAAATAAATAAATTCTTTATTGCAAAAAAACAGTAATATTTTTTATACATAGGCGAGCTTAATGCCGTCGGCATTATCTACCAGCTAACCTTTGTCGATGTGAGCGGTGATATTTGGTGCAATGAAAAGAAAAATAATAACTAAATATACACAATACATACATTACATAAAATAATATATATTTAAATACATACATATTTATCAAGAGAGGTTATAAGTGAATTAAATAAATAATAGAATTAAGAGATATTTTGTTCATAGATTCAAAACTACTAATAACTTGAATATAGCAATCCAAAATAGTAACCGCTTTTACAGATAATTTTGCATGCAATAAAGTCGTGGTACTACATGGAATAGCGTCCCATATAAATAATAAATTTTAATTTTAAAGGTTCAACAGTAACATTAGAAGTGTGTTCAGAGGAAACGTTATACCAAATTATGCTAAGATATTTCCCTCACAATACGCACATGAATTCATACACCTGGAGGTACATGGGTCGGGGTCTATGCCTAAATAAAACTTTGGAGCAAAACGGAATCATAGACGAGAGGGAGCGTTTCACTGCGGTTTCTTTGCCGGAAAATCTTCATGTTCCCGCTATTTTGTTGTATTATAATGATGATCTAACTGAAGGTTTGCGTTTTTTAAATATTAATAATCACTAGGTACATTAAACAGTTAAACAGCTCAACACGAATAGTTAAATCGGCTAAAACAATTATTATTAAATGTTCACAATCAAAATGTTGGAACTAATTATCATAAAAAATGGTAAAAAATATTTAAATAGCACACATCCGTATGAAGAGCAATTGACAGTTTATTTTTTAAAGAGGCTCAGGCTAAGATATCGTAACAATGACAAGTTCTAAAAAAATAAATTATGTATCATTTCAGATCCTACAAAAGATATGACATGTTTTTGCCACGACCAAGAATGCAATTTAAAACGTTAATTTAAAAAAAAAAATTATCTCAGTAAAATATATTCTTTCTTATGATCTTTTTGTTTTACTTTTTTTATATATTAGACTGATTGAATGCTATTATTTCGTGCTGCATCCAATATGTACAAATAACACCCCATAAGGTGCACGTGGGCTCTGGAGTCATGCTTCGTCGACCGTGATTCCTGTGACCTGCTGGGGCTGAATAGACATGGGTTGATTCCAGTTTGGCGCAAAATCTTTTTAGTTCCATATATGAAGTACACTGTTTTACCGACCGAGCAAAAAGTCAGTTACATGCACATGTTTATATGTACTTATTTTATTAGTGCTATTGTAAATGATTTCCAAAAATAAATCCGTTTGTCTAATGATTTCAAATAAATTGTTTAATATTAAAATAATAAATAAAAATTTAGTGAAATAGTAAAAGCGATGTGGTCTAGTCGGAAAGATCTGGAAGGGCGCGCTTCAAATCTAGTTTTTATGACACAGTTAATGATTTTACAGCAATTAACATTAAGCTCGCGTTCGTTCGTTTAATCTTTAATGTATTTTTCTTGTGTGGTATCGAGACTAATTTACATTAATTTTTATTATTAATTATTGGTCATAACATCTAAAGTGAGGTGAAAGGTTTTTTGAAATCGGTCCAGTGGGCTTATCACGAATTTTAGTCTGGCTTTCGAACCGAGTACGCTTCAAGCGATTTGTATGGAAATTTGAGCAGCGCCACCGCGTGCGGATTTGGAACTACAATATTTTAGACACTTTTTGTTAATTTTCGAACGTCTCGATCTTTCGTTCATTTGATAGATTGATGGTGCTCGTTAGTCGTTAGTAAAAATTCATGATCCCGATTGCTAACGGATCCGTTTTACTTGTGACAGCTCGATTCGAAAGCCAGACTAAATTCGTGATAAGCCCACAGTAGTTTTCGAGCCAATTCGTTACAAACATACAAAAATACAAATCTTTCCTCTTTATATAATATTAGTATACATCAGTTAGATAATATTAATGGTATATAAAAAATATTTGCAATTTCAAAGTACTCTCTCTCTGCTTACTCTTGCATTGATTGATACTGCTCCAATTGTTATGGAAAGTTTATTAGTTTCTTCTTTTAGAAACCTATTTGCATATTTTTGTAAGTGTAAATTCAAGCGCTTGCTCTCCACGCATGCGTTGTTTTAATTCACCCACTTGATGCCCCTAAAATTATAGTAACCGCAACCCCACGCGGAGTGTAACGTAAATAAAATAATACGAAATGGAAATACCAGCGCCATTTTTATCCTGAACCATAGACTAGACGGTGGTCTCGCGCGTTTTGCATGTGTTATTAGCGGGAAATATTGCAAAATATTTTGCTTATTTTCAAATTTAGAATTTCAAGTGATGTGATAAAATTTATTTTCCAAATTGATTAATTGGTAAGTTATTGATATAAATTGTTATAATATTATTTAAATCTTTAAAATATACATTATTTTAAACTGTTTCTAATGCCCTGCTTACCCCTTGTTATATAATATAATAAAATAAATAAATTCTTTATTGCAAAAAAAAAATAATAATTTTTTCACATAGGTGAGCTTAATGCCGTCGGTATTATCTACCAGCTAACCTTTGTCGGTGATATTTGGTCCAATGAAAAGAAAATAATAACTAAATATACACAATACATACATATTTATGAAGAAAAGTTATAAGTGAATTAAATAAATAGTAGAATTAAGAGATATTTTGTTTTGTCATAAAATGTTTGTTTAGAAGATTTTTAAAAATCTTGCGTATACTTGTAGATATAACATATTATAATGGTAGTGGAAGGAATTTAATAAGTAATATACGTTATTGATTATATTACATCAGCTGCTCCCTAAAAGTTGGGTGAATCATTTTATACTTCAATCGTCACCCCATTTCTTTGGTTAACTACCCTCTCTAATAGCTTTTAAGGTCGTGCCTTGTTTGTTTGTCAATATTTTATGTAACTTATATCGATATTGTAATTAAATGTAAACATTAAACATCACTATTTAAAACGTCATTTTAAGGCGTTATCGTGCGAAAAAATTTACGTTCGTTTTAATTGAGACGTTTTTATTTCGGTGATGTAAAAGTCATTGATCCATAAATATTTTTAAACGAGAATGATAGACAATGAAATTGATTGTTAAAAAAAATAAATCACTTCTGATGTCCGTGACTATTGATTAGGATATTATCACATAGCTCTATTGTCTATGGTCTATTGTTTATGGTCGAACCACACTTCCTTTTAAAATTAAAGATGGTTCCTCGTATTTTCCCATAATACGGGATAAATTTGTTAAAATGCTTATTATTCAGAGGTTTCGAGTTCAATTCCCGGTCGAAATAAATATTTTTTCGTAATGTTTATTTATATATATATATTTGTCAGCGAGTCTGTGTGTTTTGTGTTTAAGTCCCTGGTCCTAATATCAATAGGATATTGTATGTATATAAATAATAATTATTTATTTTATTTTGTTATTATTTTCAGTTTTTATAATACAAAAATGGCGACGCTTCCCCTATACGTGTCTTTAAGCAGGTAAGTTTTTATATTAAAACATTTGTACAAACGATAATCATCAAATGGATACAGATTGGACTTTGGACTGGAAGAAACAATCATTAGAAAGAGATAACTATATTCTTATAGTGAGAAGTTGAGGCATGTGTGAAAGGGATGCAGATATCTCCTGTTGACGATACGGCGATTGTTTCTCTGTCTATCGCTTATATACCTACAAAAACTGTATCCATTTGAAAATTGCCGTGTGTGCTATATATCAATTATAAGTTTATTTCATAGTAATAATATGTCCATCAAGTCGGTTAGTATTACTAAGAAATAGTGTATATGGGGCTGCTGTCCCGGGACCACCAACTCGACTGTGACCTTAGAAGTAGCCGTACATATTGAGAGCAGCACACTTCAGAGGTTCCCAAAGTTGTCTCCAACCCATCTAACATTTATTTGTTTTAATTGCAATGGAAAATTAATATAAAATACAAGCGTTAACAATATGAAGTTACAATATATTATTCGATCGCGATCCATAATGTGGAAACTTCAGTAATTAAGGAATTAATATGAAAAAAAACATGCTACAGAATAAAAGCTAATTAAAATTTAAAAATAACAAGTAAATTTAAGAATACAAAGTTTAAGAATACATATTAAAAACACAGTTTATTTCGCGACGATTTAAATTCAGAAAAGCACATGGCTTGTAGGCTACAAAAGCTCGCATACAATCGAAGGTAGATACGTGTCATGTCGCTTTACATCCGGTAAACGTGTTTCCGGTTGCCCTATTAGGAAGTGCGCGGGAAATTTAAGTATTTGCTTTCATTAGGGGTGTCAAGGGTTATTAATTATTATATTTCCGATTTATCTAAGATTTTAATGTAAATGTCTACATTTTTATGATAGACGATTTTTTTTAATACCAAAGTTTTTGTAATCACTGTGCAATCTGATTTATGAATTGTTATATACTTTTTTTTTTGAATTAAAATTCAGATTTTTTTGTTAATGATTTTATGTACAGGCCTATGATTGACGAGTTTCTTGTGGTTATACGCCTTTCCGAAGTCATTGTAGAGTCTAACGATGAGCAGGCCTTTAGTGCCTATGCTAATAAACGATTTTCATTTCATTTCTGTTTTTTCTCGATTTTTTAATTGATATTATATAGTATATTCGATATATAAATAGTACAACACTATTTTGACGTTTTGTTGCATGTTGCTGCTACTATACTATCGTTTTATAGTTGCGAGATTCTTTCCTTCTTTTTGAATTAAAGAAGAAGAAGATTTCGTTTTATACTCAACTGCTTCTATTTTTAAGGGTGTAAGTTACAACCATCCAAGGTTTATTGGAGAAAACTAAATTATATTCTATTCCATTTTATTCTCTTGCATCATTCGTAAGTTCCAATTGGAATCCATGAACTTGTCGCAATACAATTAATAATACGCAGCAACTGTAATAGCGTCTTGTTCACTTCAGCAATTGATATAATAATATTAAGTATTGGATGTCATTTGTAGCTTCATTTAGAATGTAAAATACTTTATTATTTAATCATTATAAATATCAATACTTCTATAATTAGTTGTTTCAGGCGTTACTTTGCGGAAATCCATATTAAATGAAATTATTTAAAATTATTTTGCTTATAATTCTCGCTACAACATTCAATAACTTCATTGAATTGGTTCAGTCTTCGGAGCAAAGCCGAAGCGACCACATGTATCCTGATGAAGCCACGTGAAGTGGCGAAACGCGTCGAGACAAGTTACTGAATGTTGTAGCGGGAATTATAAGCAAAATAATTTTAAATAATTTCAATCAATACTTCTATTAGTTTCGTAAATTATTATTTTGTCATTTAAATTTTTAAAATATTACATACAATTTTTAGGAAGTATCTGCATCCCTTTCACACATGCCTCAACTTCGATACGATAAGAATACAGTTATCTCTTTCTAATGATTGTTTCTTCCAGTCCAAAGTCCAATCTGTATCCATTTGAAGATTGTCGTTTGTGTTATTCACGTTTGTATTAATTTATTATATTTATTAATCTCTGGCTACCCTATTTTCATTAATACATTATCACAAGTCATTTTAATAGTGCGAGTGGCTTGCGGGAGTGTTATTACTGCCGTCAAAATAGGAATTGATTGTTTAGAATATTAAGTGGAAGACGTTCTTGTCGATTTGAGAATTTCAATGTTTTTAATAACGGTATTAACACGCTTTTATTAGCTTGGGTTGTATGTATGTATATATGTATGTATGTAACGGAATCTTTGAGCATAATTTTCACCAATTTCCAGAAGTCTGATTAATTTGAAACTTTGCATACGTATTAAGGATCGATGACAATGCAATAATTTAATAACAGTTTCCCATTATCCTTATTAGGACCGCCAGGATTTATAAATTCTTTTATAGATCCTGTGTAGTGGAGCAAAAGAGATAAAGCTAGCGCGCGTGTTTTTTTTTAGTTTTTTTTAAACTATTTAATTATTTTGTGACGTGGTTTAAGTGAAATGAAATGAAAATGAAAATCGTTTATTAGCATAGGCACTAAAGGCGTGCACTTGCTCATCGTTAGACTCTGCCGTAACTTCGGAAAGGCGTATAACGAGAAGAATATCACAAGAAACTCGTCAAAAGAGAGTGATGTCTACAATCAATTTTTTGATTATTGTATCAGTGTTTTTTTAAAATTATATATTTGATTTGGCAGAAACTCAATTAACTCAAGTAATTAAATAAAGAAAAATATTTTAAAGCTTACTAACAAAATTACATTATGACTATATATTATAAAAAGAAGTACTATTATATAAACTAAATGAAATTTTAATTATAGGATATGACGGCATGCTCAAGGTGATAAAGGGATAGATACTACACTTCTAATAAAATTACAAAAATACATAAAAATTAAAAAAACAAGAACCAATTAGATGTAAGGAAGAGGGGACAGAAAAAAAATATTGCTTTTTTTTTTGTTTTATTAATTATAACATCCATATAAATAATTATGACGAAAACTAATTTATTTATTAATAACATTTTATTTTTGTATTATTTATTATTATTTTATTTCTTAATACTATTCACATTATCATCTCTCGCTTATGTTTCCCAAAGTTTATTGGCATTAAGTTCGCCTTTTGTTCAATTTTTAATAATATTTTGTGCCATTAATAATTTATTATTATTATTATTTTAATTATTGTGGGATATCCATTATGGGTTTGTAAGATTATGAATGCGAAATATATATAAAGAAAAAATACTTGGTCTCCACGAATGCGGCGACCGGAGTCAAACCAGCGTACCGGAAACGATAATGTCAGGTTTACAGCGGATGCAGTGGTCACCGGCCATAACCAGTCACACAACTACTAATTTTTTATTTGTAAAATATTGTTTTAAGTAAATTAATACATTTGTTTTATTAGGGACCCTGACCTCGTGATCTGTGGGCTTATCACGAATTTAGTCTGGCTTTCGAATCGAGCTGTCACAAGTAAAACGGACCCGTTAGCAATCGGGATCATGAATTTTTACTAACGACTAACGAGCACCAGCAATCTATCAAATGAACGAAAGATCGAGACGTTCGAAAATTAACAAAAAGTATCTAAAATATTGTGGTTCCAAATCCGCATGCGGTGGCGCTGCTCAAATTTCCATACAAATCGCTTGAAGCGAACTCGCTTGGAAACCGGAAGTCGCTTGGAAACCGACACCGGTATCAATGTATATCTGTAGATATTTTTAGTACTTTATCTGTTTCATTTAATCTCTTATGTTTTAAGTTTTAGTACAAACCGTCATTTATTTATTTAAAAAGCCTACCTACAAAATTACATTAGGACTACGTGTTATATAAATAAATGAATTTTTTAATTATAGGATAGGATGCTCAAGGTGATAAAGGGATAGATAACACTTTTAATAAAATTACAAAAATACATAGTTTAGATGTTACATAATAAAATAAAATAAAAAACAAACAGTGATTTAGGAAGGGGGGGGGGAGCTAGGGGGCTGGGGGGGGGGCAATCATTATAATAATAATTATAGTTAGAATTCATATTACTTAGTATATGAATAAAATAATTTACTTTGTATTTATTTTGATTAATTTATGCTAACGTTTTGAAACTTTTGCAGTCAGTATCCCTACTAATATTATAAATGTGAATGAGAGTTTGTTTGTTACGTTTTCACGCAACAACTACTTAACCGATCATCAGGAAAACTTTGTACACATATTTTTGCAGGTACTAGAAGTTTATTTAAAAAAAATATTTTTTATTATATTATAGTTTTCAACTGACTATAGTTACAGCTGTTTGGAATCATATAGATTGAAATAATCTCTGATACTTATTTAATGACTTAGATGTGAGCGAAGCCGCGGGTAAAAGCTAGTAAAGTATATTTTTAATATGAATTGTTATTTGTTTAAAAGAATGTAACAAAGTTGCAAGTTTCCATATACATAAAGGGGTCAACAAATTCGCAGACGTCTCCCACGCTCGATGCGTTCGGACCTTACCTTATTTAGAACGTTAATGATAAAAAATTAGGTTATTCGACATTGTATTACAGTTTATCTTTTTTAGTATTTGCATAAAGTCTGCGGCTTAATTGCTAAGACGGACAATAGAGGGCGTTTGCTTAGAATTATTATATTAATTCCGTCTGCAATCTGCACAGTGAACTTCGTCTCAAGCCGGCATAGTGGAAGCAGTTACTCTGTATAGACCAGCCATTCTCAGTGCGTTCCGCGGAACCCTAGGGCTAAAATACTGCAAAAAATACCTACCAAAGGGAGATTATAAGGTTACACCTAAATATTACGTAATATTACATTGCAATATGATTATTCATAAATACATATACATTAGTTTTTTATAATTATATTAAGGCTCTTTCCTTCGCCAAAAAAGTTTGAGAACAGCTGATATAGACATTATATTATTAGTTACAGGGGGAGTGTTTTATAATATTCATTAAATAAATTAATACAGGGTGAGGCGCGGGAACCTCCTAAATTTCAAAAGTCAGGTAAAGGAAAACTATATAAGATACATATACTAGGATACATTTTTTTCCAGTCGGGAACCTTAGCAGGCAACGAGACGATACTGCGATTTTTTGAAATGTGGGATGTTCCCGTGCCTCACTCTATATAAGATGATTTAACTATTTAAAAAGCTTTTTTGCGGCTTAGTATCGTGTTTATTTTTGATTATTTTTAACCCGACGTTTTAAAGTCAAATTGCCGCGATCACGTTAGTATTAAAATTAATCAAAAATAAACGCTTTTTAATTAATTAAATAGAGTAATTGTGTTATTTAAAATAAATGTATATTTGAATTAATGATTTATGAAACCAAACAACACAATTAAGGCGGCCGTTCATTAACGGCTCTCAACTGATAATTTCACAGTTGGTTTGTCTCGAGTTATGTACTCACATTAACTTCGACGCGACTTTATATCGCGAGACATAAGGGTCAATTTACTGTTCAAAGAAAAACAAACATCTTTTACGCTTTTAACCATTGTTCACGATTATTGTGACGATTCTCATGAGCATGTTTGGGGTGGGGTGACCATGGCACCTGTTCAGGAACTATCAATCTGCATTCCATTTTATGCAGTAATATATCTTTAAACACGACAACTATTAGACTATTAGAGACAAAATAGTATCACAGTAAACCCCCCTATCTATCGCGTTATAGGAAAACGCACTCGTAATACCCCGTATAACGCGTTTCGTACAAATGATTCACAATAAACTTATCTTTTTTAAAAGTAGATTTAAATCCATTATCAAGGAAAAACTATAAATTATTAATTATAATATATGAAATCAACGCGTTATACGGGGGAAATCACGTGTTATACGAAGGACACGAATTCGCGTAATATGAAAACGCGTTATAAGAGTACCGTGTAATAGGGGAGATTACTGTATTTTGGATAATAATATTATACGTAGATGGTATAGCAGAATCCATTTAACAATTCTTTAAAAAAACATTAAGATGGTCACTGTTAAATATAACAGAACGATACACTATCGTGAGAAATCCGTAATTTGCATATAATGTTGTTGAGTGTTTTAAATCTATTTTAAAACTATTCTTTGTGATTGCTCACTTTATATTTATTATAAAAGTATTCGGTTTAAAGTTGTTTATATGGCTTCATCAGGAACAATTTTATATAAGGCGAATCAAAACGAACTTATTCAAAAATCATATTACACGTTAGATGAATATCTTATAGATAATAAAGCTTGGACATAACCAATGTCATTTTATGTTTACCCTTAGGTATATAATAGTATGACAACGCCCCTATACAGCAGCTATTCTTCTACATCATAGTAGATTTATTATATATTATTATGACATTAGTATGTAAGTGGACAATGCCAGTATACAGCAGCTATTCTTCTACATCATAGTAGATTTATTATATATTATTATAACATTAGTATGTAAGTGGACAATGCCAGTATACAGCAGCTAAATCAAATTGATAATAAATAAATTAATAAATTTATTTATTTTATATTTGTATTGACGAGTAAAAGCGCTCTATTGGAGCCCAATTACTAAAAGTAAATAAATTTTTAAAAAAGAACCTATCGGTGATTAGCAGAACTAAAAACGGTTTATTAAAATTTATTAACTGATTTTTCTCATATTATGTTTGTAGACTTAGTCAAGTGATAAGTGCATTGCCTAGTGTGGAACTATTATAAAAAATGTTTCATAACGAAGAACAAAATAGTTGCGTTTTCAATGTTAAAATCCACACTAGAGTCATTGTACGCATATTAAATCACAAATCGACAGACAATGCGCGTGCGCATACAATTCTCACGAGTCGAACTAGCTGATTGGTTACCGTTAGGTTAGTGGTTTGAGTTAATTATGTGATTAGGTTTGTTCACTGATAACAAAGTAACTAGCTCTGATATGTGCAATTGTTTGTGTACCAGAGTGTGTGCATCACAAGATCTTTAAAATAAACTGCATGTGAATAAAAAACAAATGATTGATAGTGTAGGTAACTTTGGTTATGCACGAGGGATTTTCAGTGCAAAACACTGCTCATTAGATGCGTAGGCGCAGCGTTATAAGATAACCCGTTGACGTGGCTTCCTGTCGGGCTTCTTACCATATATACAATTATTAATTTATTGCTTTTTAAAATTATTTTGATTTACAATCACGATTAGTATATTATAGAGGTATGCGAATAGTGGTCGAATCGAATCGAATATTCGAATAGTTCGAATAATGCGAATATTCCAAATTATTCGGATAGTTCAAATAATTAATTAATTCGGTATCACCAGAAACTGTGTGATTATTTGATATTTTTACATAAAAATTTATCTTAAAATAAAATAATTGTTGTATTAATTGTTTATTTTCAAATTATAATAGTATTTTCGAAACCATTGTCTCTATTAAACAAAGTTTTCTATTTTGAAAATGTAAGTATTCTATTAATTATAAAGAATCTAAATTATTTGGACTATTCAAATAATTTGGAATATTCGAATTGCTCGAATAATTCATGGATTCGAATATTCGCACACCCTTAGTATATTACAATTTAAAAAAATAATTTTATGTACGCGGTTATCTAGGAACATATTGTAGAAATTTTTATATCTGTTTTTTTTTTCATTAATTTACGAGTAAAACAATCTAATAATTATTACGAATAAATATTTGAAATTCGACAGTACATCGAAAACCATCGAGTTTAGCACTGCTTACCAAGCCAATGTTCCAATGCTACCAACGTATTACAAGTCACCCCCGCAATGCTATAGAGCAGCGGTTCTCAAACTTTTTTGGCGAAGGAAAAAGCCTTAATATAATTATAAAAAACAGATTTATATGTATTTATGAATAATCTATTGCAATGTAATATTTAGTTGGAATATTTAGATGTAACCTTATAATCTCCCTTTGGTAGGTATTTTTTGCAGTGTTTTAGCCCTAGGGTTCCGCAGAAAACAACTTTGAGAATGGCTGCTATAGAGTAATGCTATACCCATTTCTTGTACTAAAAAAAGGATGTCCAGTATAAAGACAGAGATTGGTATAATTATTTTTACAATGTAGCAAGTTATGTAGAATTACAGCGGATGTAATAATTTAATTCATTATAAAAAACGAATCTCCCAGCGTTTACATCCTTCCAATGCTATATGTGCTTACTTAGGTACTTTAGTAATTTAATCAGAGGCGGCTCGTCCTAAAGAGCGCTAGTGCAGCGCACACCCATGAAAATTACAGAACTTATATTACAGCGGCGTAGATATAGGTAATATAATATACTATTGTATAGGCATAGTAGAATGGAATGAATGTAATGTAAGGATAGTATGTATTATGAAGAAATATAGGTTACTTCTGTAATTTTCGTGGGAGTGCACTGCACCAGCGCTCTTTAGGACGAGCCGCCTCTGAATATAATCCCTACTACATTATAAATGTGAATGTGAGTTTGTTTGTTACGTTTTCACGCTGCAACTACTTAACCGATCATCATGAAACTTTGTACACATATTTTTGGAGGTACTAGAAGTAACATAGGATACTTTTTATTAAAAGTAATAAATTATTTTTACTATAGTTTCCAATTGGCTATAGTTTGGAATTTTTCTATATTTATTATTATTTTCGTCTGTCCTTTTTACATGTGCAGTATAAAACTATTTGAATTCTTAAAGGTTAGGTGTCATTTTTGTGGTTAGATGCCACTTTATTATTTTACGCGAGCAAAGCCGCGGGTAAGAGCTAGATATATATAATATTTAATTGCTAAATTATTCTGGACTAAGATCATTGACAATTCAAAAGGAATCATTTATTAATCATTTATTTTCTACAGAAATCGTATTTTGTTTATTTAGGGATCGTAGTGGCTTATATGTGAAAAGAACAGAAAGTCCATAATAATTCCATTTTTTTAAATTTTAATTGTTTTTATTATAAAATCTAAATTATGTATTAATCGATAGTGTTTTGTTATTTTCTTTAATTTTTAAAACTATCATTGTTTTCTATTAGCTTGAGTCGTGTGATGTCTCCTATAATTAAAATTTCATTCGGGTTAATAGACGTTCTTTTTTACAATATATTAGTATATAGACTTTATTTTTATGATTTTCACGACTGCCTATAGATCTGGTGATGTAACAGAATATCGTAAACAATCAGAATATTTATCTAAACTACATAAAAGATGTCGTGATTGAATGAAATTTCATCTTAATCAAACATTCGTACGCAAAATAAAGTGCCCCATGTTATCGCTACTCACATGTCGTCTTTTCAATTCCTGTTTGCATTCCTCGACGCGGTAGTTGACTTCAAACAATAAACGTTGGCTAAGGTCATTGGTTACGAATTAAGAGGAGCGATGACAATGCCAGCTATTTATTTATCGGGTCCACAAACAGGGTTCCACAACTAGACGAGGAATTAATATCACACTAAGAAACTATAACTCACCAGCTTGGAAGTAGCCGGGATAACGAGAGGAGTGTGCCCTGTTAATTTGGACAGAGCACGTTCGTCTCCTCAAGCCGGCATAGTGGACATCTGTATGTTGTAACAGTTGTCTATGCTCATGGACCGCACTCTAGCTTAACATCAGGCGGAGTGTGGTCATATGCTGGGCTAACAATAAAAAAAAACAAAAAAAAAAAACAATCCAATTGTAGGCCCTACGCACAGTGTACACAGCAGAAATCCCTTAAGAAATCCCTACTAATATTATAAATGTGAATGTGAGTTTGTTTGTTACGTTTTCACGCAACAACTACTTAACCGATCATCGTGAAACTTTGTACACATATTTTAGGAGGTACTAGAAGTAACATAGGATACTTTTTATTTTAAAAAAGAATTATTTTTTTTACTATAGTTTCTAACTGACTATAGTTTCAGCTGTTTGGAATCATATTGATTCATTTCTATTGAAATGATCTCTGATACTTATTTAATGACTTAAATGCGAGCTAAGCCGCGGGTAAAAGCTAGTATGAAATAAATGAGTGAGTTATGTTAACCTTTACCATATTTAAGACAACAATACTTTCCTTATAAAGATGTTTGTATTAAAAAAAAAAACACGCACGTGCAAAAACGCTTACCGGTTCGCTTATCAAATGCAGACACGGTCTTATCTTTATAAAACTGTTGTAGGACGTACATAAGTTTAATAACATTAGGAGCAAATATGGTTGGTTGTTTGTAGTTGATATTTCAATATTTGCTTGTGTATGTTCGGTTTTATATTGGCAGGCTGGCGGAAGAATTGAATAAAGGTATTATTCACTAGTTGCTAGTTGCCAATGTACAATTGAACCTGGATAAGCGAGAATACAAGGGACCGCAATTATTATTCTTTATATTTTTTTTTCACATAAGCGAGCTTAATGCCGTCAGCATTATTTACCAGCTAACCTTTGTCGATGTGAGCGGTGATATTTGGTGCAATGTGAAGAAAATAATAACTAAATATACACAATACATACATAAAATAATACATTTATAGAGGTTTCACACTAAAACAGTTTCTCATTTACGGAAGTTTAGAAATAAATAAATAAAGTAATCCTCCCTACTATATAAATGTGAATGTGAGTTTGTTTGTTGCGTTTTCACGCTGCAACTACTTAACCGATCATCGTGAAACTTTGTACACATATTTTTGGAGGTACTAGAAGTAACATAGGATACCTTTCATTAATAAAAAAATTGACTATAGTTTCAGCTGTTTGGAATTTTTCTATATTTATTTTTATTTCCGTCTGTCTTTTTTATATATGCAGTATAAAACTATTTGAATTTTTGAGATTAGGTGTCATTTTCGTGGTTAGATGCCACTTCTATTGAAATGATCTCTGATACTTATTTAATGACTTAAATGCGAGTTTAAAAGCTAGTTTATGTAAAAATACATTAATACCAGTGTGATCGAATACGTGGTTTATCGATAAATAAATTAAATTCCTATTCTTTATCGACAACACACACAGCCCCTCCCTAATTGCTTCTTAAAAAACAAAACACGCTCGAGCCATTTGTCTGTAGAGATGTTACAATAATTAATTATGTATATCGATTATCTACACGAGAGTTTAAATAAAA
Source organism: Tineola bisselliella (assembly GCA_028551675.1). Taxonomy (NCBI): domain Eukaryota; kingdom Metazoa; phylum Arthropoda; class Insecta; order Lepidoptera; family Tineidae; genus Tineola; species Tineola bisselliella. Next base: position 488,894 of record JAPWLS010001813.1, on the reverse strand, counting down.
AATATGCTTAAGCAATATGTAGATCAGCGGTTCTCAAACTTTTTTGGCGAAGGAAAAAGCCTTAATATAATTATAAAAAACTGATTTATATGTATTTATGAATAATCATAGTGCAAAGTAATATATTTAGTTGGAATATTTAGATGTAACCTCATAATCTGCCTTTGGTAAGTATTTTTTACAGTATTTTAGCCCTAGGGTTCCGCGGAACACCACTTTGAGAATGGCTGATGTAGATTGCAAATTTTTATGTCTAGTGACTTATTTATGTATAAACAGATATGTAGTTGGAGCCTAAACTAGCCTGTAGTACACACGGAAGAAACAATTTTTTTTATCTTAACCTCAAAGTATTTCACTTGACACTACAATGGCGTAATTGCGCACACGCATCCTGTGTCTAAGGTGCGATGACTTTGCGGATGTGGCTCCGTTGAATATAAAATTAATATAACAATAAAATATCGTACATGTTTTATTGGTTTATTCTGTTTACTTAAAGCTAAGCAAGAATGTATCTACTAATACTAACTTTATATGTATTTACTAGCTGTTGCCCGCGGCTTTGCTCCCGTTAAGAAGTATTATTATTAATTAGGTATAGTTTTTGCAGCTTTATTTTTGTTTAGCGTGTGTAAAAACGTATTCATCATAGTAGGTAATCTTTAATTTCAGTTCAATCACGATAAACAAGTTTTAATTCAACACTTTTTAATGCCTAAATAGATCTTCAATTTATATTTCTCGATCAATGAATAAAATATATATACAAAGAGATAAAATAAAAATTTAAACAGTTTTTAAGTATAATTGTTTTCTTCAGATATTTTATATATTTCTATCGCGTCAAATTTCAGACGCGGTCCCAGTAACAGGTAGTAGTACTAACATTTATATTTTATTTATTTATTTATATTGTATTGGTTATGATTGGCGAGTTTCCTGTGATTTTTATGATTTTTTTTTAACATTACACCTTGAATATTACGTCACGAGGCTCAAGTCATACGCTCAAGTATAGATTCACTGAGTAGAGTTCAAAACTCCAAATATCACTAGTACGAAAGAAAATAGACCAATCACACGCTTGAAAAATTGTTGACGTGATTTTTGACCAATGATAATAATCCATTGCAACTGTCTACTGTCACCTAGCTGTCATTACGTTCTGTTACACGCATTTATAAGAAATCGTTTTAATCGTTACTTATCCCTACTAATATTATAAATGTGAATGTGAGTTTGTTTGTTACGTTTTCACGCAACAACTACTTAACCGATCATTATGAAACTTTGTACACATATTTTTGGAGGTACCAGAAGTAACATAGGATACTTAAATATAAATATAAATATTTATTTATTTATTTATTTATTAATATACTTAAATATTATTAATATATTTATATTTAAATATTTAAAAAAATATTTTTTACTATAGTTTCCAACTGACTATAGTTTCAGCTGTTTAGAATCATATTGATTCATTTCTATTGAAATGATCTCCGATACTTATTTAATGACTTAAATGCGAGCGAAGCCGCGGGTAAAAGCTAGTTAATATATAAATAACAAAAAGAATAAAATGCAAATTAATGTTTAAATTAGATGTTTGATATATAAGTACCTATATGCAACATATTATTATTTTATTTTGATTACTGTCTAATGGTTGTTGTGTTTAAAGATTTATTATTTATTAGTAAATAATTATTACTGCATAAAATGGAATAAAATGCATTTAAGTAATGATCAGGTAACAAGCGTTATTTCTGAATGCTTGAAGTTTTATTTACTGTACATTAAAATTTAGTTTTGTTAGTATTATAAACAATTTAACAGGTGTGTTCATTCGAGTATTAAATTATAATAAACCTGTTTTTAGGTGGTGGGCGAAGGCATTCTAGGTCATAAAGTTAAGACCTAAACGTTTATTGTCTAAGGATTATATGCATTCTAAATTCTTTAGTATTATTTCGTATGTTTTCAATGGTTGTAAAAGGAAATAGGTAAGTGGGAAGTTAGTTGTTTTTAAATAGACAATAATTAATAACAAATACGTGATTTGAATAAATTAAAAATATATATGCTGTTTACGTTATGTGATAGTAAGATAGTGTTCGGACGGAATTCGATGTCTGAGCCTAATTTTGGCGCTCAAACGGGCTGTCAGTTATTCATTTGTTTTTCAATTGTTTTTTGTTTAAGAATTATTACGTTCTTATTTTTAAATTCACATTTGTAATTCATATTTTTAATATGAATTATTTAAATAAGTTTATAATCTAAATATATATAACTCAAAGGTGACTGACTAACATAGTGATCTATCAACGCACAGCCCAAACCATTGGATCGGGCTGAAATTTGAATGCAGGTAGATGACGCTGATAGTATATTTATGTTTATATTTTTTAAATTACTTTATTTATATTCTTTAAGAATCAGAGACAATATTTTATAATTATTCATTAAATATTAGACGGTAGTAGTCAGTGGGGCTCGGGTTCGGTTCCAAAGAAATTTTTGAATTAAATATTTAAAAAGTCGATTTTTTAAGGTCTGTTTTTTGGGGTCAGGGGATATACGTGTCATCGGGCTCTATTAACAAGGTAGGATGTATAAAATAGCAAAGTTGTTGTGGCGGTCGATTCTACATGCCGAAAATACTTATTTAAGAAGATTTGACGTTTAGTTTGTCAGTGTCATCTTTCTTGTTTTCTTCTGATTTTTTGATTGTCACAATGCATTGTGATAATTGTATTTTTGATCCATTTTAATCAGCAATATTATTTCACTTAAGTTCCTCTAAATTATTATTGTGCATAGTTTGTTTGTGTGCTGATTCTTCGTTGTTGTATTGAGTATCTCAGAAACAATGTTAGTTTCGACTATGTTATTAGAAACTACATTTTCTGTTCTTCAACTTGCATTAAAACAATCTAGAAATTCATAATTTATATGTAATATCTAAAATAGTGTAGTGTGAACATTATTCTTATCAAATTACAATAAAGCGTTTAATTTATTGTTATTTATGTTTAACAGAAATCTAGATCAGTAGGTTATTGTAAAGTTAATAATTTATTAAATTTGCAAAATGCGTAATTAGTCAAAAAACTGACAATATATAGTACATACTGTAGCCAATAGAGTAAGTGGGCTGTATCAATGAAAACTCTTAAAATTCTATTTACACTATATTACCAATCTCTTATAATCTAAGCACACACATCCATTCTAATTGGAAACCAACATCCAAGTCCTCATTCGCACGTCCCTCGCGTTCCTCTTTTGTTTCATTCCAAATTCCAAATTCAAATTGACAGTTTTATTTATAAAAATATGTACACTATTTACATCACCTCAACCTCTTTTCTGTCGATGACACATACCTTCAAATCATAAAAAGCAAACTTATTCAAAAATCATATTACACGTTAGATGAATATTTTACAAATAAAAAAGCTTGGACATAATCTATATCATTTTATGTTTACCCTTAGGTATATAATAGGATGACAATGCCCATATACAGCAGCTATTCTTCTACATCATATTAGATTTATTATATATTATTATGACATTAGCATGTAAGTGGACAATGCCCCTATACAGCAGCTAAATCAAATTGATAATAATTTATTTCATTTATATTTATTTATTGACGAGTAAAAGTGCTCTATTGGAGCCCATTTACTAAAAGTGAATATCAGAAAGTTTACTAGAAAAAATAACGGAAAGGTCGTATCTCCAGAAAAAAAGACAGAATTCCAATACGTGTTCCCATCATACCCCATGTCCTATGTAAACGAACAATACCACCTGTTGTTAGGTATCTTTCACCTGGATGTGTTGTCATATGGTAAAAGGTAGGGTAACTGGGTTATTCGGGTTGGGGAATTAAGTCAGGAGAATTTTATGCTTGTAATTTTGAAACTAAATCTTCTTAGCTCTGTTTACATATATGCACAACTAGCTGTTGCCCCCGACTTCGTTCGCGTAGTAATGAAGATATAAAGTACTATGAAGTTTAATGATGTTTCATATTTCAACGACGCCTGCCTTTTATGGCAATTTTAAAAAGGTTTTAGTAAGGATCCTTATTTTTTTCGAGTAATTTATATAGCCTATATTGATCAGTGATAATGTAGCATTCAAATGGTGAAAGAATTTTTGAAATCGGTCCAGTGGTTTTTGAGTTAATTCGTTACAAATATATAAATCTTTCCTCTTTGTAATATTAGTATAGATATAGATATCATAGCGGATACTAAAGGTAAAAACAATAATTTGATACGATTAAACGAAATAAAACATTGTAAATAATTTTAAAAACGTGAAGAGTTAGTTGATTAATGTTTTTTTAGTCTATTAGTTAACCAGTTTAACCTCGCGTTATACAAAACCAGTGGGAACAACGACACCTGTATAATTACTTCTCAAACATAACTTAGCCATTGTTTGTCATCCGGTGCATTCTGTCGGCCATACGTGCTACGACCGCCGCACAGTGCGCTCGTGTCGCGACAATCGATATCGATCTATTAAAACGAATAATTCGCAGCAATACTGTTCTAAATTCAAACTTTTAAAATTTGAATTCAGATTTCGCGGTTAATCGTGTATAGTTTTTTTAAAAATTGTGTCGAGGCATTGCATTGAAGTGAAATGACCCCTGTAGGACTGCTTTTCAAAGTGAACAGGTGAGCGTATTAGCATGCGTTTGTTAAGTAGTGTTGTACTGTTAAGTTTTCTATTATATTATGTTATGAACTACTTGCTTTTAAAACAATTTTTTTTAAAGAAAAATGTTCATTTTAGATATTTTATGAATTGTTATTTACTTTTTTTTTCTGAATTAAAATTCAGTTTTTTTAATTATTATTTTACGATTGACAGTTTTTTATGGTATTCTTCTCATCATATGCCTTTCCGAAGTCACGGTAGAGTCTAACGATGAGCAAGTGCACGCCTTTAGTGCCTATGCTAATAAACGATTTTCATTTTATTTTATCAAGTCACTTTGTCTTCTTCATTATTTAAACACTAATTTTTATTAGTGTATTTTCTCTGTTTTTTCTTTCTGTATTTTATATATTTCCAATATATATATATATATATATTGGAATTAGAACGTCAAATCAATTCATAATAATAATAATACTATATTTATTTCGAACTAATTCTTATTAAAAATTAAAACGATATTAATTATATATTTTAGTTAAATATTTATATAGACATACGTAGTTTATTAATAAAAAAAAATGTAACAAGTTACGCTACATTAATTAACGACACATAATGATATATTATCAATAAATTTATTTACGTATAAATTACTATAATTTTATAATAAAATAGATATCGTGACAATTAACACATTTGTTTGTCGTAATTTAAATAAATGATTTATTATCATTTTCACTTACGCTCTAATCAATTTGATTTAGTTTGGAATAATTTGAAAGTAATTAGGTCTCAATATGGGTTTGGTTATATTCTCAAAGGACGAAAATACTGCAAAAAATACTTGCCAAAGAGAAATTATAAGGTTACATCTAATCAGAGGCGGCTCGTCCTAAAGAGCGCTGGTGCAGTGCGCTCCCACAAAAATTACAGAAGTAATCTATATTTCTTCATAATACATACTATCCTTGCATTACATTCATTCCATTCTACTATGCCTATACAATAGTATATTATATTACCTATATCTACGCCGCTGTAATATACGTTCTGTAATTTTCGTGGGAGTGCACTGCACCAGCGCTCTTTAGGACGAGCCGCCTCTGCATCTAATTATTGCCATATAAAATTTAATAACAGTAATACGTACATCATAATATATTACTTAATATTACATTGTTATATAACTATTCAGTTTTTTTTTTAATATTAGAGCTTTTAAAAAAGTTTGAGAACCGCTGCTCTAGATGGTTCTCGTATCACTCTAGCTTAACATATTCACGGGTCATATTAATATTGTAGAATCTATAAAATCGATTTTTTAGCAGAGCGATTTAAAGTTGTTATTGTGCATAGCTTGTTTGTGTAATTTCTTCGTAATATTAAAATATTAATTTAATTTTCGTAATATGTTAGTTCCGACTATGTTGTAATAGAAAGAATAAAAAATACTATTAAAAACAGTTGTAACAGAACACCAATGGGAAATGTGGGATTGACCACGCGAGTTGTCAACGCGATCTGTTTGCGATCGCGGTTTTATGATCAATACGCTATCTTGTTACTATGGAGTTTTGTTTTGTACAAAACGTCTCTGCATTAGAGTATATATTATACTATAGTATCCCTTACTAATATAAATGTGAATGTGCGTTTGTTTGTTACGTTTTCACGCAACAACTACTTAACCGATCATCAGGAACACTTTGTACACATATTTTTGGAGGTACTAGAAGTAACATAGGATACTTTTTGTTTAAAAAATAAATTATTTTTTACTATAGTTTCCAACTGACTATAGTTTCAGCTGTTTGGAATCATATTGATTCATTTCTATTGAAATGATCTCTGATATTTATTTAATGAATTAAATGCGAGCGAAGCCGCGGGTAAAAGTTAGTAGTATATAAATGCTAGAAAAATAACAAGGAAATATATAGAATAAATAATTATACGCAATCTGAAATTCATCCTTATATGACCACTGTAGCCAATAGAGTCAGTGGACTGTACTTATTAAACAAAAACTTTTGAAAATTCTATTTACACAATATTAGCAATCTCTTATAATCTAAACACACACATCCGTTCCCACTCGCAACCAACATCCGAGTCCTCATTGGCACGTCCCTCGCGTTCCTCTTTTGTTTCATTCCAAATTCCAAATTCAAATTGACAGTTTTATTTATAAAAATATGTACACTATTAACATAACCTCTTTTAACTTAACCTCTCTAAAAATTTAATTGTATATATGAAGAAAGTTCTTTATGCAGATTTCTTTCGTACAACACATAAATATGATTATTAAATTGCAACTCCGCGTATGTGTAAGCAAGTGATACGATCTTGAGAGATTACTGCCCACGCGCATATTTTGATTGCAATTTAAACGATGAACAGTTAACAAGATAGGTGGTAACCATTTAGTAAAACTTTTCACTAGATAACTAGACACAGGCGTAGACAGGTTTTAGTTTCGGAAGAGGGGTTGAAGAAAATAAAACGACTAATAAGTATAGAATAGAATTTTAAATCCTAGAATTCAAACCGTATAATTTTAGTGTAAGAATAGTAGTTAATAATAATTTTATGAATGTTAATATTTTAACTTTTCCCCCAGAGGTGGGGTGGGGATGCAACGAGGTAATAAAAACGGACATGATGTCCACATGGAATATTATGGAAAATGTTACGTACGCTGTAATTATAAATGTTACACGAAGCTCTGTTTAACGTATAATTATGCAAATAAAACAAAGATTTCAAATCGATGTTTAATTGCTACTGAACCAATTTCCGATTAAGACGCGTCGCCTCTTTCTTCTGTAACAACACAACCGCGTATGGTGTAAAAAAGATACTTCATTTTTTTGTAATTTTTCATTCGATCATAATTAGCCGATAATGCGAGGAAAATTATGTACCGCCTTTCTTTGTCTGTTTGATGCGCGTGCGTTTTTTTTTTTATAGACAACTGTTGATCTTGTTCCGTCGCTTGTTAATCGCTGCAGTTTTGCGTGACAGATGAATTTATGTGAGATATAATTGTGCGCATGTCTTTTTTTGTTTCGGAAGTTAGGTATTTATGTGTTATTGTGTATGTGGTGGAAATATAGCAGACATTCGATTTCTTATTAAAATAGTTATTTAATAGGAACCTCAGACCGGAGACCTGAAACATTTAAATAGTCTCTTCTTTTTAAAATATGTACAGGGTGGGGCACGGGAACCTCCCACATTTGAAAAGGCTGATAAAAGAAAACTATATGAGATATCAAAAAATGCCCGGAAGCTTATGTATATTCACAATTTAGTGTAGATCAGTGTTTCCCAACCTTTTTTGTGCCATGCCCCACCTTAGTCTTTCTAAAATTCTTATGTCCTATTTAAGATTATTATTTAAGAATTTGCTTTTTTCGCTAATTTTGGCACCGAAATCTAGCATTGCATTTAAAAGGCCCGGAGCGAAAGGGTTAAACTCGTGTCGAGTCCATTTTCGAATTGACCCCCTTAACAGTCAAATTGCTCCCCTGTGGGGCGTGGGCCCAACTTTGGTAAACACTGCTCTAGAGTCTAGACTGATACCATAATACAAAGTTATTACTGGTGCTATTATTAACTTGACTGTTTTGTGCAATTTGCATTGCGATATATTTATATTTTGATTTATTTGTAAATAGTTTTAATGAGTTTTTAAAATATGTCTAAAATGTAATGTAACGTTGCTCATTGTAATGTTAGCGCATGCGTAAGGCCTACAATTGGATTGTTATAATTCTTAGTGTGATATTAATTCCAAGTTTATCTTTATCACCTTGAGCATGCCGTCCTATCCTATAATTAAAATTTCATTTAGTTTATATAATAGTAGTCCTTTTTATAATATGTAGTTCTGATGTAATTTTGTAGGTAGGCTTTATAAATAAATAAATAAGTGTAGTTGTAGAGCCCTGTTTGTGGACGCAATAAATAAATAAAATGTTTATATTTGGTTTCTTGTTTCAGCGAAGGCCTATTCACGTGTCCTGTGAATGCATCGCCTGTCGATTACGCCAAGGTGAGTTATTTTAAATATGGAACTCTGCAGGTGCGGTGGAAGCAGGTGGGAACTGGACGGCTTTATCTATTATTTTAAAGAGACTATTGTAATGAAATGAAATGAAAATAGTTTATTAGCATAGACACTAAAGGCGTGCGCTTGCTCATTGTTAGACTCTATAATGCCTTCAGAAAGGCGTATGATGAGAAGAAGAACACAAGAAACTTGCCAATCGAAGCCTGTACATAAAATAATTAACAAAAAAAAAAACAACTGAATTTTCGTTCAGAAAAAAAGTAAGTAACAATTCATAAGTCACATAATTCTCAATAATACATATATAATGTAGGGCAGCCATTCTCAAAGTGTGTTCCGCGGAACCCTAGGGCTAAAATACTGCAAAAAATACCTACCAAAGGGAGATTATAAGGTTACATCTAAATATTCCAACTAAATATTACGTAATATTGCATTGCAATATGATTATTCATAAATACATATAAATCAGTTTTTTATAATTATATTAAGGATTTTTCCTTCGCCAAAAAAGTTTGAGAACGTGTATTAGTAAATATGTGTATTATAATAGTAATAAAATACAATCGCCTTTTTCTTCACTCCATTTAACGACAACTCTCAATAACGTCCTTTAAGTGTCGCTATATAGAGTTTACACAGTTAAACAAATCATAGCGTTTGTCGACGATAAATCATAAGGCAACTTAATGCTTTTTTGTTTTAAATTTAAAAGTCTTCGTGGGTGGCAAAAGACGAAAGGAAATCAGTAGTATTGTTGACTGCCGATAGGTGGCGCTAGTAATGTGATAGTTAGGGTTACTATCCATTGAAGCATCACTCTATTATACATATAGTACAGTAGTAAAGTATTAATATTATTCTACAGTAAATTCCACTAAAATTCCATTTTAAGTTGGCCTTCTGCGAGAAGGTAAATACATATATTGTAAAATGTGAATTTGCTTTGAGATTATAATTGTTTAGTTATAAAGTTTTTGACATTTAAAGAAAATTATTTAAAATTATTTTGCTTATAATTCCCACTACATTAGGTCGATGAAGGAAAATAGCCTCCACCAACATTCAATAACTTGTCTCGACACGTTTTGCCACTTCATGTGGCATCATCAGGATATGTGTGGTCGCTTCGGCTTCGCTTCGACGACTCATTCTGACATTTTTTGACATTTTATTATTATTGTGTATTTTTTGGATTTGACTCCTCCTTGCATGGTGTATTGGAATTGACTGTTAGAGCATGCAAGTAGCTGTGTTTAAATAAATAAATAAATCAATGCCTACAAAATAAATGAATAAACTTTATTCTTGGTATCTCTCAATGGATAGCAGTCTTTAAATAATAAAAACGTCGTAGGTACACCACATCAGTAGCTTTCAGAACTGAAACTTTTATTGTAGCGTAAATTTTATTTTAAACGGGTGTTAAAACCACTTGTTTTTAATTATACGACTTAACTCGTTTAAAATTGTTTTATTGTTCATTTTATGATAGCTTTTGTTTTTACAATTGTTACCGTAGCGTAATATATGTAGTTAGAAATTGTCTAAATTGACTCGAAGAACTGCAATTGTATCAAACTTAAATAAAAGAAGAAAACAGGCTTTTAAACGTTATTCTTCTGTCTGTATATCTCTTCTGCCACTAATATTAACAAATGCAGAAGTTGCATATTTATAATTGCACCTTCAATTCGTTAACGTTACGGCGTGTGAATGCGCAAGCGCAGGCGTGAGTTTTATCTGCGTGCTAAAATGATTGATCTACATATATCTATTACTTTATACTTGTTTAGCACGTTATTTTTATGTTAAAATTGTTTCTATTGGATAGGTAAATGGCTAGGAAGTTTATGATTGGACGTGTCAACTTTACGTGGTGTTTACAATCTGGCCTTTTTGATTTGTCGTTAGATTGTCGTTACGGACTTTGTATGTAACTATAGTCGTATCGAATCCCCTCTCCTCAACCTCCCCTTAAATAATAATAATAAAATAGTTTAAAAATACATACAAGTCTAGTTTATCATAAAAATATAAATTTCTTATACCAGTCATTCTCAAAGTGATGTTCCATGGAAACCTAGGGCTAAAATACTGCAAAAAATACCTACCAAAGGGAGATTATAAGGTTACATCTAAATATTCCAACTAAATATTACATTGCAATATGATTATTCATAAATACATATAAATTAGTTTTTTATGGTTATATTAAGGCTTTTTCCTTCGCCAAAAAAGTTTGAGAACCGCTGTCTTATAACATCTAGTCAGTAACAGAAATGTTTGCGTGTTAAATCTAGATAAATGCGGGCTCATATTGACGGATGTCCATTAGCTTAGTGTAATAATAAACTGCGATAATTAACAATTACCGCGAAACAAAACGAAAATGACAATTTATCGCTCATTATCATGCGCCGGCGCAGTTTGGTGTCAATCACCTTTCACGGCGACCTTGCAATGTTAAAAGCAGCAGTCATGTTATCTCGTTCTTACACAGCTGTCTTCATATACTTAAAGTATTTTATCTCTTTCTGTATTTATGAATGATTTGATGTTTGTTCATGTAGTTCACAGATTTTTCGCTAGATGGCACTGCAACTACTTAAAGCTCCATCTAACGGATTTGTTCAACACTATTTCGTGTTTGTTTTAACTTATTAGTTCTTCCCGGAGTCCTTGATTTTATTTTGTTGAATTGGATGTTTAACTAATTTATTTTATTCTATGTCAGAAACGTTTTTGTCTCATATTTTTTTGGCTTTGAGTAGATCCCTTGTTTAGCTATTATCATTACAGATAGGTATAACTTTCTACAAGTGGATTGTGGCTATGAAGTAAATATCTTACTAATATAGTATATACAGTGGTATCTCGAGATCATGGGCGTAGCCAGGGTGGGGCAGGGTGGGGTACTTGCCCCACCCTGGCTCTGACCTGTAAGGTACCTAATCAAATCTAAAAACCTAATCATCTGTTTTGGATAATTAGAATTATACATACAGATACAGGGTGCTGTAGAGTGCGGGTGTAACCTTTTGGTATGAAAAATTTAACCGGGGTAAGACCGCGGGTATTTGCTAGTTACATATTATTTTAGACTGCTGCCCCACCCTGAGCACATGGCTGGCTACGCCCATGCTCGAGATACGAGTTTAATTCGTTCCGCAACCTTGCTCGTATCTCAAAGCACCGTATGCTGCTGCGAATGTAGATCGGGGCGCATGTTGGGGTCGTGTGCGATTCCTCGTATCTCAAATCTTGCTCGCATCTCAAAGCAAAACATACGTATTTTAGGGCACTCGTATATCGAGGTACCATCTACTGTATCAGGAATTCTATATTTTCAATGAGTGAAATAAAGATAAGACGCGCTCTGTCCATCCCAAATACATAGTACATTGTATTTAAATACATCGTGTTATTTTGTTGCGCGTAAAAATTCACACAATTGCAAAATTTGCAGATTCATTAAACGTATATTTTTATTGAAAAATGCATAAATTAAATTACTTAGTGCTTGCGTTCATATAGAATGCATACCTATGTTAGGGTTACCATGCTTCATGTGTTAATGGGATATTTTTCATATTAGATTTAATAAAATAAGTAAAAACAAATATATATATATAATAGACCGGTTCAAAAAAATATATATTTTTTTTTTCAAAACCCGCAGTGAAATATCTAGTCACGAAAAAAGAAGTCTGTGAAAACGGGAGCTCTTAATATCAATTTTGAAAGGTCGCTCATCGTGAATTTCTATTTTACGTTTAAATAACATAGGAAAATAATTTTTTTAACTTTGGAATTTTACAACTCAGTTTTGAATTAACATGTCGGAGTGAGAAATACATATTTTTGAAGGAAATTGAACGCTCTAAATAAATGGTCTCTTAAATTTTTTCTGTAAGTCCACTCCTTTAAAAGTTATTTGAGTTTAAAATTCAATATGTAATCAATTTATATATAAATTGTGATATAAATAAATTTTATCGCTTAACGAAAATAAAACTTATCTTAAATTGTAAAATAATTTTTTCCCAATTTTATATATATATATATATATATATATATACAGTTAATCATGATCTGGAAGTAAAATGAATCAATCTCGTGTTGGCTTGAAACAAGCAGATATTTTCAGGTCAGTATTTAAAGTACCAAGTCCAAAACACAGGTAATATGTAATTGGTTGTTTCAGGCGTTACTTTGCGAAATCCATATTAAAGGAAATTATTTAAAATTATTTTGCTTATAATTCTCGCTACAACATTCAATAACTTGTCTCGACGCGTTTCGCCACTTCACGTGGCATCATCAGGATATACCACGTGAAGTGGCGAAACGTGTCGAGACAAGTTATTGAATGTTGTAGCGGGAATTATAATTAAAATAATTTTAAATAATTTCCTTTAGGTAATATGTGTTTTTTGTCATATTTTTGTCCCGAGTTGTCTCAAACAACATGGTCACCTTAATATAGGTTCATAAAACGATCGGAATAAATCCTTAGATTTGACATTTTAACGTCGAACATGGCCGCCGAGAATTTCAAAATGGCCGCGTAACGTACGAAATGTATCGTAAAGTTTTCGCGACAAATCTTATGGCGGCATTGTCCATCTGTGTAATACTTAATAAATATATTTATTATTTAATAATATTCCATTGTTTGCTTTTAACTACGCATCTCGTGTGGGGCGATAGTGCTAAACAAAATTCACGTATATTTTTATATATTTTTAGTTTTTTATATTATATATTATTAGTATATTTTTAATATTAACCTTTAGCTACTGAGGTAATGTCAAAAATTTAAAATCTTCATAAATAAGTATTTTCGGCTTGCCACAGATTCATATAAACTGATAAAAATAAATCTATCACTCTATTAGAAAAGTATCACATACGTATGTATGTATAAAGGATTAATGTCTGTCCATTTGTTTGGTTCGCTTCAGATGAAAGATAAAATATATAGAAATATTTGACTTTGTCGCGCTTTGTAATTTGAAATGTGATATCTAACAGCGATAATGTTCTAGTTCATTTCTCCGAATGACTACTCTTGTTACTAAAACAATTTTATATCGAAACCAATTCGGATTTTTTTTTTCAAAGAGTCATACGTCAAATCGCTATGTACGACATAAATTGAGAATTAAACGTTATTTAGTTAATTAAGTGTTCCTTCAATGTATCTTTTATATATTTTAAGATTGAAAATTGCTTAAATGTTAGTGTAAAAAAACTTTAGAAAAGATATGACGTATGTATACGCAGTGGTTGCGTTTTGTAAAGTTTCTAATTGATTTAGCGTTATGATGATAAAGTTAAAATTGGATTGATTTCGAATCGTTTTAAAGAGTGACTCACATGATTAGTGGTACATTATTTGTGAGACATTATGATTGATACAAGGTGAAGGGAGTCACATTTTATTCTTATTTAAATATTACACGATAACATCTCATTGTAATATTTTATTGGAATATTCTCACGACGCAATTACTCGTGATTGGGGTAGAGGGTGAATGACCGTAATCGACCCCTATTTTTAACACGCTTTTATTAGCTTCGGTTGTATGTATGTATGTATCGGAATCTTTGAGCATAATTTTCACAAATTTCCAGAAGTCTGATTAATTTGAATCTTTGCATACGTATTAAGGATCGATGACAATGCAATAATTTAATAACAGTTTCCCATTATCCTTATTAGGACCGCCAGGATTTATAAATTCTTTTATAGATCCTGTGTAGTGGAGTAAAAGAGATAAAGCTAGCGCGCGTGTTTTTTTTAGTTTTTTAAACTATTTAATTATTAGTATATTTTTTACTGCACCTCAATTGACGTATCTCTGTCCAAGTTTATGCATTGTAGTTTTAGACAGGGTTCTTTTAATGTGTTTTGTATTAATATTCAATTATGAACAGAGGAATTTATGGGCTTGTCTGTTTTTTAAAGGATTCCTTTATTTACATAAGAATGGACGGTGTAATTTTATTCTTTAGACACAGGGTTATCTATATATCCAGCAGTGTTGCCAATCCTCGGGTAATTCCCCGAAATGCGGGTAAATTTATCGCTTGCGGGTAAGACAGTGGGTATTTTCAATTATGGGGAATTTTCGGGTATAACCAGAATCCTGTGATTTAATGATAGATCGTTTTATATTATTTAAATAATATAATATTTTAAAGGATAAATAATAAGGAATCAGTCAGTTTATACTAATAAGTAAATTAACAAAAATCCTGTGATTTAATAATAAATATTTAAATAAAAAATTGTATGGATATGAATTTGTTTTTTTTTTCAAATTTGAATTTGGCGCTTCTTTTTATTCATTCGGGTAAATTCGGGTATTTCAACGAACTCCAACGGGTAATGGAGAAAGAAATTATTGGCAACACTGATACCCAGGTGTAGCAAGATGAGAGAAAAAAAAAATTTCTTAGTACCCGAAAAATCCGAAAATCGGAAATTCAAAAATCTCATCAGAATCGAAAACATAAAGAAGAATTGGTGTTTTGTGCATGAAAAAAATTTTCAGATCCTATGTAAATAATTGTTTTGACATCCTCTAATTTATAATGTACATGTCATACGTACAATACGTCAGTTTCTTGTGGTATTCTTCTCGTCATAGCCTTTCCGAAGTCATGGTAGAGTCGCCTATACTAATAAAATAAGTAAATGCTTTATTGCAAAAAAAATATTTTTTCACACAGGTGAGCTTAATGCCGTCGGCATTATTTACCAGCTAACCTTTGTCGGTGATATTTGGTGCAATGAAAAGAAAATAATAACTAAATATACACAATACATACATTACATAAAATAATAAATAATAATAAACGATTTTCATTTCAATTTAATTCTTTGTTATTGCTGGTTTTACATAACAATAATATCATGTAACACGATTTAAAAAGGAGCTCTAATGCTATCCCACTTTGTCGATCTTAATTTGAATGACGGCTCGAATACGTCACTATGAATATGGGTTTAATGAGTTAGGTCAGTCCGGGAACAGGGGCCATCACTATCGGATATTAATCTCCGGTTTGTATGGGATTCGAGTGAAAGGAATTTATTTTCATGATTTTAATAACAGCTTTTTTATTGTTTAGGTGTTTCTCAAAGTTTTTGTGTTTTCTAATATATAAAATATACATGTTTGGTATATTTTAGGTTTTTATATTTTAACCTTATAAACTTCAGAAAAAGCAATTTTATATTATGTGTTTTTTTTTTAATAATTAAATATTTAATATGTATTCTTACTATTATCATACATAAGTAATAATATTGGATCCATTTCACCGCATCTAAAATAAATAAAAAGTGATATATTTAAAAAAAAAAGTTTGAGAACCACTGTCGTTTATAGGTCACCGACTCATCCAATGATCTATTAGAATTCTCTATAACGTATTCGTGTTTTGTCAAAAGGGGAACGTTTTCTTTTAGGAAGTTTTTTTATGGTCATGAATGTCGTTATAATAAGTTTATCGTTCACAAAAGACGTGCCTTTTAATGTTTGTTGATGAGCCGATTTCGTTGAAATATCTCACGTGGGTCATTTCTTATATCATACTTTGTTGAATGTAGAATATTAACGCGGGTGTCTATATACATTTTAAATGCATGCATTCACTTGTTTCATGAATACTCGAGACCCAAAAACTTGAGGCCAAATATGTTTTTGGCGGAGGATTCAAGCAAATTGTATATGGTGAAGTCGGGTCCGTATAACATGTCAATAAAAAAAAAAAAAATATTATGCCAAGAGTGATTAAATGTGATGAAAGCCTAACACAATTTAAAAATAAATTAAAAACATATTTGATTTTAAAATGCTTTTATTCTATTGACGAATACCTCAATGATTCGAAATACTTAATGAAATTGTTTATTATTATTATTATTGTATTATTATATTGCTGTGCCCTGACTGGGTGTCACATTGACACTAAACTAAACTAAACTGTAAAAAAAAAACTAAACTGTACTGACATCTTAATTATTATAATTGTGACATACAATAAAGCTTTATGTTATTTGCGCTTGCCCCACCCTGGCTCTGACCTGTAAGGTACCCAATCAAACCAAAAAAACTTAATTATCTAGGCACTAACTACAATACTTAATATCCCTAAAAAAGTGCACACTCGACACAAAAAAATTAACCAGGGTAAATAGTTTGATAGTTACATAGTATTTTAGACTGCTGCCCATGGCAGGCTACGCCCATGTATCTACCTATTTTATTCTTAAAGACCCTGAAATATTGTCTTAGTTTAGCTTGTAGTTAGCTTTTCCCATAGCATTTGCATTGGAGCCACTATCGTAGAAAAATTAAGTTTCTATAATAAAAATTAAAAATTACACTATACAAAGTCGTTTAAGCCCTTTTGCTACTAAGGCGTCGATATGTAGTTTAAAAAAACCAAAGGAATGTTCCAACTGTGTATTGGAATTAAAAAGTCATAACCATGAAACGTAACAATTTTAAATGGCGCTTTTCAATTGGTTGGTTCTCGAGGACAGCTGCAGACCGCAGCTGTACAAGGTGCACCCTGCTCGTGTGTGCAGCTATGCACCCAGCATTGCTTTATTTTAACCACATATAAGAGCTTTTGTAGTTAATTTTTATACGTGACAATGTCAAAGGTTTTATTTAGGGCAGTGTTTCCCAAAGTGGGGTCCATTTGATTGTTAAGGGGGGAAATTCGAAAATGGACTCGACACGAGTTTAACCCTTTCACTCCGGGCCATTTAAATGCAATACTAGATTTCGGTGCCAAATTTAACGAAACAAGCAAATTTACGGGACTAAAATATCTACTGGGTGTTTGGTTACATAAGGGGGGCATAAGAATTTTAGAAAGACTAAGGTGGGGGATGGCACAAAAAAGGTTGGGAAACGCTGATTTAGGGCAAACGCTAAGGTCTAGGGAGGCATGCAGATTAACTGTTATGACAATCCTTTACTTCTGTATTATATTTTACTATGATATAACTTAAACTTAAATCATGTACGTCTCTTTTGAGTAATATTTGTATATTTGAATGTATATATGTACTAGCTTTAACCCGCGGCATCGCTTGCATTTAAGTCATTAAATAAGTATCAGAGATCATTTCAATAGAAATGAATCAATATGATTCCAAACAGCTGAAACTATAGTCAGTTGGAAACTATAGTCAAAAATATTATAATTTTTTTTAATAATAAGTATCCTGTGTTACTTCTAGTACCTTCAAAAATATGTATACAAAGTTTCATGATGATCGGTTAAGTAGTTATTGCGTGAATACGTAACAAACAAACTCACATTCACATTTATAATATTAGTAGGGATATGTTCATTATGTGTTTAGTTTACTTATATTTATGTCTTAATTATAAATATTTCTTAATTACATTTCACAATACTAACACTGTTTTTCCCATGACAAATTACTTTTAGTGATAAGATCGCCAATTGCTCTAAATTTTTTTTCTTAAGTTTTAAATTGTACTAGCATTATTAATTTAAAGCAATAAAGCATTTATTATTATTATTATTATAGACAGTGTGCTGATAATAACTGTTAAATTGAAAGATACATCAAGGGTAGAGTGGAGGCGATTACGGTCTATACATACTCGTATTTCCCTGCACGGAGTGTAATCATATGAGTTTCATCTGTGTGTAACGAACTCTAGTATTGTTGATCGATAGAGTGCCTAAGACTAGTCTAGACTGGTAGTAACGACCTGTCCTGTAAGAGGGGAGCGACTTCGCAGCGACCTTGTAGCGACCTAGACGTGAAACTTGTTTTGCATTATCGAGAGATAGAGTTCAACGAACTGCGTTTTTGTCTCACGAATCTTATTGCAAATGTTTTACTGTCTGTTTTATGATATAACTAGCTTTTACCCGCGGCTTCGCTTGCTTTTAAGTCATTAAATAAGTATGTGAGATCATTTCAATATGATTCTAAACAGCTGAAATTATAGTCAGTTGGAAACTATAGTAAAAAATAATTTTTTTTTTCAAATAAAAAGTATCCTATGTTACTTCTAGTACCTCCAAAAATATGTGTACAAAGTTTCATGATGATTAGTTAAGTAGTTGTTGCGTGAAAACGTAACAAACAAACTCACATTCACATTTATATTAGTAAGGGATTCTTCTGTTGTTTGGCAGTCTTCACTTGTTTATTACACCTGATTCGAGTGCATTTGTTATGCAAGTAATACTTACCTTAGCTTGCGGTACTTTGCTGCTGCGTACAATCTTTTGTTTAGTTTACCTTTTCTCTTTACGTATTATTTTTGAGTGTCGTTGTTTTTAATATTTCAATTAATTCATTAGCGATAAAAATTCTCTGTCGATCCCTAAACGATTTTGGTTTTATATACATACAGGTGTTTCGTAAAAGATTGTTTTTAAACTAGCATAGCTCTACAGAAGATTGGGACAGTAACTGGTTTCACTTATAGTATATGCCAGGGGTGGTCAAGCTCCTTAATAGGCCGAGCCTTTTTTCAAATTTTTGTGTGTTTAAAAGGTATGCAAAAAAGGTATTAAAAAAACGTCGCACTTAGTCTTTTATAATGTTTTTTTTTAATGTACAGCTTTGCCCCTTTAATTTTGTAATGAAAAAAATACATAGGTACTAATTTTTTTTAATGAAATGAAAGTCGTTTATTAGCATAGGCACTAAAGGTGTGCGCTTGCTCATCGTCAGAATCTATAATGGCTTCGGAAAGGCGTATGACGAGAAGAAGACCACAAGAAACTCGTCAATCGTAGCCTGTACATAAAATAATTAACAAAAAAAAAACTGAATTTTCATTCAGAAAAAAAGTAAATAACAATTCATAAGTCACATAATTCACAAGAATCAAAATTAGATCAGATCCACGGTGCAACCATAATTAAAAAGAATCATCATAGCGGCATTTAATTTTAAGAAAGCGGTGATAAATTACTGTCAAAATATTTATTGGACCTACAGGAGGTTACTTACTTAGAAAACTGTCGGCAAACTAAAAACATGGTTTCCATTTACGTTTATTTTATCGGAACGACAACCGCACCTGTTGTTTGTTGAGTCACTTTGAGCTTAATTCACACTTATTTTTATTTATAACAAGGTATTGTTATTATTACAACAATATGACAATGCCCCTAAACAGCAGCTATTCTTCTACATCATAGTAAATTTATTATACATTATTTTAACATTAGTATTAGAGATGTGCCGATTACGACTTTGGCCGACTAGCCGACTAGCCGATTAGTCGGTTGTAAATAAGCCGACTAGTCGGCCGACTAATCGGCCAAGCCGACTACGGTTTAGGGGATTCCCGTGACGCTTCGTTTACAGCTGATTCGCTGCAATTTCAGTCACTACTGACACGTGGACAAATATAAATAACAAAAAAAGTTTTTTGAGTTTTACAGCTCACTAGTTTGACGATAGTTTCAAATATCATCACGCAGAATTGCAATATATGTCATTAAA
Source organism: Tineola bisselliella (assembly GCA_028551675.1). Taxonomy (NCBI): domain Eukaryota; kingdom Metazoa; phylum Arthropoda; class Insecta; order Lepidoptera; family Tineidae; genus Tineola; species Tineola bisselliella. The sequence goes on along the minus strand of JAPWLS010001813.1, from coordinate 468,591 downwards.
TATTATGTTGATTTGTTTTTTAATTAAGATACTAATTTTGTTTGATAAATGTCATCAATATATTTTCTTTACAAGGAAGTAACACATACATTTTATTGAGAAATAGACACAAAGTAAGAAGCGACTACGATAGTGGCCGGATAGTCGGCTTTACCGACTAGTGGCCGACTAGTCGGAACATCTCTAATTAGTATGTAAGTGGACAATGCCTATATACAGCAGCTAAATCAAATTGATAATTATTAAATTAATAAATTTATTTATTTTATATTTGTATTGACGAGTAAAAGCGCTCTATTGGAGCCCAATTACTAAAAGTAAATAAATAAATAAAAAAAATACATAAAATGCGTATACCAAAATTACGAAAATAGTAGCTACGTTTATATATCAGCGGTTCTCAAACTTTTTTGGCGAAGGAAGAAGCCTTAATATAATTATAAAAAACTGATATTATATGTATTTATGAATGATCATATTGCAATGTAATATTTAGTTGGAATATTTAGATGTAACCTTATAATCTCCCTTTGGTAGGTATTTTTTGCAGTATTTTAGCCCTAGGGTTTCGCGGAACACACTTTGAGAATGGCTGATATAGATAGAGGCTTTTATGTTATGAGAAGGCATGGGGTGACGAGGTGTTGGTACACAGTGGATACCGTTCGGACTTTCAGCAATTAATAAGAGACGTAAATTAGCGTAAAGAAGGAACACGTCAACAGCAATTATTGTTAAGAGTTCAGACCACCTTGAATATGTATTTATCTATTTTTTTAAAAAAGATCCCTTTACACCGTTTAGAGTGACAATGATTTTTTTATAATTAAAAGTTCAGTTTAATGATTTATTGATGTAAACATCTTTTGGCGCGGGTATAAACCGGATCGTTGGCGTGGCGACGCTTGCCGTGGCGATGGGTCGCCACGCTATACTATTTTACTTATTACGCCGGACAATTCAATATACACGATGTTCACCTCAACACGACAAAGCGCGACCAACTAGATTTATAGTTGGCGCGCAAAACGGGCGGCGCCGACGCGTCGTGTGGGCCAAATTAGCACCAGATTTGGAAAGGACTCCAGCTCGCGGTTGCCCTTCAAAGTTACAATTACACTGAAAAGAAATATATCAACTCGATAATAATTGGTTTTGTTTTGTTTTTTATTTTTATGTTTTTTTTTTGTAATTTTATTAGAAGTGTAGTATATATCCCTTTATCACCTTGAGCATGCCGTCCTATCCTATAATTAAAATTTCATTTAGTTTATATAATAGTAGTCCTTTTTATAATATGTAGTTCTAATGTAATTTTGTAGGTAGGCTTTATAAATAAATAAATAGTTTGAAGTAAGTCTTGTTTCATAATATAACTTCATTGTCACCGTAGCTCCAATAGAAGACGGAATGTGTTGGCAATGAGTCACAAAGGTGGCCGATGTTTTATGTTATTCTTGTTAAACGCCTCGACATTTCACTACAACTGTGAAGTTATTTATTTGGAGAGCATTTGTATTCAAATAAATTAGAATAAATTCTCATTGATTCTCTTCATACAAAATTTAATTACTCTAGTTATTAAAATTGACATCCCTACTAATATTATAAATGTGAATGTGGGTTTATTTGTTACGTTTTCACACAATAACTACTTAAACGATCATCATGAAACTTTGTACACATATTTTTGGAGGTACTAGAAGTAACATAGGATACTTTTTATTTAAAAATAATAATTATTTTTTACTGTAGTTTCCAATTGACTATAGTTTCAGCTGTTTGGAATTTTTCTATATTTATTTTTATTACCGTCTGTCATTTTTATATATGCAGTATAAAACTATTTGAATTTTTGAGGTTAGGTGTCGAGGTGACGAAACATCTTTGAACTTTATAGTACTTTATATCTTCATCACTACGCAGACGTAATCGCGGGCAACAGCTAGTAAATAATAAATTTAATACATATAAATTATATAAGTCAGAAAGAGATAGATAGACTTTATTAGAGTCCCCAAATGAGGTCAAAATAATTACTGTGTTGCTATAGGAAAGTAAATAATTACCTTATCACTTAAAATCATTAGAAAGTAATTAATATTTAATAGATACAACGAACGCAATTAGCAAGTAAATACAATGTTTGTATAAAACTACTTAATGTGTTTTAGGAAACGTTTCAACCGACAATATTAATTATTTATATATATATTTTTAAACTCAATCCCTACTAATATTATAAATGTGAATGTGAGTTTGTTTGTTACGTTTTCACGCAACAACTACTTGACCAATCATCATGAAACTTTGTACACATATTTTTGGAGGTACTAGTAGCATTGTATACTTTTTATTTTTAAAAAAGATTTTTTACTATAGTTTCCAACTGACTATAGTTTTCAGTTGTTTGGAATTATATTGATTCATTTCTATTGAAATGATCTCTGATACTTATTTAATGACTTAAATGAGAGCGAAGCCGCGGGTAAAAAGTAGTATAATATAAATGGAGAGAAGTGATATGTCAACTTCATCCAGGTTGATGGAACTATTCTCACGTTGTGCCCAGCTACTTCAAAATGGTCACATGGTGATAAGTATTTGAATGTGGTGGTATTACCGTGGGATGGCTGAATGAATTTATAATTATTAGTCTATCTAATAATAGACATGTTTCTTGATATTATACGTATTTCCGAAGTCTATCTAACGATATATATAGTGCCTATGCTAATAAACGATTTTCATTTCGTTTCAAAAGTTAAAATGAGGTAGGTAGAATTATAAACTAATTAAAAAACAACACTACATCTCACATTTCAAATAAAGAACATTGAAAGAATTCGTTTGAATCAGCGAAAAGGGACCGACTTCATTGTGTTTTGAAATATGAAACGTTCGAATTTCAAACCGACGATTGACAGATACTCCCGCGCATCAGCTGTTCAATGACAATAGACGCAGATGCGTGTACGCATCGTGCATGGAGTTAAAATATTCTCTTATTGTATTTTATTGTTATTTTAATGGTTTTGTTGAAATTTTATTCTAGTATTTAAGTTATTTCAGTCAGTTGTAAACTTAATAAGTTTTGGTAGAGTCTAAAATTCCATTCCAGAATTTTAATAGTAATATTTCGTCAGTTTAAAAGTGAAGAATTTAAAAAGTAAACATAATTTAGACGATCTATAATCTGTTAAACTATTTGACAGTCATTCAACAGTTGTCAAAAAGTGTTTGAGAAAGACGCGGGAGCATTACGTAACTTTTTTTGTTATAACTGACGAAGGTTAACGTCTGAGGAAGCCTTTTTAGTTATGATGTATGGTGGGACCACACCTCGTGATAAAATACACACAGGTCTGCCTAACTAATATCACTTAGGGGTAAGCAGAGCTGTGTAATATATTTAACTAGCTGTTGCCCGCGGCTTCGCTCCCGTTAAGAAGTATTATTATTAATTAGGTATAGTTTTTGCGGCTTTATTTTTGTTTAGCGTGTGTAAAACGTATTCATCATAGTAGCTCCCATCTTTAATTTCAGGTCAATCAGTCGAAAATCTAAGAAGATTTATACAAACTTTCATCCCCTATTTTATCCCCTTAGGGGTGGAATTGATCAAAATCCTTTCTTAGCGGATGCCTACGTCATAACATCTACCTGCATGCCAAATTTCAGCCCAATCCTTCCAGTGGTTTGGGCTGTGCGTTGATAGATCACTATGTCAGTCAGTCACCTTTGAGTTATATATATTTAGATAGCTCCTAATTATTAAAAATAAAGATATATAATAAGTAAAGTTGTCATTGCACCAGCAATCTATAAAATGAACGAAAGATCGAGACGTTCGAAAATTAACAAAAAGTATCTAAAATATTGTAGTTCCAAATCCGCACGCGGTGGCGCTGCTCAAATTTCCATACAAATCGCTTGAAGCGAACTCGGTTCGAAAGCCAGACTAAAATTCGTGATAAGCCCACTGTATTCAGAAACCCGCTCAAGTAAAGATCTTTACTTGAAACGGGATAAGCTACGTACTTAAGGACAGATTCCATACTCAAGTAGATGTTAAACTACACTCGAGCGTTGTTTCTAAATGCGATCCTGGGTTGACAGTAATAATGACAACTGACAATACTTTAAGAGGCGTTGTAGTGGTCAGCGTTTGTAATGCCTTCCATCAGAACCCTCGGAGTCACATCTCCAATCCACAGCTGACAGGTCGAGACAAGTCGCGTGTTGATACAGGAATTTCAAGCAGCTGATCAAATAACTCGTTTTGTGCTTTTAACGGATACTCGGGGTCGTTACGTTCGCATCCGTAACTTGTTCTGCTAGTTGGGCCTACTTGGGGATTGTATTCTTGGATAGCAGCTATTTGTTGTTTATCTAAGTTTCTTCTCACGCTTTTAATTTGGGGAATTCAGGGTAATAAGGCATAAATCTTTTGATTTTGACTGATCACATTGCTTGTATGCTTAGGTACTAGCTTTATTATTTTTAAGATGCCTAATTAAAGCTAAGCAAGTATGTACCTACTAACATATTGGGAACTAGAACTAGCAATAGAAAAAGAAGTGTTATGGTGGAAGGAGCGCAGGTCTATTATTATAACTAATAATAAAAATTTAAATATGAATTAAAAAATCATATAATGGGTTTGAGTGCCTTGTGATGGTGTTGTCAATATTCTAGTATAATAAGATATAGTCTAAGTACGTTATGTTTATTTCTAAATATTATCTCAATTAAGTGAATGAAAAGATCGATATTAAGGAGTGAATGAATTCTAATTAGATAAAAGAATACCGCCCCTGCCTGACCTCCGATGGATTTGTACGTTAAAATGACGTGATAGTTATTTGTGAAAATGTTTCGGACTTTTGGGATGACTAATCACAAATTCTACAATAAAATGCGACTAATTATTATTTAAGCTTAACTATATGCGACTCGTTGTTCATTCATAGTGGAATGTTACTATCCTTTCTGTAATAAAGTGGCATCTAACCACAAAAATGATACCTAACCTCAAAAATTCAAATAGTTTTATACTGCATATATAAAAATGACAGACGGAAATAAAAATAAATATAGAAAAAATCCAAACAGCTGAAACTATAGTCAATTGGAAACTATAGTAAAAAATAATATTTTTTTTAAAATAAAAAGCATCCTGTGTTACTTCTAGTACCTCCAAACATATGTGTACAAAGTTTCATGATGATCGGTTAAGTAGTTATTGCGTGAAAACGTAACAAACAAACTCACATTCACATTTATATTAGTAAGGGATTATTATGACATTAGTATGTAAGTGGACAATGCCAGTATACAGCAGCTTTGACGAGTAAAAGCGCTCTATTGGAGCCCAATTACTAAAAGTATATAAACAAAAATACAGCAGAAATGATGGAGACCATATCTTCCAAAAAACCTGGTGCTAATATAAATTTATTTAAATTATATTTCAGAAATGTGTTAGTATTCATTTTAAAAGGCTTTATTTTGACATTTGCTTCTTCTTCTTTAACTATAGACTTCAGATGCCTAATGAAGACAATTCTACCAATATCAAGTATTCGCACAAGAAATTGTAGCGGCTACCTCCACTGCAGGACATAGCCACGAAATTTTAAAACTTACTTTAACCTTCATGTCAAAAACTCATAACTTTTGCTAATTCTTTTTAGATTTGGCTGGAGTTTCCAGATGATAAAAACAAGGAATCTATGATAATGTTCCATTCAAAAATGAAACTAACCGTTTTATTAGAAATCCACCATTTAATTTAATAATAACAACCATAAGTGTAGCCAATAGTGTAAGTGGACTGTATCAAATAAAAACTCCTAAAATTCTATTTACACTATATTAGCAATCTCTTATAATCTAAGCACACACATCCGTTCCCATTCGCAACCAACATCCAAGTCCTCATTCGCACGTCCCTCGCGTTCCTCTTTTGTTTCATTCCAAATTCAAATTCAAATTGACAGTTTTATTTATAAACTAGCTTTTGCCAGCGGCTTCGCTCGCGTTAAGAAGTATTATTATTAATTAGGTATAGTTTTTGCGGCTTTACTTTTGTTTAGCGTGTGTAAAAAATTTATCAAAATCCTATTTAAGCGGACGTCTTCATCATAGTAGCTCCAATCTTTAATTTCAGTTCAATCAGTCGAAAATCTAATAAGATTTATACAAACTTTCATCTCCTATTTTATCCCCTTGGGGGTAGAATTGATCAAAATCCTTTCTTAGCGGATGCCTACGTCATAACATCTACCTGCATGCCAAATTTCAGCCCGATCCGTCCAGTGGTTTGGGCTGTGCGTTGATAGATCACTATGTCAGTCAGTCACCTTTGAGTTATATATATTTAGATTCATATATACTATTAACATCGCCACCGCAACCTCTTTTCTGCCGACGACAATATATCTTGCATGTAGTAAGTTGAACATACAATAAGAATTAAATATGATAAATTTTAAAAAAAAGTTGGCGCCAACGAACTGTTATGGGCGCATAGTGATGTGTATCATCTCGATCATGATTATAAGCCAGCTGTCAAAGGCATTACCCTACTTTAATGCCATTAAAGTATTTGTCAGTGAAGATAATTAGTTTGTCAAGAGTCAAATTATCTTGCGTATAAAGATTTATATTTTCTAATGGTTCTAATTCGAAGATTTTTTTTTATATGTTTGCTGACATCGTCCGGTCCATAAACGTCGACAGGAACTGGGATCCATTATGTTGTAAAACTTTTTAAATATTTAATTTGACAAGTAACTTTGGGAATGCTTTTAAGGCTTCAATATCATAAGTTCTGTGACTCACTATTTCATTATTTTGAATTTTTAATTTGAACATTCAAACAATTCTAATAATTTAGAAGTATGTTTTTTAACTTTTTAAATCACGAGTTATATAGGTATATTGTTATGTTAAATTTCTTTTAAAATACAAAATATATTGGCATTTTAACTATAAAAGCTAAAATTATCACAATATCCCTACTTAATATTATAAATTATAAATTTTTATAAGTACTAGAAGTAACATAGGATACTTTTTATTTTTAAAAAATATTTTTTTTACTATAGTTTCAGCTGTTTGGAATTTTTCTATATATTTTTTTCCGTCTGTCATTTTTATATATTTTTATCATAGTTATCATATTGATTCATTTCTATTGAAATTATCTCTGATACTTATTTAATGACTTAAATACGAGCGAAGCCGCGGGTAAAAGCTAGTATAAAATAAAAATATTTAAATTAAAAAATTTATATAAATAAAAAATTATTAAATTTAATTCTCAATAATGAAATATTATTCGTTTTTTATTATATCTAGTTTTTTTTTAGAAAAAAAAATAATTAAATTTTTATTTTAAAATAAATTAATTAAATTAAACATCTTTATCAGCCATAAACCCGTCCTTTCATAAGTTAACAATAATGACAGAAAAGGGCGTCGCAATAATTCAAATAAGCATTGACATTTGAAACCCTCAATAACCTCGCGTTATCCCTACTAATATTACAAATGTGAATGTCAGTTTGTTTGTTACGTTTTCACGCAACAACTACTTAACCGATCATCATGAAACTTTGTACACATATTTTTGGAGGTACTAGAAGTAACATAGGATACTTTTTATTTAAAAAAATATAATTTTTTACTATAGTTTCCAATTGACTATAGTAAAATATTGAGTATAGTTCTATTGAAATGATCTCTGATACTTATTTAATGACTTAAATGCGAGCGAAGCCGCGGGTAAAAGCTAGTATTCTATATTTGTTTTATAACAAATTAAAGTTCAAAACTTACGAACTGACAAAGGTGTTTACAGTTTGACAGAAAAAGGACGATCCTTCACAATTTACAAACATTGAATTTGTACATTCGATATTGTAGTAGTTTAATTTGCGCTTTCTTGCTGTTTTTTTTAAAGCAAAATCACAAATAAATAGTTTTTTTAAATCCCTAATCTACATTTAAATAGTAGATAATCTTGTTCTACAATAATTGCTATTCCACGTGACCGAAAGTTCAACCGTCTACTCGAATGCTGACTTGACAACCGTAATAAATGTGTCATCGAATTTATTACACGCGGTTAAGTCGAGAGCGTCACATCAGTATTTCATTATTTCAAAGTTCCCTCAACTTTCTTTGTTCAATGTGACGCAACTTTGAAAATAGAATACAAACATCAAATGTAAAACAAATGAGTAACGACGTGTTTTATGGTTCAAAGTTTGTAATCACCAAAAAGAAAGTCATATTGACGGAAAATTAAAATGTCTCCTATGATAAATTATCTTAATTATGTGAGTATTTATAGATATGCATATCTTTAAGCTCTTTTTAACTATTCGGAGGTAGGTATTAGCTTTTATTTTTGGATTTTGTGGTATACTAGCTTTTGCCAGCGGCTTCGCTCGCGTTAAGAAGTAATATTAATTAGGTATAGTTTTTGCGGCTTTACTTTTGTTTAGCGTGTGTAAAAAATTAATCAAAATCCTATTTAACCCTTTGGGTACATTTGATGGCTCACGCTCGTCATGCGCAAATTTTGGCGTAATAACATTTGACGAGTCCGACTCGTCATTTCAAATAACGCAAGCTAAACGGGTGCCGGGGAGCGCGCGGCGCATGCGCAATACGGCTGTAAAAACGATTTGAGTTTGCAACAAACTTTTACTTCAGATAGCAACAAATTAAATACGTTTCAGATGTATGATACTCTTTAAATAATTTAGTACCCAAAGGGTTAAGCGGACATCTTCATCTAGTAGCTCCAATCTTTAATTTCAGTTCAATCAGTCTAAAATCTAAGAAGATTTATACAAACTTTCATCCCCTATTTTATCCCCTTGGGGGTAGAATTGATCAAAATCCTTTCTTAGCGGATGCCTACGTCATAACATCTACCTGCATGCCAAATTTCAGCCCGATCCGTCCAGTGGTTTGGGCTGTGCGTTGATAGATCACTATCAGTCAGTCAGTCACCTTTGAGTTATATATATTTAGAGAAAGATTTTTATGCCAAATGTTAGTATATACATAGGTATATGTAAAGTTGAAAAATTATTAAGATGAATTGTTATTCGGATAAGAATTTTAGCCTTTTGTATTACAGCATTTATTTCTTAGATAATTATGAATAACCTATTTTTTGATATGTCACATGTTGGTTGTATAGACAGCTAACGCCACGGGTCAAAATTAACCAAAATGCGAGTATTAAAGAGACGTTTGGGTCAGAGATATTTTCGTATTAAAACAGCATTTTAGTAAATAATAAGAAATATTTTATTAAGAAAATACTTACAAACATAGTTGAATAAACTTTATTTATAAACTTTCTCTACGATATCAATGGCTCCCCTGATGTTGAACTTGTGACGTCAATTTTTTTGGGAAAAAGAAAAAAAAATGTTTATTTTCGGAACTAAAGTGGGTCACTTGAAACTACCAAATGGGCCACTCGGTGACCCACGGGTCATAGGTTGCCGACCCCTGGCTTATGCTATAGTTTAGATTAATGGAGAATTTTTATCAGGCAATAATTGTTGATTTCAAAGCACACCTTTACAGTGAGTACAAGTGTTATCCGCATTTATTTTGTTTATCCTATAATATAAAATTGCAGATGAGTGTACTAAAAATACTTAACATTTACGTTTCTCATTATTTCTTGATTTAGTTTTGTCGCTGACTGTCCATAGACATTAAATACACGTTACAAGGAATCAAACTGATGACCTTTGGGAACGTATTAATAATTTATAAACGCTAATGGCACGTGCTTACGCCTATATGTTAAGAAGTCGTGATAAAATAAGTTGTAACGATTTTATATATATACTAGCTTTTATCCGCGGCTTTATATATATATTAGAAATGAATCAATATTTTAAACTTATAAATTTTAATATTTTTTAATAATAAGTATCACTTCTGATACCTCCAAAAATATGTGTACAAAGTTTCATGATGATCGGTTAAGTAGTTGTTGCGTGAAAACGTAATGAACAAACTCACATTCACATTTATAATATTAGTAGGGATTGTTTTTTACTTATAAATTTTAACACGTAGGTAACAGAAACGTAATGCGTGATCACGAGTTACTATTTATTTATTCACCTATACTACAAAATTACATTAGAACTACATATTATAAAAAGGAAGTACTATTATATAAACTAAATGAAATTTTAAGTATAGGATAGGACGCATGTTCGAGGTGATAAAGGGATAGATACTTACTACACTTCTAATAAAATTACAAAAATACATAAAAATAAAAAACAAGAACCAAATAGATGTAAGGAAGAGGGCAGAGAAAAAAAAAAGAATAAATGGCCGATGACTCTTTGGACTCTAAAGGGGTGAAAATAATAATTATAAATAAATAAAAAATATAAATAGTTTATTACCTATTACTAGGTTCGAAAACCTGTGCTACTGGGCATAAGAAATGTCTTAATTATTGTTTATATTATTATTTTATTAAAAGGCTTATTATTTCAGTTTTTTGACCCACCCAATATGGCCAAAATTTCAAATATGTATATAAACAAAAGGTAACTTATTCATCACGAAATCTCAAAAATTGCTTAACGTACAAATATGAAATTTGGTAGGAAGGTAGTTTATAGTTAGTAGACGTCCACTAAGAATGGATTTTGCGACAGGGGTTGTGATGGGCATTTTCTGTTGACTGAAATATGAGACATCATTAAACTTCATAATAGCTAGTATAATATAATCTTTCAAAGAACATATGTGTCACGGATGGTTCAAAAACAATTGTTTAATTTTTTTGCTAAAGTAATGGCTCTAATTTTCGCGCCCAACACCATATGGTGATTTAAAACACACCACTACCACTTCCTCGGGTCACGCCCCATATGAACAAATATTTTTACAACATAAAAAAGGGTCTGTACCAGATTTTTTACTCGCATTAGCGTATTAACATACTGGGTTTTATTATTTTCGTTTTGTACCATTTCGGTTTTCTCTGCTCACATAGAAGACTGCATAATAAACGCAGAATGAATGGTGACTCTAAAAATTTTATCATCTTTATATCAACAGATAGATATATCTATTTATGAGACCAAATTTGTTTAGTTATTGTAATTACCCCATAAATTTAGTAATTATTTTACCCTATTCAGGGAAACACGTGTGTTTTTAATAGTTTTTTGAGAGGGGTAATTAAGAAAAACTACCCTTAATTATATTTACATTTTTTCTTTCTCACGCCTGCGATGTTAGCGGTCTTTGTAACGAATGTATCACGCGCACGTCACGCATTAAACGCGCACGCATGTGGTCTGTTTTTGATATTAATTAAATTGAAATATCAGACGTTTCGACAGTTTTGCAGCGATCGCGGTAAGTGATTTATCGTAATATATTGTTGAATATTATGTTATTCGGAGTTGGGAGTTCGTGTCCAGTCGTTAGGGCAAATTCGATGTATTTTAAAATAAATAAATAAAACAGAGTCGAAACAAATGTATATGTATGTATATAAAACTTCCAAAAATATTTTTCAATCCAGAACTGTATCTTCAAGCGATTTGTATGGAAATTTGAGCAGCGCCACCGCGTGCGGATTTGAAACTACAATATTTTAGATACTTTTTGTTAATTTTCGAACGTCTCGATCTTTCGTTCATTTGATAGATTGTTGGTGCTCGTTAGTTGTTAGAAAAATTCATGATCCCGATTGCTAACGGATCCGTTTTACTTGTGACAACTCGACTCGAAAGCCAGACTAAATTCGTGATAAGCCCACTGAACCCGGTACGTTTGTGCAACAAGTCATAAAAAGCGTGGTTTTTTATATATCTATTTTTATAACAAACACCCTCTTTTATTTGTTATGCAGATGCTAATTGCAGTTTTAAATACACGAATGACATTTAAGTATCTCTTCGATCATTGTTTAATGTATTTTTAAAACCTTAAGCTAGGGATTATCAAGTCACTGAAAATATTTATTTTTCAAAGACTGTATTTAATGCGAAGGAAAACTGATTTAAAAAAAACAACGTCATCATGGTGGGCGATCTCAAAGACAAAAGGGCACAAATAACCCTCAGAGTACACTTTCTTTGTGTAACTACCCCTTAACCCAGCGGTTCTCAAACTTTTTTGGCGAATATATACAAATATATTTAAAAAATAACCTAAGCAAGACTGTTTCATATTATTATTATAGATACAATTGCGTACTAAAATTCTAAATGTTTAAAAAATAAATATCTACCCGTGCGAAGCCGGGACGGGGCGCTAGTATAATCCCTTACTAATATAAATGTGAATGTGAGTTTGTTTGTTACGTTTTCACGCAACAACTACTTAACCGATCATCATGAAACTTTGTACACATATTTTTGGAGGTACTAGAAGTAACATAGGATGCTTTTTATTAAAAAATAATTATTTTTTACTATAGTTTCCAATTGACTATAATTTCAACTGTTTGGATTTTTTCTATATTTATTTTTATTTCCGTCTGTCATTTTTATATATGCAGTATAAAAATATTTGAATTTTTAAGGTATGTAGTAATTTTTAAAAATTGATAATCCCAGCCAAGCAAGAAAATATATTTATCATATTGATTCATTTCTCTGATACTTATTTATTGACTTAAATGCAAGCGAAGCCGTGGGTAAAAGCTAGTACTGTATATACTGAGAAGTAGTTATTTCCTATAAAAAGGTTTTTTTCACGCACTGCTTGGTGCGCGTGCTCAGCTGCAAGTCGCACGTGTCTCATCAGGAAGCCCTGAGAGCATTGTTTGAAGGGTGCCACCCCTGAGGGCATGCCATGTTGAATCTGCAAGGGGTCCTTCGCCAATCTTATAAGTTATTTTCGGTCAAATACGGGAGGGACAACATCTGCAATACATTAATAATTGATGCAGTTTTTGCTTTAAAAATTGTGTAATATAATTGTGTTTGCGTTTTTCCAAAACATCAGTATTACGGCTTAGTGTTTAAAATAAATTACATTAGTGTAAGTGTAAGTGGTTCTCAACCTTCTTTTTGTTGTGGCATACTTAACGATTTCAAAATTTGGCGGCACACAAAGAAAAAGATAAGTTTAAAAAAATTAAATTACACTTAGAATTTCGTGGTACACAAAAGTGCCGTAAGCATTTGAAATAGGAACAATAATATAAAAAATGGGGATTTAAAAACAAACGAATAAATTAGCGGCTAGATTTTAGTATTCTATTGTTAAAAATACTCATACGTCTAGTTTTAAATTTAAAAAACAAATGCGTTTACTAAACCCGAGCAGCTTGCAGTAGCTTTGTTTTGTGTGCTCGATTGGAACTTCACTCGCGTCGATTCATTCGACCGGTGACCGGCGCGCCGAGCGGACGTGTTGTCGTATCAGTTTTTATGTTATAAAGTTTAGTGAACGTGTACTTTTGTGTATGGATAATTTGTTATCAAAATGGTGCGTAGTCTATCTCAGTGGACGAAGACCTTGAGCTTCCCCTCGCGTCTTTCTCCGAATAGAAATTCTAAGGAGATTATTGGCAATGGACAACCTGGAAGCCCTGGAGTCTCGCCTACTCCGAGCGCTTCGTCTCTTCCCCAGAGCTCGGATCAGAAGACCGTAACACCCATTCCTATTACAGAGATTAGTCAAATCGTAAGTTATTTTTTTATATATTACATAGAAAATTGGGGTAAAGATACCATTTGTGGCTAGATCTTTAACCATATTTTTAAATCTATTTCGTACTGTACTGTAGTTACATATAAAACATGTACTTTTTACAAATTAATCAGCGTTTTTTTTATTGAGACATCCAGAAGGTATTTAAGTTTATCGTTTTCTAAAAGGGTGTTTTAGTTCGAACAAGGGGGGTTATGCAAGGGTCTTTCCACCCTTGCGAATTATTCTGAGAGAAAATTGATTTTTTACAACTATCTCTTAGAGGGACAGGGTTGTAAAGCGTCTTTTGAGTTTTTAGTATGTAAAAGCTATATATATATATATATACTAGCTTTTACCCGCGGCTTCGCTCGCATTTAAGTCACTAAATAAGTATCAGAGATCATTTCAATATAAATGAATCAATATGATAACTATGATAAAAATATATAAAAATGACAGACGGAAATAAAAATAAATATAGAAAAATTCCAAACAGCTGAAACTATAGTAATTGTAAATAGTATTTTAATATTAAAAAAAAAAGTATCCCATGTTACTTCTAGTACCTCCAAAGATAGGTGTACAAAGTTTCATGATGATCGGTTAAGTAGTTGTTGTATGAAAACGTAACAAACAAACTTACATTCACGTTTATATAGTAGGAAGGATATATATATTATGTTTTTTATTTATTTATTATTAAAATAAAATTACAGTACGATTCTCGATGGTCCCACACTAGGCAATGCCTGTGACGTGGGATCCATAATAAGAAATTTTGTTGCTATGTGAAATTGTTTACTTGTTGCTTCTTATATTGTTTATTGCAATTCTCTGGTTGTTTGTATTTTGGTAATCTGTCAAAATGTAATAGATTAGTTTTATACTGCAATATTAAAAAAATAACGTTATTAATTTGTGAAATAGGTCCTTAGTTACAATTCCTGTCAAACAATTTGAACAGTTATCGACTACTTAACCGTGTCAGTTCCCATAAGGAATAAGGAATGGGTTAATAATAAATACGCGATGCTCATGGGTTTTATATTGCTTAGGTACGTTGTACATTGCTGCTTTTGTTAGGCCGTAAAGGTTTCTAAAGGTCGAATTAAAATAATAAAGAGTATTAGCGTAAACCGAAAAAGTGTAAGCCAGTAGGGCATTAAAGGAAGGCGTGGTTGACAAATTTCTTAAAACAAATTGCTTAAATTCAATTTCGGGCTTATTGATTAAATCAGCAGTTCTCAAACTTTTTTGGTGAAGAAAAAAGCCTTAATATAATTATAAAAAACTGATTTATATGTATTTATGAATGATCATATTGCAATGTAATATTTAGTTGGAATATTTAGATGTAACCTTATAATCTCCCTTTGGTAGGTATTTTTTGCAGTATTTTAGCCCTAGGGTTCCGCGGAACACACTTTGAGAATGGCTGGTATAGTATTGGAGAGTCAATGTACGCGGTGTAAATAATTTGTTGTGAGTGATGTTTTGATGTTGGTAGAGCTGTCCGGTGTACGTTCCGTTACTTGTACTCACCTTGCCAAGGCCACGCGGCGACGTTCAGTTTTTGCAACATGACTTTCACCATTTTGTGAATTGTTGGAAGCTTTCTAAATATTCTTTAATGGAATTTATTTGTTTATGGTTTGTAGTAGGGTTGTTTACCTTTTTTTTGTTCCATTAATAGGTTAAAGGTGACATTAAGATTAGAATCGTTATTGTTTTGTTTTATTAGTTGCTTCCGTAAGTGTAAAGAAAAAAGTCGGTTTTGCTTTGTTTTGTGGGATTCGCAAAATATCTATAACATTTGATCCCATTTCTGACATCAACAATTTTACTACAATACAATTTTATTGGGACTGATTGACATTGACGGTCGCCTTTTTTTTTTTATAAAACCTAATATAACTTATAAATATCAAAAAGAGGTTGCGATCGCCAACAGTAAGGTTTTTATGTGGGTATACATATATACAATAGGTACTTATGTACAAATGTACAAATTTGTGGTGTATCTGATTCATAAATATTGAATTGTTTCGTCGATATTAAATATTGATGATTCTTAGCTATAAAATTTAACACTAAAACTGATTTTACATTCGTACATTTAGTGTTTTAACGACAAATGAACTTTGTGCAATAATAAATCTCGAGAGCAATAAAAAAATCACACAAAATGTTTTAAACGAAAGTCATCGTCGTAAAGATCGGCTCAGTTTTATTGTACCACTTTTTTGTTGTTGTGTTTTGATTGATTTCCTGTATAAAAGAATAACGCCCACGTGTTTGTCACCGTTTCGCTTAAATTACCATTCGCTTTGAATGCATAAATTCGTGTCAGGCGCACTTCGGACGAAAATACACTTAGAAACACTTACGGGTACGTAATCATTCACCAAATTACGGATTTGATAGTGACTTCACGACCGATAGGCAACTCAGGGCTTATTACGGGCTTATATGTCAAAATTCACGTAAGCTACAGAGGTGACGGCCGTATCACGAAAATTCGGATATGCCTGAGTAGCCCCCCAGTTTAGAATAATAAAAAAAATATTTTCGTTCGGCCAATGGCTATTATAAATTAGTATGTACTGTACGTTGAACCAATTTTTGACAAACTGGCGCTATCTTGAAAGTACTTGTTACTACCACTGCACAAAAACCATTGGGCTACCACTTTTTAACCCTACATTAGTTTTGTAGTGAAGATATAACTTAAATCAGCGGTTCTCAAACTTTTTTGAATAGAGTCATGATTGACGAAGCCCTAAAATAAATAAAAATTGTGAATATGAATTCTTTATTAATAATCAATGTAAAATTATATAATATTTATTCATATAATTATGTATTTAATTAAGAATGCTGACCTAAATCCCTATCCCTACTAACATTATAAATGTGAATGTGAGTATGTTTGTTACGTTTTCACGCAACAACTACACATATTTTTGGAGGTACTAGAAGTAACATAAGATACTTTTTAGCAAAAAATTATTATTATTGACTATAGTTTCCAATTGACTATAGTTTGGAACCATATTGATTCATTTCTATTGAAATGATCTCTGATACTTATTTAATGACTTAAATGCGAGCGAAGCCGCGGGTAAAAGCTATCATTCATAAAATGCAATTTTTTTACAGCATTCTTATTTTGAATTTGAGACGTTCCTTTTTCTTTGAAAGCAGCAAGCCTTCGTCTATTCATCTATAAACATAAGAGGGTGTATTTTTTGTGCCGTCAGCTGTTTCATTATTGTATACTAAAGTGGCAACTTTAAAATACCCTTTTTGAATAGAACGAAACGTTTCTGTTGTTTGTAATACGTACGTTATCTTTTTCTAGAGATTTCGTGTATTGGAATTTTATCGGTATTTTTCGTACGTGTTTTTAATTAGTTTCGTTGTCATTGGTTGCTCTAATTCCACCTATACAAGGTGGATCGATTAAAACATTTTCTTGAAAATAAACGGAACCTTTTAGTTGGGCTGCAACTCACACTTGACCGTTTTATCTAACTGACCACATGACAATGACTTGGCGAATGCTCTTTCACATATGGCGGTGTGGAATTCGAGCAGATGTCTGTTCCCTGTTGTTGCAGTAATGCTGTAAAAAGTATATTATACAGTGCAACCTTGATATAACGATACTGAAGGGATTCAGAAAATAATTCGTTATATCAAGTAATTTGTTAAAATAAGGTTCGTTATACAGAGGTTAGGTTGGTCTACGATTCGTTTTATCAAGGTTAAAAAAAAATATTAATCTCAGCATTACGTAGGTACTAATCTGCTTTCCCTGTTATAGCGAACGATTTCGTTAAATAGAGGTAAATAAGATTGAAAATTCGTTATAAAAAGGTTTTTAACAAATGTATTCGTAATGTAAAGGTATACTCGTATTTTGCATTAGCTCTTGCGGGTAGTTCTATGGGATTTGGAAAAGTTCGTTAAATCGAGGAAATCGTTATATTGAGGGTCGTTACATTAAGGTTACTCTGTATTGTATTATGACGTCACGCCTTATGTATCACCGAAACCGTTTGAGATGAATTGTCTGTAAACTTCAGTCACCTCTATTATCCATGAGAATCACAAATAAATTCACTTAATTGAACTAGTTATATAAAATTAATAAATAAATCTAACGTAGATAAACTATTGTATTTACAACACCATCACAAGGCACTCAGACCCATTATGTCTTTTCAATTCATATTTAAATTTGGATATATTTTTATTATTAGTTATATTAATCGGCAATTCATTATAGGTCATTTTATTTAATTATCTAAACATTAAACTAATGTATTACAATTTAATACGTTGTGTCTTACATTGTTCCGATATCATATTTCGCTTATCATGATGGCTTCCTTAGCGAAAAAAAATATGAAGGGATATGAAATCCGATACGGAAAGACTGTGAACTTTTAAAATCGAACTGCGGCCGGATGTGACGTATATTTGCCTGATAACCACCGGAAGGGCAAGGAATTTGAAATCCCGACCTTTTTATTCCATTTTTGAAATGCTGATTTTGACGTAACATTTTTCTTTGTTTCATTAAAAGCAAAGGTGTCCTTATCCATGCAGTTTTAGCAATGTGTTTTTTTAAAGTGTAATTTTAAAGGAAATATTAAAGCATACGTTATTTCTACTGTGAATCGTTTACTCTGGATTGATACTAGCTTCATCTTTTGTTTCTTTGTAATGATGCGCACACGCACCTCCAAAGGCCAATCAGAAACAGCACCTGCTATTGGCAGATGTTTACAGTAAAATGCTTCAAGCCACATTCTTAAAAAAAAATTGGGAGATGCCTCCGAGAACAGCTGACGGTTGGAAAGGTCGTGTTAAAAAAAAGAAAGCTGACAACTGGATTTTACCTGAATTATGAGGATTATAAGGAATTTTTGGAGGCAGCTGGATCGATTTTGCGGATGTAGAGTTATGTATGCTTTTATTAGATTTTAAAGTGTTATGGTTGGTTTTTTTTTAAACTATGACCGTTTTACTGACTACAACATGTACTATAAATAAATCTAAAACAACTTTAGGCTCTAGATCAGAGGTTCCCACCCACAGGAGCACCCGAAGTGATCCGCGAAACCATATTTATGTAACTAAGGATCCATTAAAAAATGCATTATTTCCTTTATACCATAATATGTATGATTTTAATTATTTTTTTTTATATGTGTTGCTGCTATATTTACATTTATTGTACATTATGACGAAACTATGGTATATAGCAAGACAGAAATATTACTAAAAGATTGAGAACCACTGCTCTAAATGTCCTCTGAAGTCATCATAAAAACTCGAGCATGGGTCAATAATTCTGACTATTATAAAAGTTGAAATGAAAGCTTCATCTATATCAAATACCATCTATACTAATATAATAAAGAGGATTTGTTTGTTTGTATGTATTGAATAGGCTCCGAAACTACTGGACCGATTTAAAAAATTCTTTTACCATTAGAATCCTACATTATTCCTGATGAACATAGGCTATAGAATATTTTCAAAAACGTTAGGGATCCATATGAAAACTTCAATAATGTAATCCAAAGTGTGAAAAAAAATCATTATATTGCGTACGCTGCGGAAATTATTGACAATAGAGCAAAGTGATGTACTACAGTTTTATAGAGGACATAAATATCTACAAAAAAGTCAGCAACACCATATATCTAACTATTACAGGTATATCACAATAACTGTTTTTTCATGTTAAAATTTAAACTTCATAGTACTTTATATCTTCATTACTACGCGAACGAAGTCGGGGGCAACAGCTAGTACTTGATAAAGAAAACTATGACCCCTACTCAATTTACATAAAGTTGTAAATAATAAACATTCCTGAAAAGACACTGTAAATATAAATATTTCCTATATTTACATAATCACTAAACAAAGGGTGTATTTGAGAAAGGAAACATGTGTTTTGTGTCGACTTTGTTTATTGACAAGTTCATTTGGGAACATCCTTTATATTCTACTTTTTGGAACGTCCTATTTCTATTGAGTGCTCTTGGATACGTGTTTTATTTAGTAAACATACGCACGTCTAATTTGAAACGTTTTTTTTTTTTTTTTCATGATCCCCTTTTTAAACTGGTATATGAATATATGAGTTTTTTATATCTTCACAATGTTTTTATTTTTGATCTACTAATATATAAAGAGAAAACATTTGATTGTTTGTTTGTATGTATTGAATAGGCTCCGAAACTACTGGACCGATTTGAAAAATTCTTTTACCATTAGAATCCTACATTATCCCTGATTAACATAGGCTATAGAATATTTTCAAAAACCCGGATGAAAATTTCAATAATGTAACTCAAAATGTGAAAAAAATACAAAAAAAATCATTATATTGCGTACGCTGCGGAAATTATTGACAATAGAGCAAAGTGATGTACAACAGTTTTATAGAGGACATCAATATCTACAAAAAAAGTCTGCGATACCATATGTCTAACTATTACAGTTATGTCACAATAACTGCTTTTTCATGTTAAAATTTAAACTTCACAGTACTTTATATCTTCATTACTACGCGAACGAAGTCGCTGGCAACAGCTAGTGTTAAATAAAGAACTTACAATGCAATGAATTGTTAAGCTATATGTGGACGATAATAATGCGTTAACTGAAAATTTAATCATTCATTTTAATTAGTAGGTAAAGTGATTAGACGCCTCTCTGGACAACGGGTCTAATTTACATGTCATATACTATTGGTGTGTATTGTGTGTAGTTCATGTTTATCTATATTTGTATTTACAGTAATACCCCGCTTTACTTGACCCCGTTATGCGCGGTTTCACTATAACGCGAAATTCAAATTTTATTATTAAATTACGCGAAAGAGTGCGTATAGACATAATGTAGTCAGCAACTTCTCTATGGTCGCGGGAATTTCAGTTAACGCGATTTTTTCCGGAACGTATCCCTCGCGTAAAGCGGGGCATTACTGTATTTATAACTCCCGCTATTTGTCTTCTGCATTTCTTTACATTTTCAAAAAGGCCGCCATCTCCTTACTCACTTACTCTGTATTATTTTTTCTCTATTATTAAGTAATCTTCTATATATAAAACTCAAAGGAAGAGATCTATCAACGCTTGGACGGATCGGGCTAGCATCCAAGATGCTGCCATCTCTTTTTACTTATTTGATTTTCGACTGATTGAACTGACTCTATATTATTTTTTCTCTATTATTAAGTAATAAATAAATATATTTTAATATTATATTGTGTGTCACGGAAGCCTTTGTCGGGCACTTAGTTAATGTGGTGGTAATTGAATTTTTGTGTAATGGACGGCGCCCGCATTGTGATCGCATGACGGGAACGATTTGGCATTCCAATTGCAATATCCGGAGCGCCCTTATTCTTTATTATTATGCTAGATAACAGTTTTAAGGGATTACTTAAGTATTAATACTTTATTAGTGTACTAGCTTTTACTCGCGGCTTCGCTCGCATTTAAGTCATTAAATCAGTATCAGAGATCATTTCAATATAAATATGATAACTATATTTTCTTGCTTGGCTAGGATTATCAATTTTTAAAAATTACTACATACAATGATGTTTCCTAACCTTAAAAATTCAAATAGTTTTATACTGCATATACTAAAAAAACACGCGCGCTAGCTTTATCTCTTTTACTCCACTACACAGGATCTATAAAAGAATTTATAAATCCTGGCGGTCCTAATAAGGATAATGAGAAACTGTTATTAAATTATTGCATTGTCATCGATCCTTAATACGT
The DNA here is from genome assembly GCA_028551675.1 of Tineola bisselliella. Taxonomy (NCBI): domain Eukaryota; kingdom Metazoa; phylum Arthropoda; class Insecta; order Lepidoptera; family Tineidae; genus Tineola; species Tineola bisselliella. Next base: position 447,052 of record JAPWLS010001813.1, on the reverse strand, counting down.
ATGCAAAGATTCAAATTAATCAGACTTCTGGAAATTGGTGAAAATTATGCTCAAAGATTCCGTTACATACATACATACATACAACCCAAGCTAATAAAAACGTGTTAAAAATGACAGACGGAAATAAAAATAAATATAGAGTAAGGTTTTACATAAAAGCCTTGTGAAATATTTGAAACCGGTTGGTGGTTCTAGTGTTGATATATCGCCGGGTTCTTTTAACATGGTAGGTTCTACAAAATTGCAATTTTATAGGAGAGCTATTTAAAGTTGTTATTGTGGATAGTTTGTTTGTATAGATTCTTCGTTGTTGTATTGAGTATCTTAGAAAACACTGATATTTTGAAGCTATTTCAACAATTAAAAATTGCCAAAAATACTAATGAAATTTAGTTTATTGTTATTATTATTGTATTATATTGCTGTGCCCTGGGGGGCTACTCAGGGTGTTATCATTTGACACTAAACTGTATGACATCTAAATTAAATTGTGACATGCAATAAAGATATTTGAATTAGTAGAATTAATAAAAATAACACGACTATGTATATTTATTTATATATTTGTTGCTTACCCTACAGTCTACACGAATCAATCAATTATCATATAATCCTGTCTAATCTAGCCAACTTCCTAATTAACATTAATTAATTTAATCATGTCATTAACTGTCAACAATTCATTATCAGATAATGTAATGTTTATGTTATTGTTATTATTAATCTATGTTCGTGACAATATCGACATCTTTACTTTTCTAATTATTATTCACATTTTATTTAACAACGAGTTTTTTGTGGTCTTCTTCTCGGCATACGCCTTTTCGAAGACAATGTAGAATAACGATGTACAAGTGCACGCCTTTAGTGCTTTTATGAATTATTTTCATTTATTCACTACACACTATATTGGTCCCCCTCCCCCACTCTCTCCCCCCCCCCCTCCGCTTACCCCCCAAATCTCAATCTTTCTCTCTCTGTGTATATTGAAATGGAATGAAATTAGTTTATCAGCATAGGCACTAAAGGTGTGGCGTTTGCTCATCGTTAGACTCTACAATGACTTCTGAAAGGTAAGACAAGAAGAATACCACAAGAAATTCGTCGTATTATTGATTGAATACAATAGTTCAGCGGTTCTCAAACTTTTTTGGCGAAGGAAAAAGCCTTAATATAATTATAAAAAACTGATTTATATGTATTTATGAATAATCATATTGCAATGTAATATTTAGTTGGAATATTTAGATGTAACCTTATAATCTCCCTTTGGTAGGTATTTTTTGCAGTATTTTAGCCCTGAGGTTCCGCGGAACACACTTTGAGAATGGCTGCAATAGTTGAATCGTAATTCAAAATAATTTATGTGGATTAATAATTCTACGTTTTGTTAATTAAGTCGCATAAAGTGTTTTTAATTAGTTAAACTATGCCTGGATAAAACCATACTTTATGTTAGGTTGGTCGTATGTTGAAAATGGAAAAAAAACGTGTCAGCATAGTGGAAGTAATTTTTTTTTTGTGTAAACTCTAGCAGTTATTGAGACATAACTGTAATTGTTAGACATATAGTATCGCAGACTTTTTTGTAGATATTGATGTTCTCTATAAAACTGTAGTACATCACTTTGCTCTATTGTCAATAATTTCCGCAGCGTACGCAATATAATGATTTTTTTTGTTTTTTTTTCACATTTTGAGTTACATTATTGAAATTTTCATCCGGGTTTTTGAAAATATTCTATAGCCTATGTTCATCAGGGATAATGTGCGATTCTAATGGTAAAAGATTTTTTCAAATCGGTCCAGTAGTTTCGGAGCCTATTCAATACATACAAACAAACAATCAAATGTTTTCACTTTATATATTAGTATAGATTGTATTGTGTTTCTAATATAAATTTATAATGATTAAATCATTAAATATCAACTCTAATTGATTATTTAGCAATCTAAAACAAAATCGTCTTTCAATTGACCGGATGTAAAATTTCGTGTTGCCGCTCGCAATCTCAACAATTCGGTGGAACTGCCTCCTTCCGGTGTCCTTGGCCATCGGATTCCGTGGGACTATCTCGTCAGCCATGACGGACTTGCTGTAATGTAATGTGAATACACAAAAAACTTATAAAACCTGATATTTTGACCGTTCCAATACGCGTTTTTATCATTCCTTTGTAGTTTTAAGTGTACGAGTTATTTTTGGTCAATATCTAATTATGGTGAAGGTTGCATATCATCTTCATTGTATGTATTGTTACATATTTTCCCACTGGGTTAGGTAAATGAACTGTTGAATTGTTATTTACTCTTTTTTAAAATTATTTCATGTACAGGCTATGATTGACGAGTTTCTTGTGGTCTTCTTCTCGTCGTACGTCTTTCCGAAGTCACGGTAGAGTCTGACGATGTGCAAGCGCACGCCTTTAGTGTCTATGCTAATAAACTTTTCATTTAATTTCATAATACCTTTAGAAATATATAGTGTTTTTAAATTCAATATTTAACAATATTTGGTTTTCATCTAAGTCAGCCATTCTCAAAGTGGTGTTCCGCGGAACCCTAGGGCTAAAATACTGCAAAAATACCTACCAAAGGGAGATTATAAGGTTACGTCAAATATTCCAACTAAATATTACGTAATATTACATTGCAATATGATTATTCATAAATACATAAAAAATCAGTTTTTTATAATTATATTAACGCTTTTTCCTTCGCCAAAAAAGTTTGAGAACCGCTGATCTAAGTCGTTAAGTTTGAATGAGTCCGTTCCTCAAAACCTATAGGTTAATGAACTTTTTTCGAATAAAACAAAAACCACAAATTTCCTCATAAAAATATGAAAATCGAGTACAGATTTGGGATTAGTCACACCAATTGCGTCTTTGTGGGAGAGTTAACTCGGTTTAGTCATCGTTTGGTATTGCGGACACGCATCGAACGTGCGAACATTAAATTAAAGCACTGTTTTAGCGTAACAAAATTAATTTGCAAACATCTTTTAATAGTATGTACCTACCTGCAACACAGTCCTAATACAACTAACTTTATGTCAGTTGAGACAAATAATACCTTAGTTTTGCTATCGAAAACAAATGTAAATAATCAAAATAAACGCGACAGTAAACAATATAAAATCTTCTACATTGATATAACTTAAGAAGTATATAATATTAGAGATGTGCCGATTATGACTTTGGCCGACTAGCCGATTAGTCGGTTGTAAATAAGCCGACTAATCGGCCAAGCCGACTACGGTTTGTTCCCGTGACGCTTCGTTTACAGCTGATTTGCTGCAATTTCAGTCACTACTGACATGTGGACAAATATAAATAACAAAAAAAGTTTTTCGAGTTTTACAGCTCACTAGTTTGACGATAGTTTCAAATATTATCACGCAGTATTGCAATATATGTCATAAAATATTATGTTGATTTGTTTTTTAATTAAGATACTAATTTTGTTTGATAAATGTCATCAATATGTTTTCTTTACAAGGAAGTAACACATACATTTTATTGAGAAATAGACACAAAGTAACAAGCCGGACAGTCGGTGCTTTTTACCGATTAGTCGCCGACTACGATAGTGGCTGGATAGTCGGCTTTACCGACTAGTGGCCGACTAGTCGGAACATCTCAAATATATATATACTAATATAATAAAGAGGAAACATTTGATTGTTTGTTTGTTTGTATGGCTCCGAAACTACTGGACCGATTTGAAAAATTCTTTCACCATTAGAATCGTACACTATCCCTGATGAATATAGGCTATAGAATATTTTCAAAAACGCTAGGGATTCGTATGAAAACTTCAATAATGTAACCCAAAGTGTGAAAAAAAAACATTATATTGCGTACGCTGTTAAAATTATTGACAAAGTGATATACCACAGTTTTATAGAGGACATCAATATTTACAAAAAAGTCTGCGATACCATATGTCTAACTATTACAGTTATGTCACAATAACTGCTTTTTCATGTTAAAATTTAAACTTCATAGTACTTTACATCTTCATTACTACGCGAACGAAGTCGCTGGCAACAGCTAGTCGAAATATGAAGAAGAAGGAAATATCACGTCATTAAGCAAGTAAATTGTTAAATGGAATGGACCATCACAAATTGCAATACGGATAGAAGATACAATAATAAGATTTAAAAATAAATGCAAAATAGCTTGTCGCATTAGTATCGCTATTGTTGGCATGCCCATTGACCGTGGAGTACGTCCTTGACCGACTAGATACAGATTTTCTTACATATTTATCTTCATGCATGCATCTTTGAATAATTACATATTTAGAGAAGCTTATGTAAAATAACACTGCGGATTAAAATTTTAACCTTTAGCTACCGAGGTGGAATTAATTTCACGTAAACACTGACGTGGGGGCCTCAGAGACCCGCATATATATGTGCTTGTATTTAAAAATCTTTAGGGTTTCTAGGGTTTAGTGTTTAACATTTAGCTTCTGGGTGTATTTAAATAAAATAAAATAATTTATTTGTATACAATTAACTATCATTTCAAAGTTTAGAAAACACTTAGCATTTTTTGGAAAAAATCACATGAGATCATAAATCAGCAAGAATAAATAAAATTATTTTAAAATATCAACGAATTAATCAATTAGAATGATTCAAAAATTTTATTTTCTCAAAACCTGAGAGGCCGCCACCTCAGTAGTTAAAGGTTAAAAATATAATTATCACAATGCAAAAAGACACGAAAGAAGAACATAAGAAAAAGATGACATATCAAACGTCAAAATCCTAAAATCTTCACAATTTGTAGAGATAACCGCCACACATATAATATACCTGTTGGACTATTACAAAACCACATTTACGTGTGAAAGACAGAATATCCCACTTTCCAATTCAGACCACAAAACAATTGATATTGCCGGAATTCCTTGCAAATTTAATCCAAATAATCCTTCCAGTTTTTGACTTTCCCACGGTGATGCACGCGAACGACTTGTGACCGCTTTTGTTTTATAAAAAACGAAACGCATCCGCGCCTCGGGCGTAAGGTGCTGCCGAGGTAAATACGAACTTGCCTCGTCATATGAGATTCTGACCTACCATTAACGTTATTAAAAGTGGGGATGTAATTTAACTGTTTTTTTCTGAGATTAGTATAAAAATTAATTGCAGTTAAAACTAGTTAAAGGCAGTTTTGGCAACCATCTTGTAAGTTAATAGCAGGTTATTGGTTTTGTATTCCCTTGACTATATATAATCCCTACTAATATTATAAATGTGAATGTGAGTTCGTTTGTTACGTTTTCACGCAACAACTACTTAACCTTTGTACACATATTTTTGGAGGTACTAGAAGTAACATAGGATACTTTTTATTTTAAAAAATATTATTTTTTACTATAGTTTCCAATTGACTATAGTTTCAGCTGTTTGGAATCATATTGATTAATTTCTATTGAAATGATCTCTGATACTTATTTAATGACTTAAATGTGAGCGAAGCCGCGGGTAAAAGCTAGTAGTATATATTTATTAACACAATAATGTTCTAAGATCGACATATACATGAATGTGATATCTGTAACATCATCTGTAACATTAGTCATTAGCAGGTCGCTCTCTACGGCACGACTTTTTGCTTTGTCACCCTACTTTCACGATTTGTTTGTATATGTTCCACGGATGGGACAGAACATGGGGCATATAAATACTTATTAATTTCGACTATAAACAGTATATATATCGTCGACAGAAAAGAGATTGTGGTGGCGATGTTAATAGTGTACATATTTTTAGAAATAAAACTGTCAATTTGAATTTGAATTGGGAATGAAACAAAAGAGGAACGCGAGGGACGTGCCAATGAGGACTTGGATGTTGGTTGCGAATGGGAACAGATGTGTGTGCTTAGATTATAAGAGATTGGTAATATAGTGTAAATAGAATTTTCAAAAGTTTTCATTGATACAGTCCATTGGCAACAATATATGTTAATAATTTCCTATTGATCCCATGGAACAGATAAAGTGATTAATAAAGCACAATCTGTACTTTTTGCAGTATAGAAATTGCATTGTCTATTTGCGATCTCAAGTCCCCAAGAGCCTACATATGGACCGGTTTGAGGCTCTGTTGTGAAATATAAACACTGTGTTATTTGTCGCGATTTCATCTCAATTAGGTATTTGGAAATCACGTCTTTGTACTAGCTAATCCTTTCTTAGCGGATGCGAGAAGTCGGAAAAAAAAATTTCCTGAAAGAGCTCATGATTCTGACCAACATTGCCGTTTACACGAACCATATCGGAGGTTTACTTTTGGAGATACAGCCAAAAAGGCGAGCGGCGACCGAAGGTCGGCGCGAGCCGCTGCCCCCCCCCCCCTCACCCCTCCCCCGCACCAAAAATCGCGATCCACCTAAGACATATAGCCATAAAGGCGAGCGTCGACCGAAGGTCGGCGCGAGCCGCCGCTGTTCCCCCCCCCCCCCCCCCCCCTCCACACCCCCTCTCGCCGTCCAAAATCATAAAAAAAAAATTTAAAAAAAAACAAAAAAAAAATTTTTTTAATATAAAAATCGAATAGGCCTCCAAATTTCGATCAGAATAACCCTTTACGCGGTCGCGCTGACGTCATCGGTTGTCAAGATATCGTAAAAATAAATTTTGAAAATCGCGCGCGAAACGTCAGATGTTGTCGCGGCGGCGGTCGAGAGCATAATGAAGCCGGGTCGGATGACGTCAAACTTTGTCTTCCGCGGCGACCGCCTATCTGTTACCGTTTCCGAGATATCGCTGTCACTTCCGGTTTTTACTATGACTTCCGGTCAAACCCGGATTTTTCCCGAGGTCACCCAGAGGTCCTCTAAACGTCCCCGTACGCCACTTATCCCCACCACACCTGCAAGTGCTTTAGAATTGATGTCAATCAGTGAGTGAGTGAGTGAGTGAGTGGTAGTCGAGCTATATAGTAGTATGATGATGATGATGATGATGATGATGATGATGATGATGATGATGATGATGATGATGATGATGATGATAAATATTAACGGGTTCTAAATAGTACAAGCTAGCGCTACTCACTCGCACCTATACATAATTTGTTAGATCACCTGGCAGGTAGAAAGTCCCACCAAAATGATCTGTCTTTTTGGGAATCTATTAAAATTTCAAGTTGCCTTAAATAGGTACATTTTTTATATTTTTTTGAAAAATATTTTTGCACGCGCCATTTTTGCCATTTTTGCATAAGCCATAACATATAAAAATTGCATATTGCCTCAAATGTATTTTTTTTTGATTTTTTTTTTAAATTCAGGGGTTGATTTAGCCTCGCTACTCACCAGCCAGCTCTGCAGCTCCGTGTTGGGGTATAATAGGAGAGTTATGGGACAAGTTTTTAGCTTGCTTCAAATACCTACCCAAAAATTGGTGCCAACTCTTCGACTAAAATATTTTAAAACGTGCGTTGATTACCAAAAACCTTCAAAACACATATATACCATTTATTAGTTACTAGCTGTTGCCAGCGACTTCGTTCGCGTAATAATGAAGATATAAGTACTATGAAGTTTAAATTGTAACATGAAAAAGCAGTTATTGTGACATAATTGTAATAGTTAGACATATGGTGTTGCTGACTTTTTTTGTAGATATTGATGTCCTCTATAAAACTGTAGTACATCACTTTGCTCTATTGTCAATAATTTTCGCAGCGTACGCAATATAATGATTTGTATTTTTTCACATTTTACGTTATATTATTGAAATTTTCATCCGGGTTTTTGAAAATATTTTATAACCTATGTTCATCAGGGATAATGTAGGATTCTACTGGTAAAAGAATTTTTCAAATCGGTCCAGTAGTTCCGGAGCCTATTCAATACATACAAACAAACAATCAAATGTTTCCTCTTTTTTATATTAGTTACTATTTATGGTAGTATGGTTGCGTCGAGTTGTCAGGTGCGAAGGTAGCGTGGGTAGTAGCCCGGGTGAGGCATTTTTGCATATTTTACGTTATTTAGTCAATTTTTTTGTTTGTCATTCTTTCTTCAGTCTCTATAGTGTTAGGACCGGTAGCACGGTTTTATTATCCCCTTTGTTTTCTGTTTTATTCCGTAATGAAAAGACATTCGGAGATTTTACATGGTTTATTTGAGGTAAGTTGAATTCCTTTTTTAAATTATTGCCTCAACATTTCTGTTAATAGTTTCGTCAGCTCTTATGGTAAAACAGTGTGTCACGGTGTATCGTTACTGTAATGTAAATAAAAGCGTTAATCTTTTGCAAAATAACACGAATGTCAGTTTCGTATTATAACTTGACACAGATTAGAAAAGGTTCCTTTAAATGTTTGCTTTATCTTTAAAAACTTGTAGTTTAATCTTTTAATATCGCTACGCTGTCTAAATTACAATTAAGATTTCTTGGAATGCTTCACTTACGGTTTATGGTATCGTGTGAACTTCGAGGTGCTCTTTGTTGACATTGCTTAAGAATTTTGTTATGACTTAAAGAAAGTATGATAGCTTTGGGAATGATAAAAGTGTTTAGGACTCAGCTCGGACTGGAGTCCTTATCGAGTTAGGAGCATCAACGACTTTCATTTGGACTAGACCGTCTATTCCAACGTCTTTCCACACATTTATTTAGTAATAACCTAACCTCTTCGTCTCGGTGTCCCCAAAAAAAGCTTTGGGACACAAAATTGTGAAGTTTTCCAACGTCTTTAACTACATCACGTTGTAAAATGTAACCGAATGGAATAATCTTAGGTAAATCTATATATATAAAACTCAAAGGTGACTGACTTAGTGATCTATCAACGCACAGCCCAAACCACTGGACGGATCGGGCTGAAATTTGGCATGCAGGTAGATGTTATGACGTAGGCATACGCTAAGAAAGGATTTTGATCAATTCAACCCCCAAGGGGTCAAAATAGGGGATGAAAGTTTGTATAAATCTTATTAGATTTTCGACTGAACTGAAATTAAAAATTGACAGATATGTGGTTAATAACTGGAGCAAGTTTTCATATATGACCCACGACAGGAATGGTGATAACTACTTAACACACGCTAAACAAAAGTAAAGCCACACAAACTAAACCTAATTAATAATAATACTTCTTAACGCGAGCGAAGCCGCTGGCAAAAGCTAGTTATAAACAAAAGCCAAGAATTTTATTCTTACTTAAAATCATCACCAACTGTAATAAAACAAATATGTTCCTCTGAAAAATATAAAAATAACTGAGTATTTGTATAATTACTTTTTTAATTCGTAATAAATAATAAAATAAAAATTAATAAAAAAATTTTTTTTTCTCTATAAACCTACCAATTGACGTAAATAAAAGAAATTATTAAAAATTATTTTGCTTATAATTCCCGCTACATGATGATGATGCCACGTGAAGTGGCGAAACGCGTCGAGACAAGTTATTGAATGTTGGTAGAGGCTATTTTCCTTTATCGACCTAATGTAGCGGGAATTATAAGCAAAATAATTTTAAATAGTTTCCTTTAATATGGATTTCCGCAAAGTATCGCCTGAAACAACCAATTATATGGCGTAAATAAACCAATGTTCCGTTTTGAATTAAAAAAAATAAATGGTCACGTTAGTAATACCTTTAAATGTTCTCAAATACCTTGTAAAGTGCCTATGTCGAGTATACTAGCTATAATTTTATTGAAATAATATCAATGCAGTAAAAAAAATGATTTTCTTTTAAATTTAACTAACTTTTAAACTTAAGTAAATTTGTTGACAGCCTTAATAGAATCTTCATTCAGACAATAAAAAGGTTTTACTACCTGTATTTATTTCAATAGAATATTATGCAAGCACTAAATGCAACACAATAACCCTTTTGTGCGAATAAGTACTCTTCCTTTGTTCTTTCAATGATCTTTTGCAGATCGCACTTAAAAGGTGAAGACGATGTTAAAACCGGTTTAATGTTAATCGGAGTTTAGGTTTCGGATTAGGACGTATTTAAAACACTATAAATTAATATTTCAATTAGGAATTTAGCATTTCCTTAAGCTAGAGCAGCGGTTCTCAAACTTTTTGGCGAAGGAAAAAGCCTTAATATAATGTACTGATTTATATGTATTTATAAATAATCATATTGCAATGTAATGTTACGTAATATTTAGATGTAACCTTATAATCTCCTTTTGGTAGGTATATTTTGCAGTATTTTAGCCCTAGGGTTCCGCGGAACACACTTTGAGAATGGCTGCTGTAATATATCTTCATTTTAGTATTTACGTAATACATTTTAGTATTGCGTCAGATCTCTAAAGATGATAACTGGAAGGAAAAGATGTAAGTCGTGCGTTTATCCGTAGGCTTGTTACAGCGCGATGTTCTCCCATGAACAGGTATGGACCTGTTCAATCGTAACCGCACAGGATTTGAAGGTGCTCCAGCGAGATGCGACTTGAATACAAATGACTTTGTTGTTTAGTGTCATATTATTAACTTTACAGCTTTTTACAACTTGGAAGCTTTCTTTCTATTTTTAAATAATAGACGTTTATTGGTTGGTGTTATGTGTGTGGTGTTATATTATAGTTTGCATTAATAATGTATAGTATAATTTATTAGTATTTGTCTATATCTGATAATGATTGTTTATTAAGCTAATTAGTTAAGTTTCTTTAATAACTCATTAATGTTTTATAATAGGCTTCACTGTTGTTCGCCATTAGCTTTAAGTTATTAACGAAGTGGACTTTACAACTCATTTACAAAAAGGGTATATAAACGGTCCACAAGATTCAATAATAGAGATTCGATATACAACTCTTGACCAGAGAACGCTGGTAGTTTTAAGCAATAAATAAATCTTCATATCAAAAAGTGAAGTTTCGCTCTCGCCATCTAACATTGGTTTTTATTATTGTAGTTTTTTACTGTTTATAGATTTATAAATTAACCTTTAGCTACTGAGGTGGATTTAATTTCACGTAAACACTGACGTGGGGGCCTCAGAGTCCCGTATATATATGTGCTTGTATTTAAAAATCTTCAGGGTTTTTAGGGTTTCGTGTTTAGCTTCAGTGGATGTATTTAAATAAAATAAAATATATTTTTTAAATAATTTATTTGTATATAATTAATTATTATTTCAAAGTTTAGAAAACACTTAGCATTTTTTGGAAAAAATCACATGAGATCATAAATCAGCAAGAATAAATAATGTTATTTAAAAAAAACAACAAATTAACTAATTAGAGTAATTAAAAAAAAATATTTTCTCAGTAGTTACAGGTAAAATTTAGCTTCTGAATAATTCACAATTGTATAAAAAAAATAAGTGTCAACCTAAGAACCAAAGATAAGTGATTTAATTAAAAAATTTCGTAATATTCCGTCGGGAGTCGGTGAAGTCTAGAAATCTAGGCACGTTGCGAATGCACTAACGGTATAGGGCAGCATTCTTGTGTTGCGTCACTTAACTAGGACATCTGTGTGAACTTTAAAAGTGTTTACATAATATCTTTAGGCTCGGATTCAGAAATCTGTGATCACCTGTGGGCTTATCACGAATTTAGTGTGGCTTTTGAATCGAGCTGTCACAAGTAAAACGGATCCGTTAGCAATCGGGATCATGAATTTTTACTAACGACTAACGAGCACCAGCAATCTATCAAATGAACGAAAGATCGAGACGTTCGAAAATTAACAAAAAGTATCTAAAATATTGTAGTTCTAAATCCGCACGCGGTGGCGCTGCTCAAATTTCCATACAAATCGCTTGAAGCGAACTCGGTTCGAAAGCCAGACTAAAATTCGTGATAAGCCCACTGATCATTACTTAAATGCATTTTATGCAGTCAAAATTATTTACTAATAAATAATAAATATTTAAACACGACAACCATTAGACAGTAATCAAAATAAAATAGTAATATGTTGCATATACTTATATATCAAATTTTTTGTTTAAATATTAATTTGCATTTTTTTCTGTTTTATTTATATATTAATAAGTAACGATTGAAACGATTTCTTATAAATGCATGTAACAGAACGTAATGACAGCTAGGTGACAGTAGACAGTTGCAATGGATTATTATCATTGGTTGAAAATCACGTCAACAATCTTGAAGCGTGTGATTGGTCTATTTTCTTTCGTACAACTGAGTGACGTTTGGAGTTTTGAACTATACTCAGTGAATCTATGTTTGAACGTTATTTCTGAATACGGGTTTCTGGTATTTGTAATTAATGTTATTATTTTTGGTAATGATGGAGATTTTTGAAAAAAAAAAAATTTTTTTTATTTATAAAGCCTACCTACAAAATTACATTAGAACTACATATTATAAAAAGGACTACTATTATATAAACTAAATGAAATTTTAATTATAGGATAGGACGGCATGCTCAAGGTGATAAAGGGATAGATACTACACATACATAAAAATGAAAAGAACCAAAAAAAAAAGCTGAAACAAAATAAATATGTTAGCATGAAACTGAAAAAATGATTTTGGTAATCAAAATGACTGTAAATTTTTGTAACACATACCTATTAGGAGTGAGCTACGATCGCTCAATGGGCTTTCATCTTACGAAAATAGTTATGTTTATGATACTCTTCTATAGCAGCAGTTCTCAAACTTTTTTGGCGAAGCAAAAAGCCTTAATATAATTATAAAAAACTGATTTATATGTATTTATAAATAATCATATTGCAATGTAATATTACGTAATATTTAGATGTAATCTTATAATCGGTATTTATGACTAGTGTTCCGACCCATCTATTTATATGGTTCTCAAAGTTTAATCTTTGAGACCTACCTTTTGGTTGTCTTAGGAAAATGGGGTATAAATATTGGTAATGTTCATGTCGTCTAATTTGTTCTAATTGGAATGAAAACATTCTAATAAGAATGAAGGACTGTTCTATTAACTCATATATACTTATTACATTTTGGGAGCCACTCAATGTTAGTTACTAGTACTACCCACCAGTGGGAAGCGCGACCCAAAGTTTGAGAACTTCTGCTCTATAGATTTTTTCGTCTAATCATTTACAATGTTTTAATTAGATTATTTGTGTATGCAATCTACATAAACTGAAGTACATACATGGAAATGCACACAATTAGATAAAATTTTAACATCGCCATAAAATAATTCAATTTCTAAGAAAAGTTAATGACCCGATCGATGAGACAGCCTCCCGCACCGGACGCGCGCGATCTTATCACATTACATGCGCGCGCGCAGACAAACATTTATTATGCAATATAGTTATGATTATGGGCATTGTTGTTTTTTAATTACATTTAGTGTCCTATTGTTTTTTGGCCTTTCGTAACGCTTCTTCTATTACAGTAGGTAACATCTTATTTTTATATAAATATTTTATTGCTAATTTTATTCAGTATATTGAATTATGTGTAGTAAGCCGCGTGTAGTTTTAAAACGACATAAAAAGGGCGCGTGTTACAATTTATATAACGCCATCTATGAGCAAGTGGCGGAATTAACAACATTTTGAATTAGTTCGTAACTCATTGTGAATTAATTTGTTTTTAAAGATTTTGTACAAGCATATTTTAACTATAATTTATTAAAAATATATGCGTGATTTGTACCTATATTTTAACATAGGCCAACCAACGAAGGTTTTGATAAAACTCAATCTTCATAAATATAGGTATTAGGCTTCATAAGTACTATTTGAAACAATAAAGAGTTACAACCTATAAATATATATTATTATAGTCTAATTCGCCTAAAACAAATTGATATAATCAAATTAAATATCGATAAAACAATAGAAACATTGGCAGACTTCATATAATTTGCCTAAATTTTTTAATTAACAGATATGCTAACCCTTAGATTTCTCGAAACAAGAGAACTTACACCGCTTTCAAAATAAACGGTCCATTTAATGCTGTTATTTGCGCTTAGTTTGCATAGTTTCTTCGTTGTTGCATTGAGTATGTTCCGGCTATGTCAAAACCCGGTGATATATCTAAATACTTGATTTAGTCATCTAACAATACGACCTTGAGTTACATCTATCCTTCCTTGTTACTCAGCGATTAATAACCAATAAAGGCACACAATGTTATTTTAGCAATTGCAAGTAGTATAGGTCTTAGGTAATCCTTACGAAAACATTTTCAATCGTCTCTCATGTGCTCGTCAGCTCGTAAACACTGTTTGGAGATTCGCTCTGTTTATCGCAAATTTTGTTTTCAACTAGGCGTTGTTTTAATGTTTTTCTTTACATAAATATGACATAACATTTCCTCTTTTGTTTTTGTGTTTTTTTAAAATCCTTTTTCGTATAGGTTGCCGTGTGATTGGCAACTTTATGGGATTGATTTGTTCCCTCGAGCTGTTGCATATGTTATAAAAAAATGTCTTAAAATTGTTAGCGAATCCCTCTTATTGGTACTTTAAATGAATGAATGAATGAATGAATGAAAATCGTTTATTAGCATAGGCGTGCGCTTGCTCACCGTTAGACTCTACCGTGACTTCGAAAAGGTGTATGACGAGAAGAAGCCTATAAAAACTCAAAAAATAAGACAGTTAATAAATGAAAAGAGTTATAGAATCAATATATTTAAATAAACAAATTATTATAAAACTCTATTTAAAAGTCCTTATCTCATACTTTATCTCGAATACAAAGAATTGCGTAAAACATGTAAAACAAATTTTTAAAACAAAACAATCTAGTGAAGTTTGCCGCGTTAATTGTCCGCACTGACAGCCGCGTTGATCGTTGGCATTTGACCTGAGATTGTACACGACTTCCGTTTCACTACATTCTGAATTTAAACTTCAATTTGTGTATTGTTTTTCGCTGTTGTTAAGCTCTAGGGTCTATCCTATGCAGCTTTCGTAGTGACTTTTATATTTATTATTATTTAAATAACTTATTAATTATAAATGAGTGGTAATAAAATTATTTTCCCATATTAAACTTAAGATCGTAATATCTTTAAAAATCATATTAGATACCGTTACTAATAAAATTATAAACATTTGTTTTTAGATCTTTGTATATGTTGTTCCATAAGCAAATTGATTATCTACGGTTTATTATTTATAGAGGGAAGCTGTAATATTACTTCCGTTGAATAATATTACCTTAATTAAAAGTATTCGATCCAAGCCAGGTTAAATTAAAAAATATATTTTAGGCGCGTAATAGAAGTTCAAATTTGGAACACAAGAATAGCACGATTTAAAAAAAGAACGTAACATTTTTTTTTAATATAACCGCGAGGCTATGGACATTTTTAAAGTAGCTCAGAGTAATTGAAAAAGATCGTCTGTCCCCTCTTTCACACGCGCAACATATTCCTCTAATGACAATAACAGTACTAAAAACCATTATGCTGTGACTAAACAGTATATACGGTTTATAATACATTGATGTTTTGGTTTTGGTTCATTGATTGAGGCCAATCTTAAAACCATCAATGTATTTCGTTACGATATTTATAATTACAGTTTTTTAAATATAAACGTGAAATGATGGGGGTACCAAAAATGAATAAAAGAATCCATAAAATATTTCATTATTATTACTCCAACATAAATGTAAATGTTGTCCGCCATCTTGTCTGTGGTAAAAATCGGCCTTCGCGGTTTTATGCAATAGGAAGTGAGTTTTTTTTTTAAATTTACAAAGCACGAACATTGTTTTGCATGTTGCGAGTGTTAACGAACTGTTTTGCGTTGAATCAAGATGTCGTGTAATCACATTTTTTTTATTATTATGGATTTATTGCGATGATTGTTTTTTTTTAAGATTGTATGTAGAATTACAACTATCTACCTAAATGAGGGTAATATTGAAAATAGTCTAGGTTCGATCATATCTTTCTTTATCCATGCATAGTACAGAAACACAATTAATCCAGTGATATGCAAAACTGACAGAATGTAAACATAAATGCATTAGTACTGAGCGATGAGTAATTCCAACTCATTCGACACCTACTCCATCTGTCGGTCCATTCATGAAACACATTTTAATAAGCGATTTATTAAACACGTCTACGTATATGGCTTCTATTATTTTTAGAACGACATTCGACTCTAGTTTGATATGTGATCACCTAATCGTTACTTGAGTGCATTTTGTGCAGTAATAATTATTTACTAATATTATAAATGTGAATGTGAGTTTGTTTGTTACGTTTTCACGCAACAACTATTTAATTGATCATCATGAAATTTTGTACGCATATTTTTGGAGGTACTAGAAGTAACATAGGATACTTTTTATTAAAAAAAAATATTTTTTTACTATAGTTTCCAACTGACTATAGTTTCAGCTGTTTGGAATAATATTAATTCATTTCTATTGAAATTATCTCTGATACTTATTTAATGACTTAAATGAGAGCGAAGCCGCGGGTAAAAGCTAGTAAATAATAAATTTTAAATATAAGCGAATTATTTTAAAATAGTGACATTAAACTGGAAGTGACCCCCCATATTCAGATATGGGAAGAATATAAAAAAATTAAATAAATGTTTACCAAACACCTTTTTATTATTTATTTACGTTAATAACTGTACGCGTGCGTGCCCGGCGGAAGTGGGCAGCAAGTTCGATGCCCGGTCGCTCAGCCAGCAAGCGCTAGGTTCCGCTACATTCACACATTTACTATTTCGATAATAATTCACCATTGTTTTCTATGGGCTTTCAAATTACGTGCTACCACTTTCATTTACTAATAAAAATTACGAAATACATTTCCTCTTTTGAAGTTTCTCGCTTAATTATTTTAGGGATTAAAACAGCAATGTATAGGCCGGTTATCGTTTTGATCGGATACTAAAACTCATTGTTTATTTAAATCTAAATTGAAATCTAACAAAAAGTTACGATTTCTACTATTATTGTTGCATGTTACATATAACGTAATGTTTTCAAATAATTAAATTTAATTAGGAATTTAAAACGCAATAATATCATAATTACTAAATATTTTATATTTTTACAATCTTGTTATCTTATAACTTTAATAGAAATTGGCGCGAATTTTAAGAGTGCACATAAAAAATTTGGAACACGAAAAGTTAATTCGCGCGTTTTCCGCTAAAACGCGTATTTTAATTTTCGAAAATCGAATTCTTTCTTTAATCCAGCGGTTCTCAAACTTTTTTGGCGAAGGAAAAAGCCTTAATATAATTATAAAAAACTGATTTATATGTATTTATGAATAATCATATTGCAATGTAATATTACGTAATATTTAGATGTGACCTTATAATCTCCCTTTGGTAGGTATTTTTTGCAGTATTTTAGCCCTACACACTTTGAGAATGGTTGCTTTAATCAATCTTCGTATCAAAATCTCAAGTATTTTCACTAATAAATACTTATCTTAAATACTTATTTTGGTCTCGTGTTTACATTCCCACGTCGCCGATACGAGTCTCAAGAGCTACGTCGTCACTTGTCAATCAATTTGGGTCGTTACCAAAACGTAAAGTGAACCAGAAACTTTTTAAAGTAACGCTTTAAAGTAAACGCTTAAATTTTTAAACTTCGAAAATAAGGAACAAATAAATAGATACACATTATAAATATATCTATGTAACATGGTATGTATTGTGTGTAGTTCATATGTTTATCTATTTATAACTCCCGCTATTTCTCTTCTGCATTGCTCCACATCTAAAAGTTGGTTGCCTGGAAGAGATCGCTTCTTAGCGATAAGGCCGCCATCTCTTTACTCACTTACTTGTATTATTTTTTCTGTTTTACTAAGCAATAAATAAATAAATAAACAGATTGCGGGGTTTACAGTATAATTAGTTCTAAAAAAAACGCAAATTTTTTTTCAACTCTCCCACAACGGTCAAGTTTAGCAGTTCTAATCAAAGGAGAAAAAATATGACTCGCAAACAATATGTTCGGCCACATGTGCAGTTTAAATTGCCTAGTCATAAATTAAAGCGTAACGATTGAGACTACACTGTTGGTTTTTAGGGGTTAAGTTTTTCTCTACCGTGTCTAATGCGGTAATGGATAGGTGATTAGTTAATGTAAAGAGCATGTGTTCTATTTGGTTTGTAGCTATTGTGTTATATTCTTTTATAATGTCATCTGAATGGAAGGAAACCAACACGTGTTGCCAATTTAAAAATAAATACTATTTCGAAATTTAAAAAGATTTTTAAATTGAATATTGCCATCTTTCTGTCACGTTGGGGCAGTTTGAAGGCTATAAAAAACTAAAATGACCTACGTCTGTTCTGTCAATCTCATCAGGTCGGCATAGCAAAGGCATACGTTTTCTCTGTAATAGCAGTTGTAAATGTTATTTTTAAAAATAACCGAAAATTTTAAATAACTTAAACATCTGCTAAGGTGGCAATGCGTCCCTGTTTAGAAATCTCATTCAGACGAACCATTTGTCGAAATGTTCTGACAAGCACAAATTACCATAATTACGGTCTAATGTTTAATTTTAAACATTTCTAGTGTTGTTTTTAAAAGTTCTTCCTTACAGATTGACTCATTATTTTTTACGATAATTGTGATAAAATATATTTTAGGCTGTAGACGCTTTCCCTTTGCTTTCTTAAAATTACGAAAGGATTTCGTTTCAGGCTTTGGTTTCAAACTGTCACTGCCATTCAATAAGAGTAGTTCATAATCATGTTCTTCTGCGGAAGAGTCTATATTTTGAAAAATATTTTAGAGTATGTTTATGTTGCTAGCTCACAACATTCTTTTGAAACTTAAAAGAAATAAATCCCACGGCAAATAAAGGTTAACTAACTAATAAAGTCGATATATAAAATAACTAGATACCATAAAAAGAAACCTTCCAAAACAAATATGGTATAAAATATCGTTTAATTACTTCTCTAGATGAATTTCCCGCCTACACGTCGGCTGTTGCATCAGGGACACCTACGCTCTAACAGCAGACCTTGATCAAATACTTTGGTTAATTCTTTTTCGTGTATGTATTTGCATATTTAAATAACCAAATATTGTTAAAATAAAAAAATATAAAAAAAACAATATGTATGGGATCGAATCCCTTTGCCTTAAAATGGAAATCAAATAAGTTGGTAACACTGCATGGATTTTTGACATTTCATTCCATTAATTTTGAAAATGGAATCGGTATTTTTTAAAAGCAATCCGCTATGTGATTACCATGTACCCGAATATAGGTATTCAGAAATTTTATATTTTATATAAAAGATTATTTACTTTTTATCTCTGAATTAAAATTCAGTTTTTTTTTGTTATTTTATGTACAGGCTATGATTGACGAGTTTCTTGTGGTCTTCTTCTCGTCATACGCCTTTCCGAAGCCATTGTAGTCTAACGATGAGCAAGCGCACGCCTTTAGTGTCTATGCTAATAAACTATTTACATTTCATGTACCCTAACGTGTATCTTTTGAGGCCATAACATCGACTACAGCTTCAAATACTAAAATCACACTATATTGAAATCTAAGTCAATACTTGTATATAATTAATTAATATTTTTTGGGGCGCGGTCAGTGTGGGTGCGACCTTATTTTTTTTTCTAAATATGACATCTTGTCCACATTGATATCCTTTTATGGCGACATATGGATATTTAATTATTATATGTGTATATTTAATTTTTATTTGGGGTAGGTAGAGATATTGCAAAAATTTCATACGATGTAAGACAAGGTAATAAGTAAAACCACACTTGAAATTGGGGGGCTACTCAGGCATATTTGTAGTTTTGTGTCACTGCCAACAGCTCCGTAGCTTACGTGAAAAAGTCCGTAAAATATGCCCTGAGTAGCTTAGGTACTTACTTTACCTTAGATTAAGAACCCGTAAATGTTTCTGAGTAGGAAACGCTCGTATTTTCATCCGAACTTCGTGAGTAGCCTCCCGCTGCACCGTTACGTACCACATTTTACAACACTAAACAGTTGCCGTGGCTAAACCTCTAAACGTAATATTTACTAGTATAGAGAAGTCATGTTAAACGAATTCAGTGCAAAAGCTCGATTTCACATGATTTAATCGATTTGGTCGCGAATACTAATTCGTAATCGAATAAACAATTTGGAAAACATATTTGATAATTATTCAGTAGACGACAGTTCTTCTGTGTGGATTTCATTCGATTTTGTTTTCTAATTAGAATCATTTATAATTTGCAATAAATAAATCTGTCTGTGGTAACAGTTGTCTATGCTCATGGACCGCACTCTAGCTTAACATCAGGCGGAGTGTGGTCATATGCTGGGCTTTCAATAAAAAAAAAAGTAGTTCCCACTGTGCCGGCTTCGTTTCTAATCAAAGTAGAAGATAAATCACATAAAGATGGAGAGTTATGCTTTTTCAAACTCGGCGCAGACATTAGATGAAAGCGTTCTATGTAAAGTTTCATTAGTTGAAGGTAGTTTGACGTTTACCATTCACAGCCGACTAAATATAGATTTTTTAATGCTTTTTGAAGTTGCCTTTGAATAATATTGAAGGTGCTTCTAAAAAAATAAATTTGACGGTATTTACTAATTAGTAAAGATTATTTGCCTTTATGAGTTACAATGATTTTAAAAAAAGGAAAATCGATAAATTTCGTTTAAAAAAAATCTATAAATTTGTATTTTATTTATATTTATTTTTTGTTTTCTAATGATTAGAGGCGTAAATGTAAAGTAGCGGTTCTCAAACTTTTTTGGCGAAGGAAAAAGCCTTAATATAATTAAAAAAAACTGATTTATATGTATTTATGAATAATCATATTGCAATGTAATATAACGTAATATTTAGTTGGAATATTTAGATGTAACCTTATAATCTCCCTTTGGTAGGTATTTTTTGCAGTATTTTGACACACTTTGAGAATGGCTGGTGTACAGAAACGTCGCTTAGAACGTTCTGGAACAACACACAAACACGTGGTATTATTGACCGATGCGGGAGAGCTCATCGTGGTCCATCTTTTTAGAATGCGACACAAATAACATTCTATATTTGAAAATTTATGCTTACACGCATTGGTCTATGTTCGATTTAACACCTATACCATTATGACCTTTATTATTGCCGTTAATAAGGCTTATTATAGTGTGAATTTGGTGTTAAGATAAGTCGTTTTGTGTCGTAAGGTGATGCGGCAGGCCTGATGATGACCACATGCATCAAGCTGTAAATAGAATTGTTGCTCGCTGACATTCTACTGACGCGATGCAATGTTCTGTTTACAAACAATCTTGTTTACAATATTTCTCTTTAACCGCTTTTTTTAAATCATACACTCAGTATATACATTATTGATAATTAGGAATTATTTAATAAATAAAAAATTGTAGGACATTAAAAAAAGGTGTTTTTGTAGTGTTATCTAAAAGTAAACATACGTTAACTATGTAACAGTTAGCACACATCTGTGCGTTGCTCCCAGGAAGATAAAAACATTTTTGAATTCACTACACGTTCATTTAAATATTATTCATCGCACTAAACGGTGTTCTTTAACGTAATTTTTAGACAATTTGAAAAAAGAATATCATTTTAAAATAAGAAAAATTAGTTCCATTTTTAAACTGTACTTTGAATTTTAAATATAGATCGCGTGGAATTAACGGTTTTGTGTTTTTAAAAAAGGAACGCAAGTGTTCTAATTTTGAAATAAGGAATTAGTTTATTTTGCATTATGTGTTCCATATCCGCGAGTTTGGTGCGTTACCCCTGTATTATATTCGTAGTTTTGAAAGTTTATTTTTGATCACGTTGTCCTATTTAATCCGTGATGCTGCGGGCAGTGGCTCAATCAGTATGAATACCGCTGCTTCAGTTCATAGCCGTTTATTTTGTTATCAAAATGATTAAATATATTATTAATAAGATTAAAAAGGTAGTTTTAACTTTTTTAAATTCACGACTTAGGGGCGGGTAGATATTTATTGTGTAAAAGTACTAAGCAATTCTCAATATGATTGTTTTTTTTTGTTGTTACAGATATATCCGGACCCGGAGTCTGAAAAATCCATCATGGGTTCGGTGGTGTATTGTATACACCATAAAGAAGGATGTCAATGGTCAGACGAATTAAGAAAACTTAAGGTACATATTTTTGTAACCATTTTTCCGGCATAACTAACTGGATTCTCATAGACTTTAAGATGTTTATTTAAAAATACAAAAGTAACTGTTATTATATTTAAATTTATATTTGTTTTGACGAGCAAAAGCGCTCTATTGGAGTCCAATTGCTAAAAGTACATAAATTTATATTTGTTTTGACGAGCAAAAGCGCTCTATTGGAGTCCAATTGCTAAAAGTACATAAATTTATATTTGTTTTGACGAGCAAAAGCGCTCTATTGGAGTCCAATTGCTAAAAGTACATAAATTTATATTTGTTTTGACGAGCAAAAGCGCTCTATTGGAGTCCAATTGCTAAAAGTACATAAATTTATATTTGTTTTAACGAGCAAAAGCGCTCTATTGGAGTCCAATTGCTAAAAGTACATAAATTTATATTTGTTTTGACGAGCAAAAGCGCTCTATTGGAGTCCAATTGCTAAAAGTACATAAATTTATATTTGTTTTGACGAGCAAAAGCGCTCTATTGGAGTCCAATTGCTAAAAGTACATAAATTTATATTTGTTTTGACGAGCAAAAGCGCTCTATTGGAGTCCAATTGCTAAAAGTACATAAATTTATATTTGTTTTGACGAGCAAAAGCGCTATTGGAGTCCAATTGCTAAAAGTACATAAATTTATATTTGTTTTAACGAGCAAAAGCGCTCTATTGGAGTCCAATTGCTAAAAGTACATAAATTTATATTTGTTTTGACGAGCAAAAGCGCTCTATTGGAGTCCAATTGCTAAAAGTACATAAATTTATATTTGTTTTGACGAGCAAAAGCGCTCTATTGGAGTCCAATTGCTAAAAGTACATAAATTTATATTTGTTTTGACGAGCAAAAGCGCTCTATTGGAGTCCAATTGCTAAAAGTACATAAATTTATATTTGTTTTGACGAGCAAAAGCGCTCTATTGGAGTCCAATTGCTAAAAGTACATAAATTTAAAGAAAAATGCATTAATCTCAATGTAGTTTTGAAATGTTCTGTCTACCCGCATTTATCCTATTGTTAAATAACGCGATGAAGATATCCAGCAATTATAGACGTTGTTATTGAAAATAGAAATACGCAGTACAATTTAACAGAGTGATTTAGATTTTGTAGCACTACCCACATCTCTATTTTTGTTTATCTTCTTCTCATCTTTATGGCCGTTGATAATTTTATCTTTGTAATGTTTATTTACGTGTACAAGTGTGATGTACGTATTATATGAAACTTGATCGCGTAATTGTATCGCCTAGTACTTTGGTTATGATTCACCTACATCAGCCATTCTCAAAGTGTGTTCCGCGGAACCCTAGGGCTAAAATACTGCAAAAAATACCTACCAAAGGGAGATTATAAGGTTACATCTAAATATTCCAACTAAATATTACATTGCAATATGATTATTCATAAATATATATAAATCAGTTTTTTTATAATTATATTAAGGCTTTATCCTTCGCCAAAAAAGTTTGAGAACCGCTGCACTAAAATAATAACTATATAGTTAGTCGTTTTATTTTCTACCCCGAAACTAAAACCTGTCTAGTGTCTGCACCCGTTCTAGTATTAAATTTTAATTATAACTCCCTCTATTTTTCAGGCGCATCTGAACACTTGCAAACACGATGCAGTTTCGTGTGCAGCACAATGCGGCGCGATGATCCCCCAAGTCTTGATGCAGGATCATCTCAGATACACTTGCCCGCGACGTCGTGCTAATTGTGAACATTGCGCCAAGGAGTTCTCTGGAAGCGCCCTCGAGGTAAGAGGAAATACCTTTGTATAATAGACTCAATGAGAATTGGCTCAAAAACTACTGGACCGTTTTAAAAAATCTTTCATCATTTGAATGCTACATTATCACTGATCAATATAGGTTATATAAATTACAGGAAAAAAATAAGGATCCTTACTAAAACTACAATAATGTAACCCAAGGTTGCTAAAAATCGCCATAAAATGTCTTTCATCGTTTTTTCTAATTCTAAATGTGTAAAAAATTAATGTCTACCCGTGCGAGGTCAGGATGGGGCGTTAGTTAATAATAATCAAAGATCTTCACTTTTTAAGTTGTTATTTTCTAATATAATATATTCTCAAAAATCATATTACACGCAAGATGAATATCTTACTGATAAAAAAGCTTTGACATAATCTATGTCATTTTATGTTTATCCTTAGGTATACAATAGGATGACAATGCCTCTATACAGCAGCTATTCTTCTACATCATAGTAGATTTATAATATATTATTATGACATTAGTATTTAAGTGGACAATGCCAGTATACAGCAGATAAATCAAATTGATTTGATTGATATTTATTGAATTAATACATTTATATTTGCATTTGTATTGACGAGTAAAAGCACTCTATTGGAGCCCATTTACTAAAAGTAAATAAATTTAAAAAATTACAAATATTTAATGTAGTTCATACTATAATAGGAACATCAAGGCAACTGTGGTCATGAGCCTGTGTACTGCGAGAACAAGTGTGGGGCCAAAGTGCAGCGCAGACATACAGCGCAGCACATGCAGCAGCATTGCAGCAAACGCATGGTGCCTTGCAGACACTGCGGGCAGAGATATACGCAGGTAGATATTTCGTGTTGCAATTTTACAGGTGCACAATAGTTCCTATGTATAATACTAGATGGAGCCACTGTCGTTTAAGATCACGGATGGTCAACCGCGTTTATAAATCGCTTTTTTCTGATTGAACACAAAAGCCAGGGCTTCACCCAGGTCTAGTCTCAATCACGTCCTTTCGGCAATATTGGTCCAGTCGCTTCATGACTGTTCCACCCTATTCCGCTCCGCTGTAACAGCCGCAAGGCTAACAGCAGTAATCCTGAAAAAAAAACCCAGTAGTTTCATTGCACAAAAACAAGTGCGTAAACAACAGGAGAGCTATTTAAAGTTGTTATTGTACATAGTTTATTAATATAGATAATTCGTTGTATTGAGTATCTCAGAAATCATTGAGAAAATATTTTTTCTTTTCTTCATGAGATGGAGAATTATATTTTGAGGTTATTTCAACAAAAAAAAAAACCAACTATATTAGTTCAAAATAGGACTCAGCAATATATTTATAAATAAATTGTATAATTGTTTCCATCGAGAGACATACATTCTGTATCATAGAAGATGAATTTATTCTTTATTTACGGTTTTTTCATCGGTACAAACAGCTACTTAAACCGTCAATATGAAGGTATCTACTAAATAAGTAAATTTTCCATTCTCTCGCAGGATACAGTGATAGCTCATGGCACATCATGCTCCCGCGCACCTATACCGTGCCCTCAGAGATGCGGTGCAGGCGCCGGGGCTGGAGGAGTACCTAGAGATGAGCTGGACTTACATCTGAGAGATCATTGTCAAGCTTCCGGACATAGCTGCTCCTACAGAGATGCTGGATGCAGATTTAAGGTGAGCATAGTGGGGACGACTGCGAGCTATTAACCCTTTGCACTCGGCTGTCCCCTCTGAGGGGGCATGACAGTTTGTTAGCGATTACGGACAATGAAATTATTCCACCGCAATTTTTTTAAGAAACACGTGTTCTCTTGTACTTTTCTGTTCAAATGGCACAAAAAACGAATCGAAATATGATACAATTAACAAGATGCATGATAAATAAATCAACCGTTTTACACGTTTTCGTTAAAAAGTGGCGTCGAGTTGCTGGTAGGTAACGTTCGAAACGGTGCCGAGTGCAAAGGGTTAAATTTAACCTATTTTCATATTTCTTGTGGGTAGATACATAAAATATTTGACGGTAATAAATTTCTTTATTATTTCCAGGGAACTCGACAAGCCCTGGATCGTCATACAGAAGAGAGTTGTCAACAACACTTAGCCCTTGTGTCAGCCCTTACTATACGCCAAGCGAGACAAGTAGAGTCCCTAAGAGCAGCGGTCGCAAGACTCAGTATAAACAGTACCGGCGCATTAGTATGGAGAATCACTGACTGGGCATCCAAGATGGCCGAAGCCAAGTGCAAAGATGGCGTCGAATTGATATCACCTACGTTTTATACAAGCCAATACGGATATAAATTGCAGGTAATTTCATTTATTACTAACTAGCTTTTACCCGTGGCTTCGCTCGCATTTAAGTCATTAAATAAGTGTCAGAGATCATTTCAATAGAACTATATTCAATATTTTACTATAGTCAATTGGAAACTATAGTAAAAAATATTTTTAAATAAAAAGTATCCTATGTTACTTGTAGTACCTCCAAAAATATGTGTACAAAGTTTCATGATGATCGTTTAAGTAGTTTTGCGTGAAAACGTAACAAACAAACTAATTCACATTTATAATATTAGTGGGGATGTAACAAAAGTCTCGTGAAGTCGCTAGATGGCGCTGCTTAATTTTGTATCTCACAACCTGTTATTTATTACCTATAAGTTATTAATAAGTATTATAATTAATTCCAGGCGTCATTATTCCTAAACGGCAATGGAGCTGGTGAATCTACCCACATGTCGGTCTACATTAAAATTTTACCAGGAGAATACGACGCATTGTTGCGTTGGCCGTTCGCTCATACCGTATCTTTCACACTCTTCGACCAAAGCTCGAGTCCAGATCGTGCCTGTAACATCGCAGAGAGCTTCGTCCCGGACCCAACGTGGAAGAACTTCCAAAGGCCGAGCAAGGAACCCGACGCGCTAGGATTCGGATTTCCGAGGTTCGTCTCCCATGAGATGCTGAAAAAGAGGAATTTTGTTAAAGATGACGTCATGTTTTTGAGAGTCAAAGTTGATCCTAGTAAGATTGTCGCTGTATAAGGGTTTTTTTGTCTCTTTCTAACTTAAAGCCACACGAATGTCAGCCATCTCGTAACATTGGTCAGTCTGCACAAAACAGTGGGCTTATCACGAATTTTAGTCTGGCTTTCGAACCGAGTTCGCTTCAAGCGATTTGTATGGAAATTTGAGCAGCGCCACCGCGTGCGGATTTGGAACTACAATATTTTAGATACTTTTTGTTAATTTTCGAACGTCTCGATCTTTCGTTCATTTGATAGATTGCTGGTGCTCGTTAGTCGTTAGTAAAAATTCATGATCCCGATTGCTAACGGATCCGTTTTACTTGTGACAGCTCGATTCGAAAGCCAGACTAAATTCGTGATAAGCCCACAGAACCTAATATAGTCATTGTTATTTAGTATTAAGTTATTTAAAGTCATAAATATTAAACTTAGGTTTTTAGTTATAAGGGAACACTCGTTCTACTTGTGTGTTTACTGTATTATTTAGCTGCTTTGTATGTAGATTGTAGTGTTTAGCTGCGCATGCGCACCGTTGTTATCCTTTCACTAAAGATCTCTTGTTTCATTGCCGTAACAAGAACATGACGTACTAAGCATGTTTTGCTAATAATTTAGCTTATATTCCATTATTGTTTTACGCAATTTTGTGCCATAAAATCACACATTTTTATAGTATTTGCTGCAAAAATCGTGTGTTTATTAATTAACTAATTCACGCATCGTTTTTATTGCCTTATTGCAAGAGTGAAGGCTTTATTAAAATGATTTGAATTGTTCAATTATTTGTTCGTGTAAAGGGCGGAGTATTGAAAATTAGACGTGACAAGAGTTAAAATGTACAATGGAGCAAAGTATTGGTTAACCACCCGAGATGATTAGAAATTCTTTTATGTTTGTAAATAGTGGTTTCAGAGTTATTTTTTTATTAGAAGCAAAATTTAAGATTGGCTTAATTTAGAATACTGGATTTTTACGGTTAAATTGTTCGATTGTACTTACGATTCCCGCCCTTTAGCGAACGGATTAAGTCAAATAAACGCTTTTCCTTCATAAAACATGTTCTAGTAAGTTATATCGGCTGATCTTTGTACATAATTCTCTGTTTAATAGTCGTTTAGTGCGTATATGATTGTTTA
This sequence comes from Tineola bisselliella, assembly GCA_028551675.1. Taxonomy (NCBI): domain Eukaryota; kingdom Metazoa; phylum Arthropoda; class Insecta; order Lepidoptera; family Tineidae; genus Tineola; species Tineola bisselliella. The sequence continues at coordinate 418,997 of JAPWLS010001813.1, read as the reverse complement.
ATGCTGGAGACAAGCCAAAGCTTTGGTTCTATACTTTGCGAATAAACACGTTGTATATTTCTTACGCGAAGTATATAGCAATACGGCCTAGCTGTGTAAATATAAAATAAGGTTTAAGACATTTATTTCCTCAAAAATAATTACATAAATTCACTTAATTGAGATAAAAAAAAATATAAATAAACATAACGTACATAGACTAAATATATCTTATTATACTAGAATATTGACAACACCATCACAAGGCACTCAAACCCATTATATGTTTTTTTAAATTCATATTTAAATTTGATAATATTTTTAATATTAGTTATAATAATCGGCTCCTTCCACCATAACACTTCTTTTTCCATAGCCACTTCTAGCTCCCAGGATTTTTATCTGATCTTTATTTCGTGTGTTGAATTTGTGTTTTTTTTTATAAATGTGAGATGCCATGATTATTCTAAACAATATCGCTGGGTTCTGTGGGCTTATCACGAATTTTAGTCTGGCTTTTGAACCGAGTTCGCTTCAAGCGATTTGTATGGAAATTTGAGCAGCGCCACCGCGTGCGGATTTGGAACTACAATATTTTAGATACTTTTGTTAATTTTCGAACGTCTCGATCTTTCGTTCATTTGATAGATTGCTGGTGCTCGTTAGTCGTTAGTAAAAATTCATGATCCCGATTGCTAACGGATCCGTTTTACTTGTGACAGCTCGATTCGAAAGCCAGACTAAATTCGTGATAAACCCACTGTTAATATAATTGTAACCAATAGTTTAGTTTTTGAAATACTAGCCCTAGATCTACACAAACTATGGACACTATTTTAAATAGCTCCATAAAGGATCCAGCGATATGTATGTCAAAATTAGTTAATCATATATCGAAGTTAAGTAATTTAAAAGATATAGGCTCGCATTCAGGAATAACACTTGATCGTAGATAGATCTGTGATCACCTGATCATTACTTAAATGTATTTTATTCAATTTGATACAATCAAAATTATGTACTAATAAATAATAAATCTTTAAACACGGCAACCATTAGACAGTAATCAAAATAAAATAGTAATATATCAAATATCCAGTTTAACGCTAGGTCAATATGACGCATATCGTAGAGATAGGATACCACATAGACAAGTTCAGTAATTCAACACTTTTAAAGAAAATAGACTTCAATATATATTTCCCTCGATCAATGAATAAAAGTCATATAAAGAGATAAAATAAAAATTTAAACAGTTTTTGGTAATTCTCTGATAAAAGTCAAAATGCGTCAAATTGACGCGTCCCGTAAACCTAGTGTTAAACATTAATTTGCATTTTTTTCTTTTTGTTATCCATATATTAACAAGTAACGATTGAAACGATTTCTTATAAATGCGTGTAACAGAACGTAATGACAGCTAGGTGACAGTAGATTAATATCATTGGTCAAAAATCACGTTAATAACTTTGAAGCGTGTGATTGGTCTATTTTGTTTCGAACACTTAAGTGACATTTGAAGTTTTGAACTCTACTCAGTGAATCTATACTTGAACGTTATTTCTGGATACGGGTTTAGTATTTGCTTTCATAAATATATATGTCAGAAATCTGTATTGCACAAATACAGTCGACTATTTGTCAAATTAATTACATAGAGTATCATATAATTGGTTGTTTCAGGCATTACTTTGTGCAAATCCATTTTAAAGAAAATTATTTTGCTTATAATTCCCGCTACAACATTCAATAACTTGTCTCCACGCGTTTCGCCACTTCACGTATCATGATGAAGTGAAGTGGCGAAACGCGTGGAGACAAGTTATTGAATGTTGTAGCGGGAATTATAAGCAAAATAATTTTAAATATTTTTTTTACATAGAGTATCGTCACATCTCTTAAGTGTATATTCGAGTAACCGATCTCGGTATGAATGCTTTCGTCTTTTGTATCATGTAATATAAACATTCCAAATTTTGTTTGTAAGCGATGACTATTATCTGTCAAATGAAAGAAAACCCGTACTGATTTGTATATAAGTTATTTGGTGTTTAGAATTTTATAAGAAATACTTTAAAATTGGGATTGACTCGTGGAACGGCTATCCTGGAATGGACCAGTCTGTCGATAGCTCAAGTCACTTCCAAAACCTTTATAATTTCTTCAATTAAAAAAAAAAAACATTAGTGTATAGTTAATGCACAATATTTATTTTATTTTACAAATATTACAATAAAAGTATCTAGATTTAAGTGAAGCAATTTAGTGTTTAAAATAACAAACTGTACATGACCTAGTGTTTAAGATAAAATTATATTTTTCTCGAAAATAATCACAGTTTTATTTGTATTTTTCCTATTATATTTAGATTTGTTTTTGTGATAATTTCAGCTATAGTCCAATCTCGAGTTTGTAATGGTTTTGACATTTTGTAAAATGTTGCCAATGATAAAAATATACGTTACTTATGAACTCTTACACTTTTTAAAAATGACATAAAAACATAATATTTTAAAACAATTTTTTGACCTAAAGCATATCTTTTTTTAAGTTTCATTACATTTAAAAAAAAATTTTTTTTTACTTTTATTTAGCCTTCTGTCCCAGGGGGGTTACTCAGGGTTATCCGAAGTTTCGTGATACGGCCGTCACCTCTGTAGCTTACGTGAATTTTGACACATAAGCCCGTAAAAATTCCTGTCGAATAACTGTAAAATAAGCATTGTGTCAAATCCGTAATTTCGTGAATAATTACGTAAGTGTTCCTGAGTAGGAAACGTCCGTATTTTCGCCCGAAGTGCGCCTGAGTAGCCCCCCAGGTTTGGTTCTCAATCAGAACAAATATAAACTACAGAACATGGAGACCTGAATACCAGGTTAAAGAAGGTCTAGTTCCCCAAAAGCAGCAGTTCTTAGTAAAGAATGCATGCTTCTCATTTTATATACTAATTAATCATATTAAAATACATAACCTTACAACTACGATTTAAAAAAAATCACAAATGAAAAACAAATTTTTACAATATGCCTCTTCATAAATGCTGTGAGCTTCCCGATTGGCTGAAAGACGACGAATTTAAGGTGTCTTGTACTGTTTTCTTTGTCATCTGAAAATGTATACAAAAATATAGATAACTTTAGAGTAAGCATGTGTGTTGGGATTTCTGCTAGATGGTTCATCGGCAGCTGCCTCTCTTTTAATTTTAAGTTTTGTAGATTTAGGTAAGGCACGATGGAGCTGTCTAGTCAGGTAAAAGCCCCAATTTAAATAAATAGGGTAAGTATGGATTTCATTTGGTAACTAATTTCTTCATAGAACAATGAGAGTTGAGGACCCCGATCTGCTCCATTTTTAGTTAAAATGCGTGATTCTTCTATCAAGTTAACCCTCCGTCGGGCGCGACCGATCTCACAGGCACAGCAATTACAGGTTCTATGAAGTCTTTTAGTTTTTAGTCTGATTTAAAGGGGAAACAAATTTTATTTATTACTTTTGTATAAAATTTATTTCTAAGCATTCCAATTGATTTTGATTTTCATCTTAGATTTAATTAGAAAAAATTTAGTCATCAATTTTCTCAGTTCATTAAATTCATAGTTATCATGCTGGTCTACAACTTAACTAAGCTCATGTGATATTTAAAAAAAACAGTATTATATTAAAAATATATACCATATGCATTTTAAAAAGTTCATCCATAGCTTGAGGCAACATAGGCTTCACCGAGTTAATCTCCATCATAGTCAAATGGTCAAGTCTTCCGTAACTGCCTCCGGACTTCATCAGGGCATCCATTGATGTCCGCAGTTTAGACATTCGTATATCCCAAATATCTTTAATTATAGTCTTTATTTCGTCAGCTCGTGGAATGTCTTCGGAAGCCAAGTTTAGCACGAGTTTAGCCTCCACCATGTAGTGGTCGTTTGGCATTTTTGTGAAGAACCTGATGAAAAACATTTTACGACTAGTTATACAGGTTTCCTTTGATTAGAGGTTACAATTACATATTGTTTAGTATAAAACCCAGTATTCTAACCTTGATTTCTTTTCTTCTTCTTTTATATTTTCTAAAATTTCCATATCCATCCAATCTGGCGCAACCATACGACACTTCTGCTTCTGTTTCAACATTACAGCAAGCCACAAAGGAACATTAATCGGTAGACCAGCCCGAAACGGGCCGAACTCACCACAAATCAAATAGATTTTATCATAACTAAAATTCGGTATAACACTAATTATTCTATTTTCCCCAAGAAACTCAACTTCGTAAGGATCCATTTTTGTACATATATATTGAAAAAAAAGTAAATAAAAATAAAAGTAAGCAATCACAGACACATTTTTCGCGGTAAAATAAACTACATTTTAGTTCGTAGCTGTCAACTGTCATATTGATATTTAAAATATGTGGACAGCGCCATCTATGTGTGAGTGACAGAACTATTACAAACTATACTAGTTAGTTAAGGATTGTTTTAACTAGATGGTATTCATAATTTACAAATTTCAATTTATAACAGTGGTTTTATTTTAAATATTTTTTAGATTCCATGTCGTTAATATAGGTATATTTAACACATGTATCGTAATTTTAGTTTAGAAGTATAACTAATAATGATTAAGATAAACTAATCTCTACTTTAACTGAAAACAGTTTAAATGTTCAATCCATCTGACCTGTAATATACCTAATCAAACCTAAAAAACTTAATTATCTGATTTGGATAATTCGAATTATACATACAGATACAGATGCTATAGCGTGCGGGTAAGACCGCGGGTATTTGCTAGTTACATATTATTTTAGACCGCTGCCCCACACTGAACCCATGGCTGGCTACGCCAATGGTTAATTTACAGGTTAAAATAAACGCGCGATCGTTGAGGCAAAGAAAATTGTCTTTTTAAGTAATAAACATTAGTCCGGATGCACCCACCCGTGGCTTAAACTGCGCTTAAAGCATGCCTCAAGTATCATAACTTATTATCATGTTGGCAAGAACGCTAATTACTCCCCAGTAGGCAATTCACTCGAATTAAGGGAATGTTTTAAACGATTTCGCATAGTAACTCTTAAATGATAGGTGTTCACAATCTTTTTTGTTAATTAACAAAAACACGATTAATTTTGAGTTAAAATATATGAATCTATTGTTATATTATAAATAATTTTAAATTAAATCAAAGATTAAACTATATTCATAATAATAATTAAGATTTTTGTTGTTTTTTTTACTAATAGTCATATGAAATGATAAGTGTGAAGAAAATTATATGTGATGAAAATTTTAAAACCAAATGTTTCTAACTCCTTACAATTCTCAAATCTGAGATATGGTTTGGTATAAGTTTCTCAAAGTTTTCTTACAAATGGCAGAGGCCAATTGTAATTATAATAATTTTAAAAAACGTTAAGCCTTTTATCTACAATCTATAGTGAATTTGAATTTTTTTTTTTTACGACATATTTTTTTATTTTAAATTCTTTTGAGGCTTTTGGGCGGACAGTAGTAAGTCGCTTAGTTTAAATTATTTAAATAATCTTTGCGAAAATAAAAAAAAAGTGTAAAATTACTCAAAAATATCTTTATCTAAATATCCGAAAATATACCCATAAAATAAAAAAAAATACTAGTTTCCATTTTCAAAAATGAAACATAGGAATTAATTATGCAATTTCATATGCCAAATATCATTGGAAAGAAAAATTATTTTCAAAACAGGCGAACGCAATAAACACGTTACAACATCGAATCATTTGTGTCCAATTTTCTCTGCACATCCCAACTTTGATCGAAGTCCGTTAATGTCCAACAAACACACTATCAACTACACACAACTTTCTACCAACACCAAAAAGAAAACTCGCTTTTATACCTAACAGAATAAAGCTAAAAATAAATGTATACAATTTTTAAATGTATAACTATATTGCGATAGGTTTGGGACGTGACTTGACGTAGAATAATATCGATATGACGTAAATATCTAAGGGGTAGCTATTAAGGGTAGATAGGGGTGTATAAATATATGAAATTACAGATACATCGTTATATTTAATGATAAGGTTCAAGGGAGATTTTGAGTTATCATTATTTTTATAGTATTCCGACATGTGACCACGTGACCACGTGACACCATCAACCGCTCTTAATCCCTACTAATATTATAAATGTGAATGTGAGTTTGTTTGTTACGTTTTCACGCAACAACTACTTAACCGATCATCATGAAACCTTGTACACATATTTTTGGAGGTACTAGAAGTAACATAGGATACTTTTTATTTAAAAAAATATTATTTTTGACTATAGTTTCCAATTGACTATAATCATTCATATAACATTTGTTGTTGTAATTCAATAAAGCATATTTTAAATTTTAGAAACATCATTGTATGTAGTAATTTTTAAAAATTAATAATCCCAAACAAACAAGAAAAAATAGTTATCATATTGATTCATTTCTATTGAAATGATCTCTGATACTTATTTAATGACTTAAATGCGAGCGAAGCTGCGGATAAAAGCTAGTATGAAATAATATACGACGCTCGAGTAATGATATCTATTTGAAAATTTTCTAAAATTCGCACTTGAGCATAGTTCACTTTTTTGTTTCAGAATAATCAACACACTTATGCACAGTTTCTAACACGAGCAGTGATAAGATGACTGCCATAACATATTAAAAAGTAAACTGTCAACTGTCACTTGTCATCGATCTTTTATTTGCATTCGTATATTATTTATTGCGGAGTTTCTTTTTGACATGAGTGTTTAGAAATACTTATGTGAAATAATAGTGTAGATTAAAATAGTTTAAAAATATAATTATCACAATGCATTGTGGCAATAAAAAGAACAAAAATAAACAAGAAAGATGACACTGACAGAATAAACGTCAAAACCTCAAATCTTCTTAAATAAGTATCTTCGGCCTGTAGAATCGACCGCCACAAGTGTTTACGTGTGAATTAAAATTTTATAATTTCTTATTGGGTTCCTCCTCGAATATTCGACATTGGCAAATTGAATGATTACAGTGGGCTTATCACGAATTTAGTCTGGCTTTCGAATCGAGCTGTCACAAGTAAAACATATCCGTTAGCAATCGGGATTATGAATTTTTACTAACGACTAACGAGCACCAGCAATCTATCAAATGAACGAAAGATCGAGACGTTCGAAAATTAACAAAAAGTATCTAAAATATTGTAGTTCCAAATCCGCACGCGGTGGCGCTGCTCAAATTTCCATACAAATCGCTTGAAGCGAACTCGGTTCGAAAGCCAGACTAAAATTCGTGATAAGCCCACAGTTCAGACTACGTTCGAGCCTCGTTTCTGAATATGAGCTCAAGTCAGTTAATAATAATAATAATAATATTTTGTTAGTGGTTGCTAAAATAGGTTTGTAACTAGATTATCACATGACCTGATTTTTATTCATGTGTTCGCCCCCAGGGAGGCCACCGTGAAGGTAACAAACTGTACCTAATTAAACCTAATGTTGCCAGGATTTGTGCGTAAACTTAACGACGGCATTTTTTCCGCTGGCAATTTCTCATTTGTAATGTTAACATTTTTTATTCTGACTAGTGGTGATTATTCGTGTCTTTCAAGATTATCATTAATTTTGCTTTTATTTTGATGGTCGTAATTAGGTAGGTATATTATAGTTTTAATTTAAGAAATAATAATTAATACATAATTCATATTGTATTTGAGATTTTGGAACAAATATATATATTTACTTTTAGTAAATGGGCTCCAATAGAGCGCTTTTACTCGTCAATACAAATATAAATGAAACAAATTATTATCAATTTGATTTAGCTGTTGTATACTGGCATTGTTCACTTACATACTAATCTCATAATAATATATTATAACTCTACTATGACGTAGAAGAATAGCTGCTTGTCATTATATAGGTGACCAACAAAATGTTAAAACAATAAACTTCATTGTCCTAGTAGTTTTGGGACAACCTGTATATACATTTAGTTATGGCAAGTTATTTAAAGTGTCTTATATGTAAAATTAAATTTATTATATAAATATATATTACCAATCTATACTAATATTATAAAGAGGAAAGATTTGTATTTTTGTATGTTTGTAACGAATTGGCTCAAAAAGTACTGGACCGATTTCTAAAATTAATTCACCATTTGAATGCTACATTATCACCGATCAATATAGGCTATATAAATTACAAAAAAAAATTGGCAGAGAGGTGGTTAGTAGACAATTTATGGCATTTTCTGTCGATTGAAATGTGAAACATCATTAAACTTCATAGTACTTTACATCTTCATTACTACGCGAACAAAGTCGCTGGCAACAGCTAGTATAATAATAAAAAAACACTGATAGCAAAGTTTCGTAAACATAGCATCCGAACAAACTTTACATCACCATAAACAAAAACACGGAGCGCCTCGCTTTCAGTCACCCCTCACGCTCAGATTTCATTATCATAAAGAACTCAAACCTTAAAACTGGGGAGAGGGGTGAGCGGGGAAGCCAGCGGAGTAAAAGTGTCTGTGACGTATCCCCGGAGTGGGTCTGGGGTCTCAGCAGAGCGTCGAAACTCGCCGTAAATCGTCATAAAACTGTCGAGAGCCATGATGTGACGCTGCCCGGGGGTAATTAAAGTACAATTTATAGTTTTGCGCACTTGCCCCCTTGTGCCGAGACGCCCGACTCACCCCTTAGACGTCGAAGCATAAGGTTTTGTTACATTTTCCCCATCTGTCACGTGATCTTTATTTATTTATTTACTTATTTCTGACAAATTCAAATGTTTTTATTGCAATTATATTAATTAAGATGTCATAAATTCAGTGTCAATGTGACACCCGGTCAGGGCACAGTAATATCAATATCAATTAATTACTAAAAAAATAGTAATAATAATAAAATTAAAAAATTAATTATTTAGTTTCATTTACTGTTTCAAATCTTTGAAGTACTCGTCAATTGAATAGAAGCATTGATTATTATGATACAATTATATGTATATTAAAAAATATGTAAACTATATTACAGGGAATATAAAAAATCTCGATTAATTCGGGTTTTTGTAAAGTTGAAATAACAATAAACAAATTTTGTAAGCGTGCGATTGTGAAGCCAATTGCAAGTGTCAATACAGCTTACAGAATGAATGTTTATCGGCACTAAAGGCCGGAACAGACGTCCGGAGCAACATAAAATCAAATAAGCAGTTATCCCGCAGTCTACATCACAATCAACTTTAACTGTGCATTTGACAACTACCCCCGCTTTACACGTGGCATCGTAGACGGTATCGTCTTGACTGACGGACTAGTATGCATTCAAATCGGTTACTTTAGCTCCGGTGGGGGATCCCCCTCCTCTCTGCATAAACAGTGTTCTTCCGCGCCGTTTCCGTTTCGTTGCCAATTTGGTTAAAATTTGTTGCGCTTCGTGTGGCTGTGAGCGGCCTCAGTAAACGTTTTGAATTAAATTGCATTTAATTTACACTATACAATGGAAGAGCGTGTGCGTTGTCACGTGACGAAGGATTTTTAACGAGAATAACACTACAATTGTGCTCCTTGGTATTATAATTTGTTTTTGTAATATGAAATTTAAAAATACTCTTCATCACGAATTTTAGTCTGGCTTTCGAACCGAGTTCGCTTCAAGCGATTTGTATGGAAATTTGAGCAGCGCCACTCGAGCGTGCAGATTTGGAACTACAATATTTTAGATACTTTTTGTTAATTTTCGAACGTCTCGGTCTTTCGTTCATTTGATAGATTGCTGGTGCTCGTTAGTCGTTAGTAAAAATTCATGATCCCGATTGCTAACGGATCCGTTTTACTTGTGACAGCTCGATTCGAAAGCCAGACTAAATTCCTGATAAGCCCAATGTTAACTAAATACAGTGCAACCTTGATATAACGATACTGAAGGGAATCAGAAATTAATTCGTTATATCAAGTAATTTGTTACAATGAGGTTAGGTTGGTCTACGATTCTTTTTAACAGGTTTTAAAAAAATATTAATCTCAGCTTTACGTAGGTACTAATCTGCTTTCCCTGTTATAGCGAACGATTTCGTTAAATAGAGGTAAATAATACTTACTTTTTATATTTTGTAAAGATTGAAAATTCGTTATAACAAATGTATTCATAATGTAAAGGTATATTTTGCATTAGCTCTTGCGGGCAGTTCTAGGGGATTTTTTTTGGTTTGGCTGCATTGGTAATGGTTATTTGGTTAAAAAATTGTTTCTGAAGATATTAAACATATCTAAAGTGTGTCCTAAAAAAAAATCATGTATTTATTATTTCCACCTACCATCTCACGTCCTACCTAAATAAAACAATTACATTAGCGATGGCTGAGAAACACTTGCGTGCAAAATTATTTCCCCTTCGCCTAATGATATATGTGGTGTGATATGAACTCAATATTTTTCTGATAGATGACTCTGGGGTAGCACATTAATGACTAGACAAAGGCAATAAAAACTTAAACCCATCTGATATGACGTTATAGGCTAAATTTATGTAAGTTACTTCGCAACGAGATGGGGAGCTCGGTGGCCGATTAGGGAATGAAATTGAATCGAAATCAAAACGTTTTCTGATTGCAAATTTAATTTTAATTCAGTATTTCACAATTCTTTTTTGGCAAATTTCGTTATAATAGGATAATAAAACATATTAACACTAGAACTACGAGCCGGTCAATATGACCTATTTTTACCAACCGGTCAAAATGACCGGATGACTTGTGCGTGCAAAGTATTAAATATAATTCAATAAATTGATTGTAGAATTGTAAATAATAGAATCGTTTACAAAAAATAACGAGTAGGGTTGTATATAAAAGTCTTGTGAAGAATTTTTGAAACCGGTCATATTGACCGGTTAGTAGTTCTAGTGTTAAATATTAAATTAGAATGTATTAAAAAGATATAAAATCCAATATGATTCGTCGTTGAAATAAAATCGAATTGTAATCGTATTGAAATCAAACAGAATATCACTATTTGTGATATAAAAGGTTTAATGTTTTTAATGCATACTATTGTTTATGAGTTATTCGACAGAGTTAATGTGCTTCTTTAGTACATTCGAAGCAGGCTTATGTTTTTATGTGGCGTCTGGCCTTCTGATATGATTGACTCGGGGTTGAAAAGAGGGCGTTGCTAACGATATTAAAAAGCCCCTCGAATGTGCCGTTTCTTTGAATTTATATTGTTTTTCTTGGATTCTAATTCCGTTACATTGTTTGTGAATATAAATATTATTGCTACTTTCACTTCATTCACGTTATTTGAAAATGTTTAATACAAACATTAGAAACAATAAGAATCGTCTCATTTACATGAAAATTATAACAGAAATTTTCATAAAACCAATTCATGATATCTTTCAGGGAGCTGTTAGCTGAAAATTTACTGAATTAAGTACACACGCGTCGGCTATAGCTGGCGTGGTGGCAATTAGAACTGTAAATTCATTTTATAACCGACAGATGGCGCTAAATGCTTAGCGTTTGTCCTCCGTGTATTCATAGCGTAGGTGCGGCCCATCATTTTTGTTATGTAGTGTAATAAGATTTGTTATTATGTGAATAAATAAATTCTTTATTTCATAAAAAATTGCACTAACCTTTGTCGGTGTGAGTGGTGATATTTGGTGCAATGTGAAGAAATTAATAACTAAATATACACAATACATACATATTTATGAAGAAAAGTTATAAATAAATTAAATAAATAAAAGAATTAAGATAAATGTTTATTTACTTATATTTATATTACTTCTTCTTTGATATTTTTTTTTAGATTAGTAGGAAATTAATTCAACGTAAGCGCTTCTTTGTAATAAAAAAACAAAATTCCTTCCAAATACAAAATATATATTTTTTAAATTTTAATTTAATTAATTGCAATAAAACACTTGTAAATGCAGAACAAAGAGTACAAATAAAAGCTTAAAACCTAATTCGATAAATGTACAAGCAATTAGAAAAATACTTATTTGTAAATTATTCCAGAAGTGTAGTACCCTACTTACAAAAATGGCCCAATCTAATTTAAATAAACGAAATAAGGGAAAACATCTATAAATTCGACGTCTAATTAGCAATTTGCAATCACGTGGCGATGCAAACCCAAAACAATTTAAGGCCTAACTATACGGGACGACGCGTCTCTCAATTCAAAAAAAAATAAATTCTTTTGTTTTTCTTAAATTTTCTATTACAGATTTAGTAGCCTTTAAATATGCCGCTTTAGATATTTGTCTGGATTTTTCGCCTTCCTTAGATCAGTGGGCTTATCACGAATTTTAGTCTGGCTTTCGAACCGAGTTCGCTTCAAGCGATTTGTATGGAAATTTGAGCAGCGCCACCGCGTGCGGATTTGGAACTACAATATTTTAGATACTTTTTGTTAATTTTCGAACTTCTCGATCTTTCGTTCATTTGATAGATTGCTGGTGCTCGTTAGTCGTTAGTAAAAATTCATGATCCCGATTGCTAACGGATCCGTTTTAGTTGTGACAGCTCGATTCGAAAGCCAGACTAAATTCGTGATAAGCCCACAGGCCTTGCAGTCAATAATTTTCTTTAGGATTCTACACAATACCTACGTCTTTTCTATACTAATATAATAAAGAGGAAACATTTAATTGTTTGTATGTATTGAATAGGCTCCGAAACTACTGGACCGATTTGAAAAATTCTTTCACCATTAGAATCCTACATTATCCCTGATGAACATAGGCTATAGAATATTTTCGAAAACATTTGGGACCCAAATGAAAACTTCAATAATGTAACCCAAACTGTGAAAAAAAACCATTATATTGCGTACGCTGAGGAAATTATTGACAATAGAGCAAAGTGATGTACCACAGTTTTATAGAGGACATCAATATCTACAAAAAAGTCAGCAACACCATATGTCTAACTATTACAGTTATGTCACAATAACTACTTTTTCATGTTAAAATATGCAATAGTATATTTATACTATAAAAATCTCGAAAACCGCTTGACGTACAAAGAGGTAGTTTTATAGTTAGTAGATAGCTAAGAACGGATTTTGCGACAAATGTGTGATAGGCATTTTCTGTTGACTGAAATATGAAAGATCATTAAACTTCATAGTACTTTATACCTTCATTATTACGCAGACGTAGTCGCGGGCAACTTCTAGTACAAGATAAAACAATGCCCATTTTTGCAGTACATTTTAGATCACACATAAGGGGAAATCGTTTCATAATCTTTAACATTTAAAATGTCTAGTACCGTATAGTTGTAACTGTAATCAGAGAGCGAAGGAAGCGCGCCAAAAGGTCACCCATCTTGAAAATGCCACGTGTCCAGTAGCCATTAAGCGAGAAACCGTGCACGGCTTTATGTAGAAATATTGTCTATGGCCACACATGTGTCGTTGTTTATGGTGTTAATTTTGTTTCGTAGCAGTTGTTTTATTGATTTCTTTATCTTAATTCTTTCTTAGGTTTTGTGTGAACATGTCTTTTATAAATTAATTGAGATGTCAATATTTTATTATTAGTGTAAACGTTATTCTTTTTATAATTTTTACTTATGTAATGTTATTTACTTTTTTTTCTGAATGAAAATTCAGTTTTTTTTGTTAATTATTTTATGTACAGGCTACGATTGACGAGTTTCTTGTGGTCCTTCTTCTCGTCATACGCCTTTCCGAAGCCATTATAGATTCTGACGATGAGCAAGCGCACGCCTTTAGTGCCTATGCTAATAAACGATTTTCATTTCATTAAAGGTATTTACGATCGCCATGAGGTTTAATCACCGTTAGGTCTTCAGATTCCAAATTGCTATTAATAATAATACTAATAACAATAATAATACAACTTTAATACAAAATGAAAATAGATAACCCCTGAAACATACAGAAATATAATACAATAACTGAAAGACGCGTAAAAGCCTCCCTCCCACGTTAGCACTAAGATTTTAATTAAATTTATCGAACCAAAATCATAAATACAGCGTGACATAAATTCGTACCTTTATTAAAGCCATTAAGAGGGTCGCGGGACACCCTGTATATCACAATTATTGTTCCTCACACGAATATAGAAACTGACCCCCTCCTGTACCTTTGCTTCTTTTAGGTTTCACCCCATTTCAGACTTGTACTTATTCGTCAACTTTTTCAGTTTTAAAGTTTGGCGTAATAGGACAATTATTATTTTCTAACTAGATCGAAGATACATATTTATTTAACACTAGCATTGCCAAGTCGGTCAATATGACCTATTTTTACTAACCGGTCAAAATGACTTGTACTTACAAAATATATAATTGTAGAATTGTCAAAAATAGAATCGTTTACAAAAAAAATAATGAGTAAGGTTTTACATAAAAGTCTTGTGAAGAATTTTTGAAACAGGTCATATTGAATTAACTAATAATCAAATATAGTGTTAACCCTTTCGCTACGGACGCATTCTCCGGCGCGCTACTCTCGCTGAGTGAGCCGCGCCGCGCCGAAAGTGTGCATTCGCGAAACAATTGAAATCGCCCGATTTATACTGCTGTTCATTGCATCAGCTTCGAATTTCGCAGTCTTAAACAAATGAAAAATACTTGCGATGGGTAACTATGGAGATAACAAATATACTCTGCTCACAAAAAATCGCGGGTGACTATAGTCACCGCTCGTAGCGAAAGGGTTAATATCATAAAGAGTTACTAAGTTTGGTGATAACGCCCCATGGTTTCCATATTGGTCGCTACACGACCACTTAAGCGCTTTCCCAGAATTATGATCGATATATGTACAATATATCAAAATGTTTTCACATATATCGATGTCTTCCCTAATTGTAAACACTAATCATATTTATTCGTTATTTGTATTATTGTATTTATTAATTATTTTTTAAATGAAATTAATTAAAATTACTCTGCTTATAATTCCCGCTACAACATTCAGTAATCTGTCTCGACGCGTTTCGCCACTTCACGTGGCATCATCAGGATACGTGATGTGGCGAAACGCGTCGAGACAGATTACTGAATGTTGTAGCGGGAATTATAAGCAGAGTAATTTTAATTAATTTCATTTAATATGGATTTCCGCAAAGTAACGCCTGAAACAACTAATTATAACTATTTTTTATTTTCTTGACTATGATTGACGAGTCTCTTCTGGTCTTCTTCTCGTCATACGCCTTTACGAAGCCATTGTAGAGTCTGGCGATGAGCAAGCGCACGCCCTTAGTGTCTATGCTAATAAACGATTTTCATTTATTCATTCATTATTCATTAATATACTAATTGGATTGTGCTGAATTATTATTTCGGTTTAGTATTTAATCCTCAGGCTAAAAATTAATTGCCCAAACGAGACAGTCAAATTGAAATTAACCCTACCGAAAGGGGTGTTGGTCAATAGTAGAGCGGTCACGAATTTTACACGACCAATTTGAATTTTAGGCTATAGTTTGTCAACTAAATTTAATTTAATATGGCAATATTTTTGTACAGGGTGTTTGTAATGGATTCACTTATTATTTATATTGCATTAATTAGTCTAGTACAGGTTGACTGATAATGATTATTAGTTTTTTTATGAGACAATTAGGAGTATATCCTGTCAATATGGACTTCTCAAAGTATTAACGTAAGTTATGTTATGAGTTAAGCCGCGTCTCCTGCTCCTGTGTCTTCCAAACATTAGACAAAAACATCGAAACATTGGGGCGTGGCCGTACACATTTTTGTATTCATACACAATGTTTTTTGTTTTCCGTGGTCGACGAAAAGCAAAAACATTGTGTAGGCCACGCCCCAATGTTCGATGTTTTTGTCTAATGTTTGGAAGACACAGGAGCAGGAGACGCGGCTTTACATAAGCAGAAAAGATAAAATATTAATTAGAATAGTGTAATATAAGAGAATACCATTAGGATTTCTTCCCAGGAGATCGAGTGGAGGAATTGTAATGATATTCATATTAGTATATAAGACGGGTAGGAATAAACATCAGTGTTCACTTAGTTGGTAATACTCTTAGAGATAAGTTAGTATTGCTTATAAATAAAATTCTTTTTAAAAACACATCTGCCCGTGTCTTCAATTTAACTTATGCCAACAGTACGTAATATTAAATTTAAGATAATTAGTTTGAAACCTTATACGTTAGTGGATGTCGAAATCATAACACCTTCGATAATAACAATAATAATAATAAATAAATTATTGCTTTAAAACATAATTTATTATTACAACAACAATAGGAAGCAGATTTAGAGCAATTGGCAACAATAATATGTATATAATGATTAACAAAACATTAGAGCTAAGACAATAACAGTTAAATTTAATAGTGTTCGCTTTGTAATTTTAGTATATAAGCAAAATCAAAATAAACAAGATCAATGAACGTCACGACCTCACACGAGAACCTTGTCTTTATTTAATAACACCTTCAACTGCTGGTACAAAAGAACCCATATTATTCGTATTAACGTTTCTATAATGGGAGTTGTCTATGGACTGTGAGTCTGTGTATCTATGGTCACATTTTTTATTATTATAGATTACAATTTTCTTATTGATGTACTTTTTAAATATTTTATTTATTTAAAATTGTATTGTACTTACATACAAAAGTCCTTGGACATTGTCTGCCAGTTAACCTTTAAGAGCAGCAGAAAGGTTGCAATCGGCAGATCAAAAATAACATAAAAAATAATAATTGGGAAAAAATAAAAATAAAATATATTTACACATAATAATAATAATAATTAATAAAAAAAAATTGTTTATGTGAGTTATGTAAAACAAACACCATGTATAGAAACATGAAATAACAATAGTTTTTCGTTTTGAAAATCGGACGAAGGTCTGTTAATTAAGTCAACCCGTTAAGAACGTACGGGGCGTCCAAATGACCCGTAACATGTCAGATTTAACCCACATTTACACTATTAACTTAAGTTTTCATTGTTGACCGTGTTAACTTTTAAATGGTTAGCAATAAACGTTAAATTCCTTATGTGATTATAATTCAGCACCACTATGCCTATGTCTTCAGTTATAAACAAAAAAAGGGTTTATTACAGAAATTAGTTTATAATATTTAATAATAATTTACAGCATCGAATTAGCAAGATTTTTTCTTGAGCTGTTTTATTTCTATCCCAAATAATAGTCAGGATTATAGTTACTTTGGAAAAAAACTTTTCTACTTAAATAATTCGACTAACTAACGCATTACGAAAAATTCCTTTTCTAATGTACAATTTTTTATTTGATAATTGGATGAGCGGTGATAATTGCTACAAAAATGTCTATAAAGGAAATTATTCAAAATTATTTTGCTTATAATTCCTGCTACAACATTCAATAATTTCATTTAATATGGATTTCCGCAAAGTAACGCCTGAAACAACTAATTATATTCAATAATTTGTCTCGACGCGTTTCGCCACTTCACGTATCCTGATGATGCCACGTGAAGTGGCGAAACGCGTTGAGACAAATTACTGAATGTTGTAGCGGGAATTATAAGCAAAATAATTTCCTTTAATATGGATTTCCGCAAAGTAACGCCTGAAAGAACTAATTATAAAAAATGTCTATAGTAAACGTTCACATCCCCTATACCGGCTTAAGAAAATAATTTTCCATTACACTCGACTATTTCTAAGTTGATCTTGAAGTTCATCTACATTTGTTCTAAGGAGACCCGACACGTTTTTTGAATCTAAGAATTTATACAAGAAAATTGCGTCATAAAATCGCATAATAAATGTACACACCATTATCTGTTGTCGCTTATTTCTCGGAAAGGGTTTTTTTGACCCCGAACGTTAAAGTCGTTGTCAACACCTGCGCCAGCCGACGGGTTAATTAACGCTATCACTGTTACTTATGTGTATGTACTTATATTTTTATTTTTATAATAATAATAATGGAACAATTTAAAAAAAAACCTTCTATTGTATTATGAAGCTAAAAGGAATATGTCCCAGTCAAATACGCGTCAAAGCTGAACGTTAAAAAAAGAACTTTCCCTTCCAACAGCAAACAAATGGAACGCCTACAAAACATACAAATCAAATTTTCAAACAAAAACAATAAAACAAACAACATTCGTTGGTATCAGCGCAGAGTGGTAATAAAGGTGCAAACATTTTGTTAATACGAGTGAAACGATACGCAATATCATGTCTCTCAACAAAACATATGGTTTAGTTTTGATTAGACCTATATGTGTGACCCAATATACCACGTGATTAGTGCCATTGTGACCTCAAAAATGCTTATTGTAAATTGTATATACCCGATGTTAGTACGCTTGTGTTTTTGGTGCAGTAGACAGTGGTTACATCGTTTCCTACATTAACCCATTACTTCCCAAGCGTCGAAAACATTGGAATTTTTTGATGAAATCTTTAAATTAAGTTCATACGTATGTTAAGAAAAAATAAATTAACAAAAAAAAATTTAAAAAACATTTTTTAACGATGAGTCAGCCTGTCCTATAAATGTGACAATGGAGATATAAATTATATTTTGTTCTTATTTTTATATTCGCTTCGCTACGTATAAAGTGAAATATTAAAAAAAAATTGGAACATCAAATTCATGCATCAAACAGCATGAATGACATAAAAAGTTTCAATTACTGTCAACACTGAAAATAGTTTCAATTTGACAGCACAATCCGCCATTTATTGAATTAATTTGTTACAAAAAATGTTATAAATGAAGAACCGCTCTACCGATTTTGTGCAAACTTCACATAAACCATCTACTAAATAGTCCGAACAAAGCCTAAACATTTGGTTTGGATAGGTGAGCCCGTTCTTGAGTTATAAAATTACAACGAAAAGTGCCATTGATTTTTATATATTTATTATATTACATATATTTGGTAGAAGTCTAAGAATCAGTTTTATGTACTTTGAAGTTGGTTACTGTTTTCTTTTACGGTATATAAAATTGGAACATAATGCTTTTTCTGAGGCAACAAAAATGATCAATTTGAAAAAAATACATTAAAACTACGTAAATATTTTTCACAAGGGAAAAATGTCTTCATCAGAAAAATAGTATAAAAATAAGAATTTTATTAGAAACAATAAAAAATAGGAGAGTGGGTAGTAATAGGTTAATGTTACACACATATTGCCATTAAAGTTAACTGCCTAATTAGACAGCAGTATGAGCAATCCTCGGGTCACAAAATATGGTACAATCAGAACTAACCTTCAACCGGACAATCCTGTAATGAACACCCCGTGGACGAGCCCATTTAATCTCGCACCTGAATCACTCTGTATATGAGATCGCTAAACGACCTACCGTTTAGTCCTAACCAAATATGGACAAATGACAGTTAAGGGGTAACAGAACATTGCTGACTACCCTTTAGGCAGGAAAAGGTTGCTTCGTGATTAGTACTAGCTTTGCTTATTTGTGTATGTTGTTTTAATATGTAGATATTATTGTTATTAGGATATATCTATAAATTAAAAATATATATTAAAGAGGAGACCAGCAAAAGATAAGCGCGCTGCAGCGGACCAATGTTTACAAAAAATTAATTTAAAAGCCAGTCCGCTTAAAATAATCAACGCAAATGCGATAATAACCGAATAAATATTTTTAAACTAATTAAACAATATTCACAGATACCTAAGCCAGCCATTCTCAAAGTGTGTTCCTCGGAACCCTAGGGCTAAAATACTGCAAAAAATACCAACCAAAGGGAGATTATAAGGTTACATCTAAATATTCCAATATGATTATTCATAAATACATATAAATAAGTTTTTTATAATTATATTAAGGCTTTTCCCTTCGCCAAAAAAGTTTGAGAACCGCTGACCTAAGCCATTAAATACTCTTTCTAATAAATATTTTTGATTGGATAATATCTGAAAGTATTATTACACGTTTCACTGTTACACTGGATTGACGGTAGTTCAAGATACTTGAGCTTGTATACATGTCAAGCAAATTATGAAGTGATGAAGTAGCCGGGATAATGAGAGGAGTGTGCCCTGTTAATTTGGACAGAGCACATACGTCTCCTCAAGCAGGCATAGTGGAGTCGACTGTTGCGCGCAGACATCTGTCTGTGGTAACAGTTGTCTATGCTCATGGACCGCACTCTAGTTTAACATCAGACGGAGTGTTCTCATATGCTGGGCTATGCTTATATCGTTTTAGAATTAAACTAGTTCTTTCTAAGAATCGATACTTTGTTTTCATGAAAATAAATAGATATATATTCAAACTTCTTTGTTAATTCGAACGAAGTCATTCACCTCTTAAGTTTATTCAATTTCAAATTCAACAACATTTATATAATAAGCGCCCTTATATAAACATACAAAATTATTCTTTAAATACTTATGCATTAGAAACAAAAGTCCCTTGAAGTTGTAGTGCAAGTGCAGACAGTCGTTTTGTATTCTACGTCGCCGTTTCTATCCCAACGACTCAAAAGTTTCCCGCCAATCGTCAAGTCTCGATTGGTGAACATCAAAGTCTGGAATTAAAAGTAATAAAAGTTAAAAATTCAGTGTGCCTCGGGCGCTCGACATGGACGGACGTCTGCAGGGGGAACACGGGGGGCGACAGATATATTGTATACGATGAAATTGTAACTTTTACACTTAAAGTTGAAGAATATTTATATTAAATATCTTTTTCAGTAAATAATAATTATGTAATTTATTTTATAACAAATATTTATCTACTAGCTTTTAGCCGCGGCTTCGCTCGCATTTAAGTCATTAAATAAGTATCAAAGATAATTTCAATAAAAATGGATCAATATTATAACCATATTTTAATTAAATATATTGGAATTAAAATAATAAAGTGGCATCTAACCACAAAAATGACACCTAACCTCAAAAATTTAAATAGTTTTATACTGCATATATAAAAATAACAGATGGAAATAAAAATAAATATAGAAAAATTCCAAACAGCTGAAACTATAGTCAATTGGAAACTGGAAAATAAAAAGTATCCTATGTTACTTCTAGTACCTCCAAAAATATGTGTACAAAGTTTCATGATGATCGATTAAGTAGTTGTTGCGTGAAAACGTAACAAACAAACTCACATTCACATTTATAATAGTAGGGATGTCTAGGTATATATAGGTAAAAACGTTGAAGTTCCCATGCGAGTTTTAATACGGGCGTATTCTAACGTCAGCCGGGATGTGAGGGGTCCCGCGAGAAATCAACCGCTCGCAGTAGCCGGGGTTATCGTCACTTAATTGTAACGTAAGATTGCTATCACTTTCATTCATAAGACTACACTCGCAGCTTCATGTGTATTTATTAATAATTATAAAAAATTATTTATTGAACAAAATCTCAAAAGGCGAACTTAATTCCTTTAGGCATTTTCTGCCAGTTTAACCTTTGTGATGTAAATCGTGCAGAAAAATTAAATAAATAAAATAATATAAATAAATACAAAATGTTTGTTTCTAAAATATACCGTATATATATGTAGTTAAATATGTCGTATGTTATACATAGTGTTTCCAAATCCGCTTTCCTAAATATCGGGACCTCAACGTAATAAAAGCGGAAAAAAACAGAAAAAAAATTTATATATAAACTATATATACAACTTATACTTTATATAAAAGCCTACTATATTAATCTTAATTTTTTTTTAAATTTAATTACATAAAATTATATTGCATTATATATATTTGTAAGTAAAAAAAATAAAAATACAGTAAAACCTCAATATATGTACATATAACGTAGAGAAAACGGGACGAGACAATGCAAAAAGGCGCTAATTTTGTGAAACCAAAAAGTAGTAATGGTTATGCGTCCCCGTGCCAGCCTCACGTTTGTCTCACGATAACGCTCGCTTACAATTAGCCAGGATGGTGTTATGCTGAATTAACCAATTCATATTTGTTCTTTTGTTTATATTATTTAGGTATTAATTACATCATTAATCTTACTAATTTAATTAAAACTATAAAAAATTACATATATGTATAAAAAAATATTACTGAAAAATAAATACAAGTATCTTTATGGACAACATTAAGCTAAACAAAAAAATTACAATTTGTAAAATAATTGTTATTGGTGTTATTTTGCATAAACCGCTCCAATTTCGCAATTAGACGTGACTTGGTAGCTATAACCGTTAATGCTTAGCACCGTCCACATATTTTGCTACCTTTTGTGCAAATTCGCATCGTCTCGAGCTACTGGATGAACACAATGATATCGGATTATTCAACTTATAAGTAACCAATAAGCATTGTTTTGTAAATATGTATTCTTCTAATTGGATAGTTAAGTTCAGCTGTTGATAGTTCCTCAAACGCGCGTCTGTAACATGGAGGTTCCGGGTTCGATATGGGATCAAACAATTATTTATTTTTAATAATGTTTAAATATAATATTGTAAAATAAATCGATATCAGTTTTGGGTCTGTTATTTTTTCTTACGTGGCTTTACAGAAATCGTATTGTATTATTTTTACAGTAGTTATGTTATGTCAACAAGACGTAATATTAGTAAGATCATTAGAGTGAAATCTCATTCGATAGGGGGCGCTGAAATCATTACACCTTAGATAATAACAATAAAATATAATGACCTAAGACGATAATAGTTAAATATTATAGTATTCATCTTGTAAATAAATCTTAAATCTATATATATAAAAATAAGTGGCAATTTTCGTTGTAATGTTATAACTCAAGAACGGGCTCACCTATCCAAACCAAATGTTTAGGCTTTGTTCGGACTATTTAGTTGATGGATTATGTGAAGTTTGCACAAAATCGGTTAAGCGGTTCTTCATTTATCACATTTTTTGTAACAAATTAATTCAATAAATGACGGATCATTTTGTAAATAGGAATTTTGCTATCAAATTGAATGATGTGGTAAACTATAATCCTGTTTGGGATTAATTTGATGTTCCAATTATTTTTTTTTAATATTTCACTTTATAAGTAGCGAAGGGCCGCTAGTTATTTATATGTAAAATAGTTGTTAATATTAGATTATATTTAATTAATTAATACTATTTTATTAGGAAGATTTATTTACGAGAAATATTTACGTTCAAGGTAATTAATCACAAAGCGTCTTATCATTGCAGTCCATTCTTCCTAAAAAAAAAAGAAAAGGTAATTAAAAAAAATAAAATACAAGAAAAACAAAAAGAAGCGAATCACTCAGAAAACTTTTGTTAATTTAAGATTCTTCAGTAGGAATTCATTAAGTCGATGGCAATTAACCGGCCTCGGGACAAATCAAAGAACATCCAAGAAAAGGGTTCATAATTCTCACAGGGGGACACCACCCTTTTTAACCGATTTTTTAAATATTCTTCTTGATTACACTAGTTTACAAAGTTTTTGTCCTTCAAATGAAACGTTTTTTTTCTTAACAATTGAGGTGCACTGAGTTTCAGAAAAATTATTTTAAAAACCTAACACGTCAATTTGAAATAACCAAAATATGCATCTTTAAGTGATTCCGTTATGGGATATCCTTTTTTAGATATTATAAATTCACCACACACATAACAAAAACGATCAGGATGTACTTTACACAACCTTTTTGACATTGTAAAAACAAATATTTATTTAACTAAACACTACACAGCATCAAAATTTTAAAATAAAATCGAAACCAACTTATGGGTAGTTTGAAAATAAGATGTAATAAGAACTTGATTTATAGACGTGATAGAAATAAAATAAATATATGTTTGCGTTTAGTTATTACTACTAAATACAACGATATGGAATACATTGAAAGGACATGACTTTTATTTTAATTTGTAAACTAGTGGTTTAGAACAAATCTTGGTCAATATTCGTCACTGAATCATATAGCTAGTCAATATAATTATTTATTTTGAAAAATACATAGAAATAGTTTTTTTTTCTACAATAAATTTAAATATAAGAAACACCTGATTTTTCATCTCGTCTTTTGTCATTTGTTAATACTGTTTGCGTTTTTTTAAAATTCTAGTTGTATTTGTCATAATATCTCAGTTAAGTATTCTGATTTTTAAAGCTCAACACTGTCTTTAATTATGTTAAGCTTGTTCTTCTATTCTATTAATTAATATATATATATTTATGTATTAATGTTTGTCTGTGTGTCCTTTATAAAATCCTAAATTATGCATTTGATCATGTGATGATCTTTAGCAAAGTTGTTG
Source organism: Tineola bisselliella (assembly GCA_028551675.1). Classification (NCBI taxonomy): domain Eukaryota; kingdom Metazoa; phylum Arthropoda; class Insecta; order Lepidoptera; family Tineidae; genus Tineola; species Tineola bisselliella. The sequence goes on along the minus strand of JAPWLS010001813.1, from coordinate 394,759 downwards.
TACATGAGCCCACGAAGGTTTCTGAGTTGGTACGACCAATTTTCGACAGATGGCGCTACTGTTATTGCAATGAATTTCATATATTGTCGTCAAATGAACAAAATCAATAAAATGACTCAAAATGAATTAAATATTTGTGTAATGTTTTCCCTTCAAATTTATTTTAGTTGGAGGCATAGCAACGTGCGCAGTGTACAGCCAGTTTAAAATAAATTAAAATAGCGAAAACAGATAAAATTGAACGATAAATCGGTTAATTAATGCGAAATAGTCTGAAGAAATTAACGCCAAAGCAGGAGAGCCTCATCAATTAGTTGGAGGTAAAAATGTCTGTAGTCAAAGAGTCGGCGCCCATCAGTTCGGTGTTTAATTAACATTCCGCAACACCTCGCCCGCCCTTCAAGGAGCTGCGAATTAAACCGGTATCATTCCCACGTTTATTGACAGCGGCTCGGGTGGCGTCGCGACGGCTGTCAGATTATATTTTTGCTTTTTTATCACATTAGTAATAATATTTGTTTATTGGACAAATTCAAATAAGATTACAATGACATTAGATATTCTCTACCAGCTACCAGCTATTAGGTGATGAATGCGGAGATTGGAAACCTACTATTCCTTCCTTCCTACTATTCAATTGGTGAATTTATAAGTGACATATACAATATATAAAATATGTGATACTACTAACATTACTTTAAGAGCCATGTTACCAATCATATTTATATAATTAGTTGTTTCAGGCGTTACTTTGCGGAAATCCATATTAAAGGAAATTATTTAAAATTATTTCCTTTAATCATATTTATGACAAATAGGTATATATACTTACATTTTTAGAGAAACTTAATATTGCTAATTAAAATGGATTAAAAATATAATTATCATAATGCATTGTGGCAATAAAAAGACCAGAAGAAACAAGAAAGATGACACTGACAGACTAAACGTCAAAACCTCAAATCTTCTTAAATAAGTATTTTCGGCCTGTAGATGTAGAATCGATCGCCACACATTCGTAACATATACTATATACATATATACAAGTTATATAAATTTATAAGTTATGATTTTATTTATATATTAGTTTTTGTGTTAATTTATTTAATGTTTCTCATAAAAAAAAATTAACTTACGTTGCAACGTCACCCGAAGATTTCCAGTCGAGACGAGAGTTCGACAGCCTCCAACCATTTTCGAATCGACACCGGCATCTTCTGTTCTAATATTTATACGATCAATAATAGTGCTACTTTTTTTGTATACATTGAAACTGTGCTAATTATTTTATTTTTTTAAACCCGTTTTACACAGTTATGTTACGTAGCACTATATCATTATACCTAGATTATAACAATAAAATGTTATAGTATTAACATTGTAAATTTAGTTTATAAGTCGAAATGAAAATAAACAATCTCAATGAATGTCACGATCTTTTACGAGTAACTTGTATCTGCTTTTATTTAATAACACCTCCAAATTAATTCTAGTAAATAAATATATATATATTGTAGCACATATATTTAGTAGATACAGTATAACATTGCTATATTAATGTGGCCAATTTGTAAGCGGGCACGAGTCTCTATGCCCCCCATTTGTACAGTAAACTGTATCCCTTCTCGCCCCGCAATCCTCAATCCCCCGTCAATAACGAAATAATTCTCTCATAGCGAACGATTGTCAAAATATTTGTATGTATATTGAATTTGTAAAAACAATGACTATTGTATATAAGTAATACATATAAATAAATCTCACAGAAAATCGATATAATTTTCCATATTAACACTAATCCCTACTAATATTATAAATGTAAATGTGAGTTTGTTTGTTACGTTTTCACACAACAACTACTTAACCGATCATCATGAAACTTTGTACAAATATTTTTAGAGGTACTAGATGTAACATAGGATACTTTTTATTTTTAAAAAAATGATTTTTTACTATAGTTTCCAACTGACTATAGTTTCAGCTGTTTGGAAACATATTGATTCATTTCTATTGAAATGATCTCTGATACTTATTTAATGACTTAAATGCGAGCGAAACCACAGGTAAAAGCTAGTATAATATAAATGTTTTAAAAACATTACGTATAGAAGGGATTATCATAGGAAATCAAAGGGAATGAACTAATACAGTATTTGTTAACAAAATACAAAGAGATTTCAAGATATTCTTTATCAGAGACTTGACGACTTCGACTTGTAATATACACGAATAAAACTTATAAATGGATATGGCATTCCGGATTGAGTGCAGTAATGTGCACACCGGAAATATAATATTTAATATTCAAATTCAAATATCTTTATTGCATGTCACAATTATAATTAAGATGTCAGTACAGTGGGCTTATCACGAATTTTAGTCTGGCTTTCGAACCGAGTTCGCTTCAAGCGATTTGTATGGAAATTTGAGCAGCGCCACCGCGTGCGAATTTGTAACTACAATATTTTAGATACTTTTTGTTAATTTTCGAACGTCTCGATCTTTCGTTCATTTGATAGATTGCTGGTGCTCGTTAGACGTTAGTAAAAATTCATGATAACGATTGCTAACGGATCCGTTATACTTGTGACAGCTCGATTCGAAAGCCTGACTAAATTCGTGATAAGCCCACAGTTTAGTGTCAATGTGTCACCCGGTCAGGGCACAGCAATATAATAATACAATAATAATAATAATAAACTAAATTTCATTTACTGTTTCGAATCATTGAGGTATTCGTCAATTAAATAAAAGCATTTTAAAATCAAATATGTTTTTAATTTATTTTTAAATTGTGTTAGGCTTTCATTACATTTAATCACTCTTGGCACAGTATTAATATTTTTTTTTATTGACATGTTATACGGACCCGACTTCACCATATATAATTTGCTTGAATCCTCCGCCAAAAAATTATATACTCATAATACTCTACGAATATTTATGCCGCATCCAAATAGATATTACCTGTTGGAGCCTGATTATTATCAGTTAGTCTTACGTAACATTAACTTGGACCGATTTACCTTCAAATTCGATTGGAAGTTTCGCGAACAATGCTGCAATATCTTGACTCCAGGACGATCTGAAGGGAGTCGTTATCACTTCAAAAGATCGATGTTACAAGATATCATAGCTTTCACTAATAAGCTTTGCTTTTGTTAGAGTTTCATGTATTTTAACAAAGGATCTACACGTATATGTTACAACTAGCTGTTGCCCGCGGCTTCGCTCCCGTTAAGAAGTATTATAATTAATTAGGTATAGTTTTTGCGGCTTTATTTTTGTTTAGCGTGTGTCTTCATCATAGTAGCTCCAATCTTTAATTTCAGTTCAATCAGTCGAAAATCTAAGAAGATTTATACAAATTTTCATCCCCTATTTTATCCCCTTGGGGGTAGAATTGATCAAAATCCTTTCTTAGCGGATGCCTACGTCATAACATCTACCTGCATGCCAAATTTCAGTCCGATCCGTCCAGTGGTTTGGGCTGTGCGTTGATAGATCACTATGTCAGTCAGTCACCTTTGAGTTATATATATTTAGATAAAATTTCAATGACGAAGCAATGGACACCAATTGTTTAAATCGATATCCAACGCTTGCTTTATTGCGATATGTTATGTTTCAGCCTTTCAGCTTTCCTTCGAACAAATTCCTATATAAAGTAACCTATGTTTAATTTTCATTGACCCTACTAATATTACAGTAATGCCCCGCTTTACGCGAGGGATAATTTCCGGAAAAAATCGCGTTAACTGAAATTCCCGCGACCATAGAGAAGTTGATGACTACATTATGTTTATTACGCACTCTTTCGCGTAATTTAATAATAAATTTGAATTTCGCGTTATAGTGAAACCGCGCATAACGGGGTCGCGTAAAGCGGGGTATTACTGTATAAATGTGAATGTGAGTTTGTTTGTTACGTTTTCACGCAAAAACTTCTTAACCGATCATCATGAAACTTTGTACACATATTTTTGGAGGTACTAGAAGTAACATAGTATACTTTGTATTTAAAAAAAATTGAATTATTTTTTTGAATTGACTATAGTAAAATATTGAGTATAGTTCTATTGAAATGATATCTGATACTAATTTGATGACTTAAATGCGAGCGAAGCCGCGGGTAAGAGCTAGTTATAAATATATTCGACTGCAACGCCCTCTATGACTGAATGGTATATCTCTGCTTTGACTGAAATTTAACCTGGATGTAGCTGAAAGACAAGCCGGAATAGGAGATACGGCTGTTGTCTTAACCCTAATTTAATCAGGTGGAGTGTGGTCACATGCCGGGCTATTAAATAGCAGAATATGAGAGGCAATGGACCACAAACAGTACAGTCAACGTCAGAAACTAAACACAAACTCATATGCACTTCTCTAAATATTGACGCTTCAAACGACTTCCAGAACTTTGCACAAAATTAATTAATTTACCGGACAATGGTTACTATTATTATATATATAAAGTTTAGATTAGATAATTAAAGTTTCAAGACTTCGTTTCGACGTGATGTTATAAGTATCAAATTTAAACACGACTTAAATTACATTAGTTTACAAGGTTTTTGTATTAAATGAAACGTTTTTCTTCTTAACAATTGAGGTGCACTGAGTTTTAAAAAACTAACACGTCATTTTGAAATAACCAAAATATGCATCTTTAAGTGATTCCGTTATGGGATATCCTTTTTTAGATATTATAAATTCACCACACACATAACAAAAACGATCAGGATGTACTTTACACAACCTTTTTGACATTGTAAAAACAAATATTTATTTAACCAAACACTACACAGCATCAAAATTTTAAAATAAAATCGAAACTAACTTATGGGTAGTTTGAAAATAAGATGTAATAAGAACTTGATTTATAGACGTGATAGAAATAAAATAAATATATGTTTGCATTTAATTGTTACTACTAAATACAACATGAATATATTGAAAGGACATGACTTTTATTTTAATTTGTCAACTAGTGTTAAAATAGTAATGTTATAATTATATTTAGGTATTAATTTAACCGAGAAATGAACTCAACTTGGATTTCATTTTAAATACAACACTAGCTGTTGCTCCCGACTTTGTTCGCGTAGTAATGAACGCCCTCACGTGACTGACCGTTAGGAGTTTCCGAAGTTATTGTAGTTTTAGTAAGGATCCTTATTTTCTTCTTGTAATTTATATAGCCTATATTGATCTGTAATATTGTAGCATTCAAATGGTAAAAGAATTTTTGAAATCGGTCCAGTAGTTTTTGAGCAAATTCGTTGCAAACATACAAAATTACAATCTTTCCTCTTTATAATATTACTAGCTTTTATCCGCGGCTTCGCTCGCATTTAAGTCATTAAATAAGTATCAGAGATCATTTCAATAGAAATGAATCAATATGATTCCGAACAGCTGAAACTATAGTCAGTTGGAAACTATAGTAAAAAATCATTTTTTTTTAAATAAAAAGTATCCTATGTAACTTCTATTACCTCCAAAAATATGTGTACAAAGTTTCATCATGATCTGTTAAGTAGTTGTTGCGTGAAAACGTAACAAACAAACTCACATTCACAATTATAATATTAGTAGGGAAGTAAAGATATAGATCAGCGGTTCTCAAACTTTTTTGGCGAAGGAAAAAGCCTTAATATAATTATAAAAAATTGATTTATATGTATTTATGAATAATCATATTGCAATGTAATATTTAGTTGGAATATTTAGATGTAACCTTATAATCTTCCTTTGGTAGGTATTTTTTGCAGTATTTTAGCCCTAGGGTTCCGCGGAACACACTTTGAGAATGGCTGATATAGAGTATGGTACGCTTTGCCAATCAGGTTTAAATTCATATCTACAAGCCTGTATAGAAGCGGTTATTATATCGATATCTGTATTGTATTCCCTTGACATAATGAATCCATTTTTTTTATTAGTATACCAAAACTAGTAACTAGTAACATGAGATGTAAGGCAGCCATAGTTCTTACGACATATTTTATCATGTTGCAAAAATATCCCACTAAGTGCTTGTTAATGATAACACAGTGTCTAGTGACCGAGGCGGGTGCTCATAAACATGTCGACGTTAATTCAAGCCCAGGTGCGCGGTAAATATCCCTCCAGCCAGACTCTCAGTGCGACGTAGAAAGATGACCGTGTTACTAATGAATTTGATTGTGAACTATATGCTCGAAATACTTAATATTCAAAACGACTTGTGGGCTTATCACGAATTTAGTCTGGCTTTCGAATCGAGCTGTCACAAGTAAAACGGAACCATTAGCAATCGGGATCATGAATTTTTACTAACGCCTATGAATTTTTACAAATGAACGAAAGATCCGTTCGAACGAAAAGTATCTAAAATATTGTATATATTCAATTTATTGTTCCCTAGAAGCCGAAGTTCGACGATGCATTCGCTATAGTATGCAGCTAACTATCAAAGTTTGCTAATAAATTAAATATTTAATTGTGAATTAATATTAGTGCATTAGATATTGCGTCTTGTTTATTTGAATCAATAATAAAATCATATAGGTATTTATAACATGTTATAAAAAGATTTGTTAAATTACATTAAAGTGTTGAATTATTTCTAATTTAAAACAAATGATCACGACGAACGATCCGTTCCAGGGGAGCTACTCAGGCATATCCAAAGTTTCGTGATACGGCCGCGTCACTTCTATAGTTTATGTGAATTTTGACACAATTTCTAGAACCTTTTAACAAGTAGTGAAACCAATTGAGGGTATGACCATGATTGTTAATCTACCTTCATGTACTGGGTAGGATCCAGTCAGCAATATTGATGGTACTGCGTGAAATATCGACGTAGGAGGCGACAATGTAGCCATTTCTCGAACAAACATACACACGAACTTAGTTGAACACATTTCTTTATATGACAAATAAATTTAACTCTTACAGTGCTAGGATTTAGTGTGAAATTAAATATAAGTGTTGGAGCAATGAATTGTTCAGTGTAAGTCAAGTTTGACGGGGGGTTATTAACCGGATTAATTTGTGGGCGTATGTTAACATTGGAGATGCTGCAAATTGAGTGCCTATTTAATTTGTTTGGATAATAGCCCTTATTTATATATTCTCTATATCTGTTTTAGGAGACTAATATACTTACATATTTCCAACTAGATCCTTCCAACTGCAATTAGGTCATGTGATATACATTTTAACATAAGTACGTACATTCATCACTATCTTAAGTAACAAGTAGATTTAACAAGAAACTTAATTTATCATTTCATTGTACACACTCGGACAGGGGTGACAACAAGTCCCTGTATTTTGGGTTCGACTCTAATCAACAAAAATTTGTGTCCTCATTTTAGTGTTCGTGTGACCCATATGTCTTTCTAGAAATCAGTTTTAGTTATAGCGTTTAGACAAGACGTGGATACGCAGATTATATATGGCTATTTCAAAACTATTTAATTCACGTTACAAATGGGACAATAATTACAGACTTTGGCTTTGTAAGTTGCAGGTCACAAAGGCTATTTTAGGGTCACAAATTTAGGGCGAACAAGTAACTGTATGCCGTAGTATATTTGACACGGATCAAGCTCTTGTCTCTCTGGCTACCCTTCTAGAACAATCAGAGTTCATTTAGACAAAGGAATAGAGTCCATTGTTTCGATAAAGAATGGTCACCCTAGTTTAGGGCTGTCACACATTAGGGAATAAATAAAATATATCAAAACTCTACTGAAATAAATTGTATTGTGAATTTTCTTTTAGATACATTATAATTTTCATTTAGTTAACGCCTTTATATTTATTTAATTAACGTATTTATTGAGTACTTTTAAGTCAATAACTTCAGTGACCAGTGACTGACACGAGTGCACTGATTAGTCACCCAGTTTGAAAAGATTGACCAAAGGGTCTCAACAATTGAAGACAGCTGTCAGGTAGAGTCAATTAATCTTTTCATTCATTCAGTCACTTAATTCATCAACCATTAATTTGTTATTGTTAGAAGGAGACGAGGGTTTTGGCTTTGTCAGGTTTGTGCTGGAGTCACACAACTATTTCCTAAGTAGATTTGCATTACTTCAGATTGTTCAGGGAGTTTTTCATTTAACTTAATATATGTATATATACTATTTTCAACAAACTACATCAATTTAATTAAAATAACAGCTAAGATATTCTTTCTTAGATTAACTAAGTCAGCCATTCTCAAAGTGGTGTTCCGCGGAACCCTAGGACTAAAATACAATAAATCAGTTTAATTAAATATAACTAAATATTACATTGCAATATGATTATTCATAAATACATATAAATCAGTTTTTTATAATTATATTAAGGCTTTTTCATTCGCCAAAAAAGTTTGAGAACCGCTGAACTTAGTAGTATAAATTTATTATAATTTTTTGTCTTGACTTGTTTTGACTTGACGAATAATGAATAATAATAATATTTTATGATTTGTCGAAAGTTATATAATATACAATCATGAATATTTTAATTTTTTATTACAATAATATTCAATTCAATATATGCGATAATAAACCGAAAAAAATTTTTTAATTTTTTTTTCGAACCTATGAAGTTCTTTATCTGACAAAAATTTTGGAAAAACATCACCTATGTTTATTTTTATAATGAGGTATGAAGTAATAAAAACTTGATATTTAATATGAAATTAATTTTAAACTGTTTACAACTAATGTCAAATTATTAATATTCCATACATTTTATTTTGTATATGTAATTTTATGTTTTTTTCTGCACCCTATGATTTACTTCCAGATCTACTACCCTACCCTAAGGTTGGTTGCCTGGTAGAGATCACTGCTTAGTGATAAGGCCGCCTTTTCTTCTTTATTTTCTTCTGTTCTTCTTTATATGTATTATTTTGTGCAACAAAGTGTTATTATTATTATTATTATTACATTTTGTATTTTGTTTACTTTTTTTTTTGTTTATGAACTTCGTATGTATGTAATATTATTCGATTGGTTGATTTTGTGAGTGAATGTCATGAATATTTACAAGGGCGCTTAGGGTGGTGGATTGACAGATCAGCCATGAAATAGGGGCATTAGGTTAAAAAGATGTCGAGGTGATTTTCATTAAAAAACAATTGGGTAAACAATTTTTACCCGAAGCGTCTTTACAATGATGATAAATTAACCTATTACTTCCCAAGCGTCGAAAACATTGGAATTTTTTGGTGAAATCTTTAAATTAAGTTTCATAATACCTACGTTAAGAAAAAATAATATGACAAAAAAACATTTAAAAAAAAATTCTTCAACGCTGAGTCAGCCTGACCTATAAAATATGGCAATGGGGATATTTATGAATATATTATATTTTATTTATGTACTGAACAAAAATAAAAACAAAAACAAAAATGTTCAATTTGAAATAAATAATAAAAAAATAAATATTTCATCAGAAAAATAGTATAAAAATACGAATTTCATCACAAACAATAAAAAATAAAACTCTTAATAGGTTAAAAAAAATTGAATATAGTGTCTTAAAAATAGGACAGTGGGAAGTAATGGGTTACTCGTGCTTTTAAATAAATAAATAAATGGTATTGAGAGGCGGCTCGTCCTAAAGAGCGCTGGTGCAGTGCACTCCCACGAAAATTACAGAAGTAATCTATATTTCTTCACAATACATACTATCCTTACATTACATTCATTCTATTCTACTATGCCTATACAATAGTATATTATATTACCTATATCTACGCCGCTGTAATATAAGTTTTGTAATTTTCGTGGGAGTGCACTGCACCAGCGCTCTTTAGGACGAGCCGCCTCTGGTATTGAATACAATTCATTGTTAAAGCAATTCACATAGTCAATTTGTCTTAGCCTAGTTACACAATAACTCACGGCCTGAGGAGTCCTACACGAGATATTAAATCAATAGGTATTTACCTACAATGCCTAGGCAATATAATAGTCTAGAACTGGACCATCAATTACCCATCAATTGTTCAGTTAATTTGCAATAAACAGCCAGGTAATCCTAAGTTGTGTGCTCCGTTTATGTATTGGTATCAATTCCTGTGTACTAGCACTGGGCTGTTAGTGGATTTAGTGGATTGCGGTGGATTGCGGTTGATTTAGTAATTAGTGGTTTTGATTATACATCTACAATTGTTTTTGGTGTTGGCAGGTAAGACGCTGTATTATTGAAGTTAATACTTTAAATCAGTGATTCACAAAGTTTACTAAGCTCCGATATACATATATAACATTTTTTTTAAATCTTGGATTTGTGTTATAAATATTAATAATACTCGTGGAACTACTTAATGTCGTCTTATTGGTTCTAATTGGATTCCAAACTTACCCTTATAAATATATGCCTATATGGACGGTGGACTTATGCACATAAATCGAGAGTGTTTTAAGACGAGTACATAGCATCTGGCACAAATTGCTCTATCAATAAATCACTGCGAGGATTGGACCTTCGCTAACGTATACCTAAATTGAGATACACTATTTACTCAATAGCTCAGCAAACTGTGTCTTGATGTTATTGATTGTATTGGACCATGATCGAGGGATGCTTCGTAAAGGGTTGCAAGGTAAAATCTGACCTTACTGTTAACGGTATTTTTACACTGTGTCAGGATACGTAGCTGGGGGGCTACTCAGGCATATCCGAAGTTTCGTGATACGGCCGTCACCTCTGTAGCTTACGTGAATTTTGACATATAAGCCCGTAAAAATTTCTGTCAAAAATCCATAAAATAAGCATTGTATGGCCTATCCGTCGTGACGTCGCTGTCAAATCCGTAATTTCGTGAATGATTACGTAAGTGTTCCTGAGTAGGAAACGTCCGTATTTTCGTCCGAAGTGCGCCTGAGTAGCCCCCCTGATTCCGAACCGCGACGTCCTTTCATGAAATGGTAGACTGGTATAATAAACACATTTTTACGTATAAAATAATATTAGAAGTAAATTAAAATAAACAATTAACTTAAGCTTTGCAACGAACCGGTTTTAATCGCCATATCAAGTTGTATGACAAAACAAAAAGTTTTCAAAGCTTCTCGCGCTGTTCCTAACCTGAAAGCTTGACTAGGTAATAACCTCTATACCTTAAAGAAAGTTTATATCTCGGTTTTAAACCAAACGTTACGTTTTTATTTTTTTATTATTAGCCCAGCATATGACCACACTCCGACTGATGTTAAGCTAGAGTGGGGTCCATGAGCATAGACAACTGTCACCACAGAGAGATGTCCGCGTGCAACAGTCGACTCCACTATGCCGGCTTAAGGAGACGAATGTGCTCTGTCTAGGTCACTTCATGGGTGTTTCGCTTGAAAGTGGTGGTTCTTCCCCAGGACGGCATACTGGGCTAATGCCATCATCAGTCTGCTTACCACTCTTTAAGTTATCATTATTTGAGTAGATTATTCGTTGTTGCATTGTGCATCTCAGAAACCATTGAGAAAATGTTAATTGTTTTTTTTTTTCATGAGATGAAGAATCATATTTAAAAGGTATCTTTTCAATATAGAACCGGCGATATATGTTTTGTTATTGTTTATTTGATATAAGATTATGCTTAATTTTGTTTGCTTCGATATATATTCTTAATTAAAGAATTAAAACCGCGGCTTAAGTGCGCAATAGTGCTGTTAAATGCAGCTTTGATTTAATCTTAAACCCAACCTGTGCATTTGTGCATTCTGGATAAATCATTTGAAATCTGCGCAAAGCACTTACACTTTGAACCATTGCGTTCACTCTATAGCGAAATAATTGTTTATTCCAGTGATTCACAAACTTTTTGTTTTGTTTTGTGTCACTAGATGGCGTTAGTATTGTTTAACATTTGGTCACTTTATTATTTATAAGAATTTTTTATGTGCAAAACAAAGTGTGGTTTGACACGGGTATCCATAAGTGTGGTTTTATTTACTGCCACGTGTGACATGTCGTGCGACCCAAAAACGGTCTTATATATCTAAAATTTGGTTGTTAGGTTAAAATTATGTGGTTGATAATCATTTACTTTATACTGCCGGGTCTTGTTAACGCATCTACTTTATTATTTCTATTTTTTTTTATTTATTTATTTACTTTTAGCAAATGGGCTCCAATAGAGCGCTTTTACTCGTCAATACATATACAAATATAAATGAAATAAATTTATTAATTCAATAATTATCAATTTGATTTAGCTGCTGTATACTGGCATTGTCCACTTACATACTAATGTCATAATAATATATAATAAATCTACTATGACGTAGAAGAATAGCTGCTGTATAGGGGCATTGTCATCCCATTTATATATTCATGTCATCCTATATATTATATACCTAAGGGTAAACATAAATTGCCATAGATTATGTCCAAGCTTTTTTATCAGTAAACTTTCACACAAGTTTCTCTAAAATTCTTCATCGAATAACAAACTATGCACAATAACAACTTTAAATCGATTTCCTGTAAAATTGCGATTTTGTTAATATGACCCAGTGATAGGTAGTAAGTTATTTTCCACATATTACCTTAACCAACTCTTGATAGTATTTTTTTCTAATAATCTAGTGTCTATGTCCTTTTATAAATAGCTAGCTTTTACCCGCGGCTTCGCTCGCATTTAAGTCATTAAATAAGTATCAGAGATCATTTCAATAGAAATGATTCAATGTGATTCCAAACAGCTGTAACTATAGTCAGTTGCAAACTATAGTAAAAAAAAATCGGTTGTCTGTAAAGTCGGTTTACTGACGATAGTTGAACGTGACAACGTCTTAAGAAAATACTGATGGAATGGTAGTATTTTTCAAAAGAAAATTTTAATTTCATTTGCATCGCTCACTCAAGTAGGAGAGAGACGGATGTCGAACGCTGCCGAACGCGAAGGCCGATTGTGCCTCTTTGTCGCTCGTTCCGCGCTCTCGCTTGCACTTCGAGCCTTACATGGAACGCCTCAAAGCGAGGTAACGCCGCATGAGTCATGTTTTTTCGTGCGTGCAGCCGGCTCAATCGTCAAAAATATATATATTTAAAAATAAAAAGTATCCTATGTTACTTCTAGTACCTCCAAAAATATGTGTTCAAAGTTTCATGATGATCGGTTAAGTAGTTGTTGCGTGAATACGTAACAAACAAACTCACATTCACATTTATAATATTAGTAGGGATTTCTTAGTCGTACTAAAAATCTCGAAGTGGGTAATAGAATAAAAATACAAAGAATGCATTACACTGGTGGTTTAGAATTGACTGTCCTTTAAAAATTTCAAATTAAACCAGCATTGTATACATGTTCATAAAGTTTTTGACTGAAAATAAACAACTAGTGCTATTTTGAGTGGGATTTTAACACAACAAAGCAAACATCACCCGATAAGAAATCGAACGAATTGGATCACCCCAAAAATCTCGCACGTCTACTAATTCCATATGTTATTTTCAGGGCAACGGAAACAAAATAAAGCCTGAAACATAGTAACCAATAGCCTTTTAACCCTCTGTCAGTCGGAACATCCGAGTTCATAAACACTGGTAAGAAACTAAACGAACCTACGAGCTGACGTTACTCTATCGTGTCCGGTATCGAGTGTACGCTGCTCTATTCTTGTTGCGATTTAGATTGAATTCCAATTGGATTGAATTCGATAATTTAGTTATTCGTAAAAAATTGTATGTCCTTACTCAGCAATAACAGTGAAAACAAGAATGAGGTAGCTAAAATTAGTTATAACCTTATGACTTTCGGTAGTGTTTTTAAAAATTTATTAACTTATTTCATAGAAAACATGTTTTTTTTATATCACTTTTTTGTCGATTTTTTATTAATACTAAATGTGTAATAAAGTTTTTAATATTGAGATTATTTTCTTAGTTTATTGTTTTTTTTTTTTTATTGTTGGTGATTAGTTGTTTCAGGCGTTGAGATTATTTTCTTAGTTTATTGTTAGTTTTTTTTGATGCCACGTGATTGATTACTGAGTGGTGATTTTAAATATGTTAAATTTTTATTAAAAATATATTTAAAAAAACTCTGCGATTTGCTACCGTGGTTGTAATGATATAAAAATAATTTAAAAAAATTTAAATTAAGATTGGTTAAATGTCGTTCGTGAATAACCTCAGATATCAACATAAACCCGATTCAATCTGCAATCAGAATAGAGCATCAGTATCAGATCCAAAGCCCCGAACAAATCTGTGCAGTGGATAGCGAGGGCCTGATCGACAAATCCGTGAGATTACGCGGCGATACTGGCGGCATGTTTATTTGACAGTACTGGACTTCTACTCCCATACAGTTAGGGTTGATAAAGGTAACCTTTTTTTTAAAAAAACATACTAGCTTACAATTTTTGAATTCTAATAAGATTCTAATAATCTTTAGTTTTAGTAGTTTAATATCTGACGTTTCGAACTCTTTGCAGTTTGCAATGGTTAATGAATCAAAATAAATAGTAAGCCATGTAGTATTTAAATTAGTTCAACCACTTTAAACCTTCCTTGAATTACTGTTAGATTATATTTTTTAGTACATAATAAGGTTGGTAGCCCTGCGTAGTGGAAGTGACGTAGCCTTTCCCGAGATAGAGGGAAGGTAGATCGTATAATATTTTGGCTCACAAAACGGTTCCCAACTTTTAATAGTGTCCACTGATGTTTATGTTATAGCCTACGGAATCGAAATTGTGGTGCTCTCATATAGGACTGGACATGTATATAAAAATAGACTTCACTATTACTACATCTTTATGTGACAGTTAGGAATAGTTTAGCATCTATTTGAAATATTTTGTTGAGGTTCCCTTTCATTTGTTATTCTACTTTCAGTGGGCTTATCACGAATTTAGTCTGGCTTTCGAATCGAGCTGTCACAAGTAAAACGGATCCGTTAGCAACCGGAACCATGAATTTTTACTAACGACTAATGAGCACCAGCAATCTATCAAATGAACGAAAGATCGAAACGTTCGAAAATTAACAAAAAGTATCTAAAATATTGTAGTTCCAAATCCGCACGCGGTGGCGCTGCTCAAATTTCCATACAAATCGCTTGAAGCGAACTCGGTTCGAAAGCCAGACTAAAATTCGTGATAAGCTCACTGTACTCAAGGAAAATATATATAAACAACTTAAAATTGCTATGGACATTTAAACTAAGTCAATAGACATTGTAGGCATGGCATACCCATAATTGATAATTATTAAATTAATAAATTTATTTCATTTATATTTATATTTATATTTATATTGACGAGTAAAAGCGCTCTATTGGAGCCCATTTACTAAAAGTAAATAAAAAATAATAATTGTCTGTTGTAAAATTCACTCAGAATAATATTTAAATGTATGAAATAAAGTAAACATGTTTGTATATTTTAAATAGACAACCATTGGATGTAAAAGAATACGGTCGTAGTTTCCAACAAAATTTGAGGGCACTTTATGATTACATTAAAACTGCGAACTAGTGGGTCCGTATGTTCTGCAGTTTGTTGTAAATTGTTGTGTTTACTCGGCACGAGGCGCCTTTAGTGCCTATTCGTACTCAAATTTATAACCCATTACTTGTGTCCCAAACATAACTGTTGCTGTATGTCCCCAACACGCTTCTTACTTTATTATTTTTAGTAGTTTAATGCAGAATAATACTAAAAACATCCATTCGTAATATATGTTAAATGTATGTGTGTTAAATTTTAACTAGCGCCATCTATGATCGTTTGTTGGAATTACCATCAAGTTTAATTGTTTTTTTTTTTATATTAAATTATGTTTTTTAATAATTTATATCATATTGTACGTTATATCTATATTTCAATCAAACTGTTTACTTATATATCATTATGTTTGAGAACCGCTGTTTCTAGTACGTTAATCTCACACGTAGAGGTTTTGTTTTTATTTGTGTTAGGTTTATTTTGTATCGTTAGGTTCTGGTTTCATCTTAGGGTATTGTATGCTATTTGAATTTATGTTTCATTAATAATTGTTTTTTTTTTATTTTGTGTTTGTTAGGATAGTGGTTGCGTAAACGTGGGCACTTCGGGTCACAAATTGTGGGTGGGACAGGCACCAAACTGCGAAGCGGACGCGGTTCTTGCAACTTTTATATCGAGTTTTTGATACGAATGCCAGCAAAATATTTGACTTTATAGCTGTTTAAATTTAAGCGCGAAATGAATACGGAGGTTATCTGAAATTGTTTTCGTTGAATTATTCACATTTATTTATGTATATCACTTTGTATCGATACGAAATTGTTTAGTATGAATAATTTTTTGGTGGAGGATTCAAGCAAATTAGATATGGTGAAGTCGGGTCCGTATAACATGTCAATATTTTTTTTTAATAATATTGTGCCAAGAGTTCTTAAATGTGATGAAAGCCTAATACAATTTAAAAATAAATTATAAAACATATTTGATTTTAAAATGCCTTTATTTAATTGACGAATACCTCAATGATTCGAAACAGTAAATGAAATTTAGCTTATTAGTTGAAATTGTTTATTATTATTGTATTATTATATTGCTGTGCCCTGACCGGGTGTCACATTTGACACTAAACTGTACTGACCAGAGGGGGCTCGTCCTAAAGAGCGCTGGTGCAGTGCACTCCCACGAAAATTACAGAACTTATATTACAGCGGCGTAGATATAGGTAATATAATATACTATTGTATAGGCATAGTAGAATAGAATGAATGTAATGTAAGGATAGTATGTATTGTGAAGAAATATAGATTACTTCTGTAATTTTCGTGGGAGTGCACTGCACCAGCGCTCTTTAGGACGAGCCGCCTCTGGTACTGACATCTTAATTATTATAATTGTGACATGCAATAAAGATATTTGAATTTTATTTTTTCTTTGTATTATATTAAAACGATTTGGGATACAATGTGGAGCAACACTAAACAGATCATTGTTATATGCCAATTAAACATCTAAATAAATTGGACTTCTATTACAAATCTAAATATATATAACTGACATAGTGATCTATCAACGCACAGCCCAAACCACTGGACGGATCGGGCTGAAATTTGGCATTCAGGTAGATGTTATGACGTAGGCATCCGCTAAGAAAGGATTTTGATCAATTCTACCCCCAAGGGGATAAAATAGGGGATGAAAGTTTGTATAAATCTTATTAAATTTTCGACTGATTGAACTGAAATTAAAGATTGGACTATAATGAAGACGTCTGCTTAAATATGATTTTGATAATTTTTTTACATACGCTAAACAAAAGTAAAGCCGCAAAAACTATACCTAATTAATAATACTTCTTAACGGGAGCGAAGTCGCGGGCAAAAGCTAGTTTTAATATATTTCTTTATGTAAACGTAATGAAATGAAAATAAAAACATTAACAGCAACTATCAGAGATGTGTGTTAAACAAAATTTTGTGCGCAAATTTTGAAGCGTGCACGTACGCTCGAACGACGCCCATCACTGCCTGATAACGCCCGCCCAACTATGAGAAGCCTTGTTTATTGGGCGGCCCGTCACAAGGGCGGAGTAGCTGTCCACATTGAGTGACTCGCTTGTTCTAATATTTTGGCAATATTTCTATTAATTAAGTAATAAATTATTATTTAAATATAAATAAAATTGAATAAATAAATAAAATTTAAGTTATTATTAGGTTCGTCACAATTCTATTTAAAATAAACACACAGGATAATAATTAAAATTTATTTTAATTATATTTAATTATTATTTACATTCCGAATTAATTAAAGAACTATTATTGATTTAAATAGACAGCATTAAATTTATAATCTAATAGAAATACCAATACATAGTTTAAGATTGCACAGCAAGATTTTCTTTTGTTTTTTAATTAAATTGTTTTTTTTTTTTAAATATAATGCATAACGAGGTTGACTATAGTTGATTCGATATTCAATTATGTCATGTGATATTATGTGATATTATAGGAGAACAAGTGGACTGTATTTTTGAATGTGGAAAATAGGTAAATTGACCATAAAAATGCACTTAAGCTGCGGAGAAAGAAGAGAGAGGACTCACCGCTCGCGCGTGTTATTAGTCACTGGCTCGTTCACGTGTAAAAATTACCTTTAATTTAAGGGAGCGAGTGAGGAGAGGACAGCGGGGAGCGGGAGAGGAAATTTAAAAATGCATTTGGCACGAACAGATATTGAAATCTTGCAATGGGGTCTTACTCTACAAATCTACCTATATCTATACAACAATGTTTAGGCTAACGCAAGAACTAAATTCACTTCCAGCGTTTTTTGCCCGATCCGTCACTAATGGCGCTGCGGACTTGACATCTTTGAGTGGCACACCTTTAAACCGATCTTCAATTTCCTGTAATGTACGACCACGTGTCTCTGGCAATAACCAGAGAGCCAAAAGTAAACAAACGCAGACTATGGCACCATACATGGCAAAGGTAATCGGCATTCCGGCGTGAGTGAACAACAAAGGAGCAGTCTTCACGTTCAGGAACAAATTGGCGGACAGGAACACGGTGCTCAAACTCCCACCTGCGCCGCGAAGTCGCAACGGAAACAATTCTCCCGCCAACACTTGCGGCAAAGGCACAGTTCCAGTTGCTAACGAGAACATGTGGAGATGAAGCAGTATTCCTCCAATCGACTTGCCTCCACCAGCACCACAATGCCACGCTATGCCCAGGAGTGCTCCGACGTTTAACGCCGTCGTAGCAGCCAAAGCCCAACGGCGTTTCAATTTTCCTATAACTAACACTACGCCCATGTTCGACACGAGTCTCTGCAGACCAAGGCCGATCATAATCGCAGCCACGTCTACGTCATCACCCATTGTAGCTCGGATCACGTCAGGAGCATACGCCACCATGATGTTAGCACCCGACCATTGGTTCAGAAGAAACAGAATCATAACTATTATCATTGGTTTGTAAAACTCCTTCATTTTTGCTGTAGCGATCGCATTATCAAAATCGCAT
This sequence comes from Tineola bisselliella, assembly GCA_028551675.1. Lineage (NCBI taxonomy): Eukaryota > Metazoa > Arthropoda > Insecta > Lepidoptera > Tineidae > Tineola > Tineola bisselliella. The sequence goes on along the minus strand of JAPWLS010001813.1, from coordinate 375,774 downwards.
TGCGCTTTCTGCCAACACGTTAACTTGCTTCTCTCCTCGCGTCTTTTGTTTTCTTCCTTAACTTCTTTTTCGACTGTTTCTATCATTCTATCTAATTCTTCTTCTTCTCCGTCACCTCGTAGCCATCTGAACACTCGTCTGCAATCTTCAGAACAGCCTTTTCTAGCGAGATAAGCAGGAGTTTCAGGTGAATGGTATATGATAAGAATTCCAATGAAGTGTATGATTGCGCATGTGAGAGCTGCTTGCCGCCAACTTAACACAGCTCCGAGGGCGTGCGAAGACACCGCGCCAGTAGCGATTGCAAGCGCTATTGCTGCGAGTAAAGACCCTCTGCGGGCAGGAGAGGCGTATTCCCCCACAGCAGCCGGAGAAGCTGCAGCTGCCATACCCATTCCGAGACCAAGGAATGCTCGGCTTATAAGCAGACTGGGCACACAGTTGGAGAGTACAGTGCCTATCCAACCAATCACGTAACACGCTCCTGCTGCAATGCTAGCTGGTCTTCGTCCACACTGGGACATTATTGGCATTATCATGAACGCGCCAAAAGGCAACGCCACACCCACAATGGACGCTAGAAATAATAAAAAGGTAATTATTTGGTTTTATATATTACTTAGCTTTTACCCGCGGCTTCGTTCGCATTTAAGTCTTTAAATAAGTATCAGAGATCATTTCAATAGAAATGAATCAATATGATTCCAAACAGCTGAAACTATAGTCAGTTGAAAACTATAGTATAATTTTTTTTATTAAAAAGTATCCTATGTTACTTTTAGTACCTCCAAAAATTCGTGTACAAAGTTTCATGATGATCGGTTAATTTACAATATTAGTAGGGATTACATTTTAGTTTAGAATAATTCTTATGAAGTACTATTTTTTTTTAATTGATCATTATCACTGCTTCATCGTTAGGTACATGTAAGCAAATTATGAGCTCTATCGTACCTACCTACGCGAAAATCTTCAGTATAAGTGGACTACCTATCCAGGAGCCGGAGTGTTCGTCAATCTGGATGTCTGTGCTGGAGGCTCGCAGTTGTGGTAGCAGGACCGCTGCAAATCCCACTGTTAGACCTTGGCCCATCATATTGACTGCTATACCCATTGTCACAGCCACCTAAAAACGATGTATTTTTATGGTCTTGCTAGTACTTAAACAAAAGTATCGGAAGAATAGATATTCGAAGTTCAATGTTAAGTACATATCAGATTACGTTAATAAGATAAGAAGAAATTGAAGATGAGATGTAAGTACCACTATTAAATAACAATTTCGTGCAAAAAATGCAAAAGTAAACTGAAGTATTCAATAAAATGGGATCTAATATGTTACCTTGAGGATTACCTATGTTAGACAATATTTCCGTATTAGACAATCTCGTTCATACATTTACTAATAATACTTTATAGAAATTAGAAATCATAAATAAATACATATTTATAAAAAATGTCAAATATTTACCTGTTTAAGAAAGGGCGACATGATTGCGAGCGTTCCTACTCCTTCGCCACGGAATTGACGTCTTCTCTCCCCGACAAAAGATTTCGCACTATAAAACATGCCTTATCAAAATTAGATAGAGGCGTTTATCTCTAAAATTACAGTTTGTAGCAAAAACAATTTTTCCATTAATATTGCAATGATTAAACGTTTTTTCAGGAATTGAGCCGATGGAGTAATTAAGGCTCTATCAATTAGATGAAATCACTCATTTCTTTGAATATTGAAACTGTTATTAATTAAATAGCTGATGATAGATAATTGAGACAAAAATATTTCAGCTGATAAAGGTATCAATTATGATAACGTTCCTATCACGTGTTTGTTTAACCACTTAACAGTCGTATATTTTTGAGAAAAAGGGTAAAAATATTCTTACCTTTAAGTCTAGTTTATGTTACTGCATGAATTATTTAAGGTTATTCGCACTATTGCGAAACAAGCGACGTTAAATACTCGGCCAAATCATTACATCAACAAGTTAAAACAAAACTCGGGATCGTCAGTGTACGGAGAAAACTGTCAAGTGGTTAAAAATGCACAAGTAACATATATTTTAAGATGAATTGAGAAAAAAAAATTACTCTAAATAAAAACTGTAATATACATTTATGATTGTTGAATATTGCTGCTGTAAGTAAGATAATTTAAACAGGTTTCCTGAAACATTAGAGATATTAATGACCAAAGTACAATCTGCAGAGTAATAAAAAAAAAAGTTTATTAATAAATAATTTTAGTATATAAAAATAGCAAGGGCCCCTGTACTAGGTTCGGAAACCTGTCCTACTAGGTACCCCGGTTTCAGAACTATATAGATTTAAATTTAAAAAAAAGTACCTAGTCTGAAATGTGACCGAATTTCATCTGAATTTAAACTAAGAGAAAAAGGAGATAGAATCATTTTTTGTTTACTAATAATGCCTTCCAAAGGTTAACTGAAGGCTTTAAATAATTCAGAAATAATAAATTTTATTATGTTATTACTCTTTATACGTCTGCTCGTCAAGTTTATTTTTATCGAGTTATAGTTCCAACTCCGTCAGTTATCAGAGTGGGGATTAGATAAGTAATCCAGGTAGATTAAAAACAATATGCTAATATTATGATAGTATCTTTCACATGTTCAATGTATAAGTCATTATATCATTTGACTTTATAACACAGATTACAATAATAATATTAACACAGTCATCTATACTATTATATAAAGAGGAAACATTTGATTGTTCGTTTGTATGTATTGAATAGGCTCCGAAACTACTGGACCGATTTGAAAAATTCTTTCACCATTAGAATCATAAAAAATCCCTGATCAACATAGGCTATATAATATTTTCAATTTTTTTTTAAGAAATATTACATTTTAAGTTCACACAATTCGATGTCTATGCCTAAGTTTTCAATTGTTTTTAAAGATATATATCTTTTTTTTTTCATTTTAAGGCAAAGGTATTTCATTTTATTTTAAGATCACACAATTCGATGTTTATGCCTAATTTTGGCGGTAAATGTTTATTGCGCAGACGTAGTCGCGGGCAACTGCTAGTTATATATATAATAGCGGTTTATATCTTCCTTTATTAATGACCTCAGATGTCTAATGAAGACAATTCTGCCAATGTCCTGTATTGAGGCAAAACTTTACAATAGCGATATAAATATTACAAATTAAAACTATGTTCCATTAACTCACCTATCGGTGATGTGTGGAACTAAAATCGATTCGTAAAAAAGTCTTCCAATTTTAAATGTCAAATTCGGTATTCAATTCTTTTGTCTTATTTATTTGTGTGTGATTGATTTTTATAAGGTAACTAGCTTTTACCCGCGGCTTCGCTCGCATTTAAGTCATTAAATAAGTATCAGAGATCATTTCAAAAATAAATTCCAAACAGCTGAAACTATATTCAATTGAAAACTATAGTAAAAAAAAATAATATTATTTAAAAAAATAAAAAGTATCCTATGTTACTTCTTGTACCTCCAAAAATATGTGTACAAAGTTTCATGACGATCGGTTGTGTAGTTGTTGCGTGAAAACGTAACAAACAAGCTCACATTCACATTTATAATATTAGTAGGAATTTAATATAAAGAGTAATAAATAATTACTTTGTTAGCCACTGTTTACTAAATACATATACAAATAAAAAGTTTTAATAAATAATTAGATAAAAATATGCATGTATTATTATATTTTATTATTATGTTTATAATATTTAAATTGTATATACATATAATTATTATTATTAGGATTTTGTTTTGTCTTAATAAAACAGAACATTTAATAAGCGAAATAAAAATATTACTAATAAAAATTGTATTTCCAAAAAAACAAAACGTATTCAAGTTTGAACACGCACAAACGAAATACATCCTCATAGATAAGGCCTTTTGTATCTCGAAATAAATAAAATTGCTTAAATATGTCCGGCGTGGGACACAAATATAGTACGGACATAAAACCTCGGTATATGGGGACTCTTCAAAAGGTAAAATAGCCGGATAACATTTAGTAGTAACTAAACATGACCGGATTTATCCGCTTATCGTAATTTTAGAGGTTTGTTCTGTCATCTTTATGTCTGTAATAAAAATAAATTTATTTAATTTACAAGCTTATATTTATGATGCGATAAGGCAATAATTAAACTATATATATCATTAAAATAGATCTATAATTCTTAAAATATATAGAATTCTAACAAAAGATTTCAGAGTTCAGATAATATTATCAATTCTGAATATTGAACAAGATATGTCAATTTACAGAAAAATTACCCAGTACTGAGTATTGTGTAAAGTTATTAAAAATTCAAAACAGTGGTAGATTCATTACCTTTACATTAGGTAAGCTGTTGTCCTAGGGGAGTTTCACTATTTTGAGGTATACTTATTTATTGATATGGAAAACAAAAGATAGCTATTAAGAGAATGGAAAGAAATGTGAATTATAGTGGAACTAAACTGCGATCCAAAATTATACACACACTGGGATTTAAAAGCATACAATACTAATAATATTATCTAATTAGAAATACATTCAAATATGCTGTTATTTTTTAAGTTTTTGAATTAAGAAGCATAATGACCAACTTGAAGTCTACACTTGAACCGTGTATATGTGCCTTATAAAAACGGTGGGCTTATCACGAATTTAGTCTGGCTTTCGAATCGAGCTGTCACAAGTAAAACGGATCCGTTAGCAATTGGGATAATGAATTTTTACTAACGACTAACGAGCACCAGCAATCTATCAAATGAACGAAATATCGAGACGTCCGAAAATTAACAAAAAGTATCTAAAATATTGTAGTTCCAAATCCGCACGCGGTGGCGCTGCTCAAATTTCCATACAAATCGCTTGAAGCGAACTCGGTTCGAAAGCCAGACTAAAATTCGTGATAAGCCCACAGTTGTCGGGATCGGCGTAGCAACAAATGGTTACTGACCATTAAATAGAAAAACCTCTTAGATACTGGCAATATTAATTTTATTTATTTGTTTATGATGTGTACACACTGTGTCTCTTTATATGAAAAACCAAAACAATAATAATAATCAAATTTGTAACATCACTGACACTTTGACAGTTCAAAGCAGTACTTGAAATGAAATGAAACGAAAATCGTTTATTAGCATAGGCACTAAAGGCGTGCACTTGCTCATCGTTAGACTCTACCGTGACTTCGGAAAGGCGTATGACGAGAAGAATACCACAAGAAACTCGTCAGTCATAGCCTGTATATAAAATAATTATAAAAACTGAATTTTAATCCAGAAAAAAACGTTTATATACTTTGATCAAGTATTATTTATTAGTTTCAACTAAATAAATAAATAAAATCTTTATTGCAAAAAATAGTAATATTTTTTTACATAGGCGAGCTTAATGCCGTCGGCATTATCTACCAGCTAATCTTTGTCGGTGATATTTGGTCCAATGAAAAGAAAATAATAACTAAATATACACAATACATACATATTTATGAAGAAAAGTTATAAGCGAATTAAATAAACAAAAGAATTAAGAGATATTTTGTTTTATAATAAAATGTTTGTTCAGAAGATTATTAATAATGTGACTCGAAGGAGCCTGTCTGATGCTGAGTGGTGGTAACCTAATATTATTGGATGAAAACGCCTAAAATAAAGGCTAACGATACATAATTTAAGAAGAACGTAATGTTCTGAGCGGTTGTAAATTTTCAGTAACAATCTTCTGAAACAACGATTACCGCCCTTAGCTGAATGTAATTACGTTCATTTGGTGTCATCTTTGCCTTAACGAGATCATCAAGATCGCAAAACGTTAAACACCAGAACTAATAATGGATGAATAAATATTACTGTGCTCAATGGATGTGGTGATTTTAAATTTGTTACAATATGCAATATAATATTTTTAAAAATACTATCGCAGCAAAAGTCTAGATTTTTACACTAATGTACACATATTTTAATTAATTTGAAAGATTTCTTGTGGCATAATGACACGTTCATTTATAAATATATAGTTACAATTGATACGTATATATTTAGAATTGTTTTCTTTTGTACGTTGCGTATTGTACTGTACGTAAGTACATGTGAAAATTGTAATGAATTAATAAACACGTCAATTAATTTCAAACATCAGTTCATATAATAAAACGGAGGCTATAAATAATATTTTAAATTAATGTTAATGTCTCCACATTTACTTAAGTGTTGGGCGGCGACGATAACTCAAGGGCGGGCGGCGCTCTCCAACACGGCTATTATTTATCGCGATATTATGTAACAACGGACTCACTCTTGGAATCGCATTATCTTTATTTGCTTATATCTTTATGACATTTATCCGCGAAAGGGGTAAGTACGACTTCTTAGTTCTTTCTTTAAACAACAACTTGATTGCTCTTTTCTTTCGATTCACATGGAACTGTTAAAAATATACCACAATACAATTCGAAATTAATTTAAAAATACAGTAATGCCCCACTTTACGCGAGGGATACGTTCCGGAAAAAATCGCGTTAACTGAAATTCCCGCGACCATAGAGAAGTTGATGACTACATTATGTTTATACGCACTCTTTCGCGTAATTTAATAATAAATTTGAATTTCGCGTTATAGTGAAATTGCGCGTAACGGGGTCGCGTAAAGCGGGGTATTACTGTAAACAGAATTTAAAGACACTCAACTCATCTGGCCGGCATATCGAAGGGAAGTTAAAATAAAAAAAGGACAAACAAAATTATAATAATAAAAAGATACAACTACGAAACAGTGTAGCAGAACAAAAACAATACAAGACAAGTTTAAATAATTGTTTTTTACTCTACGTATATTTATTATTATCCTCCCTACTACATATATAAATGTGAATGTGAGTTTGTTTATTACGTTTTCACGCAACAACTACTTAACCGATCATCATGAAACTTTGTACACATATTTTTGGAGATACTAGAAGTAACATAGGATACTTTTTATTAAAAAAAATATTTTTTCAGCTGTTTAAAAATTTTCTATATTTATTTTTATTTCCGTCTGTCATTTTTATATATGCAGTATAAAACTATTTGAATTTTTGATGTTAGATCGTACTGATTCATTTCTATTGAAATGATCTCTGATACTTATTTAATGGCTTAAATGTGAGCGAAGCCGCGGGTAAAGGCTTGTTATTTTATATATTGTTTCTATATCAGTGGTTGAAAATTTTTTCTTGGTCATGTTTCTTGATCATCCCCTAAGATTTTTACATACAGTTGCATTTTTTATGACAATCTGTAAAAAAACAAATGACATGACTTGACATGACAAGTTGAAATATACTATTTATATGTAACTAGCGGTCCGGTACTTGCATCGCTACGTATAAAGTGAAATATTAAAAAAAAATTAATTGGAACATCAAATTCATGCATCAAACAGCATGAATGACATAAAAAGTTTCAATTACTGTCAATACTGAAAATAGTTTCAATTTGACAGCACAATCCGCCATTTATTGAATTTATTTGTTACAAAAAATGTGATAAATGAAGAACCGCTCTACCGATTTGTGCAAACTTCACATAAACCATCTAGTAATTAGTCCGAACAAAGCCTAAACATTTGGTTTGGATAGGTGAGCCCGTTCTTGAGTTATAAAATTACAACGAAAAGTGCCATTGATTTTTATATATATAGAGATATGTTTTTATCGCAAAACAAAATATCTCTTCATTCTTTTGTTTATTTAATTTATTTATAACTTTTCTTTATAAATATGTATGTATTGTGTAGATTCAGTTATTATTTTCTTCACATTGCACCAAATATCACTGCTCACACCGACAAAGTGAACTTTTTTTTGCAATAAAGAATTTATTTATTTATTTTTACATATAGAAACCACGTATGAAGTAAAGAAAACGGAATAATTCTACATAAAAGTTTCAATAATCCGCTGCACTGTTGTTCTGGGACATTAGTTAGTTTTATTGTTAATATTTCGAGGGCCATACTCGCTACAGTCTCCATTATTCTTCGCATGATGTAATGTGTTTTCCGTATTTAAGCCATTTAACTCGCTTGTTTGTATTTATTATGACATTGCCAAGTAGGTTAACTTGTGTATTAGTTTGTGCTTGCTTGTATTCACGTTTTTTATTGATTTTTTAATTGTTAGTAATAAACTTTAATTTGACAATATTTAGCATTTAAAAAATACATTTCTATTATAGTAAAATTTAATTATATAGAACAGCCATTCTCAAAGTGGTGTTCCGCGGAACCCTAGGGCTAAAATACTGCAAAAAATACCTACCAAAGGGAGATTATAAGGTTACATCTAAATATTCCAACTAAATATTACGTAATATTACATTGCAATATGATTATTCATAAATACATATAAATCACTTTTTTATAATTATATTAAGGCTTTTTCCTTCGCCAAAAAAGTTTGAGAACCGCTGCCATATATGCCAAATATGTGATACTACTAACATTATTTTAGGACCTATGTTACTTACTAACCATATTTATGGCAAATAAATGAATTTGAAATTTAATTTTCAAGACAATTAAATTGTAACTTTAACATTGTCGTGTGGGGCGTATCCTATAATTAAAATTTCATTTCACCTAGTCGCGTTTCGGGATCAGCTTGGAAGTAGCCGGGATAACGAGAGGAGTGTGGCCTGTTAATTTGGACAGAGCACGTTCGTCTCCACAAGCCGGCATAGTGGACATCTGTTTGTGGTGACAGTTGTCTATGCTCAAGGGCCGCACTCTAGCTTAACAGCAGGCGGAGTGTGGTCATATGCTGGGCTATCAATAAAAAAACTCATTGAGTTATGTATACATACGATAAATATATTTATTTCATTAGCTTGTTTTTCCGCACGAACTTTCTTGGATGCGCAATAGTTATTTATGACCGAAATCGGAAACGACATTCTATTGTTTTGTATTATTTCCAGAGGCAGCTCGTCCTAAAGAGCGCTGGTGCAGTGCACTCCCACGAAAATTACAGAAGTAATCTATATTTCTTCACAATACATACTATCCTTACATTACATTCATTCTATTCTACTATGCCTATACAATAGTATATTATATTACCTATATCTACGCCGCTGTAATATAAGTTCTGTAATTTTCGTGGGAGTACACTGCACCAGCGCTCTTTAGGACGAGCCGCCTCTGATTATTTCTAACAATTTATTTATTATTTTATAAATGACCTATTTTATTTATGTAGATATGATAACATTAAAAAATAGTACCGAGTGTTTGATAGAATTATTTTTTGATTTTAAGTCCAATTCACGTCTTCAAGTCAAGTCAAGTCACATCAGCATAGCGAAGTAGGATGTGCCTTTGTTTATTTTTGTCTTCTTATGTGTTTTATATCTGTACGTTATTATTATTATCTGTGTAAATGTTGTGAGTATGTAAATGTATTTTTATTTTTATCGTATATTCTTTTTTATGTTATTTTTGATCAGCACCTTCTTCCTTCCGAACGCAACCTTTCTCCTGGTCCTAGTATATATATATATATATTAATGTATTTAATAATTCTACTAAGCAGTCTTTCTCGGTCGTATATTATATTATATGATAAGTGACTGTCTATGTATTTCAAAAATAGTAAATTATTTCTGAGATTAGCAGTTTAAATCCCTACTAATATTATAAATGTTAATGTTTGTTTGTTACGTTTTCACGCAACAACTACTTAACCGATCATCATGAAACTTTGTACACATATTTTTGCAGGTACTAGAAGTGACATAGGAAACTTTTTATTTTAAAAAATATTTTTATTTAATATAGTTTCTAATTGACTATAGTTAGTATGATCTCTGATACTTATTTAATGACTTAAATGCAAGTGAAGCCGCGGGTAAAAGCTAGTATATTATAAATACGAAAATCAATACCTAATATTTAATATTAGAAACGTTGTTCGTTCGTCGTGGAGTGTCTCCCTTTCGATACCCTTTCTAAGTTGAATTATTTGTCCAAGTTATCAGTGTGCCGTTTATCAACCAAATGCGACATTTAATAATAATTAATGTTAATTGCATAACAGCTTATATCTTAACAAAGGCTATTGGCCAATACGACTAACTTGGAAGTTTACAACATTTAAGCATTTGAATAGTGAAACAATGTCTTCTTGCGTTGTTGTACTGTTAACATGGAACATAGAAAGTAATAGAGTAGTTGTTGTTATTTTTTTTTTAATCTAGATAATACTATAATTTATCATAAATATTCACAAAATTAAAATATAACTTTAAGTAAAGTGAGTTCGTATGCAAGGAAAAAAAACTACAAAATATAATATTATTTTTGTCTATAGAGGTCTCGTTAATCACTTTTCTTTGTATAAAAATTAAAATTACAAGTAACCCAGTTTAAAGTTAGATAGCTACAATTAAAAAAAAGATCTACTATTTACAACTTTACAGAAATTAGTTAAATAAAGCAAAATTAGATAGAGTTTAAGCGAAAGGCTTTATAGGGAAAATAAATCCTTTAATTTTGCTGATCACTTTAGTACCTATTGAAATCAGCGTTGCCAGATTTTTTTTTGCTAAGTCGTGATTTTGAAAGTTTTTGAGTGAAAAAAGCGGGATTCTTTCGTCTAAGCCCGCGCGGGACATTTAACACTAGGTTTACATACATTTTCTATATGCCTATTTATACTAAAACGCATCAATTTGACGTCTGGACCCGCTGATTGAAATATTATTTATCACGTCACTACTGAGTTTTGGAAAATAAAGAAGCATGTGATAAGCTTAATTAATAGGCCTAATTTAAATACACTAAGTATCTGTAATAATTTTAAAAAACAATAGCAACTGCATTCATTTGAGAAACCAAGCAGCGGCATTCTTAATCACTTAGCATTGGAAATGGGCAGGCGACAAGGTAAACACTATAAAGACGCAAAACTTAAACAATAATTCATAAGCTTCCTCCGCGCTAACTCGCTCGTGTGGGCCAAGCGATGTGTACTAAATCTTTTGTAATAATAGTTCTGTTTATATAACAGCCCGGCGGACTTTGCGTTCAAGAATTTGCTGACAATATTTTCAGTGATTCGCGAGCATGATATTACTTGAAAAGGCTTTATGCGGCTTATAAGAGGAAAGTCTTAATTTGGAACTTATCCGACTGTTTAAATAGACCGAAATGCCAATGTTTATTTACATAGTAGGATACACAAAATAGTTAGAAAATTTTGCTTTATAAGTACAGTAATACCCCACTTTACGCGACCCCGTTATGCGCGGTTTCACTATAACGCGAAATTCAAATTTCGCGCTCAATTGCCCCGCATTACGCGAAAGAGTGCGTATAAACATAATGTAGTCATCAACTTCTCTATGGTCGCAGGAATTTCAGTTTTTTCCGGAACGTATCCCTCGCGTAAAGCGGGGTATTACTGTAGGTATTATAATATTTTTAAAAATTTATTTATTTATTTTTAGCAATTGGGTTCAAATAAAGCGCTTTTACTCGTCAATACATATACGAATATAAATAAAATAAATTTATTAATTATTAGTTTGATTTAGCTGCTGTATACTGGCATTGTCCACTTACATAATAATGTCATAATAATATATAATAAATCTACTATGACGTAGAAGAATAGCTGCTGTATAGGGGCATTGTCATTCTATTATATACCTAAGGGTAAACATAAAATGGACATTGGTTATGTCCAAGCTTTATTATCTATAAGATATTCATCTAAAGTGTAAATCGACGATTATAATAGGCTTAATTGAAAACATAATTAACGATTTTGTTTTTTTTTTCAGGAGTTGTGTAAAAGTACATAAATAAAATGCGATGCAACGCTGCAGTCTAAACTACGGGCGCCGTGTGCAGTTAAGTGGCGTTATTTCACCGATCTATTGGCTACTGGTTGACGTGTCCAGTTAATAACACCTGCGATATATAGATAGATGGCCCGTAGCAAGTCGTGGCCGTAACACGTGTACAGCCTTAAGCTAATATCTGAAAAATCTTTAAAATACTTTAGGTGAATTTTAAAACCTATAGTTCGATTTTTGAATTTATTTTGAATAAATTTAATTAGAAGTCAATTGTTTTTTTTTTGAGATGGCCATTTAAGGTAATCAAGTCTCACAATATTAATTCTGTAAATAATAAACTTTTATTGGTTAGCTATTTATAATTTTCACTTGTTTATTTATTTATTTCAGCGGTTCTCAAACTTTTTTGGCGAAGGAAAAAGTCTTAATATAATTATAAAAAACTGTTTTATATATATTTATGAATAATCATATTGCAATGTAATATTACGTAATAATTAGTTGGAATATTTAGATGTAACCTTATAATCTCCCTTTGGTAGGAATTTTTTGCAGTATTTTAGCCCTAGGGTTCCGCGGAACACACTTTGAGAATGGCTGATTTATTTATTAATAAATGCTTTCTTACATAATTGATGTGTATGTCGTAGTTATGGAAATAAAAGTCCTCCTTGAGTGTGATCAGTTGACTACTGACAATGAGGTAGTCACCTACCATTATACAATGCCTATAAAAGATTTCATAACTACCCTCTAAACATAACTGATGCATATACTAGCTGAACCCTGCACCAACTAAAATAAATTTGAAGACATTATACAAAAATTTAATTAATTTTCGTCATTTGACGACAATAGTATCTATTCAATGTGAGCTATTATGAACTGTCACGGCAATATATGAAATTCATTGGAATGACAGTGGCGCCATCTGTCGACAACCTTCGTGGGCTCATGCACAACAACTTTGCTAAAGATCATCACATGATCAAATGCTCAGTTTACGATTCTATAAAGGACATACAGACAAACTTTAATTGTTATATATAGGTATAGAAGATAACAGTAATATAATATTTAAACTGTTTTATAATAGTTTGGCATGTGACTCTGCTGGTACGATATTCTAATAAGAACTATACCAATAAGAATCAATCTACCTACCACTCTTTAAACATAGTCAAATACGTTATTAAGTTAAGAATATCATAAACAGCGACAGATTTCCTGAAACGATCTCATTATTAAGTTCATTAATAAAAATTCAATTAACGCGTAAAAGGAAGGAAATTGACGTCCGAAAAAGATGTTTTTTTTTTTAAAAGGTAGTAAAGCGACCAGTGAGGGACACATTAAAAACGATATGCGACTAAAATCCTGTCAGCGTCAATGACGACTCAGCCGAGTCCATTCATAATCGACTTACCCTAAAAAAATTATAAAATAACAAAAAAAAATCGTTAAGCATAAGTCGGATAAGAGACTTGGTTCCGTAGATTATTTATACAACATTTAAATTATTATAAAGCAACCCAAATCGAGTCTAATTTTGTGAGTTTATAAAAAACTAGCGGCCTGTCCCGGCTTCACACGGTCCATTAGAATTTTACGAAAAGCGATGAAAGACATTTTATGGCGATTTTTGCCAACCTTGAGTTATATTATTGTAGTTTTAGTAAGGATCCTAATTTTTTTCCTGTAATTTATATAGCCTATATTGATCAGTGATAATGTAGCATTCAAATAGTGAATTATTTTTGAAATTGGTCCAGTAGTTTTTGAGCCAATTCGTTACAAACATACAAAAATACAAATCTTTCCTCTTTATAAAATATTAGTATAGAAAACGCCGGTACTAATGTGTGTTGAAAATATTTTTTGTGATGGTTTGGGTTAATAAAGGTTAAATTCAATACAAATCAAACATTTTACTGATTTAGTTATGTGTGATCAGAATTTTTTTTTTTTGGGATAAATTTGCGTTTTTGTAGGAACCCTAAATTTGAACACACCTCTCAGAGGGACAAGCGTCCTCCATTAGCGAGTGTCGGATCGCAACATGAAGTTACTCTCAATCAATTTGAACAAAATCATTCGCTTTTTTCCAACAATTAATTTCCCTTTTATTTCATGGGAAAAACATTAAAATATTCTACGCGGAATAATAAATAGGCTATGATGGAAGTTGAACTCGACAACTGATAAATAATGAGTTAAGTAGTAGCGTTTTTTTTTTATATCATTAATTTATTATTATTGACACAAAAAAAGAAACAAGGGCTTGGCTTTAGTTGAGGACTGTACGAATAACAAAAAGGTTAGATTAGGTTCTGTATTAAGTACGATATAGCTTGTCTTTTTTTACATTTAGTAATTCCTGGAATTCTCAACTAAAGCGATACCGAAACAAGAAATATTGTTAAAAACTAGTAAATATATAGAAAAATAGATTTGCAAACATAATACAACATAATCAAATTTTAAAGAACACATAGATTTAATACACAAACATTGATATTCCTGTAGTATAATTTAATTAATTAATCCCTTACTAATATAAATGTGAATGTGAGTTTGTTTGTTACGTTTTCACGAAACAACTACTTAACCGATCATCATGAAACTTAGTTACTAGAAGTAACATAGGATACTTTTTATTTTAAAAATATTTATTCTTTACTATAGTTTCAAATTGACTATAGTAAAATATAGATTATAGTTCTATTGAAATGATATCTGATAGTTATTTAATGACTTAAATGCGAGCAAAGCCGCGGGTAAAAGCTAGTATACTATATATGTCATAGATATGGAAATAAAAGTTCTTCTTGAGTGTGATCAACATGTGTGATGTGTGATGACTGTGTGATGAACAAACAAACTCACATTCATATTTATAATATTAGTAGGGATTAGTTAAGAAAAGTGTTATTGTGGACTCGACTTCATAATGGTTTATCACTCAACGTATTAAAGAGCAAAGCTGTAAGAAAATTAAAATATCATAATATTTGATTTTTTTTTCGTTTATATAAAATTTTAGCAATTCTTTGTTGGTCTATCTTTTTTAGACATCTGAGGCCATTAATAAAAGAAGAAGAAGAAGGATGTGATAATGAAATTAATTTTTAAAAAAATATTTATTCTACATTGAAAAATCTCATACGTCTGAACAAATAATAATTATAAAAAAAAACCACAATGAATATTTTTATTTAAAAAAATACAATAAAGACCAAATATTATACTTCTTAATTAAATATTTTATTAGTTTACACATGTTGAAACAATTGTCAGTGGAAAAATACCAGTTGGAAATCAGTTCCTACGTGAATGTGCGACCCATAATTTCTTGTGTGTGATAAATGTTAATATGTACCTACCTACAATAATAATTACAATGTAACTATTACAATCTGATTAATAATTTTTGTTTGCATATAGAATAAAAGCCAGAGACTAATCTACACATTAATCGCATGATTAGTCAATACAATTACTTATTTAAAAGAACTGACATAGATGCTTTTTCCTACAACAAGCCAAAATACAGGAAACATCTTGATACTAACTATCTTTAACTAACTAACTAACCAGTATTTTAATTTTGTTTTTTTTTCTTTCTCCCCTCTTCCTTACATCTATTTGGTTCTTGTTTTTTATTTTTAAGTATTTTTCTAATTTTATTAGAAGTGTAGTATCTATGCCTTTATCACCTGGAGCCTGCAGTCCTATCCTATAATTAAAATTTCATTTGGTTTATATAATAGTGGTCCTTTTTATAATATGTAGTTTTAATGTAATTTTGTAGGTAGGTTTTATAAATAAATAAATTCACTTATCATATTCACAATAGTATGACTCAAGTAAATTTCCACTCGCAGTATATTTAAAATGAAATGACAATAGTTTATTAGTATAGGCCCTATAGACGTGCATTTGTCTGTTGTTAGATTCTACGATGGCTTCGGAAAGACATATGACGAGAAGAAGACTACAGAAAACTCGTATTTAAGGATCCTCTTGAAAAAAGTTAATAAAACGGGAAATAAGGACGTAATCGATAAATGATTTTCCAAACCTAACCCACAATTTTAAGCTACAGAAATTTTTTTATACTTCAAAAACGTGTACTAACCTAGTAATCTTAGCTAATTTTTTTATTCAGAAAGGAATAAGGAAAAATATGTAAAAACAGCAATATAATAAATAATATTAGTTCATTTATTTTATTATCATAATTTATAAGTAAAATATTTAATTTTTGTATATGTATAAGGTATATTTTTCAGGTTTCATAATATTTTATTCAGTCTTCAGAGTAAGGAACGGCTGCTGAGCATTTATCGCATTCGTTATTGCAACGGAGCCCTAGTTGTGGTTCGCCTTCTCTTCCGCGTCTTTCGTTTTCAGCATCGAACATACATGTGTTACCATAAGTCACACCATCGTCTCCACAAACCGGGGCATAGTTCAATGGGCATACTTTCTCCACTGAGCATTTATCACATTCGTTGTTGCAACGGAGCCCAAGGTGTGGTTCGCCTTCTCTTTCGCGTCTTTCGTTTTCAGCATCGAACATGCATTTGTTACCATAAGTCACACCATCGTCTCCACAAACCGGGGCATAGTTCAATGGGCATACTTTCTCCACTGAGCATTTATCGCATTCGTTGTTGCAACGGAGCCCAAGGTGTGGTTCGCCTTCTCTTTCGCGTCTTTCGTTTTCAGCATCGAACATGCATTTGTTACCATAAGTCACACCATCGTCTCCACAAACCGGGGCATAGTTCAATGGGCATACTTTCTCCACTGGGCATTTATCGCATTCGTTACTGCAACGTAGTCCAAGTTGTGGTTCGCCTTCTCTTCCGCGTCTTTCGTTTTCAGCATCGAACATACATGTGTTACCATAAGTCACACCATCGTCTCCACAAACCGGGGCATAGTTCAATGGGCATACTTTCTCCACTGGGCATTTATCGCATTCGTTACTGCAACGTAGTTCAAGTTGTGGTTCGCCTTCTCTTCCGCGTCTTTCGTTTTCAGCATCGAACATACATGTGTTACCATAAGTCACACCATCGTCTCCACAAACCGGGGCATAAATTAATGTGCATACTTTCTCCACTGGGCATTTATCACATTCGTTGCTGCAACGGAGCCCAAGTTGTGGTTCGCCTTCCCTTTCGCGTCTTTCGTTTTCAGCATCGAACATGCATTTGTTACCATAAGTCACACCATCGTCTCCACAAACCGGGGCATAGTTCAATGGGCATACTTTCTCCACTGAGCATTTATCGCATTCGTTGTTGCAACGGAGCCCAAGTTGTGGTTCGCCTTCTCTTTCGCGTCTTTCGTTTTCAGCATCGAACATGCATTTGTTACCATAAATCACACCATCGTCTCCACAAACCGGGGCATAGTTCAATGGGCATACTTTCTCCACTGGGCATTTATCACATTTATTTCTGCAACGTATATTGATTTCTGGTTCTCCATTGCTAGCAAGTCTTCTGTTTTCGCATTCGAACATGCATTTATTGTCGTAAGTGACGCCATCGCTTCCACATACAGGTTTGTATTCTCTTGTGCAAACGCAATTTGGCTTGCATTTATCGCAGCGACCTTTGCAAGTAACCTTGAGTGGTGTCAAGCCGTTTCTGTCTCTTTCCTCATTTTCACATTTGTATAAGCAAGGGTTGTCGTAAGTTACCCCATCACTTCCACATAGAGGCTTCAATTCTCTTGTGCATGTACATGTTGATGCAGATGGCTGTTGCGCGTGGACTGCTGTAAAATATGCAACTCCCAGAAGAAGTAATACTGAAAAGTAAGAATTGAAAAATTAGTTACAAAATAAATCTCTATATATCTGTATGTCCTTTATAGAATCGTAAACTATGCATTTGATCATGTGATGATCTTTAGCAAAGTTGTCGTGCATGAGCCCACGAAGGTTTCTGAGTTGGTACGACCAATTTTCGACAGATATATAGTCGTGACAGTTCATGACAGCTCACACTGAACAGACAATATTGTCGGCAAAAGAACAAAATCACAAAAATGACTCAAAATGAATAAAATATTGGTGTAATGTCTTTCCTTCAAATTTATTTTAGTTCGTGGCGTAGCAACGCGCGCAGGGTACAGCTAGTAATTAATAAATGTTGTTATAATGTATACTTACAATTAGATAAGAACATGTTGATGGTTTGTGAAGGAAGATACGTTTGATAAAGCGATACGAGAGTGGTACAGTATTTATACTGCTGAAACGCAGCTACTATTGTTCAGTTTTAAAACAACATAATATGTGTGTTTGTTCAGTTGCTGTTATCTCTTTAATCAAGGCATATAATAATAAAAACTAAAATAAATACAAAGCAAAATGAAAAATTCGTTAAATATTTTGTTAATATAAATTTAAAAAAAGAAACCAAACGATTTCGAAAAAGTACAAATATCAAAGTAAAGAAAGTATATAATTTAAAGGACATTTTATGATTGCGTCTCAGCCAGTCTTAGTCAGTCTTGCCCTAACTACGATAGTGAGGCACATAAAGTCTCTCAAACTGACTGAATTAATTTAGGGAATAATTTGTAAGGCGTATTCATTCCGCATTACCTATTATTGAGTATTGCAAATCCCTACTAATATTATAAATGTGAATGTGAGTTTGTTTGTTACGCTCTCACGCAACAACTACTTAACCGATCATCATGAAACTTTGTACACATATTTTTGGAGGTACTACAAATAACATAGGATACTTTTAAAAAAATATATATTTAGTTTTTACTATAGTTTCCAACTGACTATAGTTTCAGCTGTTTGGAATCATATTGATTCATTGCTATTGAAATGATCTTTGATGCTTATTTAATAACTTAAATGCGAGCGAAGCCGCGGGTAAAAGCTAGTTACGTTATAAATGCAATACAAATTCCAATTAAATTAATTATTTTTATTTTTGAGTTATAAAATTTAACAAATTATAGAAACGGGGATAAAATCATTAGTAAGATAAAAATCGACTTCTTTTAAAATTAATACAACATTAAAGAAGATTAAAGGTTTCAGAATGACAATCAAGTTTATTAAACTTGCAAATTCTATCATAACTTCAAAATATAATTGTTCATCTCATAAAAACACTGTTTCTGAGATACTGAATGCAACAACGAATAATCGACACAAACAAACTATGCACAATAACAACTTTAAATCGTTCGTTAATTGCTTTTTTGCTATATCCGACAATGTTGTTTGAACGCAGCGGTGTAATTTTTAATAATATTTATTTAATAAATCCTCCATTATAATGTTTATGTAGTTTTTCATTTTGTTTACAAATATCACGACAAAAGATTGTTTATTTATACAACAGTATTTAATTGTTTATGTCTGCAGAATTATTTTTATTATTTCTATTTTTATATACAACTAGCTTTTACCCGCGGCGTCGCTCGCATTTAAGTCATTAAATAAGTATCAGAAATCATTTCAATAGAAATGAATCAATATGATTCCAAACTATAGTCAGTTGGAGACTATAGTAAAAAATTAATTTCTTTTTTAATAAAAAGTATCCTGTTACTTCTAGGACCTCCAAAAATATGTGTACAAAGTTTCATGATGATCAGTTAAGTAGGTGTTGCGTGTAAACGTAACAAACAAACGCACATTCACATTTATAATATTGAAATGATCTCTGATACTTATTTAATGACTTAAATGCGAGCGAAGCCGCAGGTAAAAGCTAGTATTATATATTTATGAATTAATAAAAAAACATGTTGGTCCATACATAAAATTAATTACTAAAACAACTGCAATTTATCTGCAACACATACAGGGTGTTTCATAAATTGACAAACTGTCCAACTCACAATATACAGGATGTTGTATAACTTAGGCACCGGTCAGAACTAAATAGGGTCCGTCGGGCTAGTACGTGATTTAAACCCTAACTTGGGCTGTAAAGTCTAGACCGAGGTTCATAGTTAGGTCTTATTTAATGACTTCTAACGTGTTGTTTAGGTGAAATGGCCTATAAATAAAAAACAATTGTATTAACATTAAATTTATTGTCATTAATTAAAAAAATAATAATTAAATAAATTATTTTACGTTAGAAACATATATATTTATTGTTACATTTAAAAATGATAATTAATTTTTGTATTTACAATTAAAAAAAATCTAATTAGAATCTGCAAATAAATAAATAATAATTACTTCAATTGGAATTCGGTATAAATTCATTGTCTTTTTCATTTTATTAGCTAAACAAAATTGAGCAGAATTTCAGTTACGACAACATTATATTATGTAGAATGTATAATACTTACTTCATAAATATTTATTATCTAATGTACAAAACAAGTCAAATGTACAAAAAGTACTAAACATTACAACTTTTAACTTTCCAAAATTCGGTCAACTCTTTAAAGTTTTTAGAGCATTCCCGCTTTCTTTTACGACATTTCTTCACTGGACTACACAAGTACGACGTATATTTTTTCACCAACGTGGACACTGACTCCTGTCCAGTTTCAACATCCACTGACTCCATATCACCAACAGTTGATTCTAAAGTGTTAAACAACTCGTCAATATATTGGTCCACAGTTTTTTCCTTCAAACACTCTTCTAATGTTTCATCAAACGACAGACCCGTTGTTGAAATGCTACACTCGATAACGTCACCCAAATTGTTCTTGACACGTTTACCCCTGTTTAACTTCTCAATAGACTTGAAGATATTGTCAATTGTATTGCAAATATCGTTAACAGATGCTGCTGAAATAATTTGTCCAGCAACGTAATAGAACGCTGGCTTCTCCTTTAATCTGTTCTTCGAAGTGTTCGGATTCAGGTCTCTGAGAAATTCCTCATAGTCCCCCACAGAAGTGTCTTTAGATGCGTTCTTAGTAATTTTCTCGTGAATTTTCTTTAACATGACAGCTGAATCGAAGGTTACTCTTCTGTCTAATGTTGTTGTTTTATCTAATTCCGTTTCATGGCTGAAGGAATCGTGTTCTTCTGTTTCCAGATCTACTGGCTCACCCCACTGAGCGTCCAGTTCGGTCCATTGATCTATTTCGGATAATACAGAATCTGTGTCCAAGAGTGTGCGATGCATTTTGTTCACGGCAACAAACTAAATGTTTCAAGTGACATTTCGTATTTATTATGTGGGTAGGTGAGTTTTTTGTTGTTTTTTTTTTACCTTAATGAGGTGTTTAAGTACCTAATTACAGAATTATTACATAAATAAATAAATATATAATTAGAATTAATATTACTAAATGACTTATTTTAAATGAGGTTCCTTTGTTTTTTATAATGTTTTATTATTGATTATTTAGTTAACGCTAAGTTGTATATCTAAAAAAACACTGAAGAGTTACTGTCAAGTTAATTTTTATTATTCGAAATTACTTTCATAGTAAAAGAATGTAAATCCCTCCTACTATATAAATGTGAATGTGAGTATGTTTGTTACGTTTTCTCGCAACAAGTACTTAACCGATCATCAAGAAACTTCGTACAAATAATTTTGGAGGTACCAGAAGTAACATAAGATACTTTTTATTAAAAATAAATGAATTATTTTTTACTATAGTTTCCAATTGACTATAGTTTCAGCTGTTTGGAATTTTTCTATATTTATTTTTGTTTCCTTCTGTCATTTTTATATATCCAGTATAAAACTATTTGAATTTTTGAGGTTAGATCATATTGATTCATTTCTATTAAAATGATCTCTGTTACTTATTTAATGACTTAAATGCGAGCGAAGCCGGGGGTAAAAGCTAGTAAAAAATAAATAAAATATTTGCAATTTGACACGTAATTCAAATGATGTTTGTTGTTACCAAAAATAAGACTAAATGTTTAAATTGAGATTGTGATTTATGATTGCAATTAAAACGTGTTTTTTTTTTGGCTGCCACGTTGTCTGATAATACAATCTTATTGACTTGATAACACAATTTCTCTAGTACAGCCATTCTCAAAGTGTGTTCCGCGGAGCCCTCGGGCTAAATACTGCAAAAAATACTTACCAAAGGGAGATTATAAGGTTACATCTAAATATTCCAACTAAATATTACATTGCAATATAAATTCATAAATACATATAAATCAGTTTTTTATAATTATATTAAGCCAAAAAAGTTTGAGAATACGCAAAATTTCATCTAAATATCTAAAAACGAAAAACAAAAAGAGCAATATTCATCATAATAAACAGCTGAAATAATTTAATAAGTAAAACTCCGAATCCGCAATACATTCTCTCGTGTCACATTTAAGTAATTTATCTGTTACATAAACCATCCAAAACTAAGCACTAGATGCAATTAAACGCATCCTCTCTTGTAATATATATTATCATTCAGTAATCCAAGAGACAGAATCATAATAACAAAAAACAATAAAAATAACTAATGTCGCGGCACACTGTTGGAATTCCACGGAATTGTAACGGACCATAGATTGGCGTGGAGACGACATTGTTTACGTTTATATTACATGACTCTTTTATTTATGAAAGCTTTAAAATTATTTCAGTAACATTTTTAACGGTTTATTCGAACATTTAAACTGAACGAAAAATATCGACAAACAGAGTACTACATATGAAATAACAAACTCAATTTTAACCGATAGAAGCTTTATTGTAAAAATACTTACTATTTTTTTATTTATTTAAATATCATCATATACATGGCCTGACAGTTTACTCCAATACACAATTCAAGGAGAAGTAAATTTAACAATAAAATGTCTAAAATAATATGTCAAAACTAGCTGTTGCCCGCAACTACGTCTCCGTAATAATCAATGAAATAAATCTAATAAGATTTATACAAACTTTCATCCCCTATTTTATCCCCTTGGGGGTAGAATTGATCAAAATCCTTTCTTAGCATCCTACGTCATAACATCTACCTGCCTTTCAAAATAATATGTCAAAATTAAAAAATCAAAACGCAAATTCAATTTGTAAAAAGGCGCTAGTTTTATTACACTTAATTTGTCGGCAAAGATATTCAGATGTGTCATGTCTAGGAGAGCCCAAAGCGATATATCATAAATAAAGAAAAAATAAAATAACATCGACTCCATAGCTGTCTATGTTCTAAATCCGGATTCCGTTTACGCCCATTCTTAATATGAAGCAAAACTGCTGGAAGAACAAGAGTTTTTGCTGTTTATTTTATGTTCTGTGACGCTATAACTCAGCAGCTATGACTACCCACCCCCTGCTGTACCATCCGTAATGATATACCGACTGTAACTATGCCGTAACCTTGTCACGAAATATATCACTGACACTTAGCTTATTTACTTCTATTCCGAGAATTTTTAGTCTACTTTTAAACTGTACTTTAGAACAATTGATTCGAAACAGTAAATGAAATTTAGTTTATTAATTGTTTATTATTATTATTGTATTATTTTATTATTATCTTTATTTTGTTACTGATGGAATTAAATAAATAAATAATAATAATACTTTATTTATAATTTATACGTATATACATCAAGATTCACCGCTGGTTCCCACACTAGGCCTAGCCTGTCCTGCGGGACCGATCAACAATTTGATTGACTATATAAAAATTGCGCACACTAGGATATATAAATATACTAGCTTTTACCCGCGGCTTCGCTCGCATTTAAGTCATTAAATAAGTATCAGAGATCATTACAATAAAAATGAATCAATACGATTCCAAACAGCTGAAACTATAGTCAGTTGGAAACTATAGTAAAAAATATATTATTTTTTTTTAATAAAAAGTATCCTATGTTACTTGTAGTACCTCCAAAAATATGTGTACAAAGTTTCACGATGATCGGTTAAGTAGTTGTTGCGTGAAAACGTAACAAACAAACTCACATTCACATTTATATAGTAGGGAGGATAATAGAATTGTCGACAATGTCTGAGAATATGAGTTTAAACAAATATAAGTTGCGTGTCATGAACGGCCTAAATGTAGAAGTAAGATGAACAAATGAATCAAGGACAGCAATGAAGCTCGTGCTAGAAATGTCTTGCAGATTGTCATCAAATTATTAAGTTAAATCAGTTGACAAACGACCGTTTCTCAAGTTTTTAGTATTCTAATAAAAATAATATTTCATTGTAATAATATTTGGTACAGTTATTATAAATTAATCAGTACATTATCATAAATTAATTACAGACCAAAATAATGCGGTCGTTATCGGTCCGCTATGCCAACCTATCTACATACAGGTTGATTCAGAATTATATCAAAAAATTATTTAATTACATAATTTTTTATGTCTCTAATGCTTATTACAAAGGAATTAAATGTAAATTAATATTTATTTAATTAATTCTTATTTTATGACATCATAATTAGAATCTTATAAGATCTTAGTGGTTTAAATGAATTAATCTAATAATAATATGAAACAATAAGTAACACTCTGTATATGTAAAGCAAAAATAATGTTCGTACCATAAACGTGTATTGATTGCTATTATTTCAAGTCATTAAATCAAATCATGACAATCCATGCCGGCCTCATTATGGCGGGAACGGAATTTCATCGGGGTAAAATGACCTAAAATTTACAAATTAGTACCTATTCTGGAGTGAAATTTTGACCTGTTACATGATTCCATATATATGACACTATTTTTAACAGCTATTCAATAAATAAATAGATATATACAATTACAATGCTATCACTCCTATATGTTATGTATAAGTTACCTGGCACTAAGGGTAGCTGGACAAGATCAAAATCCAAATAAAAAATGTTAATTTTGCACAGGACTTTCAAGAAACGCAAGAAACAGGTCAAGTCACACAAGTAGCAGGCATATACTTGCTCTGTAAACTTTATTTAAACTTGACATAAATATCTGAGCCGATACAATACGATCATTTCTGGCAGAGAACGCTGTCTTCCCACTTAAGAAATAAAGATCATAACTATATACATACTTTGAGTTATGTATTTAGACAAGGTCGTAAGTTATGGGTTGAACATGAACCAACCCAAATTTGCGACGAATTTAATCAGTTTTGGGGGGTAAATGTAAAATATGATTTATCCCTTGCGCTTTAGTAGTTTTTGAGCTGATTGCGTTTTAGTTTTATGGGAATAGCTTATTTGATTTATTGTATTTATAAACTATATATTATAAAAACATTAATTAACGTTATTTTATAGTTTTATTTTTTATGATCACGTGACTAACTGCGACATCTACCCGACGTTAAGTTATAGAGGTACCTAACTCCAAACTAAGACGCCTTACGCAATGGGTCTACTATTTGTTTAAATTGCGAGACCTCTGCCCACTGACTCACATAGATATTATAAAAAAAAACCTTTTTGCAAAATTTTTTACCAGCTAACCTTTGTCGGTGACATTTGGTGCAATGTGAAGAAAATAATAACTAAATATACACAATACATACATATTTATGAAGAAAGGTTATAAGTGAATTAAATAAATGGTAGAATTAAGAGATATTTTGTTTTGTCATAAAATGTTTGTTCGGAAGATTTTTAAAAATGTGACTCGATGGAGCCTGTCTGATGCTGAGTGGTAGCATGTTCCATTGGCAAGCTGCAGATATGGTGTAGGAGTTTGAATACCGGTTCGAAGCAATTGTACTTGTATATTTATTTATTTATACAGTAATGCCCCGCTTTACGCGAGGGATACGTTCCGGAAAAAACTGAAATTCCCGCGACCATAGAGAAGTTGATGACTACATTATGTTTATACGCACTCTTTCACGTAATGCGGGGCAATTGAGCGCGAAATTTGAATTTCGCGTTATAGTGAAGCGTCGCGTAAAGCGGGGTATTACTGTATAAGCGCAGTCACTTGCATGATCTTACAGTCAATTCCAATACACCATGCAAGGAGGAGTCAAATTACAAAATAGAATAATATTAATAATAAAATGTCAAGTGTAAATAGCATAAAAATAATAATAATAACCAATCAATGTCAACAGCTAAACAAAAACAGTCCCAAAAAAAAAAAATTCACTTTCTATAATATATTAACCTTATAAATATTATTTTTTAAATTAAAATTAGATTCCAAATTGCTTGTTTAAAAGTAGATTAAACAGCTCATAGTAATAATTCTAAGCGGGCAATGTGGGAGCGTTCAGTGTTTCGGTGATTATCGTCACTAAATCATATTTACGACTCTCATTATCAGGGTAGGTATCGAGTGGGACGTGCAGTAAACCACGCTCACAATGTGCTATCATTTGACACTCATTTCGCGTTATAATTATGTTTTAAACTGACGTAATATCTTTGCTTTTGCTTTCCACTTATTAGGTAGGTAGTAAATATTTTATCTAAATTTTACATTAAGCAGACACGTACAACACTATAAAGCAGTGATTCTCAAATTTAATTATTAATAGCGTGATAGTCTCCTCCGCAGAAGAGGCACATTTGATTGTTTCGTAGTTGACGTTTCTTCGATTTCAAAGTATCGTTACTTCTCGTTGTTCGTATAAAATGTTGCATTATTAATAAAATATAAATACAGTTTTAACATGAAAAAGCTGTCAATTTCAACCACAATGACATAAGTGACAATTGTATTTTATTTATGTAACAACTTTATGTATCAGTTTATTGTTAATTATAAATTATTAAGACCATTAATCGAAATATAAACTATCCTATATCTCAAGTTAGACCAAATTACACATAAAATGCAAACTTTCATCGAAATCGGTTGACTTGGTGAAGAGTTCACTGGGAACATACATATGACACTGGATTTTTATATATTAAGATTTGTAATTAATTATTTTATTTTACATAGCAAGTTTTTTATGTTTGTGATTCGTTTTTTTTCTCCCCTCTTCGTTACATCTATTTGGTTCTTGTTTTTTTTTTGTGTATTTTTGTATTGTATTGTACTTTATTAGAAATGTAGCATCTATCCCTTTATCACCTTGAGCATGCCTTCCTATCCTATAATTAAAATTTCATTTAGTTTATATAATTTTGTAGATAGGCTTTATAAATATATAAATAAACTTTTAAACTTATATTTTTCTTTGTGAGCCATAATAAAAAAAACGATTGAGAAACACTGCTATAAAGTAAATAGAAATTATATTGCATACTAGTGTTGGTTGGTATAACTTTCAAATGTCAAGCAAACAACACGTTCTTTGTTGTCTATACTATTATATAAAGAGGAAACATTTGATTGTTTGTTTGTATGTATTGAATAGGCTCCGAAACTACTGGACCGATTTGAAAAATTCTTTTACCATTAGAATCGTAAAAAATCCCTGATGAACATAGGCTATAGAATATTTTCAATTGTTTTTTAAAGAAATATTACATTTTATTTTAAGTTCAGACAATTCGATGTCTATGCCTAATTTTGGCGGTCAAACGTGCTGTCAGTTTTTTGTTTTTTAAGAAATATTACGTTTTATTTTAAGTTCACATTGTAATTCATATCTAATTCAATGAAAATAAAAGCGAAAGTTCTCTCGAAATCCGCTTGACATACAAAGATGAAATTTGACAGGGAGGTAGTTTATAGTTAGTGGACGTCTGCAAAGAACGGATTTTGCAACAGGGCCAGATTAAGGAGTTGTAAGGGCTCTCGCAGGTTTGTATAATTTTTTTGCTACAAACTATAAATTTGACGGAGAGGCAGTTAGTAGATTTTGCAACAGGGGTGTGGAAGGCATTTTCTGTTGACTGAAATATGAAACATCATTAAACTTCATGGTACTCTATATCTTCATTATTACGCAGACGCAGTCGCGGGCAACTGCTAGTCTATAATAAAAACAAAAATTAAAACAACACACCAATAATAGTAATAATGTAAATATTATTAACGCAATTATGTTAGCAATTCATTGAAGTAATGTGAACGTCGTGGACATAAAATTGGTGTGCAAATGACCCCTAAAATTTACTCCTAAGCTATGGTTGATCGTTATTGCACTATATTCTCATAATTAACGAGCATTGAATTTGACTCCCTCGCTGGATAACGACTTTTGTTATGAATTGTACATTTCTATGATTTAATAATTTGGTAGATTTTTTTATATTATTCTAGCTGTTGCTACGCTACCAACTAAAATAAATTTGAAGGAAAGACATCACACAAACTTAATAACATGTTTCAGCAGATTGATGGTTCATGTATGTACAAGTACATGCCAACGTTAACCCTCCGTCGGGCGCCTAATCTCACAGGCACAGCAATTATAGGTTCTATGAAGTCTTTAGTTTTTAGTCTGATTCAAAGGGAAAAAAAAATCTATTACAGCTGAAACATTCCAATAAAAAAAATTGATTTTGATTTTCATCTTAGATAAATCTAGAATTATCTCAGTTGAGCCCGTCAAGCACACCGCGTTCGATCTAAGGAGTTTTTGAGGGGTTAAAAAGGATTAAAAACGCTAGAAAATAAAATACCGTAAACAATTGCAACCAATGTCAATATAAATCAATGAGATTTGAGATTTGGGACGTCCATAATTGGTGTCAGTTTGTCCACTTGTGTCGAGATTAAAGCCGACTATTGTCATAATAAACTTTGGTTACAGTGCTCCTGGTTGTCCACACGCACTCGCCGCCTGTTTCACTGCACACTGCCTACGATAACTCCTGTCTCAATGCGGTCTACATATTATTGGATAGGTTACATATATACAGAGATGATAATAGCACAAACTTTTGAACATATATCCCTACTAATATTATAAATGTAAATGTGAGTTTGTTTGTTACGTTTTCACGCAACAACTACTTGACCGATCATCATGAAACTTTGTACACATATTTTTGGAGGTACTAGAAGTAAAATAGGATACTATTATATTTTATTTTAAAAAATATTATTTTTTACTATAGTTTCCAATTGACTATAGTTAGTATGATCTCTGATACTTATTTAATGACTTAAATGCGAATGAAGCCGCGGGTAAAAGCTAGTTCATTAATATATTTCATATTTGGTCCTATTTATTTAACAAATTTTAAAAACAATTGAGTTCGATTTATAGTTTAAATATATTGGTGTTTTGAGCGTGTTCAATTCGTTACGTGGAAGTCAATACTACATTGTAATAATAAATAAATAAAATAAAAATCACTCTGTATATGTACGCCAATAGAAGCAATTAAAACAGGCTTCGATGCTTAGGTCAGAGGAAGTGTGCGGCTCAGTGCAGTGTCTTAAATCTACAACACCCTGTATTGCCAATATCGACCCCTCGCTTCGGCCATATGTTGTTTTGCTATTTTACGAGTCCTGTTAGACAGATATAGTAGCAACTATTCGCTTACATATCGAGTCTTTTATTACAATTAAAAATATTAATTACTAGCTTTTACCCGCGGCTTCAAGTATCAGAGATCATTTCAATAGAAATGAATCAATGTGATTCCAAACAGCTGAAACTATAGACAGTTGGAAACTATAGTAAAAAATAATATTTTTAGTTCTAGTAGGTACCTCCAAAAATATGTGTACAAAGTTTTATAATGATGAGTTGTTGCGTGAAAACGTAACAAACAAACTCACATTCACATTTATAATATTAGTAGGGATTTTAAAAACGATACAATGTTCTGTACAAGACAAGGATAGCACTAATAAATGTTTTTTTTCTATTCCGTCTGATGTACACTTGTTTTTACTGTTTTTTTTTTTCAGAGATTGTTACATATATATTTTGTGAAAGTATCAAGTCGGCATAGTCAAGACGATAGCTATCTACAAGCACTTCTTTGTGCTTTTCGCTAGTGGAGAGTCCAGTTAAAATAAGCTGAAAAACTTTTTGAAAAAAATTAATAGGTATCATGTATTGATATGTGTTCGAGTCAATCAGGAACGAATGAAGCAGTCGGTGGTGCTATATGAACGTGACATGGACTATGGACGTCCATTACTACTGTCACAAAACGTCCTACGTGTTCCGCTACTGTGTGTAGGGTGACCACGATTTCAGGTTTACATGGAGACTTTTACATAAAATCTTCGTGATTATTTTTTTATTTTAATAAGCCTGAGTTAAGTTTCGTGCCTCACATATCGGTAACAACAATTTTATGTTTACAATCCGATGTATTTTGTTCCAATAAATATTTTTTTTAAAAAATAATTCAAATACTTTTCAAATGATTACGAATTATATATTATACGTAGTTATTTTAAATTTTTAGCTTTTTAAATATTTTCTCTTTATAATATTAGTATAGATCAGCCATTCTCAAAGTGTGTTCCGCGGAAGCCTAGGGCTAAAATACTGCAAAAAATACCCACCAAAGGGAGATAAGGTTACATCTAAATATTCCAATTAAATATTACGTAATATTACATTGCAATATGATTATTTATAAATACATATAAATCAGTTTTTTATAATTATATTAAGGTTTTTTCCTTCGCCAAAAATATTATATCCAAGCAATAATTGCGATTATATAGAAGAACGATTTAAAGTTGTCATTGTGCATAGTTTGTTTGTGTCGATTCTTCGTTGTTGTATTGAGTATCTCAGAAAATTTTAATTTGTAAAACTATGTAATCACTGTAACATATGTACCTATATTTATACATAAACTAGCTGACCTGGCGAACTTTGTTCCGCCTTAGAAGCAATAAATAAGCAGATTTTAGATTTTATTAATTCAATTTTTTATTAGGAAAAACAAATAAATAAAATCAAATATTTTAATGATTCTTTATTGTTCATGTATTTTAGTGCATAGATTGCACTCTTCTCTTCACTTTGTGATATACGACAACATTATTCCGTCCAAAAAGGAAAGCTCAATATCCAAAACGCGCAAGGGTTTACGTCGTCGTGAGGAAGTAGTGCCTCGTTTAATGCTGCAGATGTTGAGAGTTGAGTTGAGGCTATTCAAGATCCTGCTGTTGAGCGTTAGGAGGCCCAGCTGACTTGTCTCCGTGTCCATTTGATAAATTTTGTTGTGTGATTTGAGTTGATGCACCAGGTTGATAAGTGAACGTGTCCGGTAAAACATGATCATTGACATCACCCCTACCTCGTTTTGATCCACGACTATAATAGGAATAATTCTTCGGCTTCTTGTTGTTACTCACAGTATCGTTTTTCGTTTCCAAACTGTTATCGTTACGAATGACATCATTATCATCGTTGTTCTCATCGTTAGTTTCTCTTCGCCTTCGTTCATTTCAACTTGATAGGAGTAAGTCTTGGTGCGTTTTGATATAATTCCTGGTTCAGAGCCTTTCCTTATAAATTTGTTAACCCAGACTATGTCTCCAATCGAATATTCTGGTAGAATAGTTTCTTTAACTGATGGCCTGAGTTCCTGGAATAACCTAACTCTGTCAAGATCTTCCTT
Source organism: Tineola bisselliella (assembly GCA_028551675.1). Taxonomy (NCBI): domain Eukaryota; kingdom Metazoa; phylum Arthropoda; class Insecta; order Lepidoptera; family Tineidae; genus Tineola; species Tineola bisselliella. The sequence continues at coordinate 344,500 of JAPWLS010001813.1, read as the reverse complement.
GACGCTTGACTTAAGAAGATCAAACGTAGTGCGCATTTATCTTCCAAACAGCATTTCGCTTAGTTGGTATCATTACCTTAGTTGGCGAATCTTTTTTATTCACTGGATATGTTTGGCTGCTTTCATTGTCGCTAGATTCGCTAGACGTGTTGTGTCGTGCTAGGCGTCTCGTTCGAAACTATTTATGCATTGCTTTGCCGCTACTAATGCACACTTTTGAGAAGTGGTTGTTCTTCCCGCATAACCTACAGCGTTTGCCTCTGACTGGACATTCTTCTAAATTATCGTGATAGTCCGTCTAGTCGATAGTCCGATCGGAGGACCGCAGAAGACGCACATTTGATTGTTTCGTAGTTGACGTTTCTTCGATTTCAAAGTATCGTTACTTCGCGTTGTTCGTATAAAATGTTGCATTATTAATAAAATATAAATGCAGTTTTAACATGAAAAAGCTGTTTATTTTCAATCACAATGACATAAGTGACAATTGTATTTTATTTATGTAACAACTTTATGTATCAGTTTATTGTTAATTATAAATTATTAAGACCATTAATCGAAATATAAACTATCCTATATCTCAAGTTAGACCAAATTACACATAAAATGCCAACTTTCATCGAAATCGGTTGACTTGGTGAAGAGTTCACTGGGAACATACATATGACACTGGATTTTTATATATTAAGATTTAAACATTATCCCTAGAAACATATTTCTTGTATTCTTTTCATTCCGAGTAAATAATGGTCACCATATATGTCCCGTGGCCGTTTCCAACTCTCGTGTTTACTGTCCTATCTAGACGTCAGTGTCGTTTTTATTATAACTGTCCGGGGGAATTATGTTTTATTATGAAAAGTCATTCGTATCCGGAATTATTTCTTATATTTTAATAAAATATTTATTGTCGTTTTTACAATTTAATGTTTGTTAACGGAGTGTTTGCGAAGTCAGAAGGAGAGGGAGGCGCTGATGAGAAGGCACAGAGTCTGCGGACTGAATTATAGTATATATACAATTTGACGTAGAATACAATGGTAATACTTAAAACTCGCTACAAGGTGGGGGCAATTGTTAAAAATCAATTAAAAAACTTCAACTATTAATAACAATCTTAAATTGTTAATATTTTTTTCAATTGTATTTTATTCTTAAAGCTTCTTCTTTTATCTTTAAAATAATAGAAAAAACCAGTCCGTATCACAAATAGAACCGGAGTTGTGAATTTTTGAAAATCACTCCTCAAGCCCAAAATCATCAAAATCGCGAATTTTCAATCCTGGCTAGCGTCTAAAATAATGTGAAAAATAAAAATTTAACAAATACGGTATCTTTTTTTCAATATAGAACCCGTAAAAAAGTTTCAGCCAAATCAAAAATGTATCGGTCAGAAAGGTGTTCGGTTTGTCATACACATGTGGTGACGCAATGCTACATGTCGCGCTGCACCTTGCACCCACGCAGCGCACACGCCAGTCGGTACACAGCCCGCCGCATGACACCACGTCATTCCCGCGCAACTCCATCTATTCAATAAACTTTATTCACACCTTGCATCCCGTGTATAATTCACTACCACCAAACAACTCTCCTTTACACATATATTAGAGCTACCTACTGTGATGATTTACGAAACATTTTAAAGTGATATTGCGATTCATACAATAAACACAAAGTAGAATATTGATGTTAGTGCATGAATTAATTTTTAACCAATATTAACCTGTTTATAATCTCAAAATATGAGGTAACAATTTTGAAAAGGGCATAATTACAGTGAAATCGTGCATGTTTATGCATTTTTAATTCCGTTGTGCTACTCGATTCTATATGGGGACATTACGGCCGATTCTCTCGATGGCCGACAATAAACTTATGTTAATGCTTTGTTGGGAACACGATATAGTAGTCGAAATGTCAGTTTATGGCCCCCGATTATACAGTCGAATGGGTCAATTCGCGAAATGACCGGCATTCGACTGAAGCTACGGTTATTACGTGATGATTTTGATGCTTTATGAAACATTTCAACTTATGGGTTTCAATACAATTGTGTTATTGCTGATTTAATCGGGATTAATTACAGGCAGTCCTCGTTTCGCGACAATCAAAATTTTGACACCATTCCTCGTTTTAACGGCCTAAAATTCGTTTTACGTTACGGAAATGTGTTTCGTTTTACGTTGGTTTACGTAAAAACGAGTGCATGTACTCTATACATTTAAATTGGTTTTATTTTTAAAACGATGCCTAAATTATTGATAGTTTAGTATAAAGTGACATTTTGATCCAAAATACGATAATTAATTAATTGTAATATAATTAATTATTATGTTGTGTCCTAACAAGGGCAATTTATGATATACAATAAAGGTATTTATTATTAAACTTGTAAAAAATGACAAAAACATCGATTTAATTTGATTATAGAACAAAACTATCAAATCAATAACATTGGAATACAGTTACGTGATATTGGATACATATATTTGGACAATCGATATCGTGAGTGGGGATTAAGCGTACTTTATGATTGAGTGACGGACATTGTCGAGCGGATTGTCCGTATCGGGACTGTCCACTCGGACGCGTGGTCACCCCAGCGCCGACTAAATTACACACGATACGGTTCTTTATTGGACGGTTCTATCAATGGCTTTGCTATTCTGAATATCATTTTATTTATATTACATTTCGTTGTTTTTGTCACTGTTTATACGTAAGTACAATCGAACAAATTTGATAGTGACCTTTGATGCTAAATCCACTTTTGTACTAATGCGTTTAAATGGTAATTATATTAAAAAATATATAGGCGTATGAAATATATAACAAATAGGTAGTGCATCGATTTGTTTGACTGTACATTTTAAGTACTATGGTATTTACACGTGTATTTTAATCAACGAGTCTAGTGACAATATTATAGTGATAAAAAAATCGACATTAAAGTGAAGTGACTGTTACCTATATAAAAATGCACTCAATTGTGCTATTGTTACCTGTCAACTAATGTCAGTGAAATATACAAACTGTAATCGTTATTACAAAAACAAAAAAAAAACTCCGTTCTCACAAAAGTTATGTACTATCATGAAGAAACGCAAAAATCGTTGTTTAGCTCCGTTATTAGCATTTGTAAAATAACAAGTATAAACTTTAATATTCCTTGTTATTTCCGGTCATCTTGTTATTATGAAAACGACAAATTAAATATAAACATAGGACAGAGAACGCTCCGAGTTTGATAGTACGTTCAAATCAACCAAACACACACATTAACTGGAGCGGGAAGGCCTGCTGCCTGCTGCCTGCTGCTGTAGATGGCCTCGAAAGAATTATATTGATATATACAAAATTCAATTTTCAAATACAAATAATAACCTATATAAATATAAGAAAGATTGACATAGAATAATTGTAAATTGACATTCTGTTATTAATTAATTAATTAATTTTTTTGCACGCCAAGTAATTGGTGAGACATGTGAAACTGTATTATGTTATTAATTTACATCCCTGTACCGATGTTTTATGCAAAATAATTATACATTAAAAAAAAATACATTTTTTTTAATGTATAATTATTTTTTTGTCAAGCTACTATCGTGCTGAGACATAATTAAAACAAAAGAGGTTCTACTAAGTAGTGTTTTTTTAACTGAAATTTACAGTTAAAAAAAAAATATAGTATCCAATATCTTGATACCAGTGAGGTTATCACGAGTGCGGATTTGGAACTACAATATTTTACATACTTTTTGTTAATTTTCGAACGTCTCGATCTTTCGGTCATTTGATAGATTGCTGGTGCTCGTTAGTCGTTAGTAAAAATTCATGATCCCGATTGCTAACGGATCCGTTTTACTTGTGACAGCTCGATTCGAAAGCCAGACTAAATTCGTGATAAGCCCACAGTTAGAATCTTGTTAGGCTAATTAGATAAATATATAGTAAGTTAGGATTGTCCATATAAGTATAGCGAGCATCTCGAGCTTTCGCATTTCAACAAATTCCCGGCTCATTTGGTTTTTATTCATCCTCCAGTACCGCGTAATCGAAAGTATAAATTTGAGTTAAGTACCTTAGCCGGCCGCTCGGGCGCGCGGGCCGATAACGCAGCCTTGTTAACCAGTAATAAGAAAAATAAACCTAAATTATATTTATATTGCAGACACGCTCTTTGTGAAATATCAAACTTTAAAGTCGTCTCTGAAAATTGGATACAGCCTGCTCTAAAGTGGGGGTGCAAAACAAAATTATTTAGATGATTTCGTTGGCTTATTTGCCCCATGTTATAATACATTTTTTTTATCTATTTACTTTTACAAATATAAATGAAATAAATTTATTAATTTACTAATTATCAGTTTGATTTAGCTGCTGTATACTGTCACCTAGCTGTCATTACGTTCTGTTACACGCATTTATAAGAAATCGTTTCAATAGTTACTTATTAATACATAAATAACAGAAAGAAAAACATGCAAAATTTATATTTAAACAGGAGATTTGATATACTGGCATTGTCCACTTACATACTAATGTCATAATAATATATAATAAATCTACTATGATGTAGAAGAATAGCTGCTGTATAGGGGCATTGTCATCCTATTGTATACCTAAGGGTAAATATAAAATGACATGATAATGATATTCATCTAACGTGTAATATGATTTTTGAATAAGTTTGCTTTTTATGATTTTCTTGAACTGATAAAGAGGGAGGCTACTAATATCATCGGGCAGTTTATTATATGACTTTATGCCAACCCCCATGAAACAACGACTCGTTTTACGGAGACGGAAATTAGGAATGTGCAGCTTATTTGAGCTGCTTGTATTTCTCATAGATAGATAGTATTATTTAAGCTACTTGTTTTAACAATTACTTAGATTTATTAGTACTTGTCAAAGGTTTTCTTTTTTATTAATAAATAAATGATGCATCTATTACTCGAATTGCAATTTAAACAAATAAAAAAGAAATTGAAAAAAAACATCCTGTTTAGAAATAAGAACCACTTCTCGGGAAAGAAAGTTTAAAAAAATAATTAATGCTTTCGTAAATATTCATACCTCGGCGAGTTTTCAAGTTATCATAAATTGACCATGCTTTTTTATTTTAATGGACAAAGAAGATATTTATTTAGTTAAGATCTATATAACTAAAAATGAATGTTTGTCTGTGTGTCCTTTATATAATCGTAAACTATGCATTTGACCATGTGATGATCTTTAGCAAAGCTATGTGACAATAGACAGTTGTAATGGACTATTATCATTGGTCAAAAATCACATCAACAATTTTGAAGTGTGTGATTGGTTTATTTTGTTTCGTAACGACTGAGTGACGTTTGGAGTTTTGAACTCTACTCAGTGAATCACCACTTGAGTGTAATTGAATACGGCTCCAAATAAATTTTATCAACAATAAGCCTATTGTTTTTCTTAACGGTTAATTTGAACGCCATTTTATGTTCGAAAGCAGATTAATTTGAAATTAATTAGCTTTTAAAGTTAGGGTTGGCGATAGAACTCTTTCGTTGTGCGTAGAATTACTTCTTTTTTTGCTTAATTAAAAAGAAACTTCGATTTATAGTCCTTGAGAAATTTGTGGAAGGGTTGCCTTTTGGAGTCATTTAAGCGTTTCAGATTTCACGTTTCGGTTAACACATTATTAATGGTAACGAGTAGGTTTGTAGAGAAATCGATCTATAATAAAAATATCTCTATGTCAGACTTAGGCGCGTGGGTTGGGGGCTACTCAGGCATATCCGAAGTTTCGTGATACGACCGTCACCTCTGTAGCTTACCTGAATTTTGACATATACTCCCGTAAAAATTCCTGTCAAATATCCGTAAAATAAGCATTGTGTGGCCTATCCGTCGCGACGTCGCTGACAAATCCGTAATTTCGTGAATGATTACGCAAGTGTTCCTGAGTAGGAAATGTCCGTACTTTCGTCCAAAGTGCGCCTGAGTAGCCCCCCTTATCCGACATAAGAAAAATATCTTGTTTACAATCTTGTAATATGCATGGTCTCATATAACACTCAATGCGACTGGATGTCTTATAAGACATTTCTCATAAGACACACGAAAATTTCTTATAATGTGCAAAAGGCCTTAGAGCGTAAATTTCTAGTAAACTAAGTAAAAACTAATTAGATTTTTTCTTAGATTAGATTTCTTGTTAGAATCTCACAAGCGAACAGATGTTTATATTTTTTTAAACTACAATTTATATAATAGCTTTTACCTGCGACCCAATTACAAAAAGTAAATTAAAAAAAATAATAATAAATCCTACTAATATTATAAATGTGAATTTGAGTTTGTTTGTTACGTTTTCACGCAACTACTTAACTGATCACCATGAAGCTTTGTACACATATTTTTGGTGGTACTAGAAGTAACATAGGATACTTTTTATTACAAAAAATATGTAAATTTTACTATAATTTCTAATTGACTATAGTTTCAGCTGTTTAAAATATTGATTCATTTTTATTGAAATGATATCTGATACTTATTTAATGACTTAAATGCGAGCGAAGTAATATATATATTTGAATGTAAAAGTGAATGAAAGCAATCTTAACAATACAGTAATATACATTTATAACATTAGTACATGACTTATACAATATATGGGAGAAAAGAAGAGAAAAAAGCCTCAAATATCCTTAGATATTGGTGGCTGCTGACATATTTACGATTGCGTAGACTATTAGGCGTGATTTAGTGCCGGCATATCGGGATGGATACGTTTTTATCGCTCCCAATATATCCACTACTTGCCCTGAAGGCTCTATTATTGCAGTCGTTTCGTTTATCCCGCTCGGGTTAACGCATGGACACATTTTTTATAATATTTTTAGTTTATATTGACATTGAAATGAAATGAAATGTAAATAGTTTATTAGCATAGGCACTAAAGGCGTATGACGAGAAGAAGACCACATGAAACTCGTCAATCATAGCCTGTACATAAAATAATTAACAAATAATTATAATAAATAGTTTACAAAACTAAAAAAACACGCGCGCTAGCTTTATTTCTTTTTTTACTCCACTACACAGGATTTATAAATGAATTTATAAATCCTGGCGGTTCTAATAAGGATAATGGGAAACTGTTATTAAATTATTGCATTGTCATCGATCCTTAATACGTATGCAAAGATTCAAATTAATCAGACTTCTGGAAATTGGTGAAAATTATGCTCAAAGATTCCGTTACATACATACATACATGCAACCCAAGCTAATAAAAGCGTGTTAAAAAAAAAATCGGTTGTCTGTAAAGTCGGTTTACTAACGATAGTTGAACGTGACAACGTCTTAAGAAAATACTGATGGAATGGTAGCATTTTTCAAAAGAAAATTTTAATTTCATTTGTTTAATAGATTTGTATGTATATAGAGAAGGAGGTAATTGGAAATCACAATGAAATTGATCAAGATCAAGATCACTTCAAGCCTTACATGGAACGCCTCAGAGCGAGGTAACGCCGCATGAGTCATGTTTTTTCGTGCGTGCAGCCGGCTCAATCGAATTATAAGACGTTGTCACGTCAAAAACTGAATTTTCATTCAGAAATAAAAGTAAATAACAATTTGACATATAACACTTTTAGTGATTTGCTCTAAATTTTTTTCTTATTTATTAAATTCTATTAGCGTTATTAATCTAAAGCATTTATTATTATTATTATTGAACATCTAAGCTAGACGTTATAAAATACAAAACCAAAGGTTCATTATCACATGTTTATGTACATATTTTTAAAATAAACGACGACAAGATGAAAACAAAAAAAAAAACAAATGAATATTTTTAACACTAGGTTTACGGACGTTTTCTATATACCTACTTCTACTAAAACGCGTCAATTTGACGCATATCGTAGAGATAGGTATACCACATAGACAAGTTCAGTAATTCAACACTTTTAAAGAAAATAGACTTCAATTTATATTTCCCTCGATCAATGAATAAAAGTCATACAAAGAGATAAAATAAAAATTTAAACAGTTTTTGGTAATTCTCTAATAAAAGTCAAAATGCGTCAAATTGACGCTTCCCGTAAACCTAGTGTTAAATTCTTTTATTTTTTAACGTCTATACTTATATCAATTCTGGTACTTAAACAAAATATAGTTAGATGTTTATTATAGGTATTTTCTTGGGTAGTACAGGAATCAGAGCCAAAGAGTGTTGAGGTTTAAATATTATTTATTGGTTACATTATGCTATGTTGACTGTATGTGAGCTGACTGGAGTGAACTGACTTGACATTCGAGAAGTGTGTTTATATATACCTCGAGTGACGTGGAAGAATGTAGTGTTTCAGTACGTTCTGTGCGTGGTCCAGATATGTGATGTTACATAGCGTTTCAGCATGTTCTGTCCTTCGTCCAGACGTGCCGTTACAATTAATAAAATATGATTTCTAACAATAGCATAAAATTATTGATACAATGATAGTTATCGGTAATTTTGCAACTCAATTCAAGTAGTTAAATCGTGTTCGTGAATACTTTTATACACATTGTTTTAGTTGTTGATTTTTTTCAATAATTTTAGATATTCATATTTGTATGCTGACTGTACCTATGTATTTTTTAATTGTATTTTTCTTACATCACTCGTAGATTCCAATTGGAACACTTGGTATTATCAAAAATGTAATTATGCTTAACAATACAATAATATGTAGCAACTGTATTTGTTCATTTCAACAATAAATATTGTAATAATATAAACTACTAAATAGAATCAATTTTGATTCGCAGCTTCTTTCAAAGTGTAAAAATCTTTATCTTAGTGTTACTTTGACATCGTCTGTCATGTTATTAACCATTTATGACACCCATTGTACTTAACACTAGAAAGACCAACGCCGTCAATTTGACGGCACGGCGATTTCATTCTTAAATATTTTACAAACTATGTTTTTGTTTCTTTTCGTATTTTACCACTTTTTCTAATTTGTTATTGTCAGCTTAAATCCATGTAAAAAACCTTTACTATATTTGTGGTATATGAGATTCCTTTACGTCAATGTGACGGCAGCGATATTCTTATAGTAAACAAAATTGACGGCTGCGGTCTTTAAAGGTATAGTATGCAACCCGACACTTCTAGTGTTAAAACACATGTAAAATCCGCTCATAATCTCATCCCCTTAAATAACCCCGGGAGCAGGGAGAGACCAGTATAATTCTTCAAACCTAATCCCAGTTTAAATTGTCGCAGCATCTGACATAACTAATCAAGGATTTTGTCTTAAGGCCTGGGTCACCGCAAACGCGAGACCTTACCTTTGGTCTTATAGACTTTAAACGGCTTTACTATTGACGGATAGCTTTTTCTTATAATATATTCGATATAGCATAATTGTTTGCTATTTATGCGAGCTACTAAAGGGCTAGACGGGGCAGTGCTAACCTAGGACCCTGACGTACAACCTATAATTTGAACTAGTGAAAATTTTTCCCACAATCGAAATATAAATAAACCAGATTCCAGGAACGCGATTTTAATAACAGCAACATATTTAAAAAATACAGTGGAATTCCCAACAGGTCTCGAATATCTTTCTTTGAAACTTGCGGGAACTCCCCTGTATTCTTAGTTTAGTATATAGTTTAGTTGGAATCTAGTTTATATTTTGCCCCATGACCTTTGGTTACCTAGCTACGCCACTGGATGTCAGCATGTAATTTTTTATAGTAGCCAGAAGTTGGATACGTTTTGAGTAATATAACACATAATAATACAGTAATACCCCGCTTTACGCGACCCCGTTATGCGCGGTTTCACTATAACACGAAATTCAAATTTATTATTAAGTTACGCGAAAGAGTGCGTATAAACATAATGTAGTCATCAACTTCTCTATGGTCGCGGGAATTTCAGTTAACGCGATTTTTTCCGGAACGTATCCCTCGCGTAAAGCGGGGCATTACTGTAAGTCAAGTAAATAAATAAATATGCTGGTTTGAGGGGACAAGTGTAAATCTAGATTTTAGATCTAGACATGTCACGTTCTTATTACTTGCAAGCTGATTCCGAGGTGTGTTGCATTTGTAATCAAATATAATATTATCATCAAATTGATACAATTTAATCTATATATATAAAAATAAGTGGCACTTTTCGTTGTAATTTTATAACTCAAGAACGGGCTCACCTATCCAAACCAAATGTTTAGGCTTTGTTCGGACTATTTAGTGAAGTTTGCACAAAATCGGTAGAGCGGTTCTTCATTTATCACATTTTTTGAAACAAATTAATTCAATAAATGGCGGATTGTGCTGTCAAATTGAAACTATTTTCAGTGTTGACAGCAATTGAAACTTTTTATGTCATTCATGCTGTTTGATGCATGAATTTGATGTTCCAATATTTTTTTTAATATTTCACTTTATACGTAGCGAAGCACGTACCGGACCGCTAGTTTAATATAGTTTTAGTTTATGATAATATTGAAGGAATATTCGAATAGGTTGTAGTTGTAACATTAAAGGCCTCGATCTTGCGACAAGCCGGACTACTGACGTAAGAATAGTATGGACATCCCTTACTAATATAAATGTGAATGTGAGTTTGTTTGTTGTGTTTTCACGCAACAACTACTTAACCGATCATCATGAAACTTTGTACACATAGTTTTGGAGGTACTAGAAGTAACATAGAATACTTTTTATTAAAAATAATAATTTATTTTTTACTATAGTTTCCAACTGACTATAGTTTCAGCTGTTTGGAATCATATTGATTTATTTCTATTGAAATGATCTCTGATACTTATTTAATGACGTAAATGCGAGCGAAGTCGCGGGTAAAAGTTAGTTATTGTATAATTGCGTAAATTATTGTTTTGCTTTTTGTTCGCTTACGAAAGTAGGGTCAAATGACTGCCTCCCCTCCCTCTTTTAGATGTATATAATTATTACTATATCGGTCTAAGCTATAATGATGATGCCACCAAGTAAATGTCTATAAACTTGAAGGTGAATATGCTTCCGACTGACTTACCATAATTTTTATGGAAAAGATTTAAGTAATTTTATATTATCCATAAGTTTCTTTTGGAAAACCACCTTGGAGTATGTCCCCCGCCCGGCCATAACTCTTACCGGTGTCGCCCTCGTCGACACGCCGCGTTGAGGAATTATTATTATGCGAATAAATACTGGAAATGTCACGACTAAATGTTCCCCCCAAGTCCTCTAATCCGAGACCCCCACGAAGCCCCCCGAAGCCTCCCGAAGCCTCACCCGCATGGCACCCCTAAGATAGCTGATGTTCGATTTTCTGTTAATAGTTTTCTTCTGCAAAATGACTCTTTATTTAGAACTCTGTTTAATGACTTTGTTTATTTATTTTTTATAGGGTTATTGCTAATTTATTTAAATACTAGCTTTTACTCGCGGCTTCGCTCGCATTTAAGCCATTAAATAAGTATCAGAGATCATTTCAAAAATAAATTCCAAACAGCTGAAACTATAGTCAATTGAAAACTATACTAAAAAATATATTAAAAAAAAAAGTATCCTATGTTACTTCTAGTAACTCTAAAAATATGTGTACAAAGTTTCATGATGATCGGTTAATTAAGTAGTTGTTGCGTGAAAACGTAACAAACAAACTCACATTCACATTTATATTAGTAAGGGATATTTCACATTGTTTTGCTAGTTTTTTGTTTATTAAAATGTGGGGTGTAAGTTTTTAAATGATAATAAATAAAAAACGGATATCAATATTCTACTATAAGAAGATATATTTAATTTATGTACGTTGTGTTTATTTATAATTTATGTAATTCTTTTAGAGGAAATAAATGTCTTAAACCTTACCTTGAAAAACGCATTGTGCTTGCATTTTTTTTGTAACCCCGTCCATATATAAACGTTAGAAGTTATGATGGTATGTCCAAACTAAGTCCGAAATTAATATTTTCTTTTAGATTAAAGACTCAATGAAGAGCAAAAATAAAAAAATATAATAATTATTAAATAAAAATTAATGTATTCATCATAAGAGTAATAAAACGAAGGCCATATCTCCATGTGGAAAGGAATGAATATAATCAGCCAATGAAATTAGCAATTACCTCAAATCTTTGCACACCGCGCCATTATCTGGTGGTAGGGGGATGCGGTGGAGAGGCGGAGGGGTTTCCATAACTTAACGTTAAGTGTTATTACCATCATTGCGGAGTTGATTTAAACAAGACGTTAACTCGGCGGGTTTAACAAATTATAACTTACTAAAAGTGGATATGACATCGGTAATACAAGATTTTTATGGCAGCCGTATTCAAATCTCGCATTATTTATTAAATATACATAATTAATGTAATCCAGAGACACCAAAACCCTATACTATACACCAGTGTTTCCCAACCTTTTTTGTGCCCATTTTCTAAAATCCTTATGCCCCGAATTGCCCCTCTTAACAATCAAATTGCCCCCCTGTGGGGCGTGTGCCCCACTGTGGGATACACTGCTATACACCATACATCTTCCCTTTCAAAGATCTCTCATCCAATAATCAAATATAATTCTACCAAATTTTTAAAGCTAAGCTAACACGTATAACACTAACTTTCAAAACTGAACTAAGAATACTAATTTATTAGAATCCAACTTTGAAACAAATCAAACTTGAATATCACAATCCCACAATCAAATTATCAAATGATACCACCTGTAGCCAATTGAGTAGTGGACTGTACTTATTAAATAAAAAATCTTGTAAATTCTATTTACACTATATTACCAATCTCTTATAATCTAAGCACACACATCCGTTCCCATTCGCGACCAACATCCGAGTCCTCATTCGCACGTCCCTCGCGTTCCTCTTTTGTTTCATTCCAAATTCAAATTCAAATTGACAGTTTTATTTATAAAAATATACATACTATTTCGCAACCTCTTTTCTGTCGACGACAGTACCAATGTGTTTTCTAATATTCACTTTGGTTCCTTTAATTGTAAATGAACTAATTATGAATATTATCAAGTGAAAATAATTTTGTAAAATGCATTCTACAGATATTTGGCTGTTAAAAAATTGTTTATGCTCATGGACTATATAGACTTCTATTTTTCAAATAGTTCAAATAATCTTGTATAAAATATAATTAACGTATCAAAATGCTTTCGTAGATTCGTGTAATTTTAATATTAAGATATAAATGATAATGTATTTATTTTAACGCGACAGTTTATGTGGAGTATTGTAACGTTACGTCTTAAAATCGTAAACTAGTAGTCTTTGAATAAGCTCCATCTAGTGGTGATTTAGGGAACTATTTATTGATTATTGCGTTTATAGTTAATGCTCTTTAGGCGAGTAGTGGAACTTAATAGTTTTAGTGTTGGCCAATAGATGTCGCTTTAGAAACGTCAATTTGACGATGCTAATGAAATAAATTATCACAAATAACGTTCATTCACATACACTTATTTACTTAAGATATCAAAATAAATAAATAAAATAAATATATATTTATATGTTAAGTTCGTGCTTGAGAAAATAATTTATATGAATTAAAGGGGATGTTAAATCAATTTAATTTAATAAAACCTTTGATAATAATAAACTTAATATTTATAATAATAGTAATAATAATGTAGTATAGTATAATAGTTGATAATAAACGAGATGATTTGTATGATGCCTGACATTTACGATTGATTATTTAATTATGATTCAATTTGTTTTTATTCCTTTGAATTTGACGTTTCGAATAGTTTGCAGCTTTAAGACAACTATTTGTTATAATATCAGTACTTAAATAATGTTTAAATAACTTGAAAAATTAGTTAGGAAATATAAAAGGCAATAATTTTAATCATAATATATTTATCGGACACCTTAACGTCCGCAGAAGGACACATGTTGGTGTCAAGTCAGCGCTCCCTTATCACTCGCGTCGAGAGGCTTTATTTACGAGGTCTCCTGAAATATGGCCAATTTACAGGCAGTCATTAAAGCCTTAATGGCTACGAAGGTGTCTCAACAGAAAAGTTTAGCTATGCTTTTTCTTAAAAAGGTATAAAACTATGCAGTCAGCTTTTTTTCTTCCCCTTTTTTTATAAACTGTAATGTATTGAATCAAATTAGCTTTACTACAATCAGGTATAACGAAAGAGGCCGACTACCCTCTACGACCTGAATAGCACATACTCCATTCATTTTGATTGCCACAAACATTTCTATTATAAAATCTCATAAAACAATTAAATTTCAAAAGAGAATTTAGACCTTCAAGTAAATATAAAATTCTTTATTCATGAGTGCCGAAGAAGAACTGTATTACCAAAACTGTAGTCTACAAGATACGTATAAAAAAAACAATAAAAGACAGAGAAGGAAATATGTAGAAAAATGTTAAAATAATGCATGTGAAAGAGACAAAATGCATTCCTTTGTATAAATACTTTGCAATATAACAATTAGTTTTAATATATAAGCCGACAACGTCATTCGATTGAGTACCACGTGACGTTGCTAGTGATGCGCATCACGCGTAGTGCGGTGACTTATTTCTATTGAATACAATATTAATTGATTTTGTATATCGATGATAAAGCATGACAATAGATGTACAAAAAACTGAACCTCGAGTTGCCACTAAGTTAACTCACCATTATATAAATATTTATACTGTAACTCGTCTACACACAAACTATACGTGATAGCAATACAATAAATCTCGCCGAACAGTTATATATAATAAATCCATCACTAACATATAAACACACAAACATCCATATACATTTACGCTACAGAATGTATGGAATTTTAAGCTTTATTGTGGCGGAGGTAAAATTTGATTTTGTTGTGGAGGTGTATTGTAAACACAATTTTAAGATAGTGCTCAGCGCTTACGCATGTAGGGTGACATTAGTTTTTGTATGTTTATGGATAAAACATTTTTAGCTTATGAGGAATCAACTGGAATTTTAATAATTATTTTTTAAAAATATTTTTACATTATATATTGCTGTAAAAAAATTTTGAAAACGTGGTGTTAAAATAAAAAGAACAAATAAAAAATGTTAGTTCTAAAAAAATTAATTATCGTAGTAATATAATAATTTTATTTTCAAGTTAGAATCCAAGTCCCTGTTCCAATTGGAATGTTCTGTAAAAACTCAAAATCATGGTTAGCGCAGGTTGCCTAAATGAGTACGTCCACACTTAACAATTCGTCATCATACGAATGAATCTGTCATCAATGATCGCCGTGTGTGAACATAGTGTTATGTCGTTTTAGAATTGACATTCAAATGGGAAAACAATTCATTTATAAAAATGTATAAAAACACAAATTTAAGATTATAATCCAGTTATGATCTTTTACTAATGTGGGAAGTCGAGGTTCCTTGGACCGTATAGTTGAAATACATAATAATTTTAAGAATCTTGAGATATTTAATTGTTTTTCAGCCTTAATTAAAAATAACAATATATGTAATTATTACTGTTCTAGCTAAATTTAATTTTTTGCCTTCTCTTTTTAATCAGTTGACGTTATTTATTCTATAATAATTCGGCAGTAATGCGATTATAATGGTATACTGTTGATAGTATAACTTTTAAAAAATGTAATGTAACCTCGCTCATTGTAATGCAGTAACATTTCATGCAGTGTTCACTGTGCGTAGAGCCTACAATTAGATTATTATAATTCTTAGTGTGATATTAATTCCAAGTCTAGTTATAGAGCTCTGTTTGTGGACGGTTATTTTTAATTATGTATTTTATTAACGATATGCAATTTTAGGTAATATTTTTTAGTATAAATTTAAATAAAATAAATTAAAAGTATATCAATATAAGATAATTTAAAAGTTAGTCTTATTGACTTTATTTCAATTTTATTTTAGTTGTATATCTTTTAAAATGTATATATATGTAGTATACAGTTATATTTTATTGAATGCTATATAATAATTATTATTATTTTGCATGCCGTCCATCTTGTAATTAAAATTTTATTTAGTTTCTGATAATAAAGTCGAGAGTGATTACTTTACTTCTGCTTACCCCCAAAAAAGTGTCGAGTCTAATAAATTCTTAACGCATTTCAAAGAACTGATTGCCCCGTAGCCATCAACGTTGAATGGAAAAAAAAATCACAAATCTCTCGGGCTGCTGATTGAGATACAGCCGACATATTATCTTAGACGTGATTTAAAGGTATCAAAAACAAACCTATGTCAAAATATAATGTGAAGAGTATTTTTCCTATCTGTTATGTTTTTGAATATCTCAACACGTGTTGTTACCAAACGCTTTATACGCAAAAATCCTCGCTAACCTTTTATTATTTATTTATTTATTTATAAAGCCTACCTAAAAAATTACATTAGAACTACATATTATAAAGAGGACTACTATTATACAAACTAAATGAAATTTTAATTATAGGACAGGACGGCATGCTCAAGGTGATAAAGGGATAGATACTACACTATTATGACATTAGTATGTAAGTGGACAATGCCAGTATACAGCAGCTAAATCAAATTGATAATTATTGAATTAATAAATTTATTTCATTTATATTTGTATATGTATTGACGAGTAAAAGCGCTCTATTGGAGCCCATTTGCTAAAAGTAAATAAATAAAAAAAATAAATAAAAAAAAACTTCTAATAAAATTACTAAAATACATAGTTTAGATGTTACATAATAATGATTTTATTGAATTATATAGGATAAATCTTCAGGATGTGTAATGTTTGAACTGAAATACTGCTTCAAGTTTTTTATAATTTACTAGCTTTTACCCGTGGCTTCGCTCGCATTTAAGTCATTAAATAAGTAACAGAGATCATTTCAATAGAAATGAATCGATATGATCTAACCTCAAAAATCCAAATAGTTTTATACTGCATGTGTAAAAATGACAGAGGGAAATAAAAATTCCAAACAACTGAAACTATAGTCAATTGGAAACTATAGTAAAAAATAATTTATTTATTTTTTAATACAAAGTATCCTATGTTACTTCTAGTACCTACCGGTTAATTAAGTAGTTGTTGCGTGAAAAGGTAACAAACAAACTCACATTCACATTTATATTATTAAACAGGGATTTGCAGATAATAGTCCCTCTACCGAAGTGACAGGTTAAATATTATTTTTATAATATAGTCATAATCAGCTACAAAAATTATAAATTAAATCAACATAAAACGACAAACACATAATTAAATTCCTTTTAATTACATAATCCCACGCAATTGTAATAAAGAGATGCGCCCATAAAATATTTTATTAAACAAGAACCGCCGCTGTCAAAATCAGTCCCTCCACAAACCGCGTGATTTTCAACAATTCATTATCAGCAAAAATGAGGTAGTATAAAATAACATGCGTAGTTTATTGCGGGACGCACTTCCGAGTCGAGAGGCAGATTGGTGACAACTGACAACCTCTCAATGTTTGTGTCGCATTACTATCTCATTAACACTAGATTTACCAGCTTAAATATACCTATTTCTACCAAAACCAAAAAAGTATATATTTGTTACAAATATATATAAAATAATATAAAATTCATAAAACTAATTCTTCTGTTATAAATTAAAGAAGATTAGAAGAATTACAGGTAGTAGGAATTTCAATTTGATCTTGCCAGATCAGTCATTTTGACTGGTCTGGCAAATCTAGTGTTAAACTTATTTATTTATTTATAATATTTACTTTTACTAATTGGGCTCCAATAGAGCGCTCAATCGTCAATACAAATATAAATTAAATAAATAATTATTAATTTGATTTAGCTCAGTGTTTCCCAAAGGAGGCAATTCGAAAATGGACTCGACACGAGTTTAACCCTTTCGCTCCGGGCCATTTAAGTGCAATGCTAGATTTCGGTGCCAAATTTAACGAAAAAAGCAAATTTTTAAATAATTGCGGTAAATAATTATTAGGTATAATTTCACTTGACGAGACCAAAATATCAACTGGGTGTTTGGTTACATTGGGGGGCATAAGAATTTTAGGCGCAAAAAAGATATGGAAACACTGATTTAGCTTCTGTATATTGGCATTGTTCATTGTAGTTTCAATATATAATATTTCAGCAATCGTTTTCAGAATGTCGTTGTGACTGTAACAGGGAAATCATTTTATGCATTATTTTAGTAATCCATGAAACAGTGAACAGGTGATAGTAAATAATGTACTTGATTTCAGAAGTCTACCTAAATGTGTTAATTTCGTAAACATTGAAATATAATGCCGCAAATGTCAAAACAACGTTTGTATCATCGACCGCAAAAACTAGATAAAGTTACCGTTAATCCACGAACAAAGAGATAAACCTGTCATTTATAAATATTTGAAACAAAATTCATAATTAATTTCACATGTTATTAGTTTGCCTATTAAAATACACAATTCATGAAAACAAAATTAATTACTTAACTATGTAGCCAAGAAAAAAGGACGATATAGTGATTCGAAGACGATCCTTTAAAATTGTCAATGAAATTTCGTACGCGTAGTAATGAAGATATAAAGTACTATGAAATTTAATAATGTTTCATATTTCAAGGACGCCTGCCTTTTACGGCAATTTTTGGCAACCTTGGGTTATATTATTGTAATTTTAGTAAAGACCCTTATTTTTTCCTGTAATTTATATAGCCTATATTGATCAGTGATAATGTAGCATTCAAATGGTGAAAGAATTTTTGAAATCGGTCCAGTAGTTTTTAAGCTAACTCGCTACAAACATATAAAAATACAAATCTTTCCTCTTTATAATATTAGTATAGATTATAGAATCAAAACAATTGTTCCATACATAGACGAAAATGTAATCAATTCACGAGAAGAGTAGCAGAATTCAAAATGGCGTCGTTCTGTCGTAATTATCACGATTGTAAATTCTAAAATTTCCAATTTATTTATTGCCTTTTATTATAATACGTTTGGGCATATATCATCAGGATGTCGTACTGTTCGCGATAATTCGGAGCAAGGTAAGCTATGAAGAGGAATTTATTAAAAATAAATTACGACAATTAACAAAATGCAATATTAATAGAAAAATATTCTTTAATTGATAATTTAATAAATATTATTAATAATAATAATAAAATATTTATTGAACAAAATCACAAAAGGCGAACTTAATGCCTTTAGGCATTTTCTGCCAGTTTAGCCTTTGGGAGATGTGAGCGGTGATGTTAATAGTACAGAAAAATAAAATAATCTATACTAATATATAAAGAGAAAACATTTGATTGTTTGTTTGTATGTATTGAATAGGCTCCGAAACTACTGGACCGATTTGTAAAAATTCTTCTACCATTAGAATCCTACATTATTCCTGATGAACATAGGCTATAGAATATTTCCAAAAACCCGGATGAAAATTTCAATAATGCAACTTAAAATGTGGAAAAATACAAAAAAAGTCATTATATTGCGTACGCTGCGGAAATTATTGACAATAGAGCAAAGTGATGTACTACAGTTTTATAGAGAACATCAATATCTACAAAAAAGTGTGCGATACGATATGTCTAACTATTACAGTTTTGTCACAATAACTGCTTTTTCATGTTAAAATATGCAATAGTATATTTATACTATAAAAATCTCGAAAACCGTTTGACGTACAAAGATGAATATAGTAGAATAGTCGGTAGATAGCTAAGAACGGATTTTGCGACAAATGTGTGATAGGCATTTTCTCTTGACTGCAATATGAAAGATCATTAAACTTCATAGTACTTTATATCTTCATTATTACGCAGACGTAGTCGCGGGCAACTGCTAGTAAATGATATTTATTAGTGTAATTATTTATTGATAAAAATATTATTGACTCCATGGATTTCATGTGCCAGTGTTGGCCCGCGAGCGGCGAAGTGTTGCGCCATAATGAGCGACGTCACAATAATTTTAGTCACGTGACAATGCTTTAATACGAGTTTGAATCATTTGCTATTTCGCGGACAAAATGAGGTTATCATGCGCAGAACGAACGCACCGACAATATCCAATGTAATCTACTACACTCGTACGAGCGCTTTTGTGCCCACAAATTATGTTATTTTCATGCTAATAGTTTTTGTTTTTTTTTTTTCAAATAGATCGGCGGTTCTCAATCTTTTTTGGCGAAGGAAAAGCCTTAATATAATTATAAAAAACTGATTTATATGTATTTAGGAATAATCATATTGCAATGTAATATTACGTAATATTTAGTTGGAATATTTAGATGTAACCTTATAATTTCCCTTTGGTAGGTATTTTTTGCAGTGTTTTAGCCCTAGGGTTCCGTGGAACACACTTTGAGAATAGCTGTGCTAGGCTATTAATAAAAAAAATTATCAGGATATAATAGTTTGACGTTACCATCAATGAGCGAACAACCATTACTAAATACAAATAATTATAGACATCGGTTGCTATGCCAGCAAGTCATTCTACTTGGTCCTTCGAGCCGGATGCTAATTTTAGATATAGAGATAGTTTAAACTACCCTTTGCACAAAATAAATACTATAACAGCCTTCAAAAATCAAGGCCCACGTAATAAATTGAGCAAAACTTTAATGTGAAGTTTATTACGCTAATAAATTAATGATAATTACATCGTACTTGAATGCATTACGGCCGCCATGTCATTTTATGAAAATACTCGGATAAATCAAAATGATATAATGCTGTGACATCGACACTCGTTTTCAGATACTGGAAATATCACTATTTTAATTGAATTTCATACAAATTGATTTTTAGAGGCATTGAGCAGGAGTTGAGGCTCAACATTTAAGGCATCAAAGCATACTTATTGATATTACGTATTGCTATATTTATTCTTTATTCTCTTACGTTCCAATTGGAACACTTGTACTTGTCAAAATGCAGTTATACTTAACTAGCAACTACGTCTTGCGTAATAATGAATGAAATAAATCTAATAAGATTTATACAAACTTTCATCCCCTATTTTATCCCCTTGGGGGTAAAATTGATCAAAATCCTTTCTTAGCGGATGCCTACATCATAACATCTACCTGCATGCCAAATTTCAGCCTGATCCGTATAGTGGTTTGGGCTGTGCGTTGATAGATCACTATGTCAGTCAGTCACCTTTAAGTTATATATATTTAGAAGATAAGATAATACAATATGCAGCAACTGTAATAGCGTCTTGTTCACTTTAACATTAGATATGATAATATTAAGTACTAGATATCATTTGTAGCTTCATTTAGCAAAAGTTCTAGACACAAATAGTACACCAACCAGATTGATGAAAGCAAAAGTTGCTAAGCTTCTTCTAGTCTGGAGTTATAGAGCAGTTCATGAGACCCTTATGCCATACTAGACCCAAACAACCAAGTAAAGGTTTATTCAAATTATTAAATTTTTATAAAGACATTACAAAAATAAATAAATAAATAGTTTTAATTGTAAAGTTAATAATTAAAAGTTTTTTAAGTGATGTGGTCCCACGTGACAGGCAATGCCTAGTGTGGGACCATCGAAAACTATATTATGTAATATTATTCTTAAATAAATAAATAAATTTAGAGTCCAAAATGCTTTGTTAATTAACATTTGTTCTGTACACGTATCAAAATATTTTTTGTAAACTCAAAACAAAAGAATTCAAAAATAATTCTTTAATTGCAAGCGTAATTGTAATTACTTGAATCATAAACTAAAACAAAAAATGTAAGGTGTGGTCGGCTAGTAGCTAGTAGTAGTAGTGGAAGGTCAGTCGCAAATTCAAAATAAACCTTTCGAGTATGCAAAATGCTTTTCCGAATCTCTTTTAGCTGCGAGACCACCCCTAAACACGTCCACTAACATTAAGCTCACTAACCACCCTCTAAATGGGGTTGTGGTTCACATAAGAACGGGCTGCTCTTAAATTTGGTGCACACTGTTAACTACCAGCAAAAACTACAAAGTTTATGTCCTCCCTCCGTTTGGGGACTCTATTTTTTAATTCACTTACTGTTGTACATACAAAGTTTTCAGTAAGAAAAGTATTTTCAATGCAAGTGAATTAAATAGTAATAAAACAATAGAACAGCCAGTCTCAGAGTGGTGTTCCGCGGAACCCTAGGGCTAAAATACTGCAAAAAATACCTACCAAAGGGTGATCATAAGGTTACATCTAAATATTCCAACTAAATATTACATTGCAATATGATTATTCATAAATACATATAAATCAGTTTTTTATAATTATATTAAGGCTTTTTCCTTCGCCAAAAAAGTCTGAGAACCGCTGCAATAGAAAATAGTAATCTAAAACAGTTATTCTCAACCCCTTTTTTTTTTGTTGCGCCACACTTTTAACGATTTCCAAATTTGGCGGCACGCAAAAAAAAGATAAGTTTAATTTTTTTAAATCATATTATTTAATAATATTAACTTTGAGAATCACTGTTCTAAAACAATTTTTTAGAATCACACATCTAACACAAAGGAATATATTTGTAACAATCGCCTTCGCTATGCCGGCTTAAAGAGTACAGACTAATGTATAAAAATACCAGCTTTTACCCGCGGCCTCGCTCGCATTTAAGTCATTAAATAAGTATCAAAGATCATTTCAATAGAACTATACCCACTCAATATTTTAATTGGAAACTATAGTAAAAAATAATATTTTTTTAAAATAAAAAGTATCCTATGTTACTTGTAGTATATCCAAAAATATGTGTACAAAGTTTCATGATGATCGGTTAAGTAGTTGTTGTGTGAAAACGTAACAAACAAACTCACATTCACATTTATAATATTAGTAGGGATATTAAACAAGTGTGGTTTTAATTCACCATCCCACTCCAGTACTCCAGTCTCCAGTCTGGGGCGGCATTATCTTAAATCTAACTATGTGTGCACTTAAATACGAGCCTAAGCATAGCACTGGACATTACTTTACGACTATTGTCTTCGTTGAATGCGCTCGTGTTTTGCATGTAAGATCGCTTTGGACGCTTAGCGCGCATGGTTTAGGTGTCTATTGTTGGCATTTTAAATTCTAAACCAGGCGCTCTCGAGTGTTTTACTTGAGTCTATTCGGGTTAAGGTTGCTTTACAAATATTCTTGCTAGTATATAAATTTGAGGAGAAACAAGGTTTTAAATACTAAAACAATAAATAGGGTAATTATGTAAGGGTAAAGTAGATATATCAGCGGTTCTCAAACTTTTTTGGCGAAGGAAAAAGCCTTAATATAATTATAAACAACTGATTTATATGTATTTATGAATAATCATATTGCAATGTAATATTACGTAATATTTAGTTGGAACCTTATAATCTCCCTTTGGTAGGTATTTTTTGCAGAATTTTAGCCCTAGGGTTCTGCGGAACACCACTTTGAGAATGGCTGATATAGATAGTGTTTTATCTCATCCAGGTTACATTGTTATAAAGTTTATATTTATTAACAATAGTATGTTACAAATAAACAGAACAAATAAAGGTTCAAAAGTAAAAGTCCAGAAAAACTAAGGAAAAATGTTAACACATCAACGAGTACAAATAAAGCGGGAATCAAATCAACACTCAACATAAATCTGACAATGTACTGGCCGCGCATTTACGGGCGAGGGGTGGGTTGAAAGTTACGGAGGCACATCGCCGAGGGGGTCTCAGGGTGGGAAGAAGGAGCCATGAGTCCTGTCACGTGATGATGGACGGCGAGACATAAAACTGACGAGAGAGACGACTACCCGCGTCGGAATGGCTCTGTGGAGCCCACTATATCTCTTTTATTACATGCCATCTTCATTTTCATATTTCATATTTGCATTTACCACCCCCGCCCCGGCCCCGAGTGCCCCCGCCTCCCCCTTTTAAGCGTTTCGAGCTTTTTCTACATAATCGGCCGGTAGCCTCGCGTTAACGACGAGACACTTGCCTTTAAGATAGCTTTTTGTTTATTGAAAGCATTCATTATAATATATGTGTTGCTAAGTTTTAATAATAATATAAACAAAAGGTGTCATCCAATATATCATAACACGACACGAGCAAATTCACACACAATACAGAAATTAATTACTTCACGCCCGAATTCCCGATCACGGCGAACAAAATTCGGTAAATGACAAAAACACTTGGTGAGACAGACACACCTTCCCTGTATTTATTGCGATCGTGCAATGCGCCTAATCTATAGGCGGTAGGAACAAAATTATAAAGGGTAAATAAAACAGTAAGCTTACACAAGTCATAAATTTGATTTATAGAGATTAAAAAAGGCGCCTTTAGGAACAGCTCGAACCGAAATTTGGAGGGATGAATCGGGCGACGTTAATGTACGGTTAACAAAATAAATTATTTAACTATTTATTCATGATAATTATGAAAATACTTACAGTAATTAATTATATGTACCTATACATACGTATTATTTGTTATTTTATTTTATTTTATTTATTTATAAAGCCTACCTACAAAATTACATTAAAACTACATATTATAAAAAGGACTAGGTACTATTATATAAACTAAATGAAATTTTAATTATAGGATAGGACGGCATGGTCAAGGTGATAAAGGGATAGATAACTACACTTCTAATAAAATTACAAAAATACATAAAGATAAAAAACAAGAACCAAATAGATGTAAGGAAGAGGGTAGAAAAAAAAATTATAATACAATTTAAATTTTATTTCCTTTAGTATATTTATAGCACATATTAAAATTAAATAATTACTTTTAAAGAAAAGTGTAGATTTTATTTTTAATTTATTTATTTAAAAACTTAGTACATGGGCTTAATGCTAGGTAGCATTCTCTACCAGCCAACCTTTAAATATTTATTAAGAAAAAATGTAAAGGGAGGGATACATAAATAAGATTACTATAACATATATAAAAAACATAACAACAGTAACATAATTTACGTAGATACATAAACAGACGTACAAAGTATAAGTAAGTATGTATATATACGATATAAGTTTGATGTCAGGAATGTCATGAGTTCTTGTATAAGTATGCATTTTAAATATATTTTAAAATTTTTCATACTATTCGGCTTTATATTCTTTGTTTCAAGCTCCAAATTATTTTAATATAAGTCGCATGTTGTTGCTGACGTTACCCATGTCCCTGTGAAGAGCGTCTGTCGAAGCACCTCCGCGCGGGGTTGGGAGGTGGTGTAAGAAAATTTAAAGGGACAAAAACCGTATTTCACCGGCGCTGGCGTTTTTCTGTTAATCTTGTTCGCTTAATGTGCGCTCTGCTTGTATATACCTGACGTCCGTCTGACCCAACCCCGGGACAAATGTTTTGGAATAATACCCGCCTTCGCTGTTTACGTGTTGCGGTCTGATTTGGCAATAGTTCTTTTTTAAGCAAATTGTTTTGTTTATGTTTACATTGAAAATTGACTATCATCCTCCATGTTAATGCTACTCTTGTAATAATAATAATAATAAATAAAACGTTTATTTTTAAATAAATATTAGAATTTGTTGCCTTGGCGCCAAAAACCAGTGTTAGTTTGTCTTGGCGCTGCACATTTGTCTTACATTTCTAAATGCTACTTAATTATAATATGACAAATTATTATAAAAATATGTCAATATAATTAATAACAAAATATAATAAAAAATAAAAAATAATAATTTTGGGAGGTTTGAGAAACCGCCAACTTTTTTTATATTATTTTGTTTATTTTTATCATATTTTATTTTTATTATATTCAAGTCGCTGTAACTAAATCCTAACTCATTGTGAAGTTTAATATAAGTATGATTGAAAACTGAAACAGGCTTGTTCAACATACAACATACATATTTTAGTATAGAAACTATTCAGGTTTTTACCTGTACAAGTAATGCTTGGCTATGCTGTCCACTGACCACCCCTTATTGCGACTAGGGGATGGACAGACCGTGTTCATATTTAGTTACCTATTTTTACAATAGTTTTTTTATATTACTATACCTAGCTTTTACCCGCGGCTTCGCTAGCATTGAATTCATTAAGTAAGTATCGGAGATCATTTCAATAGAAATGAATCAATATGATTCCAAACAGCTGAAACTATAGCTATAGTCAATTGGGAACTATAGTAAAAAATATATTTTCTTTTTTTTATAAAAAGTATCCTATGTTACTTCCAGTACCTCCAAAAATATGTGTACAAAGTTTCATGATGATCGGTTGAGTAGTTGTTGCGTGAAAACGTAACAAACAAACTCACATTCACATTTATAATATTAGTAGGCATAAGGATGGTTAGCTTTTGTTTTTAGTATTTTGATATGTAACTGTATTTTAACTGATCTTAAGTCAGAATACAGTTAAAATTGAAACAACGGTTATCGTGTAGAAATATATAGGTACTCGCTTCCACTATGCCGGCTTGATGGTAATTGTAGTGATGATATATTTTATATTATTTTTAAATCCACATGTCATATTCTGTACACGTATGCAGTGAGCCACCTCATGTGGGGTGAGTGCTGTGGGGACATTTTTCTGCTCGACATGTCCGAGAAAATCACCCTCTTCCGCCCGCCCAAAAGCCTCCAGAGTGAGAGGAGACAGTTAAAGAGGTACTGGGAGAACTTGTCAATGTCTGTATGTTATATCAATCATTTTATACCTTTATTTGTTTAATAAAGGTAGATTGCTACCGTTTATGGATTTCACTCAAACTTAAAGTCCAATCAATGACTATCATTAAAGTGAAGTTAACTCGGGTTATTTAATTATTTTTATGGAATTAATTAATTAAAATACATGTAATATGAATCCGTGGGGATGACTAGAATATAAATAAATTATATTTATATTCACATTGAAGGTTTATATGCTTTCTTTAATATATATTTATTATTTACTAGCTTTTGCCCGCGGCTTTGCTCCCGTTAAGAAGTATTATTAATTAGGTATAGTTTTTGCGGCTTTACTTTTGTTTAGCGTGTGTAAAAAAATTATCAAAATCCTATTTAAGCGGACGTCTTCATCATAGTAGCTCCAATCTTTAATTTCAGTTCAATCAGTCGAAAATCTAAGAAGATTTATACAAACTTTCATCCCCTATTTTATCCCCTTGGATCCTTTATGATTACAATGAATTGTTTCAGGCGTTACTTTGCGGAAATCCATATTAAAGGAAATTATTTAAAATTATTTTGCTTATAATTCGCGCTACATGATTCCACTTGAAGTAGCGAAACGCGTCGAGATAAGTCATTGAATGTTGGTGGAGGTTATTTTCCTTCATCAACCTAATGTAGCGGGAATTATAAGCAAAATAATTTCCTTTAATGAGTATTACGTTTATAATTTAATTTTATAACATAAACTAAACTAGTTCGCAAATTTTCTTTTCTTTTCAGATATTGAAATAAAGTTATAAATGGTTTTGCATTTTGTTGCAAAATTGCGAATCAGATGCAGTGATTTTGTACAAACTTTCATTATATTATATGCTATCCTACTTACTATTGAAAAGATATAGATTTCGTGAGGTAAAGGCACTTATTAGTAAACACTTTTTAAAAATAGTTTTATACATAAATAATATTATCATTTTAATTGGCTGCCAAGCGATAGTAAGGCCAAATTTTATTTTAATTTAATTGACATAAATATACTAGAGATTTTTTTAAAACAACTTTAATTCGCTTATGCTATTAGTCCAGTGATCTAATGCTGTTTAGTTGCAAGCTAGTTTTTTTCTTTTAATAAATGGGCTCCAATAGAGCGCTTTTACTCGTCAATACATATACATATATAAATAAAATATTAATTTAATAATTATCAATTTGATTTAGCTGCTGTATACTGGCATTGTCCACTTACATACTAATGCCATAATAATATATAATAAATCTACTATGATGTAGAAGAATAGCTGCTGTATAGGGGCATTGTCATCCTATTGTATACCTAAGGGTAAACATAATACTTTCCATTATTCAAATTCATTTATTTACCCCAAGTATGGTTAGTAACATAGGTGTTACTATGAAAGGAATGTTAGTACACGTAAAAATTTCATTTCCAAATTATTATAATGTCAAATTAAACTTACTTAAGCTTAACCCCTTACAGTGACCAATCGGGTCGTGATTACAAAATAATGCCTTCTGCGAGAAGGTCAGTATATTGTAAAATTGCTTTGAGATTATTTTTGTCTAATTATTAAATTTTTTGACATTGTTAAGTTATTGTTTGTATTTGACTCCTTGCATGGTGTATTGGAACTTACTGTAAGGCCATGCAAGTGACTTTGCTTAAATAAACAAATTGATTACTAATAAATTAATTGAATGAGAGGATTTATTTATTAAAACTATTTTATTTACCTCCTTATATGTGACATTTTAATTTTTAGGTATTTTAGTTGCAAAAGTCTTATAACTAGTGCGTTTACCCCATCGGAGTATACAACATTAGGAAGGCGCCCATCGTCTTACCATTGAGAAGCGACTTTGTTTTGATATTGCTGAAAATTTGTTTTCAGCTTATCAGTGCATTCAGATGGCTAAATTACGTTCCCAAGTAGATTCCTATTTAATATTAATAATAAAAATAACTAATTTATTATTATTAATTGGATCATAATACCAAATAGAAGATTAATTTGGTACCAAATTGTACGAGGTCTAGACATTTCCTCGAGACAGGTATATAGTAGGGGTCACCATACTCAAGCTTAAATTAAGTATAGTCACATGATTGATAGAAATCAAATTTTAAACTAGCTTAATAATAAAAACAAAAGACAAACAGTACCTATAAAAAGTCTGTACGAACTAGCACAATATAGTTGATTAGAATGTACAGTTTATAGTGAAATAGTTTTTAGTGTTATCCCCGTTTGAGTGCATCGCAAGTCCCTGCTTCTATCCCCGAGCTATAGAATTTTATGGCCACCCGAAGCGGCCTCCGTGTCTGTTCTATTGTTTTGAGTGCTTACGCTATATTATTATTGTCTTTAGACTATCCCTTACGATTGAATATTTTATCAATGTACTATGAAATGAAATGAAATGAAAATCGTTTATTAGCATAGGCACTAAAGGCATGGACTTGCTCATCGTTAGACTCTACCGTCACTTCGGAAGAATACCACAAGAAACTCGAGTTATTACTGGAAAATAAATGAAAGAGTTAAGCAATATAATCCTGTCGATTTTAATATGGTGCATCGTTCGTTAGTTATAACATTTCTAATCCATCATTCAGTTTGGTCGGATAGCGTTGGGATACGACTTGCACGTTCTACGCTGTATCTACGTGATCGATCTTTCTAAATATCAGACTTGATTTGAAATACAAATCTCATATATTAGAAAATATTACGTCATATGTACCACACATTAATTAATTAATATGTGGACGTAAAGGTAGTTATAGAAAAAAATAATTAATCCCCTTTTTTCTTTTGTTTTAATTGTATAACTAGCTTTTGCCCCCGGCTTCGCTCGCATTTAAGTCATTAAATAAGTATCAGAGATCATACTAACTATAGTCAATTGGAAACTATTATTGCTGCTATTTCACAATATATTGTATATTTAAGTCCGTACAAAAGAAAAATCCACGTTTCGCTTTTCAGTTTTTATTAGGACTGCTTGACATTGACAGTCGTATTTTTTATAAAACTTAATATAATTTATAAAAATCAAAAGGACGTTGCGATCGCCAACAACTATAGTAAAAATTAATTTCTTTTTTAATAAAAACTATCCTATGTTACTTCTAGTACCTCCAAAAATATGTGTACAAAGTTTCATGATGATCGGTTAAGTAGTTGTTGCGTGAAAACGTAACAAACAAACTCACATTCACATTTATATTAGTAAGGGATATCTATATTTTTTATTTTTCATATTAAAATGTAGAAGTTAATAACATGGTTTAACAGAGATAAAACTTTAAAGAAAATATTCATTTCTTATGTTGAATAATATGAACAAGACAATAGTTTTGTCTCGCGTAAAGGGAAAAGTAACTCCTTTGTCGTGAGATTAGCTATCAGTGCTCTAGGTCTCGGTTTTTAAATAATTCTAGACTTTCCTCTGTTTCTTGGTGATGGAAAACCTTACTGTAATAATAATAATAATAAACAATTGAAGTACCGATTAAATCAAATAAATAAGGCTTTGCAGCAATCGTAATCTGAAAGATTGTATACTAGTAAAACGATATCTATAATATATTTTTTAATTTGTATTATATACTTAAATCTTAGGTACTGAAGGACCAAAGTGCATATAATAAAGTGGTACATTGGTACAGACCCAAGTTTCTGAGATTCGAATTTGGAACTATCGATTTCAACTCGAGTTTCTATCAACTCAATCAAGGTCATTTCTAAATATGTCGCAATAAACAAAAAAAACAAAAACAAAAAACAATCGACGTGTCGTCTAATTAAAACAACTAATTCGCAACAAATCCAATTATACTAAAATTTAGTCGTTATAACAACAAAATCATAAAATACATAATTATCTGTCTACAATGGCTTGCGAGCTGACGTGCAGCTCATTTTCAGCTACATGATAATTAGCAGTGGCGCGGGAGGCTAACAATCTGTCCCCCCGACACCCCCACACATATAGGGGGTGACTACTACCCCTCATATAAGGTCTAGTCTTAAAAAACTCCACACATATCCCTACTAATATTATAAATATGAATGTGAGTTTGTTTGTTACGTTTTCACGCAACAACTACTTAACCGATCATCATGAAACTTTGTACACATATTTTTAGAGGTATTAGAAGTAACATAGGATACTATTTATTACAAAAAAAAATTTAACTATAGTTTCCAATTGACTATAGTTTCAGCTGTTTGGAATCATATTGAATCATTTCTGTTGAAATGTTCTCTGATACTTATTTAATGACTTAAATACGAGCGAAGCCGCGGGGAAAAGCTAGTAGTATATATTTTAAAAAATATAATAAAAAAAGTAATATAGTTGCTTTTGACTTGCCGTTACTCTCTAGTCACGAAGTCGGCATAGTGAAAATGATTGCTGTCAGTAAGCATATGTCTGTAATTGGTCGCATTCAAGCCTAAAAACTGTAATAAACAGCTGGTAGTGCTGGAACGTTGTTTTGGATGAAGTACCAATAAAATAATATTTCGTTAATGCTCAGTGATTCATATAATATAATTATAAATGAATAATAAGAGGGGTCTAATTGGAAACAAACCGAAACTAGCCTCTTCTCAGTGACTGTACGAGAGTACAGTTGACAAAAATCAAGCGACGTCTCACTTGTAGCGGAATGCGCGGGAAAATTACATTTCAAATAATGCAGACAATTTTCTTTTGTTTCATTCGAAATGGTAGAGTTTTTGTTATTGTTTTTTGTTGTGTTATTTAAATCAATTTAATCTAGGATTTTTCTCCTTGTTTCCAATTGGAACACTTGGACTTGTCTAAATACAATTATACTTATAGTCCAATCAATGAACAAAAAAAGTGGAAAAAATTCTAACCCGGACAAAAAAAATACAGTCGTATAGAAAAAGAAAAAAGAATATGAGTATCTGTGTAGAGCAACTCGCGCCAGAATGGCGAACCTAACCCAAAAAATTCTCAAAGTTCAAAAAAACGGTTTTTTTTAAATAAAAAAAAAAACGATGTCTCCGATCAGAAAAAGTTAAATTATAAAGTTGTAGATATTAAAAAAACACATCGATTTGTTTTTGTTGAGTTTAATTCGGTGCATAACTTTTCGAGTTATTTAAAAAAAATCATCGAAAATGACCATTTTTTGTTTTTATAATAACTTTTTTAATTTTTGTGTTTTTTTTTTGAAATTCAGCAAAAAGGTAGGTATTTACTAGCCAAATAAGCTCGTTTTTGTAAAGTTAAAAAATATTAATTTTTTACCGAGATACATTGATTTTTCGAAAAAAAGGTACCTTCGGAAAATGGCCACTCAAGCCCTAGGGAAGGTCATAGAAAATCGTCAAGGTACGCATTTTCTTTGTGAAGAGTTGTACTTTCATACTATTAAAAAAGGGAATCGATTTTTTAAATTTTTAAGTCCCAAAAATGACTTTGAAAAATCCCCTTAATTTAAAAAATGACGTTTTTGGACCAAATTTTTTTCATTTTTTTGTTTTAATAACATTATTAACTGCAGCTAAATCAATCAAATAAATTCGTGAAAAAATGCGAGTAACCTATTTAAGTCACAGCCGAAAAATGAAAAAAATATGGCCCAAAAACGTCATTTTTTAAAAAAAGGGATTTTTCAAAGGAATTTTTGGGACTTAAAAATTTAAAAAATCGATTCCCTTTTTTAATAGTATGAAAGTACAACTCTTCACAAAGAAAATGCGTACTTTGACGATTTTCTATGACCTTCCCTAGGGCTTGAGTGGCCATTTT
Organism: Tineola bisselliella; assembly: GCA_028551675.1. Lineage (NCBI taxonomy): Eukaryota > Metazoa > Arthropoda > Insecta > Lepidoptera > Tineidae > Tineola > Tineola bisselliella. Next base: position 312,067 of record JAPWLS010001813.1, on the reverse strand, counting down.
CCGAAGACACCTTTTTTTCGAAAAATCGATGTATCTCGGTAAAAAATTAATATTTTTTAACTTTACAAAAACGAGCTTATTTGGCTAGTAAATACCTACCTTTTTGCTGAATTTCAAAAAAAAAAACACAAAAATTAAAAAAGTTATAAAAACAAAAAATGGTCATTTTCGATGATTTTTTTAAAATAATTCGAAAAGTTATGCACCGAATTAAACTCAACAAAAACAAATCGATGTGTTTTTTTAATATCTACAACTTTATAATTTAACTTTTTCTGATCGGAGACATCGTTTTTTTTTTATTTAAAAAAAACCGTTTTTTTGAACTTTGAAAATTTTTTGGGTTAGGTTCGCCATTCTGGCGCGAGTTGCTCCACACAGATACTCATATTCTTTTTTCTTTTTCTATACGACTGTATTTTTTTTGTCCGGGTTAGAATTTTTTTTTTTTTTACATAGTACCAAAAGTTCATTGATTGGACTATTAATAATACGATAATATTCAGAAACTGTAATAGCGGCTTGTTCACTTTAACATTAGATATGATAATTATAATCCCTACTAATATTATAAATGTGAATGTGAGTTTGTTTGTTACGTTTTTACGCAACAACTACTTAACCGACCATCATGAAACTTTGTACACATATTTTTGAAGGTACTACAAGTAACATAGGATACTTTTTATTTTAAAAAAATATAATTTTTGACTATAGTTTCCAATTAACTATAGTTTCAGCTGTTTAGAATCATATTGATTCATTTCTATTGAAATGATCTCTGATACTTATTAAATGACTTAAATGCGAGCGAAGCCGCGGGTAAAGGCTAGTTAAAAATATAGCTAACAGTAAAGAAACAAAAGTAGCAGGCACTCATAAGAATGCAAGAGTTAAAACAAAACAAACGAGCCAGTAACTAGCCGAGAAGATAATAACAAGGATGTTCCAAACAGAGATGGCTTTGGAATTAAAAAACTGTTCAAAACAAAAGCACTGAAGAAAATGAACACCCTCTGTCACGCGAAATGTAGACCGCTGAGAAAACTAGCTCAGGTTTTGTGAAATAAAAAAAAACTATTCTAAATTTAAAAAACTCAAATGTATCCCTTGTAGGTACTACCTATATCAATTAATGATTCATATCGCTCGGTTTTATTACCATAGTCGGAACTAATATTTTATAATTAGTTGTTTCAGGCGTTACTTCGCGGAAATCTATATTAAAGGAAATTATTTAAAATTATTTTGCTTATAATTCCCGCTACAACATTCAGTAATTTGTCTCGACGCGTTTCGCCACTTCACGTGGTATCATCATGATACGTGCGGTCGCTTCGGCTTCGCTTCAACGACTGATATTTTGACAATTATTGTTTTTTGTTGAGATAACTTCAAAATATAATTCCCAATAATAATTTTTTCCAATGTTTTCTGAGATACTCAATACAACAGTGTAAAATGTACACAAACAAACTATGCACAATAACAACTTAGGTAGGTAGCTATATATATATATATATATTATACATATTATGGGACATATACATGTATTTTATACACATATATTTTATTAATATAATATTTATTATTGTAACCACTGTGCAGTCTGCTTTATGAATTATTATTTACATTTTACTGAATTAAAATTCAGTTTTTTAAATAATTATTTTATGTACAGGCTATGATTGACGAGTTTCTTGTGGTATTCTTCTCGTCATACGCCTTTCCGAAGTTATGGTAGAGTCTAACGATGAGCAAGTGCACGCCTTTAGTGTCATAGACACGAATAATAAACGATTTTCATTACGTTAACAGAACTCGATGATATATGTGTTTTCTATATTTATAGATAAATGCATCGAAGTTCTTAATGCACTTGCTTGCAAGTATAGAGTATCAGGGGAATGCATCCTCAAGCTTTTGGCATTCAGACTCAAAGGCTGTATCGCCAAGGTGCCTCCTAATATTTCAGCTGTTAACCACGATAAGTGCCCGGTGTATGTGTGCTGGTGCGGTCACCAATGAAATATGCAGGCGCTGGAATGAAAGAGACCGGTACAAAGGTGCGCGACCACCTTAGATGGCGGCCAAACGTGCGCGATATAATGCTTGCTTGTTTGTTTCCATTATTACATAGTAAGACAAAGGAACTAAACATTTTAATTAATAATGAGCTTAACCGGTAGGCAGACAATATGGCATATATATATATTTATTTTGTTTACGTTTAGTAATTGGGCTCCAATAGAGCGCTTTTATTCGTCAATACAAATATAAATGAAATAAATTTATTAATTTAATAATTATCAATTTGATTTAGCTGCTGTATACTGACATTGTCCACTTACATATTAATGTCATAATAAATCTACTATGATGTAGAAGACTAGCTGCTGTATAGGGTAGTAGGGACATTGTCATCCTATTGTATAAACATAAAATGACATTGGCTATGTAGTTTTATTATCTGCTATTTATTGATTTACATTTACCCCATTATATACCATCTAGTAAAAATCAGAACAATTACACTAGTTTACAAATTAAAATAAAAGTCATGTCCTTTCAATGTATTCCATATCGTTGTATTTAGTAGTAACAACTAAACGCAAACATATATTTATTTTATTTCTATCACGTCTATAAAACAAGTTCTTATTACATCTTATCTTCAAACTACCCATAAGTTGGTTTCGATTTTATTTTGAAATTTTGATGTTGTGTAGTGTTTAGTTAAATAAATATTTGTTTTTACAATGTCAAAAAGGTTGTATAAGTACATCCTGGTCGTTTTTGTTGTGTGTGGTGAATTTATAATATCTAAAAAAGGATATCCCATAACGGAATCACTTAAAGATGCATATTTCGGTTATTTCAAAATGACGTGTTAGATTTTTTAAATAATTTTTCTGAAACTCAGTGTACCTCAATTGTTAAGAAAAAAAAACGTTTCATTTGAAGGACAAAAACCTTGTAAACTAGTGTTATTCTTCCTATATGATATGTTATTCAAGGCGTTATAATAAGAGATTTAAAAAAATAAATAGCTAAGTCCAATTGCACATCCGTTAAACACATTCACGTGTCGTGTAACAATGGAAACGTGCCGATATGAACCCAAGTGTCTCAATCCTTCCCTATAGACGTTTGTACGTGTATAGAGTAACCACGGACAGCTCAAAGTGACCGACATTAAACATTCAATATGGAAGGTGTTAACACGCCGATTGCTACAGTCGCGATGGGTTTTAGGAGATTAAAGCTCGTGCTTTTTAGTATTTAGGAACAAGTTTTAGTGACTAGACTACATATTATTTGAGAATTGATTGTTACTATGGTACTGTTATTGACCTGAAAAAATATGAAAGAAAAATGTTCGAGAGATAATTAGAACATATTATAAATATACAAATATTTAAGTGATTCGAAGCTGCGAATGATACTTAATGTATTAATCAATAAATGAGCGTGGATCGCTGTTTGCGGGTTGCGACTACGCGTGTCTAGGCCGTGTATAGCTACAGTATAATAATTTCAAAAGGAGGGTGTCGTATTGATATATAATTGAAATGACATTTTTTACAATAAATTTGAATGTATAAACTGAAAGGTTTTATTAAGGCCCTTTCCCTACTACATTATAAATGTGAATGTGAGTTTGTTTGTTACATTTTCACGCAACAACTATTTAACAGATCATCGTGAAACTTTGTACACATATTTTTGGAGGTACTAGAAGTAACATAGGATACTTTTTATTTAAAAAATATGTATATTTTTTACTATAGTTTCCAATTGACTATAGTTTCAGCTGTTTAGAATCATATTGATTCATTTCTATTGAAATGATCTTTGATACTTATTTAATGACTTAAATGCGAGCGAAGCAGCGGGTAAAAGCTAGTAATACATAAATTAAAATATTTAAAATAAAAACATACATATGTAAACTGAAATTTGCTTTATTTCAAACAAAAATGACTCTATAGTACAAAAATGAGACGAGAAGAGGGAAAATAAAAGAGAAATAAGAAAATAGGCTCTCAACAGAATGAAAGAGCCTTGGTAACCTAACACATTTTTATTCCACTCGTCGGGACTAACGATTGCGAAGTGAACTGTCCCATAAATCTGCGGTTCCTGATTGATACATGGTGGTGCGTTGACGCCCATTTGGTAATTTAGTGCCTTTTCCAGCGCCCGAGTGCCGCCCTGCTCTGCTCCGTAAGATTGCTGATAACTTGCCTTCAGTATTAACATAGCCTTTGTTTTGCATTTCCAACTTAAATACCTTTTAATTACGTTTTTTTGTTGATTCATTTCCTTTTTGGTATTTAAATTTAAACATAATTACTTTTATTTAGCATTAATTCAATTTATAATTAATTGTTTTATTACAATTTTAAACACTTTCCCTAACAGCTATATAATTTGTAGAGCAACTGGAATTATTTTGACATATTTTTATTATGATATTAAATATAATATTATAAGGAATAATAGTTTTTGTACAATATAATAAAATAAAATAAAATATTTATTTCAATTCTTTTCAAAATAAACGAAAGCTATATTAAGTAAGGAACATAAAAACTATTACTAACTTAAATATTTTTTATTATTATTTACTAATATTATAAAGAGGAAAGATTTGTATTTTTGTATGTTTGTAACGAATTGGCTCAAAAACTACTGGACCGATTTCAAAAATTCTTTCACCATTTGAATGCTACATTATCACTGATCAATATAGGTTATATAAATTACAGAAACAAAATAAGGATCCTTACTAAAACTACGATAATGTAACCCAAGGTTGTTTTTAAAAGGCAGACGTCGTTGAAATATGAAACATCATTAAACCTCATAGTTTATATCTTTATTACTATACGAACGAAGTCGGGGGTAACAGCTAGTACTTAATAAAATAGAAATAATTTAATAGGTTTTTGATGTGAAACATCTATTGGCGCGGGTATAAACCAGATCGTTGCCGTGGCGACGGGTCGCCACGCTATACCAAAGTATATATACGGTCTATATATAGTAGAGTGTACAGTGTGGCGACGCTTGCCGTGGCGACGAGTTTATTTTATCGAGTTATTTCTGAAATCTATATCATTTAAGAAGTTTTCGAATTTTTAATTTTTGTATTTAATATAAATAAATGTTTCTTAAATAAATAGTCATCATTTTCTGTAAAAAAAATTCATAGTATTTAATTTTTTCATTAAGCAATAATTAGTTCCTGTTGTAATCTTGTCTTTTACGCATATAACTTGAATAAACTCGATGTTTCACATCTGCCAGGCGTCCCGTGACGGCTCACTTTTTTTTTAAAAAGAAATATCTCAAGTTTTGATTATAATTTATCTGAAAATAGATGTCATGTTTGTTGATCGATATAATTGAAAGCGTTATTATGACGTTCATTTATTTTCCCATCATGAGAGGAATAATTTCCTGGACGTCCTGTCCTCAACACCGTGATGCCCGCACAATGAGAGGCTGTTGAATGATGTCTTTTATAACATTAATGATGTACGGACAAACGCTTTAGTGACGACCACGTAACGATTTGACACTCGCTTCAACGTTAAATTAATTTATAATTAAACAACTAACGTTTCACTTGAAAAATCGTTTATATATAAAAAAAAAACATATGCAACACAAAGTTAGTAATATCTATGTTTCGAAAGGTTCGCAGCTATAGTTGCTGCAAGAAATCGAAATATGTTTTTTAGTATGTTTAGTAACTACACGTTCCTAATATGTAGGTATATTTAAAATTTAGATGTTATCTATACCAGCCATTCTCAAAGTGTGTTCCGCGGAACCCTAGGGCTAAGATACTGCAAAAAATACCTACCAAAGGGGGATTATAAGGTTACATCTAAATATTCCAACTAAATATTACATTGCAATATGATTATTCATAAATACATATAAATCAGTTTTTTATAATTATATTAAGGCTTTTTTCTTCGCTAAAAAAGTTTGAGAACCGCTGATCTATACGAATAATTGTATTTTTGTATGTATGTATGTTTGTAACGATTGGCTCAATAACTACGATACTTGAGCGATTTCAAAAATTCTTTCACAATTTGAATGCTACATTATCACTGATTAATTTAGGCTATAGAAATTACAGGAAAAAATAAGGATAGTTACTAAAACTACAATAATGTAACACAAGGTTGGTAAAAATTGCCATAAAATGACTAAAATTCTAAATAAATATCCACCTAAGTGAAGCCGCTAGTTTTAAATAAATACATCGTTACCGTTAAAAATGTTGTTGGTACATTGTCTATGTAACCGATAAGAGTCTCTCATTACATGAATGTCGCAGCGCACGATGGATGGCGGCACGACAAATCTAATCTTACAGGAGTGAAATATTTGTCACCCGTTTGTTACTTTCAGGAGTTTCTGAAATATTTATGGCTTAACGGGTAATTGATTGCGATTGGGTAGCATGATTGTTTCGAATTTCTTCACATTTGTTTTTCTTTATTGCTCTTATAGCTAGCGTTATTACACTTGATTTTAAGTTACCACAGCAAGCTTGTTCTACCACTACCTCTGAACAATCCCTACTAATATTATAAATGTGAATGGGAGTTTGTTTGTTACATTTTCACGCAACAACTACTTAACCGATCATCATGAAACTTTGTACACATATTTTTGGAGGTACTAGAAATAACATAGGATACTTTTTATTAAAAATAAATAAATTATTTTTAACTATAGTTTTCAATTGACTATAGTTTCAGCTGTTTGGAATTTTTCTATATTTATTTTTATTTCCGTCTGTCATTTTTATATATGCAGCATATAACTATTTGAATTTTTGAGGTTATATCTTCAAGGAACAAGGCGCGATAAAGAAATATGCATATGAAGAACGTAATAATAATGTTATACATGCTATGAGTCGCTCCATTAATACATATATCAAGTATAAATCTGGTTCACAATCAGAACGCTCTAACCAAAACATTTCTGTCTTTTATAACCCTCACTTTACGATATTAACGTAAACAATATAGACGTAGAACGTAAATATATGTCTTTTAAAATGTATAATATCAGAACATTATAATAGCTCTATATTTCGATGTGATATCGAAAAAATATATAAATACAGAGTAACCTTAACGTAACGACCACACAATATAACGATTTCCTAGATTTAACGAGTTTTTCGAAATCCCATAGAAATACTCGTAAGAGCTAATGCAAAATATACCTTTACATTACGAATACATTTGTTATAGCGAATTTTCAATCTTTGCAAAATATAAAAAGTAAGTATTATTTACCTCTATTTAACGAAATCGTTCGCTATAACAGGGAAAGCAGATTAGTACCTACGTAAAGCTGAGATTACTATTTTTTAAACTTGTTAAAACGAATCGTGGACCAACATAACCTCTATATAACGAACCTCATTTGAACAAATTACTTGATATAACGACTTATTTTCTGGTTTCCTTCAGAAGGTTGCATATTATCATATTAGGTTATCATTTTAAGTTGAAAGTAGGTAATTAAAAAATACTTTCCAGTCACCTTTACTTAATAATTTTTAATTCGTTATTATTGACAATAAAGTACAGTAATTATTTCTTCCAATTCATTTGTTAATTTTTGTGAAACTTCATAAGCGGGCAAATATAGTTCGTTTGTGTTTTACAATTTAATTTAGTCGGCTAATAATATGTTTGTTAGCAGTTACGGTCTATATCTGCGCGCGTCAATCCGTTTGTTAGTAGATGTTTTGACTTACCCGACGATCTATTGGTCTGCGCGTGAGTTGTAGAGATTAATGGAGAGGCAAGTGGTATCTCAGGTACAGTTTTATAATGCCCGATAAAAAAATTTGGGATTTATTAAAGGAATACTTTGCGCCTGTATAAATATGTGTATTTTATTATACGTATTTTGTAATCCGTTGAGGTTTTAACGGGTTTATCTCATCGACCTGTTAATGTTGTTTGAGGTGTGAAGAAGTTGGGATTCACGAGTGATTGGAATTATGAATATACTAGCTTTTACCCGCGGCTTCGCTCGCATTTAAGTCATTAGATAAGTATCACAGATCATTTCAATAGAAATGAATCAATATGATAACTATATTTTCTTGCTCGGCTGGGATTATCAATTTTTAAAAATTACTACATACCTCAAAAATTCAAATAGTTTTATACTGCATATATAAAAATGACACACGGAAATAAAAATAAATATAGAAAAATTCCAAACAGCTGAAACTATAGTCAATTGAAAACTATAGTAAAAAATATTTTTTAAAAATAAAAAGTATCCTATGTTACTTGTAGTACCTCCGAAAATATCTGTACAAAGTTTCATGATGATCGGTTAAGTAGTTGTTGCGTGAAAACGTAACAAACAAACTCACATTCACATTTATATAGTAGGAAGAATGTATAGTAAAATGTACCAATATAAAATTGTATATTTAGCTGAAAACTATTGTAGTAAGGTCTAAAATACTATTTCGAAAGCATTTTAATCAACTCTTTTCCAAATGTCAGCTATCCCTAGTACCAAAATACAGTTTTAAATAACATACATTTATATATTTTCATCACATATTTATAGTTAAACATTAGACGTAGCCTTAATTCTATTAATTAAAACCTAATTACATTTTGTACGGTTAGCAAAATCTTTGATTATTGACAGTGCGGACCATTGGTCTTGCATTTTTGATGCAGACGGTACTAATAAGATAAAAATGTACGTGAGAAAAATTCTATTCGATAATACTTCGAATTATATTTCTTATAACCGAGCATTGTAAACTTATAAAATACTAACAGTTGCCCGCGACTTCGTCTGCGTAATAATGAAGATATAGAGTACTATGAAGTTTAATGATGTTTCATATTTCAGTCAACAGAAAATGCCTTCCACACCCCTGTTGCAAAATCTACTAACTGCCTCTCCGTCAAATTTCTAGTTTGTAGCAAAAAAATTATACAAACCTGCGAGAGCCCTTACAACTCTTTAATCTGGCCCCGTTGCAAAATCCGTTCTTTGCAGACGTCAACTAACTATAAACTACCTCCCTGTCAAATTTCATCTTTGTATGTCAAGCGGATTTCGAGAGAACTTTCGCTTTTATTTTCATTGAATTAGATATGAATTACAATGTGAACTTAAAATAAAATGAAATATATCTTAAAAAGCAATTGAAAAACTGACAGCACATTTGACCGCCAAAATTAGGCATAGACATCGAATTGTGTGAACTTAAAATGTAATATTTCTTTAAAAAACAATTGAAAATATTTTATAGCCTACGTTCATCAGGGATTTTTCACGATTCTAATGGTAAAAGAATTTTTCAAATCGGTCTAGTAGTTTCGGAGCCTATTCAATACATACAAACAAACAATCAAATGTTTCCTCTTTATATAATAGTATAGATGTGAAAATGATTTATATGATAGAGTCTATCAGATAGACCCTTAACTTTATTTTAGTTCTTAAATGTGTATAAAAATAAATAAATATCAATTTCTTGTGCATTAATTACTTTATTGTATTATTATTGTCTTTTGTAGTCAAATATAACTTAATATTTAAAATAAGAAAAATAATGTATACAGAAATCCAATTAGACTGTTGAGTTATAACTATATAATATATGTAAAGAAACGACATTTCATATTTGCCATGCTTCGCAGCGCCATAGTCTCTGGTCGTGTCGCGATTGTCTATGGACGTCTTGACACAACGCCACGTCAATGCATAGAAATTATTAAAAGCTAAAAGTTGTTAAATAATTACTTGAAATATCGTTTCTTTAATTTCAGGTAAGTAATTTTTAATGTTATACACAATCGTGTAATGTTATTATAGTTAAATATTAAAAAAAATACTCTTTAATTTCAGTTATTGAAACTTTTGGTTTTATTTACAACAAAGAAAACAGTGTCTGCTAAAAAAACTGCGCCTAGTGTCTTATATATATATTAATAAACACGGAATGTGTTCGAAATTAAACTGACACTGCGGGTAAGTTAGATAGGCAGTATCTAACAAATTGGCCGGGAAATGCTACATCAGCCCGCCCAAAGTCCAGCCACTTTAATTCACTGACCATCCGGGAGAACACGCCTAAGCAAAATTATCTATCTTATCCGGGTAAAGTAAAGTATCCGGGTGAAATTATGCGTTTTACTGTCGACTAGTTTGGTAATAAAATTTTCAGATATTGTATACGAAAATCGAATTTTGTTTATGTAAATATAAAATACATGTAACCTTTTCTATCTGGTGGTGAAATCTTGGTGGAATTTCCTGCATTAGTTTCTGAGATGAGTGCACATAGACAGACATGAAAAGTACTTTGTTTATATTACATTATTATTGTTATGACAACCTAGTGTGACTGAGATGATTGTGTGTATGTTAGTGTGCTTATATACTTAGGTACTAGCTTTATTTACATTTTTAAAGATGCTTCATTTAAAGCTAAGCAAAAATGTATCTATTAATAGTAACATTGTATTGTACAGGCTATGATTGGCGAGTTTCTTGTGATGTGATATTCTTCTTCTCGCCATACACCTTCCCGAAGTCACGATAGAGTCTAACGATGAGCAAGTGCACGCCTTTAGTGCCTATGCTAATAAACGATTTTCATTTCATTTCTTGTGATTTCTTCACGGCATATCCCTTTTTGAATACTGACTATGCGAAAAAACCTAAATCGTCTATGTGAAATAAAGTTTTTTAATTTTTATTTATTACAGGTATTGTTATTTTAAAGGTAATAATACTTTGCTTAATAATAATAATACTTTCTGTTAAGATAGGTAATAGAATTATTTTATTTAACAAAAAATTAAATCAAATAAGTTAATTCCTCTCGTATATGATTTGATGCAGTTAATTTTGGACACGCGATCGCTATCAATTAATAAAACGGTAAGATTCGAAATATGTTTTTAAACAACATATGAAAAATTGACATTTGGAAAATAAAATACTGTCAATTTTAATTGACATTAGAATTGACAGGAATTTAGGCTTTTCTGAATGAAAATAGAGCTTTTTGGCAGAAGCTGTCATGTTAAATTTTAGTTAAATAGTTTGTTATTTTTGTTGTGGTCCAGTAGAATGTTTGAAAGATTTATATTTTTACTGCTTTTTACACCCGGCTTTGCTCGCATTTAAGTCATTAAATAAATATCAGATATTATTTCAATAGAACTATACTCAATATTTTACTATAGTCAATTGGAAACTATAGTCAAAAATAATATTTTTTTTAATAAAAAGTATCTTATGTTACTTCTAGTACCTCCAAAAATATGTGTCCAAAGTTTCATGATGATCGGTTAAGTAGTTGTTGCGTGAAAACATAACAAACAAACTCATATTCACATTTATAATATTAGTAGATATGTCTAAATTGATGTATTTATTTTTAAGGATTTTTTGGGCTTACACGAGTAACCATTGTACCTAGTCTCACACTTATGTTCTCTTATGTAAATATAATACTTTTTATTTACCGTAAAAATAAAAATCCTTTAATAATAAATCCAATATAATATTCCAGGTAATAATTTATTGTATAACAGTATCTTCATTAAATAATAAAAACATGTTACATGTCCATTCCAATCATTAGGTATATGTTAGAACGAAAAGAAACAAAGTCAAAGATATAAAATGTAAGAGTAATTATGAAAAACCACCTGAGGCGATGCAGAGATAATCTCAAACCCACGGCCGGACAAACTCTACGTTCACAAGAAACCTTTGTGAAATTCTATAAGGTTTTTTTTTATAATTTTCTTCTTTAGACTTATATCTTTTCGCCCGGATATTTTTTTAAAATACACCTTTTATTTATTACAAAATACAAGTTATACTGTATATGTATCTTTAATAGATAAGCCAAGCTATAATATGAATGTCTTTCTTTCAATTTAGAAAGGTTATTCAAGTAGGTACTAGTAGTTAGTCTAGTCCAGCCATTCTCAAAGTGTGTTCCGCAGAACCCTAGGGCTAAAATACTGCAAAAAATATCTACCAAAGGGAGATTATAAGGCTACATCTAAATATTCCATCTAAATATTACGTAATATTACATTGCAATATGATTATTCATAAATATATATAAATCAGTTTTTTTATAATTATATTAAGGCTTTTTCCTTCGCCAAAAAAGTTTGAGAACCGCTGGTCTAGTCAGTTACTCGTATTAACGTTTATTAACGTTATCTAACAAAATTGTAATAATTTACCAATTATGAGTTGATTTAAGTCCTATGGTTTATATAGTGGTAATAGTGGGCGAAACGTAACGTGCGAAATTTATAACCGGGAGAAACAATCGCGGTCGAAATGGAAATATCCCATTTTGTTATTCAATTAGTTGGTTAATATGGACAACAGAGGCAACCGAATGGAATCGTCTTTCCTCTGGTTATGCTGTAGACGTCTCTTTGAAATGTTATGTAATTATTTTTGCAATTTCAAGAGGATCCTTTCTCTAAAGAAAAATATGTTTGTGTATTATTTTGAAATAATCTCAATTAGAATATGTGTACTGTATATAAATTGTGTTATTTTTTATTTTTATTTCAACCAAATAAACTACAAACCAACAACATTACTACTGGATTTGTATTTTTGTATCTTTGTAACGAATTGGCTCAAAAATTGTACTGGATTTCAAAAATTCTTTCACTATGTCAATGCTACATTATCATTGAACAATATAGGCTATATAAATTACAAGAGGATAAATTCAGGAGTTATGTCGTTGAAATATGAAACGTCATTAAAAATTACTACGCGCACGAAGTCGGGGGCAACAGCTAGTCTGTTATAAAATGACACAATTCACTTTAAAAATATTATTTTTTTTTAGCCCAGCCTTTGGTTATATACCACACTCTGTCTGATGTTAAGCTGGAGTGTGGTCCATGAGCATAGACAACTGTTATCACATACAGATGTCTGTGTGCATGTCACTTAAACTATGCCGGCTCGGCTGCATTAACTAACCAAGCGAATCCCGAAACCCGACTAGGTCACTTCACGGGTGTTCCGCTTGAAAGTGGTGGTACTACCCCCAGACGAGCTAATACTGGGTTAATACCCATCATCAGTCTGCCTACCACCCTTAAATAATAAATCTCGTAAATAAAACCTATTTAGGCGTCTGTGTTTACGCTATGTCACAATGGATAGTGAGCCTTATTAGGCAAACTAAATTGAAAATTTTAAAAGCGGTTTCGTTTGTCGAGTGTAAAACGCTGGAGGGAACCTATCGTAATCTTGTGATAGACATATTTTTCGCACAAAAGGAACCATTGTTAATTTGATTAGCGACTCAAAGGCCGTCAAGGGCACACACTCTTTGATCCAGCAAAAATTTTAGATACGAATATGTGGAGTGCCTTAAGCTATCCCCTTCCAACCCCATACCCCTAATTCGTTATAATTGTTGTCTTACGTGTGCGAATTAATGCGACACAAATGCGACACATTATACATATTGTATTGTGTATTTTTTTTTCATTTTTTTTTCTCTTCTTTCTCCCCTCTTCCTTGCATCTATTTGGTTCTTGTTTTTTATTTTTATGTATTTATGTAATTTTATCCCTTTATCACCTTGAGCATACCGTCCTATCCTATAATTAAAATTTCATTTAGTTTATATAATAGTAGTCCTTTTTATAAAAGGTAATTTAATGTAATTTTGTAGGCAGGCTTTATAAATAAATAAATAAATAAAATTTCTTATGAAATTAGAGTGTAGTCTTTGAGCGAACATAAAGATAAGTAGGAATGAAATGAAAATCGTTTATTAGTATAAGCACTAAAAACGTGCTCTTACTCAACGTTAGATTCTACCATGACTTCGGAAAGGCGTACAACGAGAAAAATGCCACAAGAAACTCGTCAATCATAGCCTGTACATAAATATTAATATATCTATGTTGTAGGCGGTGAGAATACAACATTCAGGTTGACTTCAGATTCCTTCATATTTATTTCAATTTTTGTTGAATTTAGTTTGATGTTTATTTTGTCGCAATTGCATAAAAGCGTGTACGTAAGACAACATGTCGCAGCACGTTAATGAGATGTCAGTACGGTAGAATAAGCTTTACTTTGCCGTGATGAGATTTTTGGTGCGGATTTCGCTATGTACTGTTTAATTCTGAATTTAATTAATTAATTTGCGAATTTGTATTTAAAAAATGTACCTATATTATTATTCATCATATACAGAGTGTTCCGTAAGTCATTTACCAAGGTAATACTGGTAATAGAGGGGGTGATTTTTATTGTCCTAGGATAAGTAGTTTTTGAGATATGATTTTTATTTAATTTCTTTTACTGCGCAAGTAAATGTATTATTATTATTATTATTATTGTATATATAATAATAATATAATATATATCACAATATATCAGTATTACACATTGTGTTGACTTCAAGGACCTAATATTTAAAAAAAACAGACGTGTAAGCACTATTTATGCTTACAATGTCGAATATAAATATAATACATGCCAGCATTACTGAAAGTAAGGTCAGCAAAAACAACTCTCTTATCGCTTTGTTAACTTTGAATTAAATTGAGGTAATATAAAATATAAAAGATTAGGTAAGACAATAGAAGCAATTTTAGTAAGCAGGTAGAAATTGTTTTTTTTTGTTGTTGTAATAAATCCCTTACTAATATAAATGTGAATGTGAGTTTGTTTGTTACGTTTTCACGCAACAACTACTTAACCGATCACCATGAAACTTTGTACACATATTTTTGGAGGTACTACAAGTAGTATGGGATATTTTTTATTAAAAAAGAAATTATTTTTTACTATAGTTGTTGGCGATCGCAACCTCCTTTTGATTTTTATAAATTAGTATATTAAGTTTTATAAAAAATACGACTGTCAATGTCAAGCAGTCCTAATAAAAACTGAAAAGCAAAAAGTGGATTTTCCTTTTGCACGGATTCAAATTGCGAAATAGCAGCAATAATAGTTTCCAATTGACTATAGTTAGTATGATCTCTGATACTTATTTAATGACATAAATGCGAGCGAAGCCGGGGGTAGAAGCTAGTATTTTATATTTTTTAAATATTTAATATTAAATTAATTACACTTAGATATATTTTAAATAAAACGAATAAACCTAATACAGTTGTTTTGCAGACAGTACTCTCACTAAAACCCACTAAATTTTGTTGTGTTACTGATTTAATGACGTCAGAGGGCGCTTTCTATCGAATGTCAACTGACATCGTTCAAACACGTCACAGTGTAAAACGATATAACCACCAACAATATGCAAGCTATAATCACCTCTATATTTATGCTATATAGAGGTTATATTTGTGTGTGAGCTCAAAGAGATTTAATGTTTACATGCGTGACGAAATGCAGGGGATTCAAGATTTCAGTCACGGAGCAATTTTATGACTAATTCCATAACTTTGTATGAGAATTTGGGATCAAAAGGGAGACACCTGGATATATAATAACAATATTTGATATAATATTATTATTATTAATATGAATTAAATATGCTAAATCAAAATACTTTTTTTTTATTTTTTATTTATTTATTTACTTTTAGCAAATGGGCTCCAATAGAGCGCTTTTACTCGTCAATACATATACAAATATAAATGAAATAAATTTATTAATTTAATAATTATTAATTTGATTTAGCTGCTGTATACTGGCATTGTCCACTTACATACTAATGTCATAATAATCTATATATATAAAACTCAAAGGTGACTGACTGACTGACTGACTGACTGACTTAGTGATCTATCAACGCACAGCCCAAACCACTGGACGGATCAGGCTGAAATTTGGCATGCAGGTAGATGTTATGACGTAGGCATCCTCTAAGAAAGGATTTTGATCAATTCCACCCCTAAGGGGATAAAATAGGGGATGAAAGTTTGTATAAATCTTATTAGATTTATTTCATTCATTATTACGCAGACGTAGTTGCGGGCAACAGCTAGTATATAATAAATCTACTATGATGTAGAAGAATAGCTGCTGTATAGAGGCATTGTCATCCTATTGTATACCTAAGGGTAAACATAAAATGCCATAGATTATGTCCAAGTTCTTTATCAGTAAGATATTCATCTAACGTGTAATATGATTTTTGAATAAGTTTGCTTTTTATGATTTTCTTGAATAATGTATACCTACCCTTTGTGAAGTAGAAATAGTTTATTGTTTATTTTCATTATATTTATTCCTTAAGCCAGCCATTCTCAAAGTGTGTCCCGCGGAGCCCTAGGGCTAAAATACTGCCAAAAATATCTACCAAAGGGAGATTATAAGGTTACATCTAAATATTCCAACTAAATATTACATTGCAATATGATTATTCATATATAGATATAAATCAGTTTTTTATAATTATATTAAAGCTTTTTCCTTCGCCAAAAAAATTTGAGAACCGCTGCCTTAAGCTAATAAAAGATTTATTATTATTATTTTGTAAACCCTACTATATTAATAAGATCCAGCGAAGAAGAAGAAGATTGAACTTTTGGAATAAATGGTTTATTATTAAAAATTAAAAAAAGTCACATAATCTACAAAGATTTTAAAAAAGCATATGACGAGAAGAAATCACAAGAAGCTCGACAATCACAGCCTGTTGAATATAATGTTAGTAGGTACATTCTTACTTAGCTATAAATAAGCCTCTTTTAAAAAAATACAATTAACACTAGATTTACCAGCTTAAATGTACCTATTTCTACCAAAACCAAAAAAGTGTATATTTGTTATAAATATATATAAAATAATATAAAATTCATAAAACTAATTCTTCTGTTATAAATTAAAAAAGATTAGAAGAATTAAAGAAAATTTTACACGCAGTAGGAATTTCAATTTGATCTTGCAAGACCACTCATTTTTACTGGTCTGGTAAATCTAGAGTTCATGCAAATAAAGCTAGTACCTAAGTATATACAGAGTAACCTTAACGTAACGACCCTCAATATAACGATTTCCTCGATTTAACGAATTTTTCCAAATCCCCTAGAACTGCCCGCAAGAGCTAATGCAAAATATACCTTTACATTACGAATACATTTGTTATCAACGAATTTTCAATTTTTGCAAAATATAAAAAGAAAGTATTATTTACCTCTATTTAACGAAATCGTTCGCTATAACAGGGAAAGCAGATTAGTACCTACGTAAAGCTGAGATTAATATTTTTTTTGAACCTTGTTAAAACGTATCGTAGGTCAACCTCTGTATAACGAACCTCATTGTAACAAATTACTTGATATAACGAATTATTTTCTGATTCCCTTCAGTATCGTTATATCAAGGTTGCACTGTAATACATGTATCCAATCATTTTATTTTAATGCAATGATTCTAGGCTACAATTATCATCACAATGATCGTGTTGCTTTCAGATGATCACGAATAAACACTAAGTAGAGATCAATGTAAAGTATACTCGAGTCAAATTGACAATGTTACTCAATAAATATTTGTTCAATGTCAGTCGAAAAATAAAAAGCATTAATTGAGCATATTTTTTTTTTAACAAAAGCAACTTTTACTTTCACCGGTCATTTTATACATCAGTGTAATTATATAGAGTTGTTAATACTGCTTAAAAATATTATTTAGTGTTTGAGAATAAAAATAAAAATTAATGGTCCACTATTTCGTTTCGATTTTCTAACACGTGGGACTCAATCATACACAAACCAAAAACTCCAAACCCGACAATCTGCCTAGACTCTAATTAGAATTGCGACATTCTAGTAGGTAGTCTAGACCAATGTTTCTCAAACTATGGGTCGCGACTTACTGGTGGGTCGCGAGCGAATATTGAGTGGGCCCTGCCTGTAGAACGACACACCGACCAACCAAGATGCCAAAACTGTAATGGCGAAACAGAGGACACAATTTCATCCTTCCCATTGAAATAACTTTTTTGATGTAGCTATTAAGACACTAAGTAATAAAAAATTGTATTTAAACTTTGTTTGTTATTTGAAAAGTCATTTATTTATATTGGTAACTGTTACATTTTTTAGAGGCGGGTCCCGAGTTTTGAAACTTGTATTGGGTGGGTCGTAGCCCAGACAACTTTGGGAACCACTGGTCTAGACTGTTAGCTAGCTAGTAGTTTTGTTAACTTTATCAAGACTGTAACATACAAATCCATATAAAAATCCAAAAATATGATAACAAATAAAGCTTATCTCTACCTTTATGGCAGGCTTTACTAGAAGAGGCTAGTATAGGCACTTTTTAAATTCTCTAATGCAATCTCTCTGTTGGTTCTAAAGATTAACTAACTAGCAGACAACGTTTATACTTATTTATTCTTTTATTATTGTGTTTATATTTATATATGTTTATTTATTTATTTTTATCTTCCTATTTGTTTTATATATTTACATTATTATTATGTGTAAGTGTGATGAGGTTATTTTCTTTTTCTTGTTTATAATAATAATAATAATACATTATTTACAATTTATACGTATATATCAAGATTCACCGCTGGTTCCCACACTAGGCCAAACCTGTCCTGTGGAACCGATCAACAATCTGATTGACTATATATATATATATATATATAGGTTTAAACAGAAATACAGAAACAACATTATGGATATTTAGGTCTTTCTATGACTGACACAGGAGGACTGTCTCAGTTTCGTCATAATTTAGACTAAGGAGGTGTTGCTTAGTTAATTGTTTCGCCTTATGAATTTTATTTTTTTTAAATGTTAGTCTTTCGTTAGTTATCCGTTACATATACAACGTCTTTTGTAAAATGCAAAGAAGTTTTAAATAAATAACGTGCCGCTCTATATAAATCCTAAGATTGTAATCAACTAGAGTTGACTAGACAATCCCGAGTGCGTTATAAAATACTTCCACAATGACCTTTAGTTTTTTTATTGTTTTTATTATGATTGCGTAGTAAGTAGCCACTTTCGTTTATATTATACATTTAAACAAATTACCTGGTTGTGTGTTAGCTTAACCTTTTTATTGCTTTTAGTCATTGATATTTCAAATTCATTTATTTGCCGTAAATATGGTTAGTAACATAGGTCTTAAAGTAATGCTACTATCGTAGTATCACACACATATTTTATATAATGTATATGGCATGCAAATAATTCATACAATTAAATTTAAACTAACAAAATGTCACTCATGAATTCACTAATTAAATAGTAGGACTTGTTCATTAAAAATACGTTGAGATTCTTTTTAAATATGTTAAAATTATCAATGTCTGTTATAATTCTAGGTAAATTGTTGAATATGCGCGGGCGCATATATATATTTAATAATAACATTATGCGTGAAGAAATAAACGCCTTAACGATGTAAATTTGCAAGTTACAAGTAGACGGACCGCCCATCGGCGTTTTTCTTAGTTGGCTGTCAGATAGACGGAGAAAAGAATAAGGAAATAGTTGCTGATGATGATGCAAGAGATTGATGAGAGGTGAAGGTGCAGCTGTCAAGTTGACAGCCTTGACAGCTGCACTCTCTCATTATATCGCGGTCGTTCTCAAATTGACGTCACGTGGTATTTCATATATATTTTGTTAATACTTTTATTTTGTTTTTCTTTAATATATATTTCACATGTAATGTACAATTTAAATAACAAATTAATTACGAAAATGATTAATTTTGTTTAATACTATTAGAATGTATTGAATAAATTATTTTAATTAATGATGTTTGTAAATATTTATCATTCGTGTCATGTATTCGTACCATTCGAATGTAAGGCCTTTTAACGATCATTATTATGTTTATTAAGCAAATTTTTTTAAAATTTCATTAAAACTTCTTATATATTATAGGAAGTCATAAGACGGACATGGGTTTCCACAATGAATGAAATGAAAATCGTTTATTAGCATAGGCACTAAAGGCGTGCGCTTGCTCATCGTCAGACTCTACAATGGCTTCGGAAGACCATAATAAACTCGTCAATCATAGCCTGTACATAGAATAATTAACAAAAAAAACTGAATTTTCATTCGGAAAAAAGTAAATAACATCACAAGAATTAAAATTACATCAGATTCACGGTGCAACCACACAGGTATCAACAATAATATGTAGAAAAATATGCTATTGAACGCTAATTGCATACAGTGATGTTTAACCGTCTTTAAGATATTCATCGATCTATCTTTAGTGCGTAAATATTTTAGGAGGAAGTAGTCTCAATGCTTGGTTTTGTTATTTAATCGCGTCTAAAATGCAGAATTGAGTTGTTATCTAGATATACTCTGTATGGCGAATAATAAACACAAGAGATCGATGTTTTGGTTTCTAGAATCACACTGTGATGCTGGGGTAGTGAGATGTACTTTTTGTTTTTATAGAAAGCTCTACTCACCTCCACCATGCTGGTTTATACGTATATAAAAAATAGTTTGTGTACAATCTTTGTAGACTCTTTCTAAATATATTTTTATATTGCCAACGGCCTTTCGCAAGTTTTAAGAAACCCGTTTGTTTATTTTTATCCAAATCGGACCGATAGTTTAGCTGCAAACACGATACAATTTACGAAGCCACTTACCTGACTGCTAGTATGCCGTAATGCGACGGTTAATATCACCACAAAGTTAAGTAAAAGCAGATTAAAGTGACACGTAACCTTGAAGTGACCACATGTACCGCATAGCTATTGACCTGGTTTTGGCAAGACGTGCTGTGTCACTGGCATATGAAAGCCGGGATAGAGATGGTTACTTCATTGTTTTATACACAATACATGATCCTAAATTGGTATACATAGTAAACCTTTTAGTAATTGGGCTCCAATAGAGCGCTTTTACTCGTCAATACAAATATAAGTGAAATAAATAATTATCAATTTGATTTAGCTGCTGTATACTGATATTGTCCACTTACATACTAATGTCATAATAAATCTACTATGACGTGGAAGAATAGCCGCTGTATAGGGGCATTGTCATACTATTGTATACCTAGGGATAAACATAAAATGACATTGGTTATGTCCAAGCTTTATTATCTATAAGATATTAATCTTACGTGTAATATTATTTTTGAATAAATTTGCATTTTTATAATTTTCTTGAAGTGATAATCAACCCTAAACAAATATTGATGTCTACAGATACGATAGGAAGAATACGTGATACCAAATAAAGGCCAAGCCAACTGTTATATAACAAACGTTCAAGTGGAGTCGCACGCGCATTCCTTCGAGTACTGCCGTCATAAATACGAATAATTTTACGAAATGTAATATTTACATTCGTCATAAGTACATATATTACTTAGTTACACCTGTTTATGTCGTAACAATTAGAAAATTTATATAATCATGAAGCTGCTTTATAACCGCCATTTGAGCTGATCTCTGTACCTACAGTTTGACATGGATGTACCAATTTCACTGGAATGTAATGAGTAATAAGGCGTATATATACGCGTAGAAATCAAGAAAGATGTTCAATTGGAAACGGTTTATTAAAATTTCTTATTTAACTACCTAAATTTTTTATTAACCAAAATACAGGAAACATCTCGATACTAACTATCTTCAACTAACTAACTAACCAGAATTTAAATTTTGTTTGTTGTAATTTTTTTTTGTTTTTTTTTTCTCCCATCTTCCTTACATCTAATTGGTTCTTGTTTTCTTTTTTATTTTTATGTATTTTTGTAATTTTATTAGAAGTGTAGTATCTATCCCTTTATCACCTTGAGCATGCCGTCCTATCCTATAATTAAAATTTCATTTAGTTCATATAATAGTAGTCCTTTTTATAATATGTAGTTTTAATGTAATTTTGTAGGTAGGCTTTATAAATAAATAAATAAATAAAACTATATGTTATTAACTTTATGTTAATTTTTTTTTTGTAATATAGTGACATTCAACGCTGCTCTATATTACGACAAACTCCATAAAACGTCCACATTACTTGACTTTGGTTGGTTTACCATGTTGTACATACAATTATATGTAAGATCACATCCACTCTAAATAGCGAAAATAACTAATAAACAGTACTTTCCAAGTTGCAGAAATTAATAAGAACTGCAGCTGTGTACGTTCTTTATACTTTATTAGTATGCAATTGAAATAAATAACTTGAAATGATTCGTTTATTGAATTGTAATTTTCTTTGTTTTTCCGCCTTATTTTATTTAGCTAATCCAGTGCTCATTCAATCCATGGTCGTCGGATTCGATTAAGCGCGTCGTAGAATTACAACTTAAACCATTCATTCATATTGTTGAAATAGTAACGATATATCCTACTGACGTGTTGCAGCATTCACTTACATTATACAATCGAAATTGACTTTGAAAAATCTCAAATTACATGCAACAAAATTGCAAAATCATATTGCACTAGATCGCAGCGGTGCATGGTTACATATTGCATAATCGCTGCCAGAAACCGCAATAATTAATATTGATACGCGGATTTCATTCTTAAGAATACTTCTGTTAATTATGTAAATCGCAAACCGCAACTCGGTGGTAGCGAAATAAATTAAAAATAAAATCAAACACGTTAAGTGCATTTTTTAGTTTTATTAACTACGATGGACGGTGTTATGCAATAAAGATGTTTTCGCATTAAGTTAGAAGTATTCTATTTGCCTTCTCTTAATTGTTCCAGGGACTAATAGGATTTTTATAGCAGTCTTATATATTACCTTTTTTTTATTGATAGCCCAGCATATGACCACACTGCGCCTGATGTTAAGCTAGAGTGCGGTCCATGAGCATAGACAACTGTTACCACAGACAGATGTCTACTATGCCGGCTTGAGGAGACGAATGTGCTCTGTCCAAATCAACAGGGCGCACTCCTGTCGTTATCGTTTTCTTAAGATTTTAAGCTAGAGTGCTGACAATTCTTACCACCTCCACTCTTTGCCTTCACTGTACCGGCTCGATGAGACAAATATGTTCCAATCTAGATTACAAAAAGAATACTGACGACATATTTTTTTATGTATAGGCTATGATTGACGAGTTACTTGTGGTCTTCTTCTCGTCATACGCCTTTCCGAAGCCATTGTAGAGTCAGACGATGAGCAAGCGCACGCCTTTAGTGTCTATGCTAATAAACTATTTTCATTTGATTCACACGAGAACTAAAATTATTAATTTACGTGGGCAATTTTAAATAAAATTTGAAATTAACGAAGCTTGAATGCATCAAAATTGACAGCTAACTTATTTACTCTTAATTTAAAAAAAAAATTACGTCGTGGGACTAAATCAGGGGTCAAAATGGAACTGTTTATTTTATGGCGTGTATTCAATTTATTTGATGCTCTATTTTGATAAGATATGAAGTAATTATTATATTTGTTTGATTGCTAAAAATATTGTTATCATCAATCTTGGCTACTAATATTCAGTTGTTTTTTGTTTATTTTTTATTTGGTAACACTACAAGTCTACAAGTAAATAAGCTATCTATTTTGTTTGTGAAATTAATACTACCTTTATTAGATAAAAATATATAATTAGTTATTTAAATGGATCAGAAGTGATTTAGTACAGGATTTTTGCACCCTAACAAGTATCATAGAGAAATGTTTTCAGGCAGCAGTCATCTGTCATAATGCAGGTTTAAGCGAACAAACGTGCATATTTTTGAAGTGAAACTTCTTTATCGAGGTATGAAAGAAATTTGCCGTCACATTTTTCTGTTACGCTGTGTCCCGAGAACCGATGACGTCAGCGCGACAGTGTAAAGGGTTATTCTGATCAGAATTTGGAGGTCTGTTCGATTTTTTTTTAATAAAGCTTTCTTTTATAAGTATTTTTAGTCATTAGATAAAATATATTTATGTATTGTCTATAACATCTTTCTGAATAACCAGTTAAAAATAATAATTGAAAATCGACTTGGTAATCCCTAAGATTATAGCGTGCAAACATAAAATTGTTTCAGTTTATTACATAGTATAATAATATAAAAGTATACATATTAAAACTGGACATAACATTAGTTTACGATCTCATAATGAATAAAACGAACAAATACATATTATATAAGTTTGCGGCGATTGGTGAACGGATGTGCGGGTCAACGCGAACGTATGTTTCGCATTTTAACGTATTGGCAATCCATCCGTTTTGCTTCTTAGACTAGACGAAATTGGTAATTTGTTTCCATTATTCATTACGTCATGATTATGTCGCTTTAAAAGGTACACGTAACGCAATTGGTTTACTTGGAAATATAATTAAGTGTTAGTCAGCGACTGAATTCAATTGTTTTATTAATTGTTGTCTGTAGACGGTAACTTAGTCGGAGTGCTATATGTTTTTGACGTGACAACGTCTTATAATTCGATTGAGCCGGCTGCGCGCACGAAAAAACATGACTCATGCGGCGTTACCTCGCTCTGAGGCGTTTCATGTAAGGCTTGAAGTGATCTTGATCTTGATCAATTTCATTGTGATTTCCAATTACCTCCTTCTCTATATACATACAAATCTATTAAACAAATGAAATTAAAATTTTCTTTTGAAAAATGCTACCATTCCATCAGTATTTTCTTAAGACGTTGTCACGTTCAACTATCGTCAGTAAACCGACTTTACAGACAACCGATTTTTTAAATTCAATATTATTCGTATAACAATGGAAACAAGTTCTAATTAAAAGCGCTCATAATCTGTGTGAATCTTGCGCACCTTTCTCTAGTTGAAATATCACCATCTGTAGCAATTGTGCAACATACTATTTAATTATATTTTGTTCATTTTAACATATGTTTGTCTAAATATCAATTTCAACTGAATGATACATATTTTTTTTTATATTTTAGGTACTTGAGTAATTTCAAAACTAGTTCCGTCTCTTTTACTCATCATATGAATGAAAATGACTGAATAAACTTCAAATTTTTGAAAGTGGTAGTACTAACCCATTACGACGTTTGATTGACGAGTTTCTTGTGGTATTCTTCTCGCTATACGCCTTTCCGAAGTCACGGTAAAGTAACGGTGAGCAAGTGCACGCCTTTAGTGCCTATGCTAATAAACGAATTTCATTTCATTTCAATCCATGGTTTTATTATTATCTAGTCTAATGTTAACAAGACTCGCTTCCACTATGCCGGCTTGAGAAGACGAATGTGCTTCATCTATATCGATTATACCTCCACGTTGATCTCGAAACGTGACTAGGTCACTTCATGGATGTTACGCTTGAAAGAGGTGGTAATAAACCATGATCAATCTGCCTACCAGTTTTTTTAAAATTAATTGTGTGCTACGTGACATTGCCGTCGACCTCTGAGTTAAGATAGTCGCAACTCAAAAACTGATTGATTAATTTTTTAAAGCTACTGCAATCGTTGTTGATATGATCGATCTTGTGAAGCAATTGTTTTGTAAATGAGCGGACGTTGGACATTCACCAATTCATAGCTTAATTATTATTGATATTATTAAAATCGCTTTAGTGACCCGCAATAGAACTTCATCATCATGTATTCATATCCTTTCTCTTCTCTATAATGTTCTATTTCATCTTCTTACTCCGTCTTACCTTAAAAATCCTTTCCAATTCCTCTCTTCTCAATCTCATTCTTGACTCCTTCACATTCTTCTACTCTTTATTCTAAATCCTTCACTTTAAAATTCATTCCATCTAACCTTCGCAATCTACCCATCTTTAAAAGAATATTATCACTTTTCCTAGTATTTATATATTATAGTATTATTATATTATGTATGTATGTATGTAACATGGTATGTATTGTGCGTAGTTCATATGTTTATCTATATTTGTATCTATTTATAACTCCCGCTATTTGTCTTCTGCATTGCTCCACATCTAAAAGTTGGTTGCCTGGAAGAGATCGCTTCTTAACATAAGGCCTCCATCTCCTTACTCGCTTACTCTGTATTATTTTTCTGTATTATTAAACAATAAATAAAATAAAATACATTTATTTAGTTTGTAAATTGTAACGTGTAAACTTCCTGAAGTTCTTCAAACAGTGATGCCATCTATCCGTGAAATAAAGTAATATTTCAGATTTAAATAGACGAATATGAATGAATAGCTAAATTATTTTAAGTACATTATATTGAGTGCCAGTTACAAAATATAACAAATGAGGTTTTTGTTTTAGATTCAATTCTTTGAAAATTGAAAAAAATTGTCTATATCTTTCAAAAATATCAATTGTTAAAATCAACGATGAAACATATATTTGGTCTCTTATTACCGTTAACTGGTACTTAATTTATGTATTTTAGCTGTAAGTTTTTCAAATAAAAATGTATATAAAAATTGCAAGAGCAAAACCGCGGTGCACAGCTAGTGAACGAAAACATTACCTTTTATTCTACCTATTATTTTATGTTTCATAACAAACATTTTTTTAAATTCAATACAGAAATTGTGTCAACGCAAAACAGACACAATATTAGATCACACGCAACACAATTCATAGCAATTTAAAAATAAAACAAAATTTTATAACAACTCTCACACGATTCCAATGCCATATAAAATTATCTGATGACATTGGCCGCGACGTGCTCACACCAATCGACTTAGATCGTCGTAATGATACTGTTTGCAACTAAAATTTTGCAGTTTGTAAAAAAAAACAATGTTTATCTTCAAGTCTACAAGAATTGGCTTTAGTCAGCGGAAAACTGAAAAATGACCCACAGAAAAAAAAAATCAGTTACTAACCTTAGAGATTAAGAAAAATTAGTATATTTTTGGGTGGTATTTTTTTAATTTGTCTAGAATTATCATTGGTTTGTAACCACCTCCGTGAAGGTTCAATATAATGTTATATTTATGTGATGTTCTTGTCCTGATATAAAAATTACACAGGACTGTTTTTGGATAAACTTACTAGCTATTGGGATAGACAGACAAAATGTCATAGTTTTGGAATGACTTGTAGTTTTGAAGGAATTTAATACTAGATTTACCAGCTTAAATATACCTATTTCTACCAAACCCAAAAAAGTATATATTTGTTACAAATATATATAAAATAATATAAAATTCATAAAACTAATTCTTCTGTTATAAATTAAAGAAGATTAGAAGAATTAAAGAAAATGTTACACGCAGTAGGAATTTTAATTTGATCTTGCAAGACCAGTCATTTTGACTGGTTTGATAAATCTAGTGTTAAAAAAGTATTCTTTGCAAATCATTTGTGCTTAATAATTTCATAAAATATTGACTAATAAACAGTTTAATATTGAAAAGACTTTAAAATGTATCTCATTACCTTCTTCAAAAAAAAACCTTCAAGGACAAAAGAGCTATGGTGAAAAAGCAATTAACGATAATAAATCCAGTTAAAAATAACCATTAACATTAATACGTTAAAAGAGGAAAAAAAGCAAACAATTTCATAATTTTAAATTGTATAATTACATAACAGAAGAACTGTGTTGGTTTTGATATTCTTTGTGATATTAAAAAGCGACATATTTGGTTAGCAACAACGTCTAGTCTTATATTTGGATTACAGTTAGTAACTGTAGCTACTATCTATACTTCTATACTAATATTATAAAGAGGAAAAAGATTTGTATGTTTGTAACGAATTGGCTGAAAAACTACTGGACCGATTTCAAAAATTCTTTCACCAATTCGATGCTACATTATCACTGGTCAATATAAGCTATATAAATTACAGGATCAAAATAAGGATCCTTACTAAAACTACAAATTGCTAAAAAATGTCTTTCATTGCATGCACTGCAAAAACTATTGATGATAGACCAAAAAAATGTTCCACAATATTAAAGAACATATCAATATCTACAAAAAATGTCCAGATAGTATAAGTCTAACTATTGTAGTTATGTCACTATTACAACTTTTTAACATTTTAAAAGTTAATAGAAATTCCGACCAAAATCAGACCAAGTTATACCACACCTTTGCATTGATCCTTATCCAAAAAAAAGCGATTACTACGCGAACAAAGTCGCTGGCAACAGCTAGTATTTATATATTGGGTCCACAAACAGGAGTTTACAACTAGATTTTGTATCAATTGTACTCTGTCAGTTAATAATATAAAAATTATAGAGTTATTTCAATTCGAAAATGGACAAAACAAGTTTTTAAGTAGTTGCCCTTTGTTTTAATAATTTACCTTAAATTTAACTGTCTGCGATATATATGTAACATATATTTAAAATAAAAGTAGCTGTAGCTCGCGGTTTCGCTTGTATTACATTTTTATTAGACGGGTCGGGGGTTCTACTCAGGCGTATCCGAAGTTTCGTGATACGGCCGTCACTTCTATAGTTTATGTGAATTTTGACACATAAGCCCGTAAAAAGTCCTGTCAAATGTCCATAAAATAAGCATTGTGTGGCCTATCCGTCGTGACGTCGCTGTCAAATCCGTAATTTCGTGAATGATTACGTAAGTGTTCCTGAGTAGGAAACGTCCGTATTTTCGTCCGAAGTGCGCCTGAGTAGCTCCCCTGTTTCGTAAAAAAACCATAATAATATAATAGGTTTCTTAATTTGAGACAGTTCTAATAAGAAAAAATAATAGAATTTAATTTAGTTGTTCAGTTCAAAATCGAGATCTAAAGTTCAAGAAACAAGATGACTTTAAAAAGTAACGCTTCCTTCATAAATAGGATCTATATTCACGTGTTTAAACATACATACAATCAAAGTTTTTATTATTAGGATAGCTGACTTTAAATAAATAAAATTAATTATATTTATTCGAAATAGCTTCCGAAACGTCGGACTGAACTATTCAAAAATAACCATAATATACAATCTAAATTAATCACTTTAACACTAGAAAGCCTGAACTTTAGTATATATGTACCTATATTTAGGTATAACACATGTATATACCAGAAATGAAGGAGGGGGAGGTAACTACTATTATCAATAACCGCATTTACATGTCGTACAAAAAGTCATAAAATTCTGTCATTATATACATAGTTGTTTTTCTATAATAATTGAAATCAAAAAGCAGTCAAAATGACTTCTTCGGGCAATCTAGTGTTAAAAGACGTCAATATTAAATATGCTTGTAACGAATTAAACGAGTTGTACGGAGTGGGTTTTAAGCTAATTAAAAATACATAATAAAATAATTTAAACAAGGCAAAGGGGTGAGTGACTCACCTTCTTATGTTAAAGGTGAAGAACATGAAAAAAGTCGTCCCTTGAAGCCTAAACCGTTCAAGATTTTTAAGAAGTAAAAGTAGTGTGGCGTCTCTTTGATGTAGATCCTCACTATAAAAGTAGGTTGTACGTTAACTAGAACATCATTTCTGACAAACCTACCTTAACGTGCGTACGAGCGTATCGTGCATTACAATTTTAAGAGGGAATTGACCAATTAAAACAATGGCCAAGTGGAACGTTGTAAGTTGATTTTGTGTTTAAAATGGACTGCAGTGCTGTGAATATAAATATAAAAGTGTATTAGAGAAAAACAAAATTAATCTGTGTTCGTTTGTTATTTTGTGAGAATTATATCGTTTAAAAATAGAACTAACAATTCGAATTTTATTATGGAACTTAATTAATAACCGTTAAAACTAAAATTCAAATATTTAATAAGGAACAGTGTATTCACGTAAAACTATATCTTAAAATGTCTATTGCATAACACTTCCGAACACGCCTTAACTATTACCATAATGTCACTCTCACATGCTTGTGTAAATGTTAAAATGGTGTAAACCTGTCAAACGTAATGTTTCCTCTCTTCAACAGTTGGTGTTGTCTGCTGTTCTCGCAATCGCAGCCGCTGAACCACCAGTGGGATACAGCTACTCAGCACCATCCTATATCATCGTAGGAGGTGGAGGAGGTCACGGACACAGCTCGGGCGGTCTCAGCAGCGGCGGTCACTATACACCAGTCCCCGTCGGACATCAGACCTCAGAAGGGTATCACGTAGACCCACATCTGCTCGAGAAGATTAAGCACATCATCCTTAAAGACGAGCTGCAAAATCAAGCCATCTCCTCATCTCACGGACACGGATCTCATGGCTCCCACGGCATCTCATCGCATTACGGTCCACCTGCTCCAGTATACGGAGTACCTCATGACAGAATAGTTGGCATTGAACTCGGACACATCCAGCAAGGACTCCAAGTAGCTCAATACCACCAAGCCGATGAAGGTTACTCTGGCGGTTATGGCGGTGGTTACTCCAGCGGCGGATACTCAAGCGGCGGCTTCTCTAGCGGAGGTCATGGTGGTTTCTCATCCGGCGGTCACGGTGGCTTCTCATCTGGCGGTCACGGCGGTTCCATCTCTTACACCACTATCGGCGTTCCCTCAGGATCATACGGCGTCCCATCACCACACCACTAAGTCAATAACAAACCAGTCATAGTCATCTCATCTCATTGTTTTAACGTTCATGTGATCACCCCTAGAATGTAATATATATTTTATTAATTGTTGATAATGTATTCCTCTTTGTAAATAAAAGACAAGACTTAATATTTTAATGTGAAAATTTATTTTATTGTTCTGATGTAATGACCAACTGCGACCTTTGTGGGATAATCGAATTAGAGTGTACAATGGAAAGTGCAATGATGCCGTCGATAATAAAACATTAATGATCGATCGAGAGTGAGCGGTCGTGACGCAATGTGTTTGACGGAAATCCTCTATGACGGAGCTAATTTTCGCTGGATGACGCAATATGATCAAATTAGCGAATTACAGATTTGCGTAGAGCCGCAGTTAGCTGCAGCGCCCACTTGCACTTTCTCCCGATACGTTCGGGTCATCATTTCGAATATGCGGAGTGGTCTTGCGTAAGAACGAAGCCTTTCTTACTGTAGATTGTAGTAACGCTGGTTTCGTCTTAAATTGTATAATCGGAGTAATACATGTACTCGATGTAGGTTTATGTCGACTCACTTCACTTGACCCATGTGCTTTTTTGGACTTTCAAATTAGGTAATTTCTAGAGCACATTGACATTACTGATTGAAATCCCTACTAATATTATAAATGTGAATGTGAGTTTGTTTGTTACGTTTTCACGCAACAACTACTCAACCGATCATCATGAAACTTTGTACACATATTTTTGGAGGTATTACAAGTAACATAGGATAGTTTTTACTAAAAAAATAAATTATTTTTTACTATAGTTTCAGTTATTTGCAATTTTTCTATATTTGTTTTTATTTCCGTCTGTCATTTTTATATATGCAGTATAAAACTATTTGAATTTTTGAGGTTAAGAAACATCATTTAGAAATTGATAATCACAGCCAAGCAAAAAAATATAGTTATCATATTCATTTCTATTGAAATGATCCCTGATACTTATTTAATGACTTAAATACGAGCGAAGCCGCGGGTAAAAGCTAGTAAAAATATAAATCAGATCGATGCTGAAATGACATGATGTGAAATTGCTACTACGAAATTTGCAATAGACCAATCAAAATACAACTATACGCGATAGAAACCTTTTAATTTGTTCTGGAATAATTATTTTCAGCATCTTTTATAATTAAAAATTCATTTATTTATGCGCGGTTTCACTATAACGTGAAATTCAAATTTATTATTAAATTACGCGAAAGAGTGCGTATAAACATAATGTAGTCATCAACTTCTCTATGGTCGCGGGAATTTTAGTTAACGCGATTTTTTCCGGCACGTATCCCTCGCGTAAAGCGGGGCATTACTGTATCACATTATGTAATTTTCTTGGTTTTAATATGTCTATATAAACTACGTGATTTTCCATTGTTTTTTATCTTATTTTTTAAACAAAATATGTGTAATATATTTGTAACAAATCGAATGAAATCTTAATTACAAAATGCATCTCTATTGGTCGATTCAATGTTAATTTTATTAAACTTGTTTGTTTCATACGATTTGCCAAAATATCTCGGTCGTAGCCAAGAAAACATTTAAACATTATTATCAAGGTTCCGTAGTAATTTATTAAATTCAATTTTTTCATATAAATTTAAACCTATACTGTGTATTATAAACAAATTCCAGAGTCGATTCCTAGTTGAAAATTTTAAATATTTATTAATATATTATGAAAACAAAATATTTAGTTTGGGTCTGTATGTCTGAGCTGTTCTGGTCCTGGTTTCCCTCTTTGGCGAACGTGTCTGTTTATTATAATAATAATAATTAATATTGAAATAAAAAATGCAAATTCAGCGCCCTCTTTCGGTTTTCAATTAAACTAAATAAATATGTAACAAAGTCCATGTAGAGCTTTTTTAAATATGAAACAATTGCGGATCGCTAAAATTCTGTCTCCGAAGAGGTTATGCAAAAGCAGATTATGCAAATAAAATAAATCTTTGTTTGTTATTTGTAATATAACAATGTGTAATAGGGTCACCATTCGAACACCAAACATTAGATTATTGAAATTATAATTTATAATAATATAAAAAACATTCAAGACAAATATAATTAGTTGTTTCAGGCGTTACTTTGCGGAAATTCATATTAACACTAGGTTTACGGGACGCGTCAATTTGACACATTTTGACTTTTATCAGAGAATTACCAAAAACTGTTTAAATTTTTATTTTATCTCTTTGTATGACTTTTATTCATTGATCGAGGAAATATAAATTGAAGTCTATTTTCTTTAAAAGTGTTGAATTACTGAACTTGTCTATATGGTATACCTATATCTACGATATGCGTCAAATTGACGCGTTTTAGTAGAAGTAGGTATATAGAAAACGTCCGTAAACCTAGTGTTAAAGGAAATTATTTAAAATTATTTTGCTTATAATTTCCGCTACAACATTCAGTAATTTGTCTCGACGCGTTTCGCCACTTCACGTGGCATCATCAGGATACGTGAAGTGGCGAAGCGCGTCGAGACAAATTACTGAATGTTGTAGCGGGAATTATAAGCAAAATAATTTTAAATAATTTCATTCAAGACAAGAGGCTTTATCTAAAATCAGTCTTTCGATGCATATAAGAAAAGCCAACCAATCAACAAGTTCATTTTATTAGATTTATGTAATTTAGTTTTAATCATAGTAAATAAAAGTTTTATCATACTATTTTTAAACGACTTTTACATTATACATAAGAACTTGTTCTGCTTCTTCTTTTATTAATGGCCTTAGACGTAAAGATAACCATTAAAGACAATTCTGCCAATGTCGAGTATTCAATAAGAAATTATAAAATTTTAATTCACACGTAAATCCTCATGTCAAAAAAATATATCAAACGAACAAGCTTATTAGATTCCTATCCGTAAGTAAAGGTAATTAAAAATCGCGCTATAAATCTGAAGTTGACAGTTCAAAATTCTTGCCAGATTAAATAATTGAGGAACGCGATTCATACCAGACTATATCTAAATTTAAACAAGACAATTATCACTCTAATAAAGCTTTGTATTTCATATTGTATATTGTGCCAAGAGTGATTAAATGTGATGAAATGAAATGAAAATCGTTTATTAGCATAGACACTAAAGGCGTGCACTTGCTCATCGTTAGACTCTACAATGGCTTCGTAAAGGTGTATGACGAGAAGAATAGCACAAGAAACTCGTCAATCATAGCCTATACATAAAATAATAATAATAAAAAAATTGAATATTAACTCAGAAAAAAAAGATAGAAGTCTAATAAATAAATTATTTGGGATTAAAAAAACTTCTATTCAATTGACGAGTACTTCAATGATTCGAAACAGTAAATGAAACTAAATAATTAATTGAAATTATTAAATTCAGGGTGTCACACTGACACTAAATATATGTCATTTTAATTATTATAACTATGATATGCAATAAAAACATTTGAATTTATGTTCCAGATATTTTTGATGCTGAGTGTATCTAAGTTTATATCTAGTGTCAACTTTCACTTAAGTCTAGAGTTTGTGTCGAATACTATATTTTAGTATTCTAATCACATATCTTTGTGCAAATAAGGATATTGACGCTTACTTAGATATAAAGCTTCTTTTACATTGAACTTAAATTTAAAAAAAAAAACAAATATTAAAAAAAAAAGATTTTTTCTTTTGTTTCGTAGGACGAAGTTGATTGTTGGCAAATCAAATCATATATCTATTATATTGGTAAACTGTACATAAAGAATTAGGTCTAGATCAGTGTTTCCCAACCTTATTTGTGCCATGCCCCACCTTAGTATTTCTAAAATTCTTTCGCCCCCCTTATGTAACCAAACACCCACTTGATATTTTAGTATCGTCAAGCGAAATTATACCGAAATCTAGTATTTTTAAATGGCTCGAAGCGAAAGGGTTCAACTAGTGTCGAGTCCATTTTCGAATTGCCCACCTTAACTTAACTAAACACTGGTCTAGAGTATCCTTAGTTAAATAAGTAAAGGAGGGTTTATGTAAATTTTGGACGGTACAAATGTAACTTTGTAATTAAGTACCTAATTATTAGTGTTGAAATTACTAAAACAATGTTATAAGTATATTAAAATAATTTAATGTATAAACGCCTTTAAATTCACATGTGATGGGCATTCCTAAAGTGGGTAGGCACAAATAATTATGTAATATTTAACATTATTACACAATATTATATTAAAACCTGTTCTGAATTATTCACAGAAACTCCGCGCCATAAATTGCTTTTATGTGTCGCCGACGATAAAAGAATCGGGTTGATCATAGATTTTGTATGATTGCATAAATACGTGCCATGTAGAATTAGAATTATAACAATTGTATATTGTACAACAATTGTTATACACATATAACAGAATCTATACTAATATAATAAAGAGGAAACATTTGATTGTTTGTATGTATTGAATAGGCTCCGAAATTACTGGACCGATTTGAACATTATTTTACCAGTAGCATCCTACATTATCCCTGATGAACATCGGCTATAGAATATGTTCAAAAACGTTAGGAATCCGTATGAAAACTTCAATGATGTAATCCAAAGAGTGAATAAATGGCATTATATTGCGTACACTGCGGAAATTATTGACAATAGAGCAAAGTGATGTACTACAGTTTTATAGAGGACATCAATATCTACAAAAAAAGTCTGCGATACCATATGTCTAACTATTACAATTATGTCTCAATAACTACTTTTACATGTTAAAATTCATAGTACTTTATATCTTCATTATTACGCGAACGAAGTCGCCGGCAACAGCTAGTAAGTTATAAAGGACTTTTAGTATAATCGAATATTAATTTTATTTATTCAGAAAACTTACAGCCAAATACTTTAAAAAATAATTACAAACAAACGGAAATAAAAAGTTTTCGCCATTGTCCATTGATACTGAAATAGCAGTATTATAGATTGGTCTGCTACGTTTTGGGGAACCAGTTAGTAATATCCCTACTAATATTATAAATGTGAATGTGAATTTGTTTGTTACGTTTTCACGCAACAACTACTTAACCGATCATCATGAAACTTTGTACACATATTTTTGGAGGTACTAGAAGTAACATAGTAAAAAATATTTTTTACTATGGTTTCCAACTGACTATAGATTCCGCTATTTGAAATCATATTGATTCATTTCTATTGAAATGATCTCTGATACTTATTTAATTGCTTAAATGCGAGCGAAGCCGCGAGTAAAAGCTAATTAAATAATAAGTGTTAAAACTCTTTGCCGACCGGAGAAAAAAAGAATTTCGTCTGTAATTAGTAGATGCGAACGGGCTATGGAGTGTGTGCGTTTGGTGGTTCTAATGGCTACCTTTATATTGTATTTATAACCAAACTAATATGATTGTAAATAAATTTGGTTCCAATCAGAATTTTCAGTTACTTGTACATCAGCAATCTGACATTGACCTAAAAACAACATGACAAAGAACAGCGAAAACGGAATTAATTTCTCAAACTACCTACTTCTTAATTATCGTATACCTACAAATTTATACTAACAAAGGCTTTCCTATATTGTTTAGCATTGGCAAAAATTACATAACAAGTGAATGTAAAATTATTCATGTAAGTTATGTATTTTTGTTTATTTATTTGTTTGTTTACAAGCTAAGCTATTGACATGAAACAGCTGAAATCACTAATCGATGTGAATAATAATAATAATAAATATATATAAATAACTAGCTGTTGCCCGCAACTACGTCTGCGTAATAATGAAGATGTTTCATATTTCAGTCAACAGACTATACCTATCACACTTCTGTAACAAAGTGGTATATATAAAAATGACACGTAACCTCAAAAATTCAAATAGTATTTCTGGACAAATGCAATCCAAAATATGCCAAGAAAAGAACAGCCAAAATCGTCAAATATAATCTGCTAGAAATATTTAGGTATAGTATGTACTATTAGATACGGCGGCCACTCATCATCGGGTATATGTAACTCAGTGAAAACACAACGATAGCGCGTTTTAAAATACTACTAACGCCATCTATTGTCAACATTTAGAACTAAAAATTATTTTGTTCGTCTTAATTTATTCGTTCCATTAGGTACTGATAGGTTCAAACCAATACATCCTATTTAAGCGGACATCTTCATCATAGTAACTCCAATCTTTAATTTCAGTTCAATCAACCGAAAATCTAATAAGATTTATTATTATTACTATTTAATTATACCTATGATGATATGTGATTGTAAAAATTATGCGCAAAAATAAATTAACATAATTAAAGAATTGATTTTAATTCTAAAATATAGTGTGGTGTTTATTTATTTATATGTATATTAATTAAATCAGTGGTTCACAAAGTTGACTGCGATCCGAACTTTCAAATAAAAATTTCCACCTCTTGGCTGTTTTAGAAAAATTGTAACGCTCAGAGATTCCCTAGTAGCGAGTCGCGGAACTACTTAATACCGTCTTATTTGTTCCAATTAGAATTTTGAAAAATACAAGCGTTATCAATACGAATGAAGAACTGTTCCATATACATATTACGTTTTAGGGTCTACTCAGTTTATACTCGCGACACATAGTTTGGGAACTTATGCATTAAGTATTTGTGAAAAGAAAACATTGATAGAAGAAAAAAGACAGCTAACTCTCAAACTTTTTTGGCGAAGGAAAAGCCTTAATATAATTATAAAAAACCTGATTTATATGTATTTATGAATAATCATATTGCAATGTAATATTTAGTTGGAATATTTAGATGTAACCTTATAATGTCCCTTTGGTAGGTATTTTTTGCAGTATTTTAGCTCTAGGGTTCCGAGGAACACACTTTGAGAATGGCTGGTCTAGATTGTTCACAGCAAAAAATTTTGATAATCAAAACTGTTCAAATTTCCAGCAAGATCAATGGTTATTACATTTTAAAAAAATACTTTAAACATCCTTGTAAATATTATTTAACCGCCTATATTTGTTCACGTTCCTATAAATCTATTTGACTAAAGTGTTAAGTTAAATGTTAGGATTAAGGCGTTACTTTGAACTCAAGGTTGTATTTTGAACTTATATACACTGAATGGATTTAAAGTGGTAGGTAGGCTGATGATGGGTTTTAGTCCAGCATATCATCCCTGGGTAACACCACTTTTAAGCCTAACGCGCTCGAAATAGCTGAGTTCAAGGATACAGTCAACCTGTACTTCACTACTACTTCCAAATTTACTTTTAAAGGTTGTTCAAGCGGAACGTCCGTGAAGTGAGTCGTCAGGTCAAGCCGGCATAATGAAACTTAACATCAGGCATGTGATCATATACTAGGCTAACATAAAAAAATATGCCAATTGTCTACTGTCTATGCCAGTTTAATGTCATGGTCAAGTTGACTTCTTTCGTTTCCATTTATTAGTGCTGAGTTGTGACCCTTTATTCAAATAAGAGGGGGATATTAACTGAAATAAACAGTGTATATTTTTCATAACAAATCTGCAGTGGAGCCTCCAATTTTCCGACAACCTGTTGATCGCCTTCCCCCTTGCGTCCCTCCGCCCCTCTCGCTCCGTCCGCTCCTGTCTAAAACGAAATTGATGTAGAAGCGGCTGTCTGTGAGCTCAAATGGTTAAATCATTGAGGTTTGTCAAATTGCCTAAGCGATGTTAATGGTCCTGTCATTTGACATTTTTAAGGTTCATTCACATGTCACTGCGGATTAATATTGATGGGATATCATTGTTTTAAAACTTATCTTAGTATAGCTTTACTCCTTTTTCTTCTACTGCTTCTCTTTAAATCGTAGCGATTGCTGTTGTCTATCGCAGCGGTTCTCAGACTTTTTTGGCGAAGGAAAAAGCCTTAATATAATTATAAAAAACTGATTTATATGTATTTATGAATAATCATATTGCAATGTAATATTTAGTTGGAATATTTAGATGTAACCTTATAATCTCCCTTTGGTAGGTATTTTTTGCAGTATTTTAGCCCTTGGGTTCCGCGGAAGACCACTTTGAGAGTGGCTGGTCTATAGATTTCAATTATAGAAAACATACATACATTTTAAATCGGTTCAAGAAAATCATAAAAAGTAAACTTATTCAAAAATCATATTACACGTTAGATGAATATCTTACTGATAAAAAAGCTTGGACATAACCAATGCCTATAGGTATATAATAGTATGACAGCAGCTATTCTTCTACATCATAGTAGAATTATAATATATTATTATGACATTAGTATGTAAATGGACAATGCCAGTATACAGCAGCTAAATCAAATAGATAATTATTAAATTAATAAATTTATTTCGTCTATATTTACATTTGTATTTGTATTGACGAGTAAAAGCGCTCAATTGGAGCCCAATTACTAAAAGTAAATAAATAAAAAAAAAATTACTAAAACTAATTACTAAGTCCTGACCTAATTAATCGTAAATCTTTAGTAACGTAGTAACTAGTGCGGTTTTCTGGTACGCAGAGGTCTTTCTCGGTAGTAACAAAATGCTGATCTGTAATTGTTTTTTGTCCTGAAAGTAGTACAGGATGTCCTACTTTGAGAACAATTGTATGTGTTAGTATTTTATTATTATTATTGAATAGGACTGCTGTCTTACTATTAATTACCAGTGATTCTTAAACTTTTGTGTGTCACGAAATTTTAAAAATGTGCCACCAAATTGTAGATATATAATAATTAGAGATGTGCCGATTATGGCTTTGGCCGACTAGCCGACTAGCCAACTAATCGGCCAAGCCGACTACGGTTTAGGGGATTCCCGTGACACTTCGTTTACAGCTGATTCGCTGCAATTTCAGTCACTACTGACATGTGGACAAATATAAATAACAAAAAAAGTTTTTTGAGTTTTACAGCTCACTAGTTTGACGATAGTTTCAAATATCATCACGCAGTATTGCAATATATGTCATTAAATATTATGTTGATTTGATTTTTAATTAAGATACTAATTTTGTTTGATAAATGTCATCAATATGTTTTCTTTACAACGAAGTAACACATACATTTTATTGAGAAATGACACAAAGTAAGAAGCCGGATAGTCGGCGCTCTTTGCCGATTAGTCGCCGACTACGATAGTGGCCGGATAGTCGGAACATCTCTAATAATAATGTTAATATTAAATAAAAAAGAAATAATGAAAAATTTAAACTTATCTTTTTCTTTATGTGCCGTCAAATTTTGAAATTGTTAAAAGTGTACCGCAACAAAAAAAAAGTTGAGAATAACTGCTATAGATTATAGTTTTAACTTTATACAGCATGAATTCAGCATTTTAACTTGTATTGTTAGCTACGAATTAAAATTTAATTTGAATTCCTGATTACTATAAGAAAAGTGCAAGGGTGATATTTCATACAAATTAAGAAAGAGTATAATATAAAAATAAAAAGTCTCAAATGTTATTAGCGAAAATTCAGTTAACTTTCGTGTCACCATAAAACATAAAAACATATTATTTTCATGGTAATTCCTATCCCTACTAATATTATAAATGTGAATGTGAGTTTGTTTGTTACGTTTATACGCAACGACTAATTAACCGATCATCATGAAACTTTGTACACATATTTTTGGGGGTACTAGAAGTAACATAGGATACTTTTTATTAAAAAACAATATTTTTTACTATAGTTTCCAACTGACTATAGTAAAATATTGAGTATAGTTCTATTGAAATGATCTCTGATACTTATTTAATGACTTAAATACGAGCGAAGCCGCGAGTAAAAGCTAGTATTTTATAGAAATAAAATAAGTCTTTCTTATTCTTAAAATAAACAGTTCGGTTGATTTATATGAAGGTAACAGACCGTTTCATGTAATTTAGATTTTTCATAAACGTATGCCTTCACCGTGGAAATAAACAGTCATGATTTGTTGAAGGGATTATATTTGTGAAAAGGGACACTGAGTTTTCGTGCGTTTTCAGATGGGAGATAGATTTATTCCATAAATATGCGACGACAACTGCCTGTTGACGATTCACAGTAGTAGGCTGTCGTAACACTTGGACCTCAGTATATCTTAATTAATTAAAAGTTAAAATGAGAAATTCAATAATATAAAATACTAGCTTTTACCCGCGGCTTCGCTCGAATTTAAGTCATTAAAGAAGTATCAGAGATCATTTCAATAGAAATAAATCAATATGATTCCAAACAGTTGAAACAATAGTCAGTTGGAAACTATAGTAAAAAATAATATATATTTTTAAAATAAAAAGTATCCTATGTTACTTCTAGTACCTTCAAAAATATGTTTACAAAGTTTCATGATGATCAGTTAACTAGTTGTTGCGTGTTACATCTATAAACAACAGTCGCTTCCACCATTCCGATAATTTGAACATGTATCTGTTGACTAAAACCAGTATGTCATGACTCCACATGAGCATCGATAAAAGAAATAGGGGCTACTATCCTAAGCTACACTTTACATACCTACAGTGAGGACATTTTCTAACAAAGTAAATCCAGTTAACTATCTCATGCAATTCATTTCCCGGGCGTTTGGGTGCGACCCGTCACGTCGGAGTTAGTGCCGATATCTCGTCTCACGAGAAGCAAATCCGCCCCACCATAAATCTGCCTAATCATTTGAATTACTTCCCGGCGAGCTCTCTTAATATCTTGCGACATTTCCACCCATTTACAAGATATATTGGTAATTACAGATCATAGACGGGGCCGGCATGTGAGGGACTATCTTCTTAAAGCCAAATTGACCCTTCTGGTGCAGGCTTGCTTGTTAGTTTTATGGCTATGAATCACCCGCGCTTGCCCCACCCTGGCTCTGACCTGTAAGGTACCTAATCAAACCTAAAAAACTTAATTATCTAGGTACTAACTACAATACTTAACTAACTACAATATCCGTAAGAAAGTTCACACTCGACAGTCGATAGTCGACACAAAAAAAATTAACCGGGGTAAGACCGCGGGTATAGTTTATTAGTTACATATTATTTTAGACTGCTGGCTACGCCCATGTCCATACAGACTGGGATAATTAGTCATTGAAAATCTTTAATTTACCATAAATTATGCCTTTTCCCGATGATTTGAACTGAGCCTCCACTGTACACACTCGTAGATCTTTAAACCAAGTGCACAAACAAAGCCTTGATCTTTCATGAACCATTATAAGTGTAAGGTACCAACTCGCCATAGGGTTTATAATAAATTTAAAGGGTTTATCCTTCGTCTGAAGGCTTCTTTATGGCAGTTAGGCTCTAATATGTAGATTAGACCATATTAAACGTATTTCACTAAACATTTTAGTATAAACTAGCTGCAGCCCCCGACTTCGTTCGCGTAGTAATGAAGATATAAAGTACTATGAAGTTTAATGATGTTCGGTGTCTCCGGAGTTATGGTAGCTTTAGTAAGGATCCTTATTTTTTTCTGTAATTCATATAGCTTATATTGATCAGTGATAATGTATCATTCAAATAGTGAAAGAATTTTTGAAATCAGTCTAGTAGTTTTTGAGCCAATTCTTTGCAAACATTTCTTCTTTATAATATTAGTATAGAAGTATACTGAACGTTGACATTGACAGGGCATATAATAAGAAAAACATTTATACTACTAGACAACATTAGAATTAAACAAAAATAGTTTACGATCTCAAAGCATCGAACCAACGACCCTCGACGTACAGAAATGAATTGAAATAATAAAAGGGATTATATTTGGACAGTGTGGCTATCAAAATTTCATTTTGCAAAAAGCGTCTGCACTAATTAGCTTAAGGAATATTAAAACAAATGACAGAACTTTGTCAACATTTTTATA
Organism: Tineola bisselliella; assembly: GCA_028551675.1. Taxonomy (NCBI): domain Eukaryota; kingdom Metazoa; phylum Arthropoda; class Insecta; order Lepidoptera; family Tineidae; genus Tineola; species Tineola bisselliella. The sequence goes on along the minus strand of JAPWLS010001813.1, from coordinate 269,757 downwards.
ATTAAAATTACTTGAACATTATTCTGGTTTATAATAATAATAATAACTCTTTATTGCACAAAATTAAAATACATTTAAACAAGAACAAAAGAAAAAAAAAACAAAAGGTGGCCTTATCACTAAGCAGTGGTCTCTACCAGGCAACCAACCTTAGGGTCGTAGATCAGGAGGTAAATAGTAGGGTGCAAAAAAAAACAAAATAAAATAAAATAACATATACAAATGACAATAATCCCTACTAATATAATAAATGCGAATGTGAGTTTGTTTGTTACGTTTTCACGCAATAACTACTCAACCGATCATCAAGAAACTTTGTACACATATTTTTGGAGATACTAGAAGTAACATAGGATACTTTTTATTAAAAAAAATATATATTTTTGACTATAGTTTCCAACAGACTATAGTTTCAGCTGTTTGGAATCATATTGATTCGTGTCTATTGAAATGATCTCTGATACTTATTTAATGACTTAAATGCGAGCGAAGCCGCGGGTAAAAGCTAGTAAAGATATAAATAATTCTCAATATATATACCTATACTACTAAAATAAAAATTTATATGTTACACATATATATTATGTTATATATTAGTTCTTAGCGTTAGTTGAATTTATTATAAAGGCAATATTAGTAAGAAATTTGTTAAAGCGAATGTAATAACAATAAATAGTAATAAATAAAAGGATTCATTCCTTACTTGTATTGTCGGAGTATAATACTAATCCATGGCCATAGACAGCCATGGAGACGAATTATGTTTAATTTATATTAATACTAACGTAATAATATTGTTATTTTAAGTAATACATAAAACTACAGATTAAAATATTAATAAAATGAAAGTTGACAGGGAGGTAGTTTATAGTTAGTAGACGTCCGCTAAGAACGGTGGGCTTATCACGAATTTAGTCTGGCTTTCGAATCGAGCTGTCACAAGTAAAACAGATCCGCTAGCAATCGGGATCATGAATTTTTACTAACGACTAACGAGCACCAGCAATCTATCAAATGAACGAAAGATCGAGACGTTCGAAAATTAACAAAAAGTATCTAAAATATTGTAGTTCCAAATCCGCACGCGGTGGCGCTGCTCAAATTTCCATACAAATCGCTTGAAGCGAACTCGGTTCGAAAGTCAGACTAAAATTGGTGATAAGCCCACGGATTTTGCGATAGGGCCGGATTAATGGCTACCGTTAACGTGAAGGCATTTTCATACCACGCGGACGAACTCGCGGACAATAGCTAGTATAAGATAAACATAAACTTGTAGTTCAAAGCGAAAATCAAAATACAATGTAATACAGTTTAGAGCAGTGATTCTAAAGCACTGAGCCACGTAATTTTAAAAGTGTGCCGCAACAAAAAAAGGTTTGAGGATCACTGGTTTAGAGTCTAGATAATATGAAAAATAGATAATAGTATAAAAATAAGTAAGTTTGAAGATTGCTTTGTACAGATCTTTAACAAAAGAAGGTAGCATTATAGTAAGGATAGTTTTTATATAATGTAAATAATTAAATTGAATTATAAGGTGGTAAAATAAGGCTCTGCGTTCTTCATCATCATTGTAACCAATGTCTACCGTTAACTCCGGCATGAGGTCAAACTGATTTTGCACGTGGATAGGTGCATTTTTTGAACAAAATCGTCTCTACGAATTCCATAATCCACTAATCCAAGTAGCGTCGACTGCTGGTGCGATTACTTTAATTGGCTCAATCTCCATTCAAAACCACCTCGGCGCGGTTCCACTAAGGGGGTGGGGTAGGCAGAACAGATTTATGGCGAAAGGGTACCAAATACTGATCCCTGTTTATGAGGCAGCTTCTGAAGAAAAAAGGATGGTTTTGTGGTTACATAGCGATGGATACTTATACTATATTTAAACATACGATACAGTCGGAAAGAGGTTTTGTATTTTTGTTGGTATTGTTTTATACATGTACATGGCATAGACAGAAGCTATAGAACGCTAACGATGATTCGTTTGGTTTAAGCAGCGGTTCTCAAACTTTTTTGGCGAAGGAAAAAGCCTTAATGTAATTATAAAAAACTGATTTATATGTATTTATGAATAATCATATTGCAATGTAATATTTAGTTGGAATATTTAGATGTAACCTTATAATTTCCCTTTGGTAGGTATTTTTTGCAGTATCTTAGCCCTAGGGTTCCGCGGAACACCACTTTGAGAATGGCTGGGTTAATGTATAAGTAAGTCCCTATTCATAGTTTCATTGAATAATTCTATGGCTTTAGAACGATAGTTACGAAAGCTCGTTTAACACTAGGTTTACGGACGTTTTCTATATACCTACTTCTACTAAAACGCGTCAATTTGACGCATATCGTAGCGATAGGTATACCACATAGACAAGTTCAGTAATTCAACACTTTTAAAGAAAATAGACTTCAATATATATTTCCCTCGATCAATGAATAACAGTCATACAAAGAGATAAAATAAAAATTTAAACAGTTTTTGGTAATTCTCTGATAAAAGTCAAAATGCGTCAAATTGACGCGTCCCGTACACCTAGTGTTAATTACAACAAGGCCAATATTGTAGTTTTGTATTTTAATACTTGTAGAATGATGGTCGGATCAGGCTATATTTCAGTCTGCTTTCCTAACCCCTCTGAAAATGATTGGCCGTTGAATAAGTGCAGTAGTACGTGACCTGAGAATATGCTCTATTTTAGTAGAGTAAAGAAAATTAAGAAAATATTTGTTGTAAAAATTTACGATTTGCAATTTTTGATTTAAAAAACGACAGTATTTTGTTAGTGTGTTCTATTCATTTTTAAATTCTATTTTCTATAAGTTTTGTAAATATTATTTTCATAAACTCTTAGCTTATTGCCAAAAATACTAGTTACAAATTACCTATAGCAAGTTCGTAATCACCATGTCACAATAATAATAATAATAATAATGCATGTTCTTCATTGATACATTTTAGTATTTGCTCTCAACAAATAATGGGTTACATTAGTTTCCAATATAACACACTATTTCTAGATATAATAGTAGTCTAAATAAATCTTATAATAATTAAAATAGAGCATACAATGTTACCGCGTCGTCTGCATCGAAGCAATCTCGAAGGCTGATAATTTATTTCTCGCGATCATGAGATGGTTTAGTTTTATATAGGTTAGGTATTAGTTCATATTTTCTTCGGGCAGACATACAGTAAATATGTGTACAGTGTGATTGATTGAAAATTGTTTATCACGTAATAATAATAATAACTCTTTATTGCACACATTATGAGAAAATAAATAAAAAATAAAAATAAAAAAACAATAGGCGGCCTTATCACTGAGTAGTGATCTTTACCAGGCAACCAACCTTAAGGTAGTAAATCGCGAATTTAATTGGGATTAAGGGTGCAAAAAAAATAAAATAATAATAATATATACCAATGAATAATAAAAATATTACAAAAAATATACATAAATATACATATACTACTAAAATAAGAATAAATATATAATTAAAAAATAATAATAAATAAATAAATAAAATAAAAAAGTGACAATAATAACACGTAGTTATATCTAAGATTGTAGGAGTCTTCCCTTCCAACTTAGACAGCATGTAGCATATTTGTTCTGTACTGTGTCTGCCTACCTTATGATACTAACCACGGTATAAATGACTCACTTCAAAGTGACACTTTTAACCTTCCAAAATGGAAACTATAAACGACGTCTGAAAAGGGTTGAATTATAAGACAATTAAAATTTAAAACTGACCACAAACATAAGTTTTATTCCAAAAATAAGTGCCCCCTCTTCCTTCATCATTTAATAATTGCGCTAGAAAATTCACAAAAGGCAGTCGGGGGACGCGTGGACTCCGCAAGACTGTCCGATATATCAACATTAGGGACATCACGAGGTCACTCGTTCCAGACGCGCTGATACATACACTCCTACAATTGTATTATTTTATCGAAGAATTTATTCGGATTACTATGATATTTATTCTGGTTCATTTATACGTAAACTAGCTTTTATCCGCGGCTTCGCTCGCATTTAAGTCATTAAATAAGCATCAGAGGTCATTTCAATAGAAATGAATCAATATGATAATTATATTTTCTTGCTTGGCTGGGATTATCAATTTTTAAAAATTACTACATACGATGATGTTTCAAAAACTTAAAAAATAAAAAGTTAAGTATCCTACTTCTAAACCACATTCACAAAAATATGTGGACAAAGTTGCGCTGAATCTATATATATAAAACTCAAAGTTGTTGCGTGAAAACGTAACAAACAAACTCACATTCGCATTTATAATATTAGTAGAGAGTAGAGATATAGGTATATGTTGCGCTGAATTTAAACTAAAATAATATGCTATGGGGTTTAGGACTAGAATAATATTAAAACTAGAGAAATAAATGTAGATACTTTTTATATATAAAGATATCGAAATGGATTATGTATAGTGGCAGCGGGAACGTATATTCCTCACGGGAGCGATGCGTCCCGTCACCTGGACGCTCAAAAATGAAGATTTAGTCCCTCGCCATGTCATACGTTAATGTCGGCTAATGAATACCCCGGCTGTGTCGACGAGTGATGTAGTGCTGGGGTCGCTCGGGCCATGTCTCAACTTTACCACGATGTTCGCTATCCGAGGGTTAGAGGCATCTAATTATTTATGTAACGGGTTCACAGTATTTATCAAAATATATTATTGTATTATTGCCGAAAAATATATACCTAATTATTTGTTTGTTATATATAATTACTAGCTTTTACCCGCGGCTTCGCTCACATTTAAGTCTTTAAATAAGTATCAGAGATCATTTCAATAGAAATGAATCATTATGATTCCAAACAGCTGAAACTATAGTCAAAAATAATATTTTTTTTAATAAAAAGTATCCTATGTTACTTCTTATACCACCAAAAATATGTGTACAAAGTTTCATGATGATCGGTTGAGTAGTTGTTGCGTGAAAACGTAACAAACAAACTCACATTCACATTTATAATATTAGTAGGGATAGGGATAATGCCCGATCTGATGTTCTGATCTCGAGCTTTTATTTTGTAATAAACGGTTGTTTATAGTAAGTCAAACTTAATCACTGAGCGACAATGTTCAGTGGTTGCTTCATATACGTATGTATTTAAAAATTAATCTTCAATTACGTAGTAAAAAGTATAAAATCATATACCAAATAAAAAAGGGCCTTAAATGATGCCTGGATAGATTGTAAGGTTAGGAGAAAACCTCTGGTCTATCGATGGTTTCGACGCGTGGTTGCTATCATTCACGTGTTAGCATTCATTCCCTGTGGACTGTATATTGGTTAGGGTTGTCACAAATTATTCTTAAATATATAAAATTTTATTTAAATGATTTTACAACAAGTAACTTTACAACGACCTATATGAAAATGTCACGGATCTTGATTTATTCCATTTGATGCCAAACAAGCTCAAGTCTATTCTGCACTTGGCTTTCCTATAACACTCTATGTTCGAGCAGCAGACTGGCGTTCGTATTTAATCATAATGTATATAGTTTTCTTCAGATGTTTATCACAACTATTAGGTTAACAAACTTAGCTTTATTTCTCTAGTCTAGTGTAGTTGTTACTTTCGTGTGTTGGTTTGTTAACTGTTTGTTTGTGTGTGTCCAAATAAATAAATAAACCTACAGGTCATCATACTTTGGGGAAGAGGATACAAAAATGTGCTATTAAAAATTTATTTATTTATTTATTTTTTATATTAACTATCCCTTTATAGATTAGACCGAATGAAATTATAAAATTGGCTTATATTGATTTGAACACTTGTTATTAATTTTACTTTTGCGGTTTATGAAATGAAATGAAATAAAATGAAAATCGTTTATTAGCATAGGCACTAAAGGCGTGCACTTGCTCATCGTCAGACTCTACCGTGACTTCGGAAAGGCGTATGGCGAGAAGAAGATCACAAGAAACTCGTCAATCATAGCCTGTACATCCCTTACTAATATAAATGTGAATGTGAGTTTGTTTGTTACGTTTTCACGCAACAACTACTTAACCGATCATCATGAAACTTTGTACACATATTTTTGGAGGTACTAGAAGTAACATAGGATGCTTTTTGTTAAAAAAGAAATTATTTTTTATTATTTTTGTTGGCGATCGCAACCTCCTTTTGATTTTTATAAATTATATTAAGTTTTATAAAAAATACGACTGTCAATGTCAAGCAGTCTTAATAAAAACTGAAAAGCGAAAAGTGGATTTTTCTTTTGCATGGACTCAGATATATAATATATTGCGAAATAGCAGCAATAATAGTTTCCAATTGACTATAGTTAATATGATCTGTGATACTTATTTAATGATTTAAATGCGAGCGAAGTCGAGGGGTAAAAGCTAGTTTACTATATTCCACACTGAAATAATTTTTTTTCATACTAACAGGATTTTTTCCTTCGCACTTCAGCTAAGCTAATTTATATATAAAGGAAATTATTTAAAATTATTTTGCTTTTATTTATATTTATTAGTAAAATAATAATAATAAAAAATAAAATCTGAATTTTAACTCAGAAAATAACAATTTATAAATCAGATTGCACAGTGGTTACAATAAATGTCAAATTAATAACGTATATGTGGCAACCCTATGACCGATGCGTTTCTCCAATTCCCTTTTCATTTCCATCTCAATTTGCTCCGTCCGTTCGCTTCGGACACCCGTCTTACTTGAGCCCTCGGATTCCTGAAAAAATGTACATATAGAAAAAGCAGTTCTAACTGTTCGGACTTAAGAGCGATCCTTGCTCAAAATGTAGGTGTTAGTGACAGAAAAAAACAGTCGCTTTTTACTAACTCAAGGGAATAAAAATTATGGGCGTTTTGTTAAGTTTAAGATTGAGTGATTTTTTTTTTCGGTAAACTATTGTGTTTTGAACTATAGTTGCTTGGAAAGTTTGTTCTAGTGGATTTCTCTTTCGTTTTCGCAATAGTTGGTTAATTAAAATACGACAACACCTAAATATACGCTCAAATTTTCTATCCCTACTAATATTATAAATGTGAATGTGAGTTTGTTTGTTACGCTTTCACGCAACAACTACTTAACCGATCATCATGAAACTTTGTACATATATTTTTAGAGGTACTAGAAGTAACATAGGATACTTTTTATTAAACAATATTTATTTTTTACTATTGTTTTCAATTGACTATAGTTTCAGCTATTTGAAATTTTTCTTTATTTATTTTTATTTTCGTCTGTCATTTTTATATATGCAGTATAAAACTATTTGAATTTTTGAGGTTAGGTGTCATTTTTGTGGTTAGATGCCACTTTATTATTTTAGATCTTACTGATACTTATTTAATGACTTAAATGCGAGCGAAGCCGCGGGTAAAAGCTAGTTTACTATATTCCTCACTGAAATATTTTTTTTTCATACTAACAGGATTTTTTCCTTCGCACTTCAGCTAAGCTAATTTATATATAAAGGAAATTATTTAAAATTATTTTGCTTATAATTCCCGCTACATTAGATCAATGAAGGAAAATAAATAATTTTAAATAATTTCCTTTAATATGTATTTTCGCAAAGTAACGCCTGAAACAATTAATTATATATTTTTATATCTAAATTTAAATAGTAACAAACGTGAACAGTAAATCTTGTAAAACCTTCCGCACTGACGTACAGTGAGCGATTAGGTTAAATAATATTCCCTATGGTACATCCCCTCTTCATGGTGGAAAGGCGAAGACCTGATGCCGACGTATGTAGTGGTGCACCACAGGGGATTTTATGTGGACCTAATATATACCAAGTAGATTGGCAAACTTATTTTCGTTTATTCGTTTAGGGATAATTACAGGAGTCAATTTGGACAGAGTTTGACTCCTCAAGCCGGCATAATGGGGGTGACTGCTGCTCATGGACTACACTCTAGTTTAACATCAGGCGAAGTGTGGTCATATGTTAAACTAATATAAAAAAAATACATCATTCAGCGGGATTCAACGGGATGAAGAAGTGATAATTAAAACGAAGAATATCATTCAGATGTTTTACGCCTAAACTTTGACTATAACTTAGAATGTACCTCAAAATTACATTAAAACTACATATTATAAAAAGGAGTACTATTATACAAACTAAATGAAATTTTAATTATAGGATAGGACGGCATGCTTGAGATGATAAAGGGATAGATACTAGACTTCTAATAAAATTGCTAAAATACATAGTTTAGATGTTACACAATAATGAAAATAAAAAAAAAACAAGAACCAAATAGATGTAAGAAAGAGGCGAAAAAATATTCTAAGGGATATGTTAATTTTTTTTCTATAAATAAATAAATATATTTAAAATATGTATATTAGGATGGGTCACTCTTGTATGGAATAAAAAAAATATTTTTTTTATTGGCATCTAATAGTAATAGAAATGTGTCTTGGGGTTATAAGAACTAACACAGACAATTTTGTGACAATCGGGTAACGTCTTCTGCCTCCGGATTAACTGAAATTTTTGTTAAATTCACTTTTTTAAATCTTTTTGATGTGAAACATCTATTGGCGCGGGTATAAACCGGATCGTTGGCGTGGCGACGCTTGCCGTGGTGACGAGTTTATTTTATCGAGTTATTTCTGAAATCTATATCATTTAAGAAGTTTTCGAATTTTTAATTTTTGTATTTAATATAAATAAATGTTTCTTAAATATATAGTTATCATTTTCAGTAAAAAAATTCATAGTATTTAATTTTTTCATTAAGCAATAATTAGTTCCTGTTGTAATCTTGTCTTTTACGCATATGACTTGAATAAACTCGATGTTTCACATTTGCCAGGCGTCTCGTGACGGCTCACTTTTTTTTTTAATGTTTACTGTATTAATATAGGGTAGATGTAAACAATAAAACTTGAGATTAGAACACAGTGTTTTACTTAATTATTATTAAAATATAAGCATAAGTAAATATTTTTTTAGTTACGAATTATAGTTACGTATATATAGACTATATTAATGAATAGATCTAAACATATGCCTAGTTGTTTTATGTGGGACCAAGTGGACTCTAACTCGGTGGCTTCGTCATAACGACTCGTGAATTATAAACAGAGCCTTGGGAGCCACTTTGTTGGGAGTTTTTAACACCGATAATGGCACCATTCATCATCACATAATGTAACTCCACAACTCGCATTAGACTTCATTTCTTAACACCTGTTTTCTGTTTGACAATAGACACTAGGTTGGCTTATGTCAAACTAAAGTGGAGACAAGTGCTTTTGAAAAATCATCTAGTTTTTTTTCCAGTTTAATTCCAATAAGTACCTATAACTCACATATTTCTTTCAATTTCAGTCGACTCAATGAGATGAGTATAAAACGTCCAGATTAACTTGTACAAATATTTCTCGACTTTAACACTAGGTTTACGGAACGCGTCAATTTGACGCATTTTGACTTTTATCAGAGAATTACCAAAAACTGTTTAAATTTTTATTTTATCTCTTTGTATGACTTTTATTCATTGATCGAGAGAAATATATATTGAAGTCTATTTTCTTTAAAAGTGTTGAATTACTGAACTTGTCTATGTGGTATACCTATCGCTACGATATGCGTCAAATTGACGCGTTTTAGTAGAAGTAGGTATATAGAAAACATCCGTAAACCTAGTGTTAAGGTCATTTGATAAATATTACATTTTATTTAAAGTTACTGTTACTACTCTATTTTTCCTACGTAGATACCTATACCAGCCATTCTCAAAGTGTGTTCCGCGGAACCCTAGGGCTAAAATACAAAAAAAAATACCTACCAAAGGGAGATTATAAGGTTACATCTAAATATTCCAACTAAATATTACATAATATTACAATATGATTATTCATAAATGCATATAAATCAGTTTTTTATAATTATATTTAAAGCTTTTTCCTTCGCCAAAAAAGTTTGAGAACCGCTGACCTAGAGACGTTCTCAATTCTATAAATAAGTTTAGACAGTATTGACTAAATATAAATTTTATATTATTCCAAGTTTCATACCCTTATAGTCTCATAAGTTTCAGAGGTCTAAAATTGACAAATGAAGAAATAATATTTTTTATTCGTAATATTTAAAAATATATATTATTTTTTAAAAAACTAGGTGTACAGTGAGTGTCATAGGCAATTAGACAAATACTTAATAATTATATAAACGCCTAAAAAAATAAACTTCATCTCAGTGGGATGCAATTCTTTCCATATTTGACGAGTTTCTTGTGGTCTTCTTCTCGTCATGGTAGAGTCTGACTTTAGTGCCTATGTTAATAAATGATTTTCATTTCATTCCATTTCAATATGTAGTTCAAGTAATAGTAGTCAATTCAATATAACCGTATATTAAAATTCATATATTATGTAGAGGGATGAAAATTCATGGCAAAAATCATTAATTAATAAAAGTTTCGCTATAAATATGGCGGTGGGTTAGGGCGGGCGGTCACAAAAACTCCTCAGATCATAAAGCTGTCATCGCATGAGGAAGTGCCTTTGTTACGATGTTTCGTCGCCGCGACGTCCAATAAATCTAATATGAAAACAATTTAGAAGGCTTTCGCTTCTGTATATAATTTATATGTTACTCGATGCCATACTGTGATAATATCTATTAAAATTATTTTTATGTGCTTATACATACAGCCTTTTGTGACTTTTTAGAGTTTCAGCGGTGTTTATCAAATAAATTGAATCTATACACTTCCATATTTGAATACGTCGCTTAAAGAAGTAAGTTTGAGTAAAATTGCTCAATTTGAGTAAAGTTGCTCAAATTTGAGTATACTTGCTATTGATAATATGACTTTAGTTTAACGTCTATTTCAAAAAATATGATGCGTCCAATTCTGAAAAATTATTTGTAAATATTGTATACAAACGCCACGTGGTGAAATTTTGTTTCTTATAAGAATAAGCGAGCTGAAAAATTCAGGTGAGCTTACTTCACAGTTAAAATGTTGTGTAACAACAAACAGTTAATTTTAAACTTCTCACCTATGAGTTAAATTATATAAATCTGTCAACAATCTTATAATTCTATCGACACGTGCTGCCATCTATCAAGGAAAACGTTTAATAGAAGTAATCTAACGTTGGGTACCATGACCTATTGCTATGACTGAAATTTTATAACTACAAAAAAAAATAATAGAATTGATAAGCATTTTATTAAAGTAACCTGAATTAGTTTGTAAGTAGTCGGGTACATTTACATTTAATTTGGTAAGACGGCATAGCGAGAGGTACTGCTATATGTAGCTCATGGACTGCACTCCAGCTTAATATCAGTGGGCTTATCATGAATTTAGTCTGGCTTTCGAATCGATCTGTCACAAGTAAAACGGATCCGTTAGCAATCGGGATCATGAATTTTTACTAACGACTAACGAGCACCAGCAATCTATCAAATGAACGAAAGATCGAGACGTTCGAAAATTAACAAAAAGTATCTAAAATATTGTAGTTCCAAATCCGCACGCGGTGGCGCTGTTCAAATTTCCATACAAATCGCTTGAAGCGAACTCGGTTCGAAAGCCAGACTAAATTCGTGATAAGCCCACAGGTCAAAAAAAAAAACAAAAAATATATCTAATCTTATATCAAACTTTTTACTAACAAACTGTCATGGTATACCCTCTATTTAGAATAAAAACGTATATTACGTTTTAAATTTTATTACATTGAAATAAAGAAGAGAATCGTTTAAAAATACAATATTAACACAATACGTGTGTAATGCTGGGATAATGTGATTTTATGGGTGAAGGTGCGCCGGAGTGGATTCTGTTTAAATTTGGAATTTTCATAATACATTGTATAGTTTGATTTACGAGCAGAACTCACGATAAATGGCCTGACTCCATCTGGCTGAAACCAGTCAAGTCCGACAGGTTACCAGATCACTCGAGGCCTTATAATATCTGCAAAGTTTTCGAAATAAAATCCGCCTAAAATAAATAAACAATAATCAGCATTGCGACATAATCTCGTAGTTATTAACGCAAAATGTGTTGTATACATTTAAATAATACAGCACAAAATCCTTTGCACAAAACGGTTCGTAAGCCTTTTTGAAGTGAGTCGATCAACCTTTTAACCGGTAGATGTCGCTGGCAACGATTTGACGTCGAACTCGTGGCAGAATGTACACATAAATTACCATTATCTACAGACATTGGGTACTAGTATTTATTATTTATGAGTGGATCGACTCACTGCCTCGGGCTCACCAAGATATGAGGGGTGGCGTTTTTCCCCGAAGCGAATATTTGGCGGCTTTTTTTGCCGGAAGCTTGCTTTATCGGTTTCGTTGACGTGCCGCAACTTTAATCGGCTTCTGTGTTAGATGTTACGTTAAAATAATTAAGTAAAACTTACTTTAAGCACATATTCTACGCTCAACTTAAATACAATAAGAAAACTATTTGAGTAAATTTTTAAGACAAAAACGGACTAAGATTTGGTCCTTAACACTAAAACTGCCACCGGTTAATATGACCTATTTTTACCAACGGGTTAAAATGACCGGATGACTTGTGCTGCAAAGTATTAAATATAACTCAATAAATTTATTGTAGAATTTTAGAAAATTGAATCGTTTACAAAAAATAATGAGTAAGGTTTTACATAAAAGTCTTGTGAAGAATTTTTGAAACCAATCATATGGTTAGTAGTTCTAGTGTTAATAAAGTTTCGAATATTGGTATATATGGTATATTGGTCCTTTTTTTTGTTTTTGTTAAATTTTTGTTGTCATTACAGCATATGTCTACTATATATATATTTTTGACGGTTTTCTATTACTTATAATATATTTTGTTTTATTTATTTATTTGAATTGGTACAAAAAAAAACAGTTAACAATATTGAGAAAAAATTAGATGAAAAAATAAGTATGACTTTGTAAACAAACCTAACACAACATATACCGAGTTAAATTTACAAAAATATATAATTAATGTTGTTGACAATACAGTCGAACCTCGCATAACGAGTATAATTCGTTCCGGAGTCTTACTCGTAATGCGAAACAATCTTAACTAGTTAGCGCAGAGTTCTTAATACAGCAGTAATAGCACGGAAAGTTCTATCGCCTATCCACGTCGCTCGTTATGCGAGCTATTACTTTGCTCGTAATGCGAGGTGCTCGTTATGCGAGGTTCGACTGTATTAATTTCCGAAAGTGACATTAGCAGCCGAAAGCAAATTACACTCAAGTAAAATTTTATCGAGCGATAACTCATAACGGGATACGTCGAAGCGCTGCTAAAATACGGACAAACATTGTCGGGAATCGAATAAATTATAAAGATATATTATTATTAAAATTTGGCCGCGAACTTTGGGGCATTTAACTTGGAGCAGCGATCATAGGAAGCGCGGATTGTGACATTCGCAAAATTAATGAGGAGGCGTTCGAGATCGTTTTCCCGCCAACGTGCGATGTCTTTGCTGATAATAGCGATAATTTTTACACTTTGACCTTTAAATTTTGACCTTTTTATAATTTAATAATATCTATTTTATGACAAACTTATATCTACTTTGAAAATCAAACTTATATAGAAAAATATTACGATTAAATCCGGGAATTATTTAGTGTTATGATGGAAGGAGCGCAGTTCTACAATGAATTACCAATTAACATAACTAATATTAGAAATATTATTAAATTTAAATATGAATTAAAAAAACATATAATGGGTTTGAGTGCCTTGTGATGGTGTTGTCAATATTCTACGTACGATATGTTTATTTATAGTTATTATTATTATTGTTATCTAAATTAAGTGAATTTTTTATAATTCTTTTTGAGCAAATAAATGTTTTAAACCTTAATTAAATCCGAGACTATAACCTTCTAATATTATATCATAAGCTTACCAAAGATTATTTAAACTAGTAAAAAACAATAATTACTTTGCTAAGAGCGTGGTCTATATACGTGTACATAAGGGTCAAAAATTTAAGGTGAAATAGGGACCAATACCGATAATGGCGAGGTCACAACTCCCAGTTCCGTTCGATAGGTACACAACGAGAGGTTTCTTAAGAAAATTTCAGCCTAAATTTCAGTGGTTTTCCGGCATAAATCATCGGTTGTTATTTAGACTTAATTCACTAAAGTTTGCTTACAAAAGATTATTATTTACTGATTTATCTTTTGTTTTTTTTTGTTTCTTTGTTTTTTTTTAAATTTATTTATTTACTTTTTGATTGTCAGGATGTACAGTCCTCTCAAGAAGTCCTCTCATCATTTCTCTCCAGCAATAATGTTTGTTACCATCGTTTCAAAAGTAACCAATAGATGTCGCTTTCGTAACCTTTCGACAATATCAAGGCATCTTAGGTTATAAATCAGGGAAGTTTATTACATGTAGACCTCGTTCCCGGAATGCGATAGCCCTTAACTAACAACGATGTATATTGTATCGGGAGGTAGGGGAATCTGTTTTGATTTTGCTATACTTACTGATATTTTTTTTATAAAAGACTAGCTGTTGCTCCCGACTTCGTTCGCTTAGTCAAATATAAAGAGCACTATGAAGTTTAATGATGTTTCATATTTCAACGACGCTCCCCTCACGTGACTGCGCGTTCAGAAACCTCCTTAATTTATCCTCCTGTAATTTATATAGCCTATATTGATCAGTGATAATGTAGCATTCAAAGGGTGAAAGAATTTTTGAAATCGGTCCAGTAGTTTTTGAACACTGTAGATCGTTACTATAAATACTATTATAATAGTATAATCTTCACTATAATCTCGCTTTCGTCTCCTCAAGCAGGCATAGTGGAGGCGAATGTTGCACGCGGACATTGTCTTCAGGAAAAAGCTTGTAGGAACAAATAGGGTATCTAGTATATAAAAAATATCAGGTAATTATTATAAAGATAAAATCAGGTCCTAGGAGTTTTATAGGCTGATATTAATCCCTACTACATTATAAATGTGAATGTGGGTTTGTTTGTTACGTTTTCACACAACAACTACTTAACCGATCATCATGAAACTTTGTACACATATTTTTGGAGGTACTAGAAGTAACATAGGATACTTTTTATTAAGAAAAAATACCTATATATATTTTTACTAATTTCCAATTGATTATAGTTTCAGCTGTTTGGAATCATATTGATATATTTCTATTGAAATGATCTCTGATACTTATTTAATGACTTAAATGTGAGCGAAGCCGCGGGTAAAAGCTAGTAATTATATATTTCTCTATGTATATATGTATTGTTTATGTACATATATGTAAGTACATAAGTACATACATGGGGCCTTCGTTCACGTCCCAGTTGTAATATATGGGGCAGTTCAAAGTAAATGTTGTGTGCTTTAATAATGACCGATTAAGATTGTTTTCTTGTTCTTTTTTTAAAATATCGTTCTTTTTTTGCGCAACTTTAATGACGCCATCTAGTGTAAACTATAAGAATTACTTCGACCATTCAAATGGTCACTGACCATATAAACTAGCACCATCTGTCGTTGAGTAGTTAAACCAATACAAGAATATGGTCAAATTGAATTGTTTTTTCTTTATTATTATTATTAAATAAATTTAACTAAATTATAAAAATAATAAACTTAAAAAATATTTCATTGTTTTCTATTAAAGTGTTTATTTATTTATTAGTTTCTAAATATATAACTAGATGGCAGCACTAATTTATATAAAATCAATATTTATCTAATATCAAATTATTTATTACTAAACTATTAATTGTTAATTGTTTTTAATTTATATATATATATATATATATATATATATATATATATATATATTTTATATATATATATATATATATATATATATATATATATATAAAAAAATTATTTCCTATGTTATTTAAACGTAAAATAGAAATTCAGCTACAGTACATGTTAAAAGCAGTTTGTGCTAAATATGAAGATAACTGAAAGATCACTTAGCAATTTCAGGCTGTACTTAGCAGGACTTGGATATTATTTATCGCGCCATTAAGGAACGGTGGTCTTAAATCATAACCTGACAGCGCCCTTTTCGCGCGGCCACATTAACTCCTAGAACGTTGGCTGTAATGAATGGCAGCTTTTTGATATTTTGTTATACATATACAATATGGAGCAAATGGAAAATATGATTTTTTTTTTAATTTTAATTCAATGTCACATTGCAATGATATCAAATGAGTCAGTAGTCAATGCGACACTGTTTGATTTGATTACTTAATTACAATACATATATACAAATTATTAGTTAACGTTTTGAATCATTGAAATACTTTTTAAATTTGTTCTAACTAATTTAAAAGCCTCTAGTGGTGATCATTTCAGTCATAACAAAGCAATCCAATATTATAGATATATATTTTTTCATAATACCCTCATTCCACCTTATGTAAGCTATCTATGTTTATTTATTTATTTATAAAGCCTACCTACAAAATTACATTAAAACTACATAGTATAAAAAGGACCACTATTATATAAACTAAATGAAATTTTAATTATAGGATAGGACGGCATGCTCAAGGTGATAAAGGGATAGATACTACACTTCTGATAAAATTACAAAAATACATAAAAATAAAAAACAAGAACCAAATAGATATAAGGAAGAGGGGAGAAAAAAAAATCACAAACAAAAAACAAAATTAAAATGTTACTACAAAGAGATATTTACAGGTATATATTTCACGGGTGTCAACTGAAAGTGTTGTTACAGTGGAACAAAACACTAGGCTAATAACCACATATAACAAAGTTGCAGAGTCCCCCCTAAAGCCTTAATTACATCTATAACCTGTATAAACAATAGCATCACGTAGGTATCCGAAATCGCGAAGACATTCATTAAAGTATCTTGGTAACCCATCTGTCTTATCACGTGTCATATCAGCAACAAAGAGGGATTATCAGTAGTCGTTTTCATGATTTATGCGTAGAATTATTGGTAATACCTCCTTCTTCAGGTGAGAGAGGGTCGTGGTTTGTGCTATTCGATTTAACTTCGGCCCTCCCGATTGTGCAAGTTTTCAAATTACAATTTATGATGTTTTACTTCTCAGAAAGGGTTTATGTTATACCTATTACGTATGATTCGTTTCGTCTGCTGTCCAGGAGTGTCTTTCTGTAACAGTTCTCTGCTTGAAGACCATACTTCAGGTTAATATTTATTTATTTAGACACACACGAACAAACAGTCGGCTTATCACGAATTTTAGTCTGGCTTTCGAACCGAGTTCGCTTCAAGCGATTTGTATGGAAATTTGAGCAGCGCCACCGCGTGCGGATTTGGAACTACAATATTTTAGATACTTTTTGTTAATTTTCTAACGTCTCGATCTTTCGTTCATTTGATAGATTGCTGGTGCTCGTTAGTCGTTAGTAAAAATTCATGATACCGATTGCTAACGGATCCGTTTTACTTGTGACAGCTCGATTCGAAAGCCAGACTAAATTCGTGATAAGCCCACAGTTAACAAACCAACACGTGAAAGTAACAACTACTGGACTAGAGAAATAAAGCTAAGTTTGGTAACCTAATAGTTGTGATAAACATCTGAAAAAAACTACATACATTATGATTAAATACGAATGCCAGTCTGCTGCTCGAACATAGAGTGTTATAGGAAAGCCAAGTGCAGAATATACCTACTTGAGCTTTTTAGGCTTCAAGTGGAACAAATCAAGATCCGTGACATTTTAGTGTAGATCGTTAAAATATAACAAGCTAAAATATAAGGCTTAATAAGCTAAGCTCTTTTGGAGTAAATAAAATGAAAAGAATTCACAATAACAGCTAGTATAGTGTTATATTTTGACATATCATTTTGATTTCGGTATCGAAATCAAACGTTACAAGCCTCAACAGCTATCGAGTCAGTCAACACCCATGGGACACCTACACCATATTTGATGCTACACTTTTGTAACTCGAAAATAAAACTCACTTTTTTAAAAACATTTGAAAGCTAAAATTTTGAGTTGTCGGACAGCTTATTAGTCTCGCCAATGCAAATAAATGCAATAGTAAGCTATAAGCATAAATACACTCTTTTCCTTTATAATTGTACTAGCTTTTACCCGCGGCTTCGCTCGCATTTAAGTCATTAAATAAATATCAGAGATCACTTCAATAGAAATGAATCAATATGATAACTGTGATAAAAATATATAAAAATGACAGACGGAAATAAAAATAAATATAGAAAAATTCCAAACAGCTGAAACTATAGTCAATTGGAAACTATAGTAAAAAATTAAATAAAAAGTATCCTATGTTACTTGTAGTACCTCCAAAAATATGTGTACAAAGTTTCATGATGATCGGTTAAGTAGTTGTTGCGTGAAAACGTAACAAACAAACTCACATTCACATTTATAATATTAGTAGGGATATGTATGATCTTCTATCCTGTATAATTTAATAGACACAATTTCAAGTAAAATATTAATCGAAAAAATTATGAGTTACAGAAGTTGTATACCTGAAATATGTGAACGACAGGTTCTATCAGCAAGTGACAAGTATGTAGTGTACCTGAGAAAATGTTCTGTATTCCAAAACATTTTCTGTGACGTGTACAAATGTCACATCTTTATTGTTATTATTGTAGAGTATTCTGCTGGATTTTTTTGAATGTTTTAAAGTTAGTAAATGGATGTAGTGAGCTATTGAAGTCTTAAAAATATGTATAATAAATTCAATTTATTTTATACCCATTACTATTTAAAGCTATTATAGAGTCTGACGATGAGCAAGCGCACACCTTTAATGCCTATGCCAGCCATATCAAAGTGTGTTCCGCGGAACCCTAGGGCTAAAATACTGCAAAAAATACCTACCAAAGGGAGATTATAAGGTCACATCTAAATATTCCAACTAAATATTACATTGCAATATGATTATTCATAAATACATATCAGTTTTTTATAATTATATTAAGGCTTTTTCCTTCGCCAAAAATGTTTGAGAACCGCTGGCCTATGCTAATAAACGATTTTCATTTCATTTCATTTCGATACCTAGATAGAAATCGAAGTTTTGTTAAATTCTATAATAAAAATTACACCGAGATGAACAACTTTCGTGAAGATAGCTGCATAGCTTCCGAAACCTTGAATTAAAATGAATTAATTGAATCTGTATCGTTGTTAGTTTTGAAATATAAACATTTTTTATTATTTATTAAAAATACATAAGATTTATGTTTATTCTTTAAAATTATCTACATAACATTTCTTGATCGAAAACGTAGGAATCCATAAAAAAGAATGACAAATAGACAAATGTCGAAATGCCCTAACGGATTACAAACGTCATCGGGTCTATTATTCGAATAAAAAAACGGCAATCGAAACCTCCGGATTTATGGTTCTCTATTGTTTTTGGTTAGTCATTTACCCGTTGTACTGTTGACTTTTGACCCCTTTTTTAACCCTAAAAATAGGAAAGCACATTTGTTATCTATAGACGCGGTAAGTAATTTTAAATAATCACTATAATTGTAGCGGTCGATTCCACAAGCCGAAAATACTTATTTAAGAAGATTTGAGGTTTTGACGTTTAGTCTGTCAGTGTCATCTTTCTTGTTTCTTCTGATTTTCTGATTGCCACATTTTAATTATATTTTTAATCCACATAAGTCTCTATAAAGGTCACAAGGGCTCTAAAAATGGGGTCACAAAATAAAGTCTATTGTAATACTACACTAGTATTTGTAGCCCTATCTCGAGTGAATCGAGTTGATTCGTATTCGATTCGGTGAAATATTGAGTGAAACTCGTTCCTCACCTTTTGTTTATTGTGGCGTCAAACACAAACTTTTTATTCGTTGAGTGCTGTCGTGTGGCATTTGTTTCTGCTTGTTTTCTTTACATTCATAATATAACTAGCTTTTACCCGCGGTTTCGCTCGCATTTAAGTCATTAAATAAGTGTCAGAGATCATTACAATAGAAATGAATCAATATGATAGCTATATTTTATTGCTTGGCTGAGATGATCAATTTTTAAAAATTACTACATACAATGATGTTTTCTAACCTCAAATAGTTTTATACTGCATGTATAAAAATGACAGACGGAATAAAAATAAATATAGAAAAATTCCAAACAGCTGAAACTATAGTCAGTTGGAAACTACATTAAAAAATATTTTTCTAAAAATAAAAAGTATCCTATGTTACTTCTAGTGCCTCCAAAAATATGTCTACCTACAAAGTTTCATGATGATCGGTTAAGTAGTTGTTGCGTGAAAACGTAACAAACAAACTCACATTCACATTTATATTAGTAAGGGATAGAGATATAGACCGAAGTTTTGTTTTTTTATAAATATTTTTCAGATCTGAATTTAAAGTACAAATTCATATTTATTTATTTATTGTTTACAAATTCCTTAATTGCGTAATGAGATTTGTTTAAAAAATAATTAAGTTAATAATAATTGTTTAAAAAAACTAATTTCTGTGATACTCCTAGGAATATTATGAAATCTGGGAGAACACATGCCAGTTGCATTTGAACCAAAAAGAAATTTGGGCTGGATACAGGTGACATAAAATCACCATTCATCTATACTTCTATAATAATATTATAAAGAGGAAAGATTTGTATTTTTGTATGTTTATAACGAATTGGCTCAAAAACTACTGGACCGATTTCAAAAATTCTTTCACCATTTGAATGCTACATTATCACTGATCAATATAGGCTATATAAATTACAGGAAAAAAAATAAGGATCCTTGCTAAAACTACAATAACGTAACGCAAGGTTGCCAAAAATTGCCATAAAAGGCAGGCGTCGTTTGAAATACGAAACATCATTAAACTTCATAGTACGCGAACGAAGTCGGGAACAACAGCTAGTATTTAATATAAAACAAATAATTATTACTCTATTGTGGCTAGAAGACGTATACTCGCCTCATAGTCCGTCATAGCGGAAATAACTGCTGCATCACAAAAAAAAGTGCAGGTAGTTTTAAAAATCCAATAAATAGATAGGAGGCTCCTTTAATTTGAATATTCTTAACACGATGAATATAAATAACGCTTAAAAGTTATCAGATTGGGCGGGATTGAGTCCAATAAATAAAAAAACTGAAGGAATTAATAATAATATGAAATAAATCAATAAGAGAATGGAAACATTTCAGAACGGGCACTCCGGGGTTGAATGATTTGTTGTAATGTGCCGTACGGTGCCGTCTGTTGCCTGCGCTTGCTTACGACGACCTGACAATCTTGATCATTTTAGTATCCAATACTTTTACTCATTACTGATAAAAAAGCTTGAACATAATCAATGTCATTTTATGTTTACCCTTAGGTATACAATAGGATGACAATGCCCCTATACAGCAGCTATTCTTCTACATCATAGTAGATTTATTATATATTATTATGACATTAGTATGTAAGTGGACAATGCCAGTATACAGCAGCTAAATCAAATTGATAATAATTAAATTAATAAATTTATTGACGAGTAAAAGCGCTCTATTGGAGCCCATTTACTAAATTTAATAAATTAAAAAAAATAATTAAAATTAGAACGTTTATTTATTCTAATTAGAAAAAATCTAATTATTAGGAACGCGATTTAAAGTTGTTATTGTGCCTAGCCAAATATTAGTTTCTACTGCGTTAATTAACTCTTTGTTAATTAACTCTTTGTTAAGTCAGTTATATATAGATGATTTGATGATGATGATGATTAAAAAATGTTATTAAAGTATCAACACTATATGAAAATGAGATAGAACCACGAGGAATATATCAGTAGATATCTACGAAGGAAGGCCCGCGTCTAGATCGGGTCGCCCCACCTCTCTATAAAATACTCCCATCAATAAAACACGTTGATGTTATTACCCGAAGCAATACTTAATAACTAATCCTATAAAACAATTATTAATACCTTTACAGCATACACTAAACAAAAAATGGATTTCAATTGGAATCTAACTTGGTGCAGGTTTAAGACTGACCTAATTTGCAATGAAAAACAATTGATTTTTTGCACATAATAAATGCTATATATTTGTTTTGTGTAAGTTAAATAAAATTGTGTATATTGTATACGTAAAATAATAATTTTATATACGTAGGTATGCCTTAAAATATTCAATTTCGCAAAGGTTTTTGTGCGCCATATGTTTGTGACGTGTTTACGTCACCATTTGAATGTTGATGCTTGACGACATCTTGAGATTACCGGTATAAATTCAAAATTGGCTCACACTTCCCTTTTATTGATGTTCAAGTACAAATTTTGACATTAAAATGATATAACAGAACATATAAATCGATATAATTCCGCTCCTCACCAATAGATGTCGCTACTAATTATCTTTGTCATTTTACTACTAACGATATGAGTAGTAAATAACCATAGTTTGGGATGTTAGCCAGCATTATGGAGGCGATACTTAAGTTGATATATAATATGTTGTATGATCATCTTTGATGGTCCTACAATCTGACTGAGCAGTTTATAGGGAATTTTGGGAGTGAATGGATTTGTGAATTGATAAGTGTATTTATTCTGATAATTGTGTTCTGGTATTTATGTATATATTTATGTGTGTATGTGTATGTATTTATATATATTGTTTTCTTCAGTTTTTATATATTATATATTTCTATCGCTATTTTCTTTCTTCACCATCTTCATTCTATTTCAGTAACCGGGGTACCTAGTAGGACAGGTTTCCGAACCTAGTACAGGGACCCTTGCTATTTTTATGTACAAAAAGTTCTATCAATAAACTATTTTATTTATAAAGATATAGGAATATAGTAAAAAATAAATTAAGGTATATATAGTAACATCGCGATTTTTATAGTTTCCAAATAGCATCAGAGTACAGTTTAACGTAAAGTGATCACCCCACACACCCTATGCCTCCTATTGTCTTAAGTTACATTTGAGTGATTTACGCGGCCACACGCGCGGACAACCAAACTTAGTAATTAAGGGTGCAATAAATTACTTTAGGGCGGGTTATTTCTTCGCTAAATCATTATGTCCGTCTGATGTGACGATTGGCGTAGAAGAATGACTTTTACATGTTTAAAATTAACTGTTAGAGAGCCTTTTTGGAAAGTCCATGAAGACACCGAGTTTGAGTTTGTAGGTGTTAGAGCTCACAGAAGTCCATAACGTAACCGCACTAACGTTGTTCTTAGTGTCTACTCTAGTCTATTTAATTAAGTCCATAGCTTTAACAGTTATATTGCTAGTAAACTTCTCTAATATTTTGTTTCTGTCAATCTAATATTATTTAAAATGCAATAGAAAGAGACGAAACATAATTTAATCGAAATGAAATGAAATTAAAATAGTTTATAAGCACAGGCACTAAAGGCTCATCGTTAGACTCTAATAAGACTTCGTAAAGGCGTGTCATACCACATAGAAGAAGACCACAAGAAACTCGTCAATCCATAGAATTTTTCGTTAGTTAATATATTTATAACTAATATGATGATTGTATTTAACAATAATTTTCAATTATTATGCGCAAAAATATTATGATATTCTTCTTCTTAAGCCGACAAAGTGGATGCGAGTAATAAGTTAATAACTAGAATTGGTTAATTAAATTTAGTATAGATAAATTCAGTTTCCCGTAGCACACAAGTATGCACAAAAAAGTGCATACTACATCGTACACCAGAAAGCTGCTTATGATCTACAACCTTGCATCAAAGCTCATTAAAAACATGTAACCTATTATTAACTTTAACACAAGCTTGCTAAGCCTATAATCGCGCGTATACTAACTCTAAACTATAGAAAAAGCTAAGATAAGCTTTATTTCAGTTCGCATAGAGGCGTGCTTCGTTTATTGATTCAAAGAAAGGTGTATTCCATATGTCAGATCGATTGGCAATATATATTATCAATCACAAATCAATAATGACGTGGTCCAGCCCCGTTTGAATGGAACTTCATTGTAATCGGCCATGTAATCATTAGCAATCGCCCGCGCATTCGTTTTGTTAAAGATCCATATCTCGATTGGGTTTAGTGCCGCCATTTGTAAAAATGTTTAGCGATGATTATTGTTATTATAGTTTGCAATTGGTGAACATAATAAATCGGTGTAATGAAACTCTTTGCATATGTAGTATGTAGTATACAGATTGTCAGAGTAAACTCTCAGGAAATGCACTGTTTTGGAAATATGAAAAACTATATATCAAAATAACGTGGTTGTTAATTGAAAATTTCTGTAGAGAATGGTCCTACAGCGAGTCAAAATACAAGAAACATCTAGGTACTAACTATCATTGTTGTTTTTTTTTGTTTTTTGGTTTTCTTTTGTTTTTTAATTCTTAAATCTATTTGGTTCTTGTTTTTATTATTATTATTATTGTGTAATATCTAAACTATGTATTTTTGTAATTTTATTAGAAGTGTTATCTATCCCTTAATCATCTTTTTTTTTATTGAAAGCCCACATACAGCATATGACCACACTTCGCCTGATGTTAAGCTAGAGTGCAGTCCATGAGTGGAAACAACTGTTACCACAGTCGACTCCACTATGCCGGCTTGAGGAGACGAATGTGCTCTATCCAAATTGACAGACACAGCTTGAGCATGACGTCCTATCCTATAATTAAAATTAAATTTAGTTTATTATTTAGTCCTTTTTATAGGTATTTTTGTAGGTAGGCTTTATAAATAAATAAATTCCAAACTAGGTTATCCTGAACTATAGTTATTTAAACTTAAAATATAGGTATACCTAACAAAATGACATGCATCTCAAATGCCCTTAAAAATACAGTCAAAACAAGTCAAGTCAGTTTATTTATTCGTTTGCCTGTTGTTCACCTTCTTGCAAGCAAAACGTAAGTTTTAATTCTTAGACCCCACTGAGTGAATCGCTTTGGACATTTAAATATGCAATAAATCCTTCAATTCCCGCCCATTGGCCGTGTAGGGCGTTTCCATGGCAACACTGTTTGTTTTATAACTATTACACTAGTGTGCGTTTGAGTGTCACGCTTGAGGCCTTGAGGCTGTTCTGCTTGAAACATTAAAATTACTAGAATTGTGTTGACACTTGGTCAGTTAACTCGAAGGCTTGTATATGTCCTGTTTTCCATTATGTGGACTTTCTAGTATAGCGCCAAATTACTAAAAATATATTTTTATTACAATTTCTCCACAAGTCACAAATATATACGTAATGGATATTAATTAGAACGTGCTAAAAATGTATTTAAAGCTATTAAACTTATGCTATTGTATAGTACTAGATGTTGCCCCCTACTTCATTCGCATTTCATATTTCAACGACGCTTGCCTTTTATGGCAATTTTTAAAACAACCTTAAGTTACATTTTAGTTTTAGTAAGGAACGTTATTTTTTCCTGTAATTTATATAGCCTATATTGATCAGTGATAATATAGCATTCAAATGGTGAAAGAATTTTTGAAATCGGTCCAGTAGTTTTTGAGCCAATTCGTTACAAACATACAAATCTTTCTTCTTATATTAGTATAGAGTATAGATAAAAATACATAATAAAAATAAATACATAATTAGTTACAAATATCATATCTTAAACCTTTTAAAAGCAAATTAAAAGAAAATATAATGAAAAAAAAATTGCTCCGATTTCGATCAAAATGTAATCGAAAACTTTTTAAAAAGTAAACGGCCTTCCTCTCTCTTTTAAATATAATAATAATAACAAATTATCATTATTATAAACACTTGGAGTCGGCGCAGGAGCAGTTTTGGCGATCCCTTCAGTAAATATATAATTTTAAATAATTATAATTGTTTGTTTTCATTGTCACACGACAAATTCGTTTGTTTAACGGCAGACGAGTTGAATTTTAATTGCAATCTAGCGTTGGTTTAAAAGCCTTATAAACATTCAAATTCAAATATCTTTATTGCATGTCACAATTATAATAATTAAGATGTCAGTACAGTGGGCTTATCACGAATTTAGTCTGGCTTTCGTATCGAGCTGTCACAAGTAAAACGGACTTTCACTAACGGGGTTTTCACTAACGACTAACGGGCACCAGCAATCTATCAAATCATCTATCAAAAGATCGAGACGTTCGAAAATTAACAAAAAGTATCTAAAATATTGTAGTTCTAAATCCGCACGCGGTGGCGCTGCTCCAATTTCAGCCAGACTAAAATTCGCGATAAGCCCACAGTTTAGTGTCAAATGCGACACCCGGTCAGGGCACAGCAATATAATAACACAATAATAATAAACAATTTCAATTAATAAACTAAATTTCATTTACTGTTTCGAATCATTGAGGTATTCGTCAATTAAATAAAAGCATTTTAAAATCAAATATGTTTTTAATTTATTTTTAAATTGTATTAGGCTTTCATCACATTTAATCACTCTTGGCACAATATTATTAAAAATCTTTATTGACATGTTATATGGACATTGTGATCGCAATGTGACTGAGGTGTTATTTTTAAAAAAATGAATTTGACGAACTGCATATATTGTTTGATAATAAAAGTACAGTATATTATGGAATAATATTGATTCTTTTGATATCAATATAAATTTCTTGGTTGTTTGTTAAAAATCCGCACGACAATGGATACGTGCGCAATCGTGTCAAAAGTTCGCGACATCGAAAAGCGTCAATTTAAACATCGTTAAATCTTTTATTGGTCGAAATCTTATATATTTAAAAGCATGGTGTCATATCTTTTACAGTGTAAACGCCGATTGTGTATTGTATAGGGTCGTTATCACCAAATTTTAGTAATTATTATATTTACAAACAAATAAAAATAAACACACAAATAGGGCTCTACAACTACACCTGGAATTAAAAATTACACTAAGAATTATAATAATCTAATTGTAGGTCCTACGCATGCGCTAACATTACAATAAGCAAGGTTACATTACATTTTAGACATATTTTAAAAACTTATTAAAACTATTTACAATTAAATTACTTGTTTTAAGTATAGTTTATCTATCTAAATATATATAACTCAAAGGTGACTGACTGACATAGTGATCTATCAACGCACAGCCCAAACCACTGGATGGATCGGGATGAAATTGGGCATGCAGGTAGATGTTATGACGTAGGCATCCGCTAAGAAAGGATTTTAATCAATTCCACCCCTAAAGGGATAAAATAGGGGATGAAAGTTTGTATCAATCTTCTTAGATTTATTTCATTCATTATTACGCAGACGTAGTTGCGGGCAACAGCTAGTTTGAGATAAAATTTGAGAGCAGTTTGTACATATTAATCATGAATTTATCAATGTGATGTTTCAGTCATTTACATGCCAAAACTTAACTAGATCACGACTTTTGTTAGCTAACCAAAGATAAAAGCCATTGGTGGTACCGGCCATATAATATTTAAATCATTAATTTTTGACTCATCTCAGTTAAATGTTCGGTCACTTACAGTTAATTCAGGTCATCAGCCATTTAGATAACAATCGTTTTTGCTTAAAAATATTCTTGAGGTGTTTTTTTATTTTAACTTTCATTTCAGTATACTTATTATGACGCCATGCATTTATTCAAATTACATGTAACATTAATTTAATAGTGGTTTTGTGTAATATCCCTACTAATATTATAAATGTGAATGTGAGTTTGTTTGTTACGTTCTCACGCAACAACTACTTAACCGATCATCATGAAACTTTGTATATATATTTTTGGAGGTACTAGAAGTAACATAAAATACTATTTATTTTTAAAAAATTAAAATTTCTAAATAAAAACCAAAATATCAATGACACACATATAATTTTTGGTGGTTTTGACCAAACTGCCTTTCTCGTCTGGGTGACAGATATGCGTCTACCCCTTCCAGCTGTTTCTGGATTATAATTGTATCAATTATTACTTAATTAACTCATATTTAAAGTTTTAATCAACATTATTGAATTTGGTTGCTAACAATAATTTCAGCTGTTTGGAATCATATTGATTCATTTCTATTGAAATGATCTCTGATACTTATTTAATGACTTCAATGCGAGTGAAGCCGCGGGTAAATGCTAGTATTTTATAAGGATAAATAGATAAATTTAATGTTATCCTTCATAAACAATGTTTAACCTCAAAAAAATTATTTGTTAACATTATAAATTTGAATAGCATCTTATCTCAAAGGAGAATGTCCAACATTGACTCTCAGTTAAAGCTTTATGACGCCTAATCTCTGTCTTCTTTTCCTATGACAATCAAGTAGAGTTTTTATATTAAAAAACGCTTGTAACTAATTTTAAATACGTAATATAAACTATCTCATTTATTTTAAAGCTATCAAAACTCTCAAAACGTCAGATCAAGTTAAACCTAAAAAACTACAGAACTACTACATCCCTACTAATATTATAAATGTGAATGTGAGTTTGATTTTTTACGTTTTTACGCAACAACTACTTAACCGATCATCATGAAACTTTGTACACATATTTTTGAAGGTACTAGAAGTAACATAGGATACTTTTTATTTAAAAAAATATTATTTTTTACTATAGTTTCAGCTGTTTGGAATCATATTAATTCATTTCTATTGAAATGATCTCTTATACTTATTTAATGACTTAAATGCGAGCGAAGCCGCGGGTAAAAGCTAGTATATTATATTAGTTGAATAATGCTAAATGGGGAACTTTTATAGTAAGCCAAATGTGCATCTTCCGCCCAAGTATAGCCATGCTCCTTTGCACTTTTATCAACTACACGAGCATTGTTTGTACACTTGCGCGTGCGACAATGACGGTACTGTTTTGACATGTCAATCTGTCTGGCGTGTCCTAAAATATTAGGCGTGTATCATTAATTTATAACCTAGGATTAGCGTGCCGGCTTAGACATTCCTTAAAGTTTTAAAGTGACGAAACCTACGTGTCTGCACATATAATAAATTATGATGATAAATTCGGCCAATCTTATGGAGATTTATGCATCATATACCTAATACATGAAATTTATAACATACTCCTGAAATTCAGATTAAACTTATTAGTAGACTAGCTGTTGCCCGCAACTACGTCTGCGTAAGAATGAATGAAATAAATCTAAGAAGATTTATACAAACTTTCATCCCCTATTTTATCCCTTTAAGGGTGGAATTGATCAAAATCCTTTCTTAGCGGATGCCTACGTCATAACATCTACCTGCATGCCAAATTTCAGCCCGATCTGTCCAGTGGTTTGGGCTGTGCGTTGATAGATCACTATGTCAGTCACATTTGAGTTTTATATATATAGATTCTGTTCATTTAAAAAATACAGTCACTAAAAGTTTCAAGAATCACTAAGTGTCGTCGACAGAAAAGAGGTTGTGGCGGCGATGTTAATAGTGTATATATTTTTATAAATAAAACTGTCAATTTGAATTTGGAATGAAACAAAAGAGGAACGCGAGGGACGTGCGAATGAGGACTTGGATGTTGGTTGCGAATGGGAACAGATGTGTGTGCTTAGATTATAAGAGATTGGTAATATAGTGTAAATAGAATTTTCAAAAGTTTTTATTTAATAAGTATAGTCCACTAACTCTATTGGCTAAACTAATTGATTGTCACAGTGACATAAAGTGATAATGTTGGTGTTGAAATGAAAATAGTTTATTAGCATATGCACTAAAAGCGTGCGCTTGCTCATCATTAGACTCTACCGTGACTTCGGAAAGGCATATGACGAGAAGAAGACCACAAGAAACTTTACAATTATAATCAAGGTAAAAATCATCGGCTTGATTCCTCGTAAATAGGATGTATAAATTAAAGTGTGGAGAAGGATAACCTCCCAAACTCCATTACTGTGTGAAGTGAAGCTCAAAAAAACAAGCATCCCCATGGAAATAAAACACTAAGCGTGGCACTAATTCAGTAGAAGACAGCGAGCACTAACTGAAGTGGGGACACTTCGCTCACTAAATCACTGAGTCGCGACGTTCGCAATAATGCGAGGGTGTTTGCTTATTTCATGAGGAACCGGGCACTGTCACCTTATATCACTGTGACAAACGGTCGCTCAACTCGAAAGAACATTGTTTTTAATTGTCGCTACTCGCGCGCTCTTTTTAGGGGGAGTTTTCTTTCACAAGTTTTTCTGTTCTTCGATGTCAATAAATCTTCTAGACTAATGTTTTTAATGCTGAAGAATTCTTTTAACTTCACTTTGCTTTGTTCTGTCTAACGTTTAGTTATTACTTAATTACATAGCTCGAATTGGGGTAAGCAGAGGATTGAACGCTTTGGCTAACTTCATAGTTTTTCCTTTATTATATGCTAGTTAATTAAGAGTTATTCATAATGAAAATGAAAATGAAAATCGTTTATTAGCATAGGCACTAAACTACACGCCGTACTTGCTCATAGTTAGACTCTACCGCGACTTCGGAAAGGCGTATGACGAGAAGAATATCACAAGAAACTCGCCTGTACATAAGATAATAATAATAATTTAAAAAAAAAATTGAATTTTAATTCAGAAAAAAAGTGAATAACAATTTATTATTACTTTTTATTTTATTTATTACATACTATTATATTATTACGTACACTTTATTATTCTGTTCAGGATTCATGAATTTATGGATTATACGTAAAACAACGAAAGTTCTGTCTGTTTTAAAACAGTTAGTAATTCTAAAGCCCAGTTTGGTCGCATTTAAAAAAAGGGTCAGTTTACTTACACGAACACACAAATCATTCTGATCCTCGATATATACATAAGTAGATATACCTATAGCAATTTGAAATATGAACCCAGCGGGCCTTTATCACGCACGACCAAAACATGATATTAGTTTGTGAAGAATAATTTATAGGCCCGAGGAGTAGGAAAGCTTACTTGTGTCAAAAGTTGACCGTTAAATCATCGGACACTATCTTTTCGGTGCAGACTGGACGACTAGTGGACGGTGACGCGTTTCCATTGTTGCGATACGTCACGCTATAACTGTGGGCTTATCACGAATTTAGTCTGGCTTTCGACTCGAGTTGTCACAAGTAAAACGGATCAGTTAGCAATCGGGATCATGAATTTTTACTAACGACTAACGAGCACCAGCAATCTATCAAATGAACGAAAGATCGAGACGTTAATAAACGTTAATAAAAAGTATCTAAAATATATTGTAGTTCCAAATCCGCACGCGGTGGCGCTGCTCAAATTTCCATACAAATCGCTTGAAGCGAACTCGGTTCGAAAGCCAGACTAAAATTCGTGATAAGCACACTGAATACAACTTCGAGTGTTCGCAATTCAAATGTTTAATTAATAGTTTTAAAATGATAAAAATAAATTTTAACTTAAAGTTAAATATGGAAAGAGAAGATATGTCAAATAAAATCTATGCGAAAATTAATATATATCGTAGTAGTAAATAAACTAGATAAAACAGAATGATATGATTTAGATAAATGAACAAAAAAATTGACGTAAGTATTTGACGTGACGTGACGTTAGATAATGGAACCGAATAAGTAAGTGAAATGGTTTGAACACAAAATATGATTTACGTATACGTATGTGTCTTTACTTATAACTGGAAAAATGAAAATAAGTAATGAAAAATTTATATTGATGTTTTTTATTAGCTGGATTAATTTGTTCATATATTTTGAACTTTAGGCTAAAATTTTTTTTTTATTGATAGCCCAGCATATGACCACACTCCGCCTGATGTTAAGCTAGAGTGCGGTCCATGAGCATAGACGACTGTTACCACAGACAGATGTCCGCGCGCAACAGTCGACTCCACTATGCCGGCTTGAGGAGACGAATGTGCTCTGTCCAAATTAACAGGGCACACTCCTCTCGTTATCGCGGCTACTAACACGACTAGGTCACTTCACGGGTGTTCCGCTTGAAAGTGGTGGTACTTCCCCAGGACGGCATACTGGGCTAATGCCATCATCAGTCTGTCCACCACTCTTTATTGTGCCTATATTATTATACTATAGGCATTGTTGATAACTCGAGCTTTATTACATTCTTATCATACAATTACGATTGATTATTTCTAGCACTGAAGGCTCCTACGCGGATACTGATTACGATCCGATCCGGTATTCGCATAAAGTCATATAATAAACTGCCCGATGGTATTAGTAGCCTCCCTCTTTATCAGTTCAAGAAAATCATAAAAAGCATATTACACGTTAGATGAATATCTTACTGATAAAAAAGCTTGGACATAACCAATGTCATTTTATGTTTACCCTTAGGTATATAATAGGATGACAATGCCCCTATACAGCAGCTATTATTCTACATCATAGTAGATTTATTATATATTATTATGACATTAGATTAATTAAATTTATTTCATTTATATTTGTATTTGTATTGACGAGTAAAAGCGCTCTATTGGAGCCTAATTACTAAAAGTAAATTTAAAAAAGTACCTAAAGGTTTATTTGAATAGAAAATGAAACAAATTTATATTTATTAAAGCAAAAATTATTGTTCAGTTTAATACCATCTTTTTTTTATCATCATAAGGAAAATAACAAAAGAAATCTCTGATATACTTTTGATGTCGTCCGTTCATTCTGAAAACTATGAATTTATTTTTTATTGTTAAAATATGCGTTATGTATTGTTTGGTATATTTACAATGAGTTAATATTTTCGTATGGATATGATATGATTGCTAAAATAAATTAACCTAGTACCTATAAAAGACATACCTCTCACTATTCCGGCCCTATTTCTACATAGCCCGTCCTATTCAATATCAGTATTCGAATCGATTTAGTCCTTTAAATAAATAAACGTTTCGAAAGCTTTGCAGGAATAATATGTAAATGAAAAGAAATAAGATATTTTGTTATTTAATTTAATTTTTAAACTTTAAGTATTTTGTAGACGCTGAATGAATGAAAATGAAAATGAAAAGGCAAGGTAAAGGCAAAGGTTTATTAGCATAGGCACTAAAGGCGTGCGCTTGCTCATCGTTAGACTCTACCGTGACTTCGGAAAGGCGTATGACGAGAAGAATAAATACCACAAGAAACTTGTCAATCATAGCCTGTACATAAAATAATAATAATTAAAAACAACTGAATATTAATTCAAAAAAAAGTAAATAACAATTCATAAATCAGATTGCACAGTGGTTACAATAATAAATGTTATATTGATAACATATATGTATATTAAATACATGAATGAAATGATTGAATGAATGAATGAAATGAACGAATGAATTCTGTTTACCCTTTTAACTTTGAAATAGCGACGTAAACATAGTAACGCATCCAAAATATGAAATACAAATTTTTATAATCTAAGTGACCGGTCACCCCCTGAAAGCATTTTCGTCGCAATAAAAAAATATTCACTCAAACATGATATGCGAATTCATAACTGATTTTTGTAACAGCCTTTGAGAGGCCGATGAAGCTGAAAAACTACACTATTACAGGGGATGGTTGTCTATACTAATATTATAAGGAGGAAAGGTTTGTATATTTGTAACGAATTGACTCAAAAACTACTGGACCGATTTCAAAAATTCTTTCACCATTTGAATGCTATATAATTAGTTGTTTCAGGCGTTACTTTGCGGAAATCCATATTAAATGAAATTAGTTAAAATTATTTTGCTTATAATTCCCGCTACAACATTCAGTAATTTGTCTCGACGCGTTTCGCCACTTCACGTGGCATCATCAGGATACGTGCGGTCGCTTCGGCTTCGCTTCAACGACTGTTTTTTACAGTAAATATATGTTTTTTTTTTTAATTTGGTTCGATTTCGATACCACCTAATGTCCTAAAAACAGGTGACAGTCACCACCCCACCCCGGCTTGAAAAAAAAGAGTAATTTCAAAAATTCGTACGAAGTCCCTGTTAATGATCCATTGGCTTTAACCTAATGATCGGATTCGAGTCCATAACCCCTGTTTATGTTTTGTAAAATACCGCAATACAATTAGCAAGGCTTGTTTTAATAAAGCCTAGGGTTAATTGTAATCTATGTCTAGATTTAATTAAAACATGCACTAGGTTTAATAGCAAGGTTAATTGAATTTTTTATTGTTTATATATTATTTTACTTGTAAATATAACTCGTAGATATTATACAAAACTACCTTAGGGATGTTTTTATTATTGGTGAAAACAAAAGAGTATCTAATCTAATAAAATACTGAAATAATATATAACACAATTGTTACTCACCCTTTATGTAAGCCTTTTAAAGGGTGCTCTGAAGGCTTCTCAACAAACGTGAAGCAGTTTTGAGACGATCAACCAAAGTCAGATATTTTTTTTAAAATTATTTTCCTTCAGGTTTGAGTGGAGGTTGTATGAAGTAGTCAATAAGTCACATAAAAGTACTTGTCCAAGACAATTACAACACACTATTGAAAATAGAACCTGAAACTTTCAGTTTAACTATTCCGTCATTAGGGTCGACGAAAAAGCTTCGTGTTATAAAGCTCCTTCGATACAATGTCAGTTAGGGCGTTTTTTCTCAAGTAAACAAGATTTAATATCAATTTATCACTACCTCGTGATTGACATAAGATGTGACACAACTGACATTGATGGGCATCCTTATCAGGAACACAATCCTCACAACTTACTCTGTAGCTGAAATACTGAAGCCGATGTTCACATATGCATCTCTTTCTTTCTCCTTACGTTAGACAGAGATGGAATGATGTCGCTTCGTTTATTTGAATTTTTGAGTTGTTTAGAATACTGTAATGATATCATCAAGGCGTCTAGGGATAGGCACAGTGTTTCTTTTTAAATATAACTTGACATCGTATAAATAGATTTTTTCTGTTATAAAGCGAAATATTAGTATATATAAAACGTAGGTTTTTTAAAACCCAAAAAGCTTAACTAGTCTTCAATATCTGAATGTATACTATTTTTTTTCTGACGTGATTGATATAAGGTAGCTAGGTTAGTTTTGAAATAGCCAGAGTTGCAGTTGCTATCAGTCAGAGGCGGCTCGTCCTAAAGAGCGCTGGTGCAGTGCGCTCCCACGAAAATTACAGAACTTATATTACAGCGGCGTAGATATAGGTAATATAATATACTATTGTATAGGCATAGTAGAATAGAATGAATGTAATGTAAGGATAGTATGTATTATGAAGAAATATAGATTACTTCTGTAATTTTCGTGGGAGTGCACTGCACCAGCGCTCTTTAGGACGAGCCGCCTCTGGCTATCAGTTCCACTTGAAAATTAAATACAGGTAACAATGTATCGTTTCCATAAGAGGCAAACTAAAAAATAAAAGTTGTTAGTTTATGCAAAAATTGATTCTTACTTACATGAAAATAAAGCCTCATGTACAATCTAATGTATTCATTGTAACTGACAACTTGTCACTACAAATCCAACATTTTACTACCGCTTTTGTATTTATGCAAATATCGCCTTTAAACGTATTAACTTAAAGAACTAGTACTGCATGCATGATAGAGAGGCATTGAAGCCTTGAAGAAAAAATGATCACTATAAATAAAATCTGAATGAAAAATATGAGATAGATATAGCTCTCTGATTACTTATTCAGGATATGCGTAGGTAATCCTCTAACTTTGGAATCAACATACGATTACATAGCATGGAGTCGACTTAAGAAAATTATATGAATATTAGCTTCGCTCGCATTTAAGTCATTAAATAAGTATCAGAGATCATTTCAAAAATAAATTCCAAACAGCTGAAACTATAGTCAATTGGAAACTATAGTAAAAAATAATTATTTTTGTTATTAAAAAGTATCCTATGTTACTTCTAGTACCCCCAAAAATATGTGTACAAAGTTTCATGATGATCGGTTAAGTAGTTGTTGCATGAAAACGTAACAAACGAACTCACATCACATTTATATAGTAAGAAGGATACACAGTAACGACTCTCAATATAACGATTCCTCCGATTTAACATATTTTTCCAAATCCCTCAGAACTGCTCGTAAGAGCTAATGTAAAATATACCTTTACATTTGTTAAATGCCTTTTTATAACGAATTTTCAATCTTCGCAAAATGTAAAAAGAAAGTATTATTTACCTCTATTTAACGAAATCGTTCGCTATAACAGGGAAAGCAGATTAGTACCTACGTAAAGCTTTAAAGTAAAGATTAATATATTTTTTAAAACCTTGTAAAACGAATCGTAGACCAACCTAACCTCTGTATAACATATTACTTGATATAACGAATTATTTTCTGATTCCCTTCAGTATCGTCATATCAAGGTTGCATTGCATTTATATTATAAACTAACTATAAATAATTAATAACTAATATAAGTTATAGTGAATACAATTCCTGAGAAATGACTTTTTTAAAAAAAAATCCAGCAAATATCATTGACAGCATTTATAAAGCAATGTGAGACCTTACAGTATTTACTCTACTAATTTAATCTGAAGCTTCTAAAGGTATCGTAATAGACTCATATGAAATGAAATGAAATGAAATGAAATGAAAATCGTTTATTAGCATAGGCACTAAAGGCGTGCACTTGCTCATCGTCAGACTCTACTATGACTTCGGAAAGGCGTACAGCGAGAAGAATACCACAAGAAACTCGTCAATCATAGCCTGTATATAAAGTAATAATAAAAAAACTGAATTTTAATATAATAGACTCATAGTAAGCTATATAAGGCTTTTTGAATTAAAATTCAGTTTTTTTTTATTATTACTTTATGTACAGGCTATGATTGACGAGTTTCTTGTGGTATTCTTCTCGCCATACGCCTTCCCGAAGTCACGGTAGAGTCTAACGATGAGCAAGTGCACGCCTTTAGTGCCTATGCTAATAAACGATTTTACTTTCATTTAAGGTACTAGGTAATTTTAATTTTTAGTGAAGTAAGAAGTTTCTCTCCATATAAATGTATCATCTTATAAAAGTTGATAAAAGCACTAAATAGTAGTGTTTATGCTCTATAAAGTGGCCGAGTCGACCGCCACTGAGGTAATGCCGA
The DNA here is from genome assembly GCA_028551675.1 of Tineola bisselliella. NCBI lineage: Eukaryota > Metazoa > Arthropoda > Insecta > Lepidoptera > Tineidae > Tineola > Tineola bisselliella. The sequence goes on along the minus strand of JAPWLS010001813.1, from coordinate 232,697 downwards.
TAAAAAACGTCAATAAATATATCAAAAAATCTTTTTTGTATGTGATTCGATCAGTTTTTTAAGACTGCATTATATTATTGGGCGGGTAATATCCGAACGTCTGATTTACTGCTCGGCTTCTTCGCGTGGGTTGTTTTTTGGGTTTTATATGCATTATTCGATCGTTACTTTGAGAATTCATGTCAATTGGTGCAATCTCCTTCCTTACTCCTTCTTTAGGTTAGGTTAGGTACACTAATCGTGAATTATTCCAAACGGTACTATAATTCCGTATTTTTAATGAATTATAATAATTAAAACTAAATTAATATTTAATTTTAAAAAAAAATTCTCTCCCCTCTTCCTTACATCTATTTGGGTCTTGTTTTTTATTTATATGTATTTTTGTATATATCCCTTTATCACCTTATATCTTATATATATGCCGTCGTATCCTATAATTAAAATTTCATTTAGTTTATATAATAGTAGTCCTTTTTATAATATGTAGTTCTAATATAATTTTGTAGGTAGGCTTTATTAATAAATAAAATTTGTTCTTAGTTATTAATAATATATGAAAAACAATAACATTAATAAAAATAATTATAATATAGTATCTAAACGAAGATGATGTTTATAAAGACGACATTAGAATCAAACGCATCCTAAACTTGTAAATATGTCGGCGCGCGTGTTGGCGGCTGGCTTCATAAACGCACACCTTCAATCATCATTCGATGACATTCATTATGCTGTAGGGAAACTACGCAATTGGGTTATTTACTAAATGACCAATCCTAAGTACTACATACTTTCTAAAACGTTAAAGTTACTGGGCTTTAGTTAGTTTACCTGGTTATACATATTTAGAGAAGCTTTAGAAAGAATAAAATGGATTAAAAATATAATTATCACAATGCATTGTGGCAATAAAAAGAACAGAAAAAACAAGAAAGATGACACTGACAGACTAAACGTCAAAACCTCAAATCTTCTTAAATAAGTATTTTCGGCTTGCAGAATCGACCGCCGCACATACAATACAACTCTTTATAGCACCACTCTAAATAACGATAACTATACATCATTATTAAGCAATAAACAGTACTTTCTAAGCTGTGTACGTTCTTTATACTTAATTAGTAAATATGTATCTTCTCTCCATTTAACGACAACTCTCAATAACGCTCTCTCTTGTCGTTATATAGAGTTTCCACCATATTATCTATTGTTATGTGATTTGAAATATCGTATAAAGGAGAGTACTGCCAATGACGTGTATTCGACTGTAATATGAATTAAATAAAACATTTTATAAGCTAACATCTAAACTACGTATTTTTGTAATTTTAATAGAAGTTATCATCTCGAGCATGCCGTCCTATCCTATAATTAAAATTTCATTTAGTTTGTATAAAACTCCTTTTTATAATATATAGTCATAATGTAATTTTGTAGGTAGGCTTAATAAATAAATAAACACCCTTTCTAAACTTTTCTTTCGATATTTTCAAATGTGTAAATCTAAACATTTCCTTAATTATAGTTTTTCCTCTCTTTCGCGCTAATTTAATTCCAATTTGTACAATAATATAATCTCATATAGTATTAAGACGCGGCGACTTTTGTCTGCTTCGTGATATGCATCGTAATAGCTCAATGGTCGTGTTAAAAGATTAAAGAATAATATGGATACGACCACAAATCACGTGACAACTTGTTCTATCAATATTTACGTTCTTTGTTGTGTTTATTTAGTATTAATATCACGGTTTTATTTTATACTAGTTTTTTTTTAATTTAATTAAAATGTCATGTCCATAATATTCTTTGGTAGCTATTAACATTAAAACGCAATAGTTACGGGTCCAAATTTATTGTTTTTCATCTCAGAAATCTTAGCGACGTCAACTTGTATAAATCATACATTAATGCCGCGGTATTATACAAAATTAAATTTATAACCTCCCCAAAGTTACTGAATCACCCGCCGCCCCCTCCGGCCCCTCAGGCCCCCCTGCCCGCGTGTTTTCGGGTGTTGTGCCCGATCGGCTAGGGGTTGATTGCGCTAATCTATTTTAATAAACCGCAATAAATTAATACAATAATTTGTATATCTACCACGTTGCCACACTAACAACTCCGCCACACATTACACATTAACAACTCCGCAACAAAAATCTACAAATTACACACACATGAATAACCCAATTGTTTTTATTTATTTATCTATACAAATTTTCATATGTATATTGGATTGTAATATTTCACAAATACCAATTTCTAAAGCGCTTTCCCAGTCCGTGGTGAAGACTCATCTCATTGTCCGATATCAAATAATCACCATTGATAATTTCAATCAGTAAAATAAACGATTCCTATTATCTTTCACAAAAAAGTGCCGATTTCCACTCGTCTTTGTATCAGCGGCGCCCAAAATCTTTTCATACAATAGGAATCCAGAATCTATTTGAATAGAATCTTGATAAGAAACCATCACTGAATCGTGATCAGAGGGGCGACAGCAGTTTGCAAATACCGAATCAATTTCAAACGTAACTCATTATTTACGTTTACTTCGATGTAAACCCCATAGGAGTCTATCCTGAACAACTTCAAGTCAACGACTCCTGCCATATGGCCAGTATAACGAGAAAAAATCACTGGAAACTCGTCAATGTTAGTATTAATAGGTACAATTCTTGCTTAGCTTTCATTAAGCATCTGTAAAAAGTTGATACAATGTAAATAAAGTCAGTACTTAAAACATGGTACATACCAGGGGTGCCCAACCTGCAGCTCTTTGAAGGAGTATTTGTGACTCTCGGTAAATGTACCCGAGTTTCCTTTTCTTTATTGTGCTATTATATTTTACACTAGATTTACCAGCTTAAATATACCTATTTCTATCAAAACCAAAAAAATATATATTTGTCACAAATATATATATATAAAAATATAAAATTCATAAAACTAATTCTTCTGTTATAAATTAAAGAAGATTAGAAGAATTAAAGAAAATGTTACACGCAGTAGGAATTTTAATTTGATCTTGCAAGACCAGTCATTTTGACTGGTCTGGTAAATCTAGTGTTAAAAATAACACTATCATTCCGTATGTGTTTCACAATGTCTTTTAAATTACTGACAACGTATACGTATTTAATTGCAACTCGCGAAAAATTTCAAATTTTGTTAAAAAGCTCGGACTATCAAGGAGCTTGGCTAGCCCTGGTATATACAATAAAACATGCATCCAAGCCGCATTTTGTTAAACCACTTTTCATAGAAGCGCTTACTGCAAAGCACAGTGTAATATCAAATAACAATTAAAACCGTTAACTCCTAGAGTAAAAGTATAATAACCGCTAGGTAATTACGAGCGTTTGATTTATAAAGACTTGAGCTATAAACCTCTTTTGCTTGGCCTCAGATATAATTGAATGATTAAATCGAGTGGTACCTATTAAGTCGAACGATTTCGGTGTGAACGAGCCTTTTGTCTATCTCCCAGAAAACAATGGTGAAAGCCGATCCAAGCATTTTCATGAAAATATAAGGCAATTTTTTTATAGCAACCTGGCATATAATATCTGCTTTATTATGAACTACTATCCTGTAAAAATTACAGATTTAGGGCATTAAAATAATAATAATAAAAGTCATACTCAATCAAATCAGTACAAAAATTAAATTTAACAAAAAAACACATAAATTCAACACACGGAGTAAAGACCAGATAAAAATCCTAGGGGCTAGAACTAGCTACGGAAAAAGAAGTGTTATGGTGGAAGGGGCACAGTTCTATAACGCATTACCACCTAACATAACTAATATTAGAAATATTAGTAAATTTAAATATGAGTTAAAAAAACATATAATGGGTTTGAGTGCCTTGTGATGGTGTTGTCAATATACTACGTACGATATGTTTATTTATAGTTACTATTCTCTCAATTAAGTGAATTTTTTTTTTCTTTTTGAGTCAATAAACATCTTAAACCTTATAATAATCCATTTAAACAACACTAAACCTACCGTCAGTTCTTGTATAGCTATTCCTACCGCACCAGGTAAAATTGGCCGGTAATTAAATTATTTCTAAATATATATAAAATGAAATTAAGTGCACTTTATTCTTGCACTTTCAATTATAAACCAATTTCATGTTTCCCATATGAAAAACCAAATTAAGTATTTTGATTAATATAATATTAATAATAGTAATAAAACAAATAAAATTCAACATAAAAATCAATTACACATACAATTTTTATTATTTTATTAAATTACAGTTAAAATTTAAAAATATAGTTTTGAATAGGCAAGCAATGTTTATTAGGCGCTTTCGTTCCGAACTATGGAATGAAAATAGCTTATCAGCATAGGCACTAAAGGCGTGTGCTTGCTCATCGTTAGACTTTACCGTGACTTCGGAAAGACGTATGACGAGAAGAAGACCACAAGAAACTCGTCAATCATAGCCTGTACGTAAAATAATTAGCAAAAAAAAACAATTCATAGATCACATAATTCACAAGAATTAAAATTATCATTTAGTCACGTAATTTGAAGTGTCGGGAACAATCAAGCCGGCATAGTGGAGTTGATTTTACTTTCTCTTTACCAATGAATTTTAATGCTCCTTTTAAAATTCATTCTAAGTTTTAACCCATGGGCAAGGTATAGTATTTGTCGTAACCTACAAACCCATTGTCTCATATTGAATCGTTGTTGAAAGAACGAAAGCATTTAACAGTATCTAGTAAAGCGAATATAATTTTTATCTTAAGAAATCTGTCACGACTCTCTTTACAATGAATGGCCATAGTAATGTAAATCGATTATTTCGTTAAATTATTGTTGGTTTGTAAAAAGGAACGTAATCATCATACGATTTGAAATCGCGTCTATAATGAAAAAACGTTCGGTATATAAATTGGTGTATATTAATTCAAATATGTACATTTATTTTTAATAAGTATGGTTAGTAACATATATATCTTAGAACTGAATTCAGAAACAACTCCCGATTGTAGTTTGATCTGCGATCAGTGGGCTTATCACGAATTTAGTCTGGCTTTCGAATCGAGCTGTTACAAGTAAAACGGATCCGTTAGCAATCGGGATCATGAATTTTTACTAACGACTAACGAGCACCAGCAATCTATCAAATGAACGAAAGATCGAGACGTTCAAAAATTAACAAAAAGTATCTAAAATATTGTAGTTCCAAATCCGCACGCGGTGGCGCTGCTCAAATTTCCATACAAATCGCTTGAAGCGAACTCGATTCGAAAGCCAGACTAAAACTCGTGATAAGCCCACTGGTCATTACTTAAATGCATTTTATTCCATTTTATGCAGTCAAAATTATTCAAAATAATAAATGTTTAAACACGACAACCATTAGACAGTAATCAAAATAAAATAGTAATATGTTGCATATACTTATATATCAAATATTCAGTTTAAACATTAATTACCTTTTTTCTGTCGGTTATTTATATTTTAATAAGTAACGATTGAAACGCTTTCTTATAAATGCGTGTAACAGAACGTAATGACAGCTAGGTGACAGTAGATTATTATCATTGGTCAAAAATCACGTCAACAATTTTTCAACCATGTGATTGGTTTGGTGAATGACATTTGGAGTTTTGAACTGTACTCAGTGAATCTATGTTTGAGAGTCATTTCTGAACAAGGATCTTAGAGTAATCTTATATTTTACAAAAGTATAAATGCTTTCAAATATTTAACAGAATATCCCTTGCTAATATAAATGTGAATGTGAGTTTGTTTATCACGTTTTCACGCAACAACTACTTAACCAATCATCATGAAACTTTGTACACATATCTTTGGAGGTACTAGAAGTAACATAGGATACTTTTTGCTAAAAAAGAAATTACTTTTTACTATAGTTGTTGGCGATCTCAACGTCCTTTTGATTTTTATAAATTATATTAAGTTTTATGAAAAATACGACTGTCAATGTTAAGCAGTCCTAATAAAAACTGAAAAGCAAAAAGTGGATTTTCCTTTTACATGGACAATTATATATTGCGAAATAGCAGCAACAATAGTTTCCAATTGACTATAGTTAGTATGATCTCTGATACTTATTTAATGACTTAAATGCGAGCGAAGCCGGGGGTAAAAGCTAGTTGGATATACAATCTGAACGATGTAGAAACGTGTCCTCAAGCCGGGATAGTAGAAGTTACTCTACCTGAAAATGTACCCTTGTATTTATTGAATGTTAAATTCAATATAATCTTCCACCAATTTCAGGTCAAAACATCGGCAACCCCTATCGAGTGTTTTGCGAATTAAATGCATCAATCAATATTAACAAAAGGCAACGGTTGGACCCTGTACAAACTTCAGCCATAACTAATAATTAGATACGCGATGCATCTAAATGAAATATAATAAATACGTCCCTATGCGACCATGGACAATACACTGCACGTACATACATTACAAACTTTGTACACAGACTAGTTTAATCTCGTTAGTAAATTTTTACATACTGCAATTTTGTTGAATAGTATATATAGATTTTTTTAAGCTGTGGCGCTATAAAGGGTCGTGTTCTCGTAGTATGTAATGTGAGATGACTCCTTTGTTAGCTGACCACCTCACACCCCAATCTGTTAAATTATAATATATGCTTATTAGGTTTTAATATTATGAGCGCTGTTTTATTATTGCTTCAAATAATAATGGCAACCTGTTTAGTTTGGTACAGGTTTTTAAATACAAACAGAGTCTCATGTAGACATTTATATACTTTATAATTATCATCTAATTAGATTCCAATGGTAAGGGCTTATTTGGAATTTATCTGAAGTACCAATGACTGACTGTACTGAATTAGCCCACTGAAAGGTGCAAAAGTTGTTCCTGAAGTAATTTTTAGTATATTTAACTCAATGTAAATATATAATTTTTGAACACACGAAAAAATATGGCCAAAATACCAAAGTAAAATTCATTTATTTCATAAAGCAAGCATAGGGGAGGTGACTAGTTCCTCGAGACATCGTTCTGCGAGAAATCGAGCTCTAGCTTAACTATATAAATATGCCTATGTGGCGGTCGATTCTACAAGCCGAAAATACTTATTTAAGAAGATTTGAGGTTTTGACGTTTAGTCTGTCAGTGTCATCTTTCTTGTTTCTTCTGATATTTTTATTGCCACAATGCATTGTGATAATTATATTTTTTAATCCATTTTAATCTACACTATTATTTCACATATGTCTCTCTAAACCTATCTATATACAATACTAGCGGCTCGGTACGTGCTTCGCTACGTATAAAGTGAAATATTAAAAAAAAAAAATTGGAACATCAAATTCATGCACCAAACAGTATGAATGTCATAAAAAGTCAACACTACTGTCAACTCTGAAAATAGTTTCAATTTGACAGCACAATCCGCCATTTATTGAATTAATTTGTTACAAAAATGTGATAAATGAAGAACCGCTCTACCGATTTTGTGCAAACTTCACATAAACCATCTACTAAATAGTCCGAACAAAGCCTAAACATTTGGTTTGGATAGGTGAGCCCGTTCTTGAGTTATAAAATTACAACGAAAAGTGCCATTGATATCTATCTATCTAAATATATATAACTCAAAGGTGACTGACTGACATAGTGATCTATCAACGCACAGCCCAAACCACTGGACGGATCGGGCTGAAATTTGGCATGCAGGTAGATGTTATGACGTAGGCATCCGCTAAGAAAGGATTTTGATCAATTCCACCCCTAAGGGGATAAAATAGGGGATGAAAGTTTGTATAAATCTTCTTAGAATTGTTTCATTCATTATTACGCAGACGTAGTTGCGGGCAACAGCTAGTTTATATATACGGATTAGGCAGAAGCAGTCGTGTGTGTGTTACTTTACGACACTTGCTGGTATTGTAGTATTCAAGTTGGTATTTCAGTATCAATAAACACACAAAGATCAGTGATCTCTTCGCAAACAGCGGACTCTGTTCATAACGATATCACATATAGACTTAATCAGATGATATCAAAGCCAAATAGAAGCCGCATTTACGTATGCTACACAAATACTAACTATGCTACGATTCAAATGAAATTGTTAAATATATAAACATGGATGAGCTATGTGCTTCGATAAATTGAATGAACTGGGAAGTAATCGGGTTTAATGCGAGTATTCGTCATGTAGGTATTTCTACGTGGTAGCGCATTGATTGCTTAATACAGTGATTCTCAACTTTTTTTTTTTGTTGCAACATATTTTTAACGATTTCCAAATTAGGAGTTTCACACAAATAATAAGATAAGTTAATATTATTTAATAATATTAACATTATTATATATCTAAAGTCTGGCGGCACACTTTTAAAATTTCGTGGCACACAAAAGTGCCGCGGCACAGTGCTTGAGTATCACTGGCTTAAGGCCTGTAGCTGTATTTAAATTTTAAAAGTATTTGTCAAATTTTCTCTAAAAGTTCTGCTTGCCTTATTTGAATAAGGTATAAAGTTTTAAAAACAATATACTTTTTTATTTACAATTATTGATGTATCTATTGAACCAGACTGTAGTGTTCGATTTTCGAAATGTCGTACAAAACTAATCCGTGGCTTATTCATTTGTTATTTACTTCAAAAATCCACGTACACACACACCTAGTTTTTCTTTGACTAATGGTTTTTATTTCACGTTTGGTTTTTGAGATTAAACTTAAGAATATTATCGAAATCTGTAAAGTTTCTTTTTTAACTTCATTAAATTAGCTGTTACTTTTATAACTAAGTCTATCTCTAATGGTTGAATAAATAGTTATCAATGTACACACCTAAGGGTATGTATTTAGGGCCGGTATTTCACACAAAAATTTAACTCAATAAAATGACAATTATAAATAATATATCTTAACACTAGAACTACGAGCCGGTCAATATGACCTATTTTTACCAACCGGTCAAAATGACCGGATGACTTATGCGTGCAAAGTATTAAATATAATTCAATAAATTGATTGTAAAATTGTAAATAATAGAATCGTTTACAAAAAATAACGAGTAGGGTTGTATATAAAAGTCTTGTGAGGAATTTTTGAAACCGGTCATATTGACCGGTTAGTAGTTCTAGTGTTAAGCTATCTATGGTACAAAAATAAACGTCTTAATATTACTTAATAGACGTATTTTTTTTAAATTAATGTCATTATATATCTTGTTATGTTGCCTTATTTCACACATCTGTTGTCACTAGGGGTTATCAGTAAATCGAAGTTTAAAATGATTATGTCAAAATTGAGATACCGGCCCGTAGTCGGCATATAAAACAGGTGTCGTTATCACCGTGTTTAATATTAGATTTATTTGTTTACGAAACTTAGTTGTCGACTGTGCAGCTGCTTTCAGATATCCCGTCTTGGATTTTTCTTATCTGTTTGTTTGAATTTTGCGGTTTTTTAGGGATTTCCTAGTGCTTTGCTAACGGCAGATATTTGTCTGGTTGTATAGGTCCTACTTTCGATTGCCTACCAAAAACTATTTTAGACTATATGGCTACATGTAAATGTACTTTGGCATTGTTTTTAAATTTAATTCGACGTTTCGACAAGTTTGCAGGCTTTTGGTAAATCATGATCGAAAATGTTCTTCTACTTCACTGCAATCTACAAATTGTATCTAATTAATTAATTTTATAATTGTTATTTTAAATTATCTATTTATTTATTTATAAAGCCTACCTGCAAAATTACATTAGGACTGCATATTATAAAAAGGACTACTATTATACAAACTAAATGAAATTTTAGTTATAGGATAGGACAGCATGCTCAAGATGATAAAGGGATAGATACTAACACTTCTAATAAAATTACAAAAATACATAGTTTTTTTTATTTTTTATTTTTTTTTATTGATAGCCCAGCATATGACCACACTCCGCCTGATGTTAAGCTAGAGTGCTAAGCTAGAGTTTAGATGTTACATAATAATAATTTTAAAAAAATCAAAGTAACAAATAGATTTATGGAAAAAAATCTTATAATTTTTAATTAAATTATTATATATACAAAAATAAATGTGTTCGGTGACCCCGAATACATACAGGAAATATGGTGTAGTGTTTCGTGAGTGTGCCTGTGTTTTTGAACAAATCTTTAATTGTGAAATGAAAAAAAAAAACTTTAAACAATTGAGTTATTTATCACGCTTTTGTTAGAAAAAAAGGCAACATAAATCGTAGTTTGATTGTGTTTAAAGAAACCTTTTTAGTTCGAAGATTTATGAATGAGTGTGTAAAGGGGTTTACATAACAAATAATTTTGTAATATTTAGTCCATAGGTTCTCAAACTTTTTTGGCGAAGGAAAAAGCCTTAATATAATTATAAAAAACTGATTTATATGTATTTATGAATAATCATATTGCAATGTAATATTTAGTTGTAACCTTATAATCTCCCTTTGGTAGGTATTTTTTGCAGTATTTTAGCCCTAGGGTTCCGCGGCACACACTTTGAGAATGGCTGATTTAGTCTAACAACTTTTTTATTGTTTCTAGCTTATTGTTGCTAAAAACTTTGTACGAAATAGTTAGAAACTAGCCATACTGTAATAAGAAAACAATCTCTAATGTATGAGATACTAACCCAGTGATGCAGCTAGGTAACCAAAGGCCCTGGGGTAAAAAATAAACTATATGCTAAACTAAGAATACGGGGAAGTTCCCCGCAAGTTTCAAACAAATATATTCGAGACTTGTTGGGAATTCCCTGTATTTTAAAAATAAGTTGTCATTATTAAAGTCGCGTTTCTGGAATCTATTATAGTTTATTTATATTCCGAATGTAGGACAATTTTTCACTAGTTTAATTTCTAGTTTGTACGTCAGGGTCCGAGAGACCCCCTGGGCTTGGGGGTCCCGGGGCACTGCCCCATCTAGCTCCTTAATAGCTACGCCACTGTACTTTAGCGGATAATAGCTTTTATTGACAGGATTTATTATCTTTTTCTTAGTAGACATATGACCGTTGACCATATCCCGTCTGATGTTAAGTTAGTCTATGAGCGGAGAAATGTCTGCAGGTAACAATCATCCCCACTATGCCTACTTGCAATTTTTTATTAATCTGCTAACTAATACTGAATCGCGAATTGATCACTTCTATTGATACTTATATTATAATTGTACTTTGTAGTTATTCTAAACTTAAAAAAGGCATTCTAAGTTCAAATTCAAATTCATTTATTCGTCATAAAAATGGTTAGTAACATAGGTCTTAAAATGATGTTAGTAGTATCACATATTTTACACATCGGATATGGCATGCAAATAATTCATACAATTAAATTTAAACTAACAAAATGTCACTCAGGAATTCACCAATTGAATAATAGGACTTGTTCATTAAAAATACGTTGAGATTCTTTTTAAATATGTTAAAATTATCAATGTCTCTCATTCTCTCATACTAAAATCATAACACGCCATGGCATCAACAACGAACACTACTGTAGTGTTTTTTTGAGAGTTAATGATGTGATTTATTTCTTCCTTTCCGTCGGATTAACTTTGAATTATGTGACGCCGAATGTTTCGCGCGTCTCGATGGGGGCGGGCAGCTCATATGGTGATGCTTTGAATATCATGTTACACTACTTTATTATAATGGATAACTCTCACTATACTGCCTTCGCTCACATTTAAGTCATTAAATAAGTATCAGAGATCGTTTCAATAGAAATGAATCAATATGATTCCAAACAGCTGAAACTATAGTCAGTTGGAAACTATAGTAAAAAATATTTTTATTTTTTTTAATAAAAAGTTTTCTATGTTACTTCTAGTACGTCCAAAAATATGTGTACAAAGTTTCATGATGATCGGTTAAGTAGTTGTTGCGTGAAAACGTAACAAACGAACTCACATTCACATTTATATACGGGAAGATCATGCTGCGTTAATGTCTATAAAGCTTTGGAAGGGTCAAATTAAAGCTCTATAAAATATGATATTTATTTTTATTTATTTATTTATTTTTATTTATTTATTGAGTCCACAAACAAGGCTCTACGACTAGACTTGGAATTAATATCACACTAAGAATTATAATAATCTAATTGTAGGCTCTACGCATGCACTAACATTACAATGAGCAAGGTTACATTAAATTTTAAACATATTTTAAAAGCTCATTAAAACTATTTACAATTAAATCAAAAAATATATATATAGTTATTTAAATGTCAAAATTAAATTAGTTATTTTTAATTGAGGCAATGTGATATCTTTTACAAGTTTATTTATTATGATATGTTAGAGCAAAACTTAAGAAAATATCATCTTTATCATTAACATGACTACTTAGATTTCAAAACATGTAAGTCAACTTTATGTAACTTTTACAATGACACGGCAAAACTAAAAACAAGTGATATACAAATAAAATCATCAACACAGACGCCGAAAGATATGTGTTTTGCGTTCGTCTCTTTCTTTTTAATGTACATAGAAAGAGATAGCCGTATAAAGAAATGTTGCAATAAAAAAGTGTGGCATTTCATTAAACTAAATACTATCTCTTTAAGATAACTTTCATCGTGACTCGAGTCAGCAGCCACTTTAAGGTTTGTTTGTCTCGACTTCAGGACTGCGTAACTAAAGTCATAATTATTTTAATTATGTCCAATGTAAATAAATGTAGACATCACTTATTTAAAAAAAACATGCAAGAAAAGTTTATGGAACTAGTTTTTACTCGCGGTTTCACATGCACAGTAATACCCCGCTTTACGCGCCCCCGTTGTGCGCGGCTTCACTATAACACGAAATTCAAATTTATTATTAAATTACGCGAAAGAGTGCGTATAAACATAATGTAGTCATCAACTTCTCTATGGTCGCGGGAATTTCAGTTAACGCGATTTTTTCCGGAACGTATCCCTCGCGTAAAGCGGGGCATTACTGCATTTAAGTCATTAAATAAGTATCAGAGATCATTTCAATAGAAATGAATCAGTATGATAACTATATTTGCTTGCTTGGCTGGGATTATCAACTATTAAAAATTACTACAAATTACAATGATGTTAAAATTCCAAACAGCTGAAACTATAGTCAGTTGGAAACAATAGTAAAAAATAATAAATTTTAAATTTTTAAAAAGTATCCTATGTTACTTCTAGTACCTCCAAAAATATGTGTACAAAGTTTCATGATGATCGGTTAAGTAGTTGTTGCGTGAAAACGTAACAAACAAACTTACATTCACATTTATAATATTAGTAGGGATACATTATTCGGAATTAAGACTAGATGAAGCAAAAATAACACGCTTTGTCAACAAGCATATTTCAGCGATAGACGTTCGTTTATGGCAGCGTTTTTTATACTGCAGTTCCTTACACTGACACCCGCAGCCTTCCTAATCCTTTCAGAACCCCAACGTACTTGCCTATTTAAAAGTATACGCCACCAAGTTATTATTGCATTATGCGCGTTAACCATTCGTCATTATTATGATATAGTGCCCCGACATCTGTTTCTCATACACCCCCTGAGAGATATGTTTGTAGGCAGAGAGATCGCGTCTCTTCTACTAAATTCATTTGTTTCTCTTCAGATTATTCTCATTTTATACTATACTAGCTGTTGTCCCCGACTTTGTTCGCGTAGTAATGAAGATGTAAAGTACTATGAAGTTTAATGATGTTTCATATTTCAACGACGTCTGCCTTTTATGGCAATTTTTGGCAACCTTGGGTTATACTATTGTAGTTTTGGTAAAAATCCTTTTTTTTTCCTGTAATTTATACAGCCTATAATGATCAGTGATAACTACACAAATGCCGAAAGAATTGTTGAAATTGGTCCAGTAGTTGTTGAGCCAATTCGTTACATACATACAAAAATACAAATCTTTACTTTTTATAATTTTAATATTGATACACTAGCTGATATGCATGCATTGAATTTTATAGCGCCCTCTATCGGGTTAAATTGATAAACCCAAATATTGAATTGACATTTAATTTTATTATTAGCCGAAGCTGTTTTGAGCTAGCTTTTCAAGTTGTTAGTGTTAGTTAAAACTAAAAATCACGACAGAATATGTCGAAGCTATGAACAGTTTTATTAAATCTATATCATGCACATTTCTTTGAATAACATATACCAAAATTGTAAGCAATTTGTAGTTGAACAATCCAGTACAAATAACCCTTTACACGGTCGCGCTGACGTCATCGTCTCTCGAGATACAGCGATTTGAAAAAAGTATCACTTATATGGCGCGTAACAGGAAAATGTGACGCGTAACAGAAAAATGTGACGGCGAATTTCTCTCATACCTCGATAAAGAAGTTTCACTTCAATAAACTTTAAAAGCGACCACTACCTTCCCGACAATGTGGGTAGAGCTACATTTTGCAATATTAATCTCATTGTCACGCCGCAGTCTCTTCATAGATTAAATATTTAACAGCATTTAATTTGCCACAAGCCGTGTTTTTATAAAAAGAGTTTGCCTAAAAAATACCTTAATTATTTAAGATAACAAGATGTAAACAAAATCCGAGTTGAAGCTTTTATTTTGTTCACAATCATTGTATTATACGTTTAACATACCTTTAACTAGCTGTTGCCAGCGACTTTGTTCGCGTAGTAATGAAGAAATTTAGTGATATTTCATATTTCAGTCAAAAAAATTCTGCCAAATTTCATCTTTGTAGTTTTCGATATTTCGTGATGAGCCTTTCGCTTATAGATTTATCTCATAAGAGCTCGAAGTAGTTTAGACTTGTACAGTTAAGTACAGACGTGCAGTCAAACAAATAATTTAACGACTCATCTTTATGTTAAATTCGTATAAATTTGAGTTTTGTATGACATTTGTCTTAATATACATACTAATATAACTGTTCTTTGACAGGTAGGTCATGAATAAACTTACTTGATATGATGTGTATGTTTTAGTATGTTTAAGTATTAAAAATGTAATAACTAAACTAATTTTATACTGCTTTGCAAATTTACTATAATATTTAAACGATAGAGATGAAACTACACGAATCTTTATTATTTACATTTGAGATTCGGATCCTTGTCTGAAAAAAGCCTTTAAGCTAACAAAGCTTTAGATAATTTTTAAGTCTTTTGGCGGTAACTTTTTTTTTAATTGGGGCTTTTATCTGACAAGACATATCAGCCCCATTGTGCCTTACCTAAATCTACAAAACTTAAAATTAATGGAGAAGGAGCCGCCGATGAACCATCTTGCAGAAATCCCAACACGTATCCGATGCCGATGGTCTGCGTTAACCCGACACCAGCCCGCAGACTCTGTGCTTTCTCATCAGCGCCTCCCTCTCCTTCTGACTTCGCAGACAACTATACTAATATAATAAAGAGGAAACATTTGATTGTTTGTTTGTATGCATTGAATAGGCTCCGAAACTACTGGACCGATTTGAAAAATTCTTACACCATTAGAATCCTACATTATCCCTGATGAACATAGGCTATAGAATATTTTGGAAAACTCTTGACGTATACAGATGAAATTTGGCAGGGAGGCAGTTTTATAGTTAGTAGATAGCAAGGAACGGATTTTGCGACAGATGTCTGTTGACTGAAATATGAAACATCTTTAAACTTCATTATTACGCAGACGTAGTCGCGGACGACTGTTAGTTATAAATAAAAGTTTGTTAATATTAATAGTAGACAGACAGACAGACAGACAGACGGGACATCGAGTAGGATATATTTTTTGACAGAATCATGTATAATAATATGGAGCGACATCAAGAAACGTCTTGTGAGCAACATTTTTCACACACACTCAACAAATCAAGCTTGAATGATGGTTTCCGGGGCCGAGTCTAATGGCGCCTGTGAATTTATTAGTTGATCCGATGAACATGTTCATGTAGTTACTTATAATGGAACACAATTTCTATTTAACGTAACATTTTTAGTCTTTTTTATATAATATAGGAGACTTGAATTTTAAATAAAAATACTTTATGCTCTGAAGTGACCTCAAGTTACTTAGAAGTAGCCGGGATAGCGAGAGGAGTGTGTCCTGTTAATTTGGACAGAGCATTTTAGTTTCCTCAAGCCGGCATAGTGTCTGTGGTAACACTTGTCTATGCTCTAGCTTAACATCAGGCGGAGTGTGTTCGTATGCTGGGCTATTAATAAATTTTTAAAAATGCCCTGAATGTCATAGGAGGACATAGTGAGAACATTTTTATTTATGTATAAATATTAAATTTTAAAAAATGTCGTTTTAAAAAAATAGCCGAATAAAGTAAACTATGTATATATTTATTAATGAAATCGCTTTTGAGAAAACATAAAGAACGGGGAGGACAATAAATTTCCTTTCAATTCACATTTAACAAATACAGTGTTGCTAGCTAATAAATTTCAGAAAAAAAAAACAATCACTAAAAGTATTCAGGAGAAACAAAAGATCCGTCTGAAATCCGACATCTAAACTTTAAGGAAGAAAATAAAATAAATTTATTTGGATCGTCTACGTTGGGGCAAGTTTGAAACGGTTTAATTCGCCCCCTTAAAGGTCCACGACTGGGCCATAATTTTTAAGTCAGGCTGAACGAGACATGCTTAAGATGGATGTCTTACAACCCTCTGTTTTGTTTCTGTTATTCTTTTAATGCCTACATGCGTTTTTCAGCGGAGAAAGCTGCTGTAGAGTTAGGTTTAAAGCTGGTTGTTCTTAAATGCCCGTTATGACCTTTCGTGAAGCGAGGGGATGCTTGCAATATGGCGTGTGTGTGAAGGGTAGATTTCGCGTGTCAAATATCACTCAAACCAAAACTCAGTGATTTTATGAAAGCACGTTTGTAATTATTAGGCAATAATTCATTGTATTATTTATTGCACGCTGACAGCATAATTCGTATTTGAAAATAAGCACCTATGTTATTTATCGATTAATCGCCGGTTAAAAACTCGTATGCGGAATTTCTCTCTATTTTGCAACGTAACGTCTGTTTAGTACCTCGTTTTAGCAAATTGCAACCGTGCGTGAACAGTATTCCAAATGCGGATGCGGTTTAGAAATATGCGGTTTCTCGCATGCGACAGCAGACAACCAATATAGATGCCTCATTAGGTTCACAACCCACATGTATATATTTTATTTGTTGCACAAAACAATCTCACTTACCTTAACCCTTAACATTAAACAGCTTTTTTCCTACCAAAAGCAATTACTAAAAAAAACTACTTGATTACCTGATACCAAGAAATAAACACTCACAATATAAAGTAAATAAAAATTAATTCCATTTACATAGCTGCTTTTGTACTATTTACCTAATCTATTTATTTAAATAAAAAGAGCATTGTATTGCGAAATTGTTTTAGTATTGTAAGTAATTTATTTGTTTGGTAGAAGATTTCGGATGAAAATTGTGAGGCGTTACGGACAGCTACGAGCGAACCAAATGTTAGGAGAGTGAACGCTGTCATAAAAACTGGGAACATAGACGTGCTTGGAGACGTCGTTAGGTTAATAACCTCTACTACTAAATATTTATAAAAAATAAAATTATATTCCTCTCCATCCCTTTATATTTATTTTATTTTTTATTAATTTAAAAGACTTGATTAAAACTTCAGAGTCAAACGTTTTGGTGATTTGAGTTGATAATCTGTTATATATATATTATTTTATTAAATTGCCTAGTCCATGCCTTTCTCTGTTCTAAAACGCAGACACAGTACCTCGTGTTTTGTTAACACGCCGAGCCTTCTATCTTAGCATATTGCTACACTAAACAAGAACATTATTTTTCACATCTACCCGCTGAAAGATAGAATCGTAACTGAAAAATATATTTGAAATTGAATTTATTATTTACGAATTATCAACAGGGACCTGCTTTTTCATTTCGACAATGGTTGTGCTGAATCTTTTAAAACCATTGACACGAGTTCAATTTTTTTCAGTCGTCGTAATAATGGTACGGCTTTTAGCTTCAGGAGTAAGTACCAATGGAATAACAAAAGGGTTGAAACTTGTATATAATTACTCACCAGATAAAGCCGGCATAGTGGGCAGTATTTTCTCCATGGGCTAATTTAGACAGTTTTACGAGGTTTACGGTTACGTTTACGAATTTTAATCACTACAATAAATGTACGTCATAATTTTATTTGCTAACGTAAATCATTGTTAGTTTAAAAAATAAATAAATAAATTACATATAATAATATATTTTAATTGAAAATTTTTGAGTAACACGCACCCTTAATATCAAATATCGTTGCGTTATGGGCCTAAACCGCCGCATATGTTTCTGGTTTACACTACCTTACGCCCAAAGGAATAAGATTTATAATTGGTTTAATAAAACTTGTGAATAGCTAGATGTGTGTGCATGGGGGCAATAAATTGTGAAGTTTACATCGATGGCGGATAAATCATTGTGATGTATTAGAAGTCGGGGTGCGAATTAAAAATATTATAAAGCACAAAGTAAATCTATAAAGTAAAGATTTATGTACCTGTATTATGTTATCAACACCTGGAAGTGATTAACTCGGCTCTTGTTGATTTTCTCTCCAAACTTTCCATTTACTTATATCAGCACTACTGTTTTAAAATGTGTCTACTCTCGTCCTATAAAGCCGGCATAGCGAAGACGAGTGTTGTTTTATCTCCGCTGATGAACCATACTCTCAACAACAGGTGGAGTGTGGTTATATATATTTAATAATAATAAAAAATATTATTTACTTTCGCCTGTGACTACTGATTTAATTTTTAAATTTGATTTAACTTTTAGTATAAAAATTGGGCTCAAATAGAGCGCTTTTACTCGTCAAAATAAATATAATAATAAATGAAATAAATTTATTAATTATTAATTTGATTTAGCTGCTGAATACTGGCATCGTCCACTTACATACTAATGTCATAATAATATATAATAAATCTACTATGATGTAGAAGTCTAGCTGCTGTATAGGGGCATTGTCATCCTATTATATACTTACAGGTAAACATAAAATGATATTGGTTATGTCCAAGCTTTTTTATCTGTAATTCATCTAATGTGCAATGTGATTTTTGATTTTCTTAAACTGATACAGTTTGATTCGCCTGTTATTAAGCTAGGGGTGTTCCATGAAAAGCGGTAATAAGTGAAATGAAATGAAAATCGTTTATTAGCATAGGCACTAAAGGCGTGCACTTGCTCATCGTTAGACTCTACCATGGCTTCGGAAAGGCGTATGTCGAGAAAAATATCACAAGAAACTCGTCAATCATTGCCTGTACATAAAATATTAATAATAAAAAAAAACTGAATTTTAACTTAGAAAAAAAAGTAAATAACAATTTATAAATCAGATTGCACAGTAGTTATCCATAAAATACGTATATATGTCCTATAATATGTATACAAAATATATAGCTACCTATACAACATTAAAGTAATATGGAATATACTATATGATTATATGATGATACGTATTCCTCTACTTGCCTGTCTAATGCAAAAATATGCAGCTTTGCCCCATTCAGCTGTACCTTAACATTTTCAAATTATAAACGCCGATACATCTAAAACTCTGTATACAACAATAAACGCAAAAAAAAATGTAATCCGAGATAACAAATTATTACATATAATATAACATAAAATAGTTACTTTCATTGGATATAATTTTGTTGGAAATTTTGCATCGGGTTGGTGCCTATTCCTCCCCTCATACATTTGAAAAACTTATATGACTTATAGTTTAAATCAGTCATTCTCAAAGTGTGTTCCGCGGAACCCTAGCGCTAAAATACTGCAAAAAATACCTACCAAAGGGAGATTATAAGGTTACATCTAAATATTCCAACTAAATATTACATTGCAATATGATTATTCATAAATACATATAAATCAGGTTTTTATAACTATATTAAGGCTTTTACTTTCGCCAAAAAAATTTGAGAACCACTGGTTTAAATATATCGACAGCCTCCTGGATTGAGTCTCTCAGAAAACAATTGACAATCGTGACTCATATGTAGGTATTCGAAGCTTGTAACACGTGGGTGTGATTCGAAGACGCGAGCTATGAAGATTTTGGAGAAAAAACGGTAGGCGGGATTGACATACATTCTCTTTTATATACAGACAAAGGCTACAAGCTTATTTTTGTTTTTGTTTTTTTTTTTGGATAAGTATACAGTAATGCCCCGCTTTACGCGAGTGATACGTTACGGAAAAAACTGAAATTCCCGCGACTTTAGAGAAGTTGATGACTATATTATGTTTATACGCACTCTTTCGCATAATTTGAATTTGAATTTCGCGTTATAGCGGGGTATTACTGTAAGTCCGATTGGTAATTGAGCGTAACGGTAGTAACCCTTAGCGATCGGCCGTCAACCTGATTAATGTTGCTTGTAAATCAACGGATTACGACAATATAAGAAATGACGAGACGCGAACTATGGATCGAATTATTGAGTAAACACACAGCGGAGGGGAACAATAATGAATATCACACATTTGATATAACCGTATTGTGTTGCAATTTGTAAGTTTTTCTTTACAATTACCAGAATAGGCATTTCAAAAAAAAAAAACAGATACCTACTCAGGTCTTAGTTGAGCTATTTTTAATTTAAAATAAATAAATTCTTTATTGCAAAAAAAAACAGTAATATTTTTTTATGCATAGGCGAGCTTAATGCCATCGACATTACCTACCAGCTAACCTTTGTCGGTGAGCGGTGATATTTGGTGCAATGAAAAGAAAAATAATAACTAAATATACACAATACATACATTACATAAAATAATATATATTTAAATACATACATATTTATCAAGAGAGGTTATAAGTGAATTAAATAAATAATAGAATTAAGAGATATTTTGTTTTATAATAGAACGTTTGTTCAGAAGATTTTTAAAAATTTAACACTAGATTTACCAGCTTAAATATACCTATTTCTACCAAAACCAAAAAAGTATATATTTGTTACAAATATATATAAAATAGTATAAAATTCATAAAACTAATTTTTCTGTTATAAATTAAAGAAGATTAGAAGAATTAAAGAAAATGTTAGATGCAGTAGGAATTTTAATTTGATCTTGCAAGATCAGTCATTTTGACTGCTCTGGTAAATCTAGTGTTAAAAGCAATAATTACCATCATTATTTAAAATTTTTGTATTGTTCTGTCATCTGTAACTCTTGATTAACTTCTGTAACCGGCTTTCTCTGAGTACCGCCATTTCAGCTGAACGTAAAACAGCTTTATAGGATTGAATCGGCGTTTTTAATTTGTTTGCTAGGTTTCATCAATGCATTCCTGTAATTTTGATACAGTAATGCCCCGCTTTACGCGAGGGATACGTTCCGGAAAAAAATGAAATTCCCACGACTTTAGAGAAGTTGATGAGTACATTTTGTTTATACGCACTCTTTCGCGTAATGCGGGGAAATTGAGAGCGAAATTTGAATTTCGCGTTATAGTGAAACCGTGCATAACGGAGTCGCGTAAAGCGGGGTATTACTATACTGACATATATTTATAAACAAATAAAATTCAGTTTTTTTTTTGTTAACTATTTCAAGTACAGGCGAGTTTCTTGTGGTCTTCCGAAGCCATTGTAGAGTCTAACGATGAGCAAGCGCACGCCTTTAGTGCCTATGCTAATTGCTAATGAAATAAATAGTCAAGTACTGCTTGATTGAGTTTTGATATTTTTACATAAGGGATTGTAAACAGTGATTGATAAAAGGTTCTAATAGCAATCTCAGTTTTCGTATGAAGGCGTGTTATATATTCAAAAATATATTTTTATTACATTATGGGTGGGCACACGTGATTGGTGGGTTCGTAAGGCACTCGCTCGTAAAACAACTGTCCCATGATTGGGTCTAAGACCTTAAATTTGACATTTAATGTGTCACTTAAAAAACATCGTATTTGGTCGTAAATGTTTATTGCTGTTTGTTTGTTTATGTGTTTTTTTTTAAAAAGTTTTTAAACATATTTTATTACTTCGATATTAATTGAATATATGATTTTTTTGAGCTTTCTTTCACAGGTTCTTCTAGATCACTTCATAGGTTTACATATAACCATTTGTAAGTTGGACGACGAACTTAGCATAATAAAACTGGTCCAATAATCACCATCGACTGCTAGCCTTAAAGCCTCTGAAAATTAGTTACAGTAAACATGTAAGCTTTTGATCATTAGAAGTGGTTTATAAAAAATTACATTAAAAAAGTAATTCAGCAACATTTCAGTGCTATAAATCGAATATTCAAAAACAATATACTATCGATACTAAATATTCACGCAATTTTGATACTTATATAATTGTCATTAACGCTCAAATTGTTTTTAAAAATTTCACGTTTCAAGTAAATAAGCTACTCATTCTGAAAGGGTATAACACGACATTTGTTGAACGGGATTTTGTGACTTAGAGACGAGGCAGTAAGACATTAATTAGTGTAACAATTGTATAGTTACATAGAAAGGCAACTAAAGAAACTTATTCACGAAAATGTTAATGCAATAGTTGGTTCAGTAGTACGGGTTTTGTTAGCGTGAAAGCATAAATCAATTTTATGGCCCCATCTAAATCAAACGCGTTTTAATGGGCGGCCCCCGTCATATCATGACAACGTATGATAATTTACAGCTACTATGTGACGAATGTTAGAAATAAAACCCCTGCCCCCCCAAAACAGAGCCGTTGTCTTCAAGGATTAGTTTCGGCCGCTAAGCTTTCCCCCACTCGTAAATATGTCAACCGTATCTCGTGTCATTTCAAGATAATTCTTGCGTATAAAGAATGCAAGTGACATGTTTATGATGGTGGAGGTTTTTTATTCAGACCCCAGCGCTTGATAACTCGTCCGTCCGTCGCGCGTCGGTCTGTGTTCTAATATAAATTATAATATACGTTTGTGTTCCAATTTTTATAAATAACTAGCTTTTACCCGCGGCTTCGCTCGCATTTAAGTCATTAAATAAGTATCGTAGATCATTTCAATAGAAATAAATCAATATGATTCCAAACAGCTGATACTATAGTCAAATATATACACATATTTTAATAAAAAGTATCCTATGTTATCTCCTGTATGTATGTACCTCCAAAAATATGTGTACAAAGTTTCATGATGATCAGTTAAGTAGTTGTTGCGTGAAAACGTAACAAACAAACTCACATTCACATTTACATATTAGTACCTAGAGATAATGAATTGTGTGTCTCGTGTTTGTTTAGTAAGTTTTTATTGTTGATTATTGTTTACTAAATACTTCTTTACGTAAGCAAATGACGTTTGTAAGGATCAATGTGGAACATATGTATATAAGAAATAATAACAATAAAAGTTGATTGAAATTTAACGTAACTGTTTTAAATAATGAATAATTGTTATTATTTACTTTGAATAAATTAACAATATACAGAAACTACAATTTTTCTACATTGCCATGAGTTTATTGAAAATTATCTTTAAAAATCTCCATTCGTCAATTTAAAAAAATTACCTTAAAATATAAAAGTTCAATAAAAAATAATAAAACGAAAGTGCACTGTTCCCTTCCCGAATGACATTATCAGCTATTGACAACTGGGCATTACTCATTTTGCCCCAAAATGACATCGTGTCACAGCATGGCTCAAAAGCACAACCAGTTAAACATATCGCAATAATAAAACCTTTATACGTAAGCACATACAAGTGAGATTCGTTCGTCAAATTATTTGTGAACGTAGTAGTGTGGTTTTTTTTCGCAACATGATCTATGGAATGCGTTTCGTGCATTTAATTTTTCTGAATTACTTTTTATGGGTTATCCGAAATGTTTTTTGTCGCTTTTATTGTTGATTTTTGACGAAATGACAATCAGTTTGGTTAGGACGCAAATCGAAAATAAAATTGGTCACATTGTTTAGTAGATGTGAAAATAAATATAAGTTACTCAAGAAGTTTATGAAAGCTGAAATGTCATGAAAAG
Source organism: Tineola bisselliella (assembly GCA_028551675.1). Lineage (NCBI taxonomy): Eukaryota > Metazoa > Arthropoda > Insecta > Lepidoptera > Tineidae > Tineola > Tineola bisselliella. The sequence goes on along the minus strand of JAPWLS010001813.1, from coordinate 208,663 downwards.
GGCCGCAAAAGGGTATTTTATTTCACCTTCGCTTGACCTTTAAGACGTCTTAACGTTCAAATGAAATGTCAATTGTCAACCGAAGACAGCTTAATGTGTCACCAATAGTCACTCTAGTCACTACTAGTCACCGGCATTAAGGTCATCCCCAACTCACTGGAACTTGTACGAATATTAAGAGAACTGTTAAGGATAGGTAGGTTTATAACTTGCCTTGCTTTAGAGCCCTACACGTATAGTGGATGTTACTACGACATCAAAACTAGTAAATTTACAGGAGCTACTATTGTTATTTTATTTTTATAAGAATATTCAAGTACGAATTGTTATAGAGTAACCTTAATGTAACGAATTTTTCAAAATTCACTGCCCATAAGATCTAATGCAAAATATACATTTGTTAAAAACCTTTTTATAACGAATTTTCAACCTTTGCAAAATTGAAGAAAAAGTATTATTTACGTCTATTTAACGAAATCGTTCGCTATAACAGGGAAAACTGATTAGTTAGGTAAAGCTGAAATTAATAATTTTTTTTAACCTTGTTAAAACGAATCGTGGACCAACCTAACCTCTGTATAACGAACATCATTGTAACAAATCTATACTAATATAATAAAGAGGAAACATTTGTTTGTTTGTATGTATTGAATAGGCTCCGAAACTACTGAACCGATTTGAAAAATTTTTTCACCATTAGAATCATACATTATCCCTGATGAACATAGGCTATAGAATATTTTCAATTGTTTTTTTAAGAAATATTACGTTTTATTTTAAGTTCAGACAATTCGATGTCTATGCCTAATTGTGGCGGTCAAACGTGCTGTCAGTTTTTTTTTTGTTTTTAAGAAATATTACGTTTTAAGTTCACATTGTAATTCATATCTAATTCAATGAATATAAAAGCGAAAGTTCTCTCGAAATCCGCTTGACATACAAAGATGAAATTTGACGAAGATGTAGTCAGTAGATTTTGCGACAGGGGTGTGGAAGGCATTTTCTGTTGACTGAAATATGAAACATCATTAAACTTCATAGTACTTTATATCTTCATTGTTACACAGACGTAGTCGCGGGCAACTGCTAGTAAAAAATAGGTTAAAAAATTTTTTAATATAGTGTCCTAAAAATAGGACAGTGGGAAGTACTAATGGGTTAAGTAAATGAATAAATAAATAAATAAAATATTGAAATCGTGGCAGTATATAAATGCAGACGGTATTATGACTGTATAGAGCGAACTTAGTGATGGGAAAGCTTAAAGCTGCAGAGGGCAAGTCTGCTGCACATTTTAATTAAAATTTGAAAATTTTCTACTACGACAAAACATTAAGTACTGTGTGACCGACCGAGCTCGCGAAAGATAATTAACATCAAGCCTTCGTAGCGTCAGCAAAAACAGTAATATACGAGACTAACACCCACTGCCTATATTCAATAATTACGTATTTATTATAGAATCGAGATTATAAGTTATTTCTTTGTAGGCAAGACAAAAATCGTCTTCATAATTTTCAGTTAAGCACAATTATGTCGCTTCAGTCTTGAAAGACTCTCTTTTAAGAGACTGATAATGGCATTAGCCCAGTATGCCGTCCTGGGGTAGTACCACCACTTTCAAGCGGAACACCCGTGAAGTGACCTAGTCGCGAAGTAGCCGGGATAACGACAGGAGTGTGCCCTGTTAATTTGGACAGAGCACATTCGTCTCCTCAAGCCGGCATAGTGGACATCTGTCTGTGGTAACAGTTCTCTATGCTCATGGACTGCACTCTAGCTGAACATCAGGCGGAGTGTGGTCATATGCTGGGCTGAAAGTGAAAGAAAGTGGTAAAACTAATTATTATACATATTTTATTTATGTAACAGTCCGTATAATTTAAGGTTACTCTGAGTTATATAGTATTCAATAGTTCAATCATCACAGCACATGTGTTCTTCATTTTTTTGCTGTCGTTACAATAACACCCTAATGTACAATATTTGGCCTATTACTACACCCCTGGCCCATTGATTTATAGGTTATGAATCAACGTTGTACCTCCCTCGTATGACCATTATAACAACAATTCCAGTTAAACACTTCGACATAATTTTATACGCAAATTTCAACTTTAACATTAAAACATAAAGGTGATTTTAATGTGAATGTAAGTGAAAATACAGTGTGTTCTTTATGGGGCCAGGTTGTTTGATGAATTGGCAGGATAATGATTTTTGTTTGAAACGTTCTTGGATTTTTGCTGCGAGCATGTGATGGGGATATGGTATGTGGGGGTGTGTGAATTATGGAGACGCTTTGGTGCAGCGGGCTCTTTTTAGAGTTGCGACACATTTTCGAGATTAAATATTAGGTTTTCTATTTTAAATTGTTTTTCCAACTAAAAATTAGTAGCCTCCCTCTTTATCAGTTCAAGAAAATTATAAAAAGCAAACTTATTCAAAAATCATATTACACGTTAGATGAATAGCTTCTAAATAATAAAACTTAGACATAAGCAATGCCTATAGGTATATAAATATTATGACAATGCCCCTATACAGCAGCTATTCTTCTACGTCATAGTAGATTTATTATATATTATTATGACATTAGTATGTAAGTGGACAATGCCAGTATACAGCAGCTAAATCAAATTGATAATAATTTATTTCATTTACCTATATTTGTATTGACGAGTAAAAGCGCTCTATTGGAGCCCAATCACTAAAAGTAAATAAGTAAATAAATAAAATGTTAAACGGATCGATCTAAAACAGTGAAATCTTCTCTTTAGACCGTTTTCGGAATGGTGTCGAGATGAATGACAGGTGTCAATTGATAAACTCCCCGAATGACGGAGGACATCCGATTGACAATTTGCTGATGGTGACGCGTGCTTAAATTAAATTGTCCCGAGGATTATAATTGTATCAGGACCTTTTTTGCTTGTTTATTAATACTTTTAGCTTTATTGGGTTAACATTTTAATTTTTTTTATATTGATTTATAATGGTATTGAATTCATTGAAGTCTAGTTTAACAGGAGTATGGTTAATAGCCAGTCTACTACCTAAATCAAAACACGCAGAAAGTAGAGTCTGTAACATACATATTTCATTATCACGTCTTCCCTAGTACAGCCCTGTAATGACCATATATTCGTGGCTATCGTTCATTTGTAAGGTTCGTCAATCATTCCCCCAAAACGTCAAATGTCAATGAAAATTAATGACTGTGTCATTGTTAATTTTAGTGGCGATATGAATGCAGCGGGTGATGCAAATCCTAGCATACATTGTCGGAGACACGGCTTCTTTTGTGCACGTTTCTATATGTGATTTATTACATTACCATTCTGTAGGAAGTGGGCGTAGAAATTAATAATTATTGATCTTTTTAAATGATCTGTGATGTTTGTTCTGTCCTCTGGAGTAGGGCAGCTGGGTTACAAAGTTGCCCCGAGATGATAACCAGTGCTTATAGGGAGAAGATAGTTAATTCTTGTGAAACAAAAAAAATAGATATATTAGCGGTTCTCAAACTTTTTTGGCGAAGGAAAAAGCCTTAATATAATTATAAAAAACTGATTTATATGTATTTATGAATAATCATATTGCAATGTAATATTTAGTTAAGGAATATTTAGATGTAACCTTATAATCTCCTTTTGGTAGGTATTTTTTGCAGTATTTTAGCCCTAGGGTTCCGCGGAACACACTTTGAGAATGGCTGATATATACAGTCGAAACTGAATAAGCGAAATTCTCGCTCATAGAGGTTTCTCACTTACGAAGATTTGGGAGTAGTCACTCTCGCTTATAGAGGTTAATTAAAGTCGAAGTCGTCTGCGTAATAATGAAGATATAAAGTACTATGAAATTTAATGATGTTTCATATTTCAGTCAACAGAAAATGCCTATCACACATCTGTCGCAAAATCCGTTCTTCGCTATCTACTAACTATAAAACTACCTCCCTGCCAAATTTCATCTTAGTACCTCAAGCGGTTTTCGAGATTTTGTAAAAAAAAACATTCGAAAATAATTAATTTATATAAACATAAGATTTTGATTTTTATAAATAATTGAACGTAATTTAATATTTATAACTGAATTTCTAATCAAAATAATTGTACATCAAAAATTATATTACGAGCAAAAGTTTTTATAGGGTGACCATACTGATTTTATTTATTATGGACTTCAATTATTCGTATAGGCAAAATATTTAATAAGTATGTTAGTGGAGAGGACAATCACTCATTTTTATTCAGACTTACATCTACGTAACAAATTTTATTAGAAATTTACGCTGTTTAAATGAATTTATTTTTATCCTAAACTGAACCAGCAAACAATGGTCACATTAAAAACAAAGACGCGTGCTCATTGTCACAATTTCATTAAGGCGCTGTCTGCGACGTTACTGTCACATCCTGTCAACTGTCAACTGTCAAGTGTCATTTACCTGGCAACCTGACCTGAGTGACGGGTGACGCGACGAGTTAACGAATAATTAAGAAGGAAATTCGTCACTTTGCAGTTAACTCGTTTCTTTGTAGTTCGTATCTTCCAGGGTGTTTGGCTAAAATGACTTAACTAAATATTTTAAAAAGCCGGCTTACTGTCGCGTTTATTTTTAGTTACGTTAATCTGACATTTCTAAATAAAGTCGATTTTCAAAGGATTTTTCCACCACTTAGGCGCGTATTCAATTATCTCTATTTAAAGCAGGATTTTAGTGAAGTGTTTATTCCAGATTCACTTTTGTTCTTTCAAAATAAGCGCAGATACTACATACAAGTAATGACCAATGAAAACTCTTTAAAATTCTATTTACACTATATTACCAATCTCTTATAATCTAAGCACACACATCCGTTCCCATTCGCAACCAACATCCAAGTCCTCATTCGCACGTCCCTCGCGTTCCTCTTTTGTTTCATTCCAAATTCAAATTCAAATTGACAGTTTTATTCATAAAATCATATATACTTACTATTTACAACGCCGCTGCAACCTCTTTTCTTTCGACGACAATTAGGAACCTTATATTACGAGTAAGTGTAAAGAAAAATTTCTAGTAGTAGAATTGAAAGCGACCCCCATACATGTGTGTACAATTTAGGGGTGGGTATACTCTCGTGTTTTTTAATAGTGAAACACTAACAAGTGTGGCGCCAGATGACTGTTTAGCCAGTACATTAATTTAACCGCTTGATAAAATAATCGATCTGGTCCCACGGACTCTGTGTGTGGATTTTTATGATGTTTTTTTTCTTTCCACTTGGCTTTATTAAAGTAATGTCGCTTGCTAACACCCCTGTTAGTAGGTATTGAAATAATTATATGGATGTGACTAGTTTTAAATTTTTTTACGAATGGAATAAAAAAAATTTGGTTTTAAATTATTATTAAAAAAAAATTATACACACTTTTTATATTGATTTTTTGTAAAAGTTGTACATTTTTAAGAAAATTTCTTACTGATCAATTGCTAAAATTATCAAGCTTCTCTGCATGTTAAGCAAAAATTGAATCCATAATATTCTTTCCTCTTAGCCTATTAGTTTTAGAGATTAGTTGGCGCTCTTGACAATTGATTTATGTGTGTCACGTCTCGTCATAACGACCGGCGTCTGCGCATCTGTACCGACACAGCTCACCCGCTGATTCTAAGAACAAACAACTATTAATATAGTAAAAAATGTCTCCTAATATCAAAGGTTATTCAGTGACGCAGATTCAATCCCAGTCACCAACATAATATCGATTAATTTAAAAATACTACACTTTATACGCGAAATCTTTGAAATATCAGATAAAAATAATCCTGAAAAAAAAAACACATAAATACGTATTTTCATAATTTTTCAAGTACATATCTTGTGCCAATGTAAATCAGCCTGCATAGACGATTACGTGTTTTGTCTCGAATATTTTAGCTGCAAACATCCCGAAACATCGGATTAAATTAAAATAAAAAGGCCCTAATCCTACAGACTTCACGTGTGGTTCAAAATAATTCTACAATTAGAAATTGTTTTATTAATGTATACACGTGTTTTAGATATATATTTTTTTAAATATACATTAAACCTATAAATCTGTCAGTCCATAGTGAACAACAATTTTTAAAAAACGTTCCTGGATGTAAACTTACACTTGGGGACGCTCATAACGGGTATTGCACATCTATTCAGTGCAACATTTTAACCACCAACAAAAGATGCATATCAATGTAAATTTATTTATTTATTTACTTTACAATAATATTACATACTGGAGTTTTCGATGGTCCCACACTAGGCCTGTCACGTGGGACTCATCAATTACAAAACCTTTAATAATTGTGACTGAAATATATTTTTTTTTTATAAAGTTTTTATAAGAATTAATAAGTTCAGTAAACCTTGACTTCGTTGATAGGGTCTAGTATGGCATCAGGGTCTCATGAACTGCTATGTTTCTCTGAAATATCTCCTCAAATTCCCCGCGTTCCGCATGCGTTTTTAACACGCAATGTAAACAGTTCCCAGTACTTAGCCGATACAAATTCCCGCATGCGATAAATAATTATCAGTGTAATGAATTAATGAATTGACTTAGTTGTAGTAAGTAGAAATATCCATTAAATTTGTAGGTACCGTTAATTTTGTTGGTAAGTGTAATTGTTTTTTTTTTAAACTTGACAATACAGTGTGCGTTAGGGACACGCCGAGTTGTGGCCAAATTCCAATCTGTCTGTTTTGTAGAAATTTATTCGCGTTTTCTACTATATCGATGTTGTTGATTTTTGGAGGCTGTACCTTTATGTGGAGGTTTCGTTTTGACCTCCAATGCTATTTTTACATTCAGGGATTTCAATTTATATGTTTTATTTACTGTTATTAATTCGACGTTTCGAATAGTTTCTGGCCATCTGATCATAAGACGAATAACTTAAAACACCAAAAGCTAAAATTCAAACCACATACGTTTCGTTACTAAAATTGTTTATTAATTTCAATAATTATAAATAAAATTTAACTCTGCATTTACAAATAAACCCTCTGTAAAAAAAGAACAGGATAAATAATAATAAAAAAACCAGAAGCACCGGTTTTTAATATTTTAAGCCATTGACATATACTTTTATAGCTGACTGTACTCATTAAAACCTTTATTCAGAAAGTCCTGACAATTTACGTCAAAATGTCGATAACGTCAAACTGTCAAATTTGACGTTTGACTGACATTTGGAAAAGGGGCGACTTTTGTTTTGGCCACTTGTTAGGTAAAATCTGACTGGATGCGTTTATACAAAGTAGCATTTACTACTGTTTTGACAATAATAATAATTAAAAAAAACATCTTTTATACGAAATGAGCACATGATAATTAAGTTGTATGACGTGTTGTAAAAATTACGCAAATAAATTAGAAAAACAAAAATGTATTATAATTAAAATTGATTCTTTTGTTTATTTATTTAAATAGCCAGTTTTATTTTTGTTAGCCATTTCTGCTTATAAACAAACAGTGCATCCCAAACTTGAATAATATTCGAACCAGTTTGTATTGGGTTTTGTGTTAACGCAGCAGATGACTGCCAACGCCTTTATCAATCAGAGTTCCAACGATGACGTCTGATCGCTTTGAAAAAAAAGTTCATTTTAATATTTTATTGATTGTCTTTTTTATTCCTCTAATAAAGCAGTAAATATTTATCTATACTAATATTATAAAGAGGAAACATTTGATTGTTTGTATGTATTGAATAGGCTCCGAAACTACTGGACCGATTTGAAAAATTCTTTTACCAGTAGAATCCTACATTATCCCTGAAGAATATGTAATATTTTCAAAAATGTTAGGGATCCGTATGAAAACTTCAATAATGTAACTCAAAGTGTGAAAAAAAATTCATCATATTGCGTACTACTACGTATATTGCTTTTCATGTTAAAATTTAAACTTCATAGTACTTTATATCTTCATTACTACGCGAACGAAGTCGCTGGCAACAGCTAGTCATATATAAAAATAAAGAAATAATTATTATTATACAATTTCTTTGTTTTCATTCTTCCCTTCAAACTGTGCGAATTGATAGGCTAGAATACATCTAGAACGGGTGACGTGAGCCCCCACATGACCCCCCCCCCCCGCACTATCTCTGTCTCTCTCTACACCCTTCCATCACACACTTCCGTGCAAGCGTCCGTCTGTCATCCGTCATCGTCAAAATGGTGCACCTTGGTCCACTTCACCCCTTGTCTGGACAAAAGTGTTGTTTTGTAGGTAATAGCTGGTTTTTTAATTCACGTAGGGGATGTAACGATTTCTAAATAATAAAAGATTGTAGCATTTATTTTAACATAAAAAACTATGTATTTTCTTTAATTTCAGAAAAACAAACGAAATACCATATTTATATTGACGTATAGTATTGTTATAAAGAATTGCTTTCATTTTTATTAAATGCTAGTTTTTACCCGCGGCTTCACTCGCATTTAAGTCATTAAATAAGTATCAGAGATCATTTCAATAGAAAAAAGCTGAAATTATAGTTAATTAGAAACCATAGTAAAAAATATTATTTTTTTAAATAAAAAGTATGCTATGTTACTTCTAGTACCCCCAAAAAATATGTATACAAAGTTTCGTGATGATCGGTTAAGTAGTTGTTGCGTGAAAGCGTAACAAACAAACTCACATTCACATTTATAATATTAGTAGGGATATCAATAAATCTTCCCATCCCATAAGTCGCAATAAATAAAATTCACTATCATTAGCAAAATTCTGTAAATTTGTCTTTTACATTTTATTAACAATAGAACGGTTTAAAGTTGCAAAACCGAAATCCATCATCCCATCCCCTGCACCTGATTAATGATCTGTCCACTATGTATAAAAGTGACGTTGTCTTTTGTCCGAGACTGTTGCGTTTGGAACCACTGTGCATACCATAATGGACACATGTCCCACCATCCATCAAGGCCGACAGCTGCCGTGGAGTGGACGCATTTGTTTTGCCAAGAGTTATAGGTACGCTACCGATCCAAAAAGTACCCCTACACTTTAAAGTGGCCGCTCGACTGTCGGCTTTCCAATTTTGTAGTGTAACATGATGTCTTGCACGTACTTGTGCTTTGAAGACTGATGTGTTCACTATATGTTAGATGCTCTGCCTTCCCCGGAATTATAAATTGGTTTACATTTAAAAAAAATTTACAATTCGATATCTAAATAATAGATCATAGTAAAGAGTAGCCTAATTAATCTACAAAAATAACAACAATTATTAATATTTCAATTACAAAGCACTAAAGCTCGAATAACCGGCGAATAGACGAGGTCAGAACGACTACTTTTGTTGAACACCGGGGTCTCGGGCGGCCCTAACGCCAAGACAAATGGGGGGGCGCTCGCAGACATCAATCTACTTATTACGCCGACCTCAAACTAAATCATTTATTGTGCGATCCAAATCTACCTATTTACTCAACGAGCGGGTCACGGAGACCCATCACTCTCCGCTGAGTGGCGATTTTGCGAATAATGCCACAACCCAAGTGTTTTAGATGCGAGGTTAACATGACTTTCTATTTCATTCGACATTCATTTTTCTTCTTTTTTATGTTTAATATAGTTAGTGCTTTTATTGTGGCGTTACATTCTTTACCTCGTTTCACGGTACTTGAGGAATACATAAAAATATCCCTACTAATACTATAAATGTAAATGTGAGTTTGTTTGTTACATTTTCACGTAACAACTGCTTAACCGATCATCATGAAACTTTGTAGAAGTAACATAGGATACTTTTTATTGAAAAAAAAATATTTTTTTACGATAGTTCCCAACTGACTGTAATTTCAGCTGTTTGGAATCATACTGATTCATTTCTATTGAAATGATCTCTGATACTTATTTAATGACGTAAATGCTAGTAACATATAAATACATGAAAATAACATTAATATTGTTACATAAACATAGCAATAAATCAAATGATCATCCCTCTGAAGCCTACCTACCCTTGCGGTATTCATTAATTTGATGAAATAAAACAAAATGTCAGTTTAATTAGTAACCATTATTACGGAATGACAGAGAACGTCGCGTTGGGCCGCGAATTTTAAGGCACGTTTGTCTTGCTCAAGACCATCCCCCACTTCTGGGGTGGAGTACCTGTTTGTAACGCGAGGGTTTGACTGACAACACGACTATTCAATCAAAATCCTAATCGACTCTTTCTATTTAGTTACGCGTACATTGCTCGCTATGTATTGATTAAAATACATACATTCTAATGAATATTTTTCGCAAAATTAGCTAATTAGTAACTTTAAAGCATTTTTATAGGATATCTTTCCCTAATACAAAATTTGTTTCGTCCCTAATAAAAGCAGCATTGTATGAATACAGTATGAAAGGAATCATTTTCAGTAGTATCAGTGTAGCGGTTGTGCGTAAACGGCGATGAATGATATCATTATCATGATTAAAGCATGTCTGCCTGCAAGTTAAGATGTCGGCGAACCACTGACTGATTTTCGGTTAAGACAGATTTAACATCTCTTGTACTAAGAACATTTTCCCAATTATGTTCTTATAAGGTATGCAGTAAATAAAGTATTTTGTTCTGAGTATTGACTAAAGCAGTGATCCTCAACCACTGTGCCAAATTTTAGTTATATAATAATGTTAACACTAGATTTACCAGACCAATGGGCTTATCACGAATTTAGTCTGGCTTTCGAGTCGAGCTGTCACAAATAAAACGGATCCGTTAACAATCGGAATCATGAATTTTTACTAACGACTAACGAGCATCTATCAAATGAACGAAAGATCGAGACGTTCGAAAATTAACAAAAAGTATCTAAAATATTGTAGTTCCAAATCCGCACGCGGTGGCGCTGCTCAAATTTCCATACAAATCGCTTGAAGCGAACTCGGTTCGAAAGCCAGACTAAAATTCGTGATAAGCCCACAGTCAAAATGACTGGTCTTGCAAGATCAAATTAAAATTTCCTATTGCATCTAACATTTTCTTTAATTCTTCTAATCTTCTTTAATTTATAACAGAAGAATTAGTTTTATGAATTTTATATTATTTTATATATATTTGTAACAAATATATACTTTTTTGGTTTTGGTAGAAATAGGTATATTTAAGCTGGTAAATCTAGTGTTAATATTATTAGATATGATTTTTAAAAAAATTAAACTTAAATTTTGAAATCGTTAAAAAGGTTGCGACAAAAAAAAGGTTGAGAAACACTGGACTAAGGCTAAGGTCACTAACTACAGGTTGTAAATAAAAGATACATATAAAGTTTGTAACATATATATTCTTTGAGCTTTTAATTGCATTTTGAAATACAACATAAAATATTAAATAAGAAATATTAAATTTGGTAAAAATCAAAAATATTTTAACACTTTTTATTTAATTTATTTAAATAATGAGCAAAATACCTCTTTTTCAGAGTTACGAGCCGTATACATTTTGTTTAATTTAATTTTAAAAATGATGTATTTCGATTGTTGAAAAACGTTGGCCATAATAAAATAATACATATTATACAAAAAATAAAACAAACATCCACTTTATACACTTGCAAAGTTTCAATTAGTCGATATAAATTTAATGAAATCGAAAAAATTATAATACCACGGCCAATGTTTGAAATAAAACAATAACATAAATAAATGCTGTATCTTAATGTGTGAATAATAATAATAATAATACAATAATATTTTATTATTATATATAAAAAAGAATATTCCATATTTGAATGGGTACAACTGGAAGATACATTTAATCTACAGAAATTACTACACGCGTATACCAAGTCCAGTATCGTATTCATCGTTCCTTCTCCCACGAACAAAAGTATAATTTTTATCACTTTTTATCATCAAAATATCTTAAATAATCTGCTGGTATACTAATTAGTTCATGTGTAATGCATAATCTTATTACTAAATAATAAATAGCTGTCTGTCTCTGTCATTTACATAAGAGATATTGCGTCACAATGTCAGCGACGAGATTGGGTCTCCGAGATTGCCATCGAACCAGAATACATGCATACATACAAAAACATAAAACAATAAACACTACATCTGATTGTAACTAAACATTATATTATTGCAACGAATTAAGTACTCAATTTCACAATATCCGAGTGCATCCGCGACACAGCAAAATACATTTACAAGAGATCGAATTGAACGCAATGATGACACCTATTTACATTGGAATCTCAACCGCCGTCATCCCACCGACCGCACTTAACACTAGATGAACGTAGAACGTTTGGCGTATACTTAGGTACCTAATTACGCTAACCCTATGCGATGTACTCGTTACATCGGCCACGCTAACAATATTTTACTAAATAATTAAATTGGCAAAGAGTTTCAAAATACTTAACACCCGACCGGCGCCCGACAGACGCCCTCTATACTAGGAAGTTAAAGTAGCAAGATATGGTATGATCACAAATGCACACATCACGCGCTGCCTCTACACGTACTTGCTGGAGAGCTGTTTGGCGAGCTCCGTGTACTTCAAGAACTTCGAGTGGGGGCTCTCATCGAATGACTGCGACGGACTACGCGGGTCCTGAGGGGAGGCCGCCGTCGACCCGCCGCTCTTGTGAGTGCCTGGCGAGGACGCCGGCGCCGGGGCCTTCACCGGCACCGGGTCGGGCAGCGCACCATCCTTCACGAAGTGCATTTTAGACAAGTGATGCCTGTACGCCCCTTTAGAAATGAACGGGGTATCACATAGGGCGCATTTCATTATAGAGTCTGTGACCACGGCGTCGTTGCAAGCCCAACTGAACGTCAAAATGCTGGGCGGGCCGGCAGGGGAAGGCGCCGGGGGAGGCGCGCGAGACGGATTCGTCTCCGTCTTATCACAGAGTTTCTGCAGTGCCGCTAAAGGGTGACTTCCTCCGCGACGTGAAGTGCCCGCCTCATTTGACGAACCACCGCCTGCCAGATTATCAAACATGGAGGACAGCGCACCTAGACTGGAAGCCGGCTTCCTATCAGAACCGGGCGTATGAGCAGAACGATCACTGCTGGGGCTGCGTGGACTGGCGGCGGGACTAGGGCCTTCACTTTCGCGTTTAGGCTTCACATCCTCCTCGGCATGACTATTTGGTCTAGGATTATCATCCTCGTCCTCGACTTCTGTCTTGACGCGCACGGGTTGACTGCTCAAGTCAACACCATTATCGTGATCATCATCATCGGTGACCTCTTTTTTAATCCTAATCTCTTCAGCCGCTGGAGTTTGTGAGCCGCGAGTGTCGGGGGTAGTGCGCGGAGTCATGTGAAAAGACGCGTCTAACTTTCTATCAGGAGTGAGTGAGTCGACACGACTGCCGCCCCGTTCGGACATCGAACTTGACTCGCTGCCACTCCGTTCGCGTCGCCCGTAGTGGCTTTGTTGATGGTGGTAGCTCCTGAGCATACTCATCGTTTGAGGATCTACTAACGGTTTCGTATAATCGACGCTTTCGTCGATGCCCAAACGCTTCAAGATGCTGGACCCTATGGGGGCGTGGGTGGAGGCGCCTGGTATTCCAGGAACAGAGTGTCGCGATCTAGTATCGAAGCTCTTTTCAATAAGTTGCTCGATCGCATTCAAAACGGATGGGGACGAACTCTTGTCAGCGTTGGCATCTTTGGAACTCGGAGACGAATCGTTAATAGAAGATGGCGAACGAAGATGTATGGAGCTCGGCGAAGGTAGATCCTCACTCTTGCGACCGTCCCTGCCAGTGGGCGTGATGTGTCCCGGGACATCAGGGGGTAAAATGTTATTGGAAAGCAAAGCGTTTTTAAGGAAATTCCTTTGACTACTAGATATTGGTGCTCCAATGCATTGCCTAATATGTTCGACGAAGACTGCAGTCTCTATCTTGTCACCGCACTTCTCGCACGTAATTCGACTGCCGGTGCCGAAATCTCTAATGGGTTTGCCCATAGGAACACCATTGCCGTCGCCGTTCTTGAAGTCGTGTTGCGCTCTCTCGAGCTCTAACAGCTTCCGCACCGGCAGCGACTTCTTCCGTTTCTCGCGAGTCTGCCGTCTTCTACCCCCACTCTCTGTAATAGAGCGCATGATGTGTTCTTTATAGTGAGAATTCTTAACCATATGATTACTTAATTCTTTCAGTGAGCTGAAAGCTTGGTCGCATACTTTACAAGTCAGTACTGCGCTTACATGACTACTAGTTCCCGTGCTCGGTGGAGTTTGACTGTTGGCTCCCGGAGCTGATGGGTTAGACCCTTTCGCTTCGTCGGACGACTTCCACGATATTATTTGCTCTTGCGAAATGATGTTTGTATAGTGTTGCGTCCTCTGCATATGACTAGTCATTTCAGCCAATGAACGGAAGCTCTCCGCGCACCACATACATTTCAATATCTGTCTGGTCTGTTCGGCGCCCTTACCCAGCCATACGTCCTGTCCGCGTACTAGTTTTCTTGGGATCGGCATGTTCTCTTTGATCAACATATTCAAGTCGTTTTGGTTGGGTTTAGATCCAGAGGAGTTGTGTGACGGCGTAGATGGCGAGCTAGAGGGAGGTTGCAGAGACGGAGGTATCGGGGTGATCCCACTCGGAGGAACGGGGACGTTGACCCCGCAGTGTTTTGCTTCCTTCATGTGAATAGTCATATCAGCTAAAGAATTAAAACTCTTCTTGCACCATACGCATTTAAGTACATCTTTTGTTTGGTCCGCTCCCTTATTAAGCCAATGCGATTGCCAGGCGCTGTGCCTCGACGCCGCATTTGCCCCTAACCCAGCACCGAGGGCTGCATTCTGTACAGATCTAAATAGCTCTTCGCCTCCGAGCCTGCTCAGTTCGCTCATTTTCTCCAAAGCCTTAGTAGCATCACTAGGAGTGGGCGTGACATGCTTTAGCTTGCCATTCCATTCCGCAGATATTCCACCTTTCGGCGATAAGCTAGCGGCAGCAACGGCGGCGGCGAAATAAGGCAAGTGAGGTGTCACCGGGTTAGACCAAGGAGAAGGGGTGGGCTTGTATTCTGCAGCTCTTGAGCTCTTTCTACTCGGAACAGGTGACGGTGAGTTCTCCGGACCCCTTTTCCTTGTGCCTACTGACAAGTCTAAGGGTCCATTCTCCGGAGTTTTACTAAGATTAACTGCATCATCGACCGCGTCTTCGTCTTCGGGCGTGTTACTTCTTTTGGTGCTGAAGTCTAAGACGGCGTCCGGCCTTTCTGTGTCGGCTAAATCTTCTTGGCACGACATGAGGAGTCTCTGCTGGTGTGCTGCTGCAGCGGCCGCCGCCCCCAGGTAAGCGGCCATGGCGGCAGAGTGAGGAGGCAATAACGCCGCTGGCAAAGTACCCGGCAGAGCTGCCGATAGGGCTGCTGGAAGACCCAGAGCTGTCGGCCCACCACGACCGGAGTAAACCGAATCGTTGGAGGGGCATCGTGGAGCGCCCGAAGATTCCCGAGATATGCTTCTCGGGCTCTCCCTGTGGACAATACAATTTCCATTGTTAATAATATTTAAAGCAAGCATTATTCGTACCACATAACTGAATTCGTTGCGATGATATGTAAGTCACAAGTATCGATTAGACAATTAATTGCTATCATATTTCAGTGTAATCTTATCTGCATTGTCCTCGATATTATAGTGCATTGTATTTCTGTGTAAGTACCGAATGCAAGTTTATACAATTAATATACACGAGGAAATAAGAATCTAGTTTGATATCAAGGTGGCAATCAAAACTCAACCATCATCAATAAACGCCAAATTTCAACTATACTAAATTCACTTTAAAGCTCTTTACGCTAAAAGGTCACAAATAATCAATTATAATCGATTATCAATTTGTAACGAGATCGTTATTAGATTGATATAATGTGTATTTTTTATTATTATTACTATAGAATAGATATGTATATAGTATATATTTATTTTACCCAGAGATCATTTGACCCCTACAAGAAAACTTTTCGTCAGGTACTTCTTTTAACAAAATTTAAGGGAATATTTTAATTTATATTTGTAAAAAATATAATCGTAAATTTAATTTTATACTTCTTGTGTTGGTTTTCAAGATATATGAATTCTTTGGTAAAAATAAATATACCTTTAGAAAAACTTATGTGAAATAATAGTGTAGATTAAAATGGATTAAAAAATATTATTATCACAATGCATTGTGGCAATAAAAATACAAGAAGAAAACAAGAAAGATGACACTGACAGACTAAACGTCAAAACCTCAAATCTTCTTAAATAAGTATTTTCGGCCTGTAGATGTAGAATCGACCGCCACCACATACCTATGCCCATGTTGATAAAACTAAATTTTTGTTCTAAATGGTCTCTCATTAGCCTGCCTATGCCACTTACGATTACTGTGAACACAAGTAGGTATTACAAAATAAATAAATAAATAAAATAAATATTAATTTTCATATATCTAATGTTCGTATTTACATTATGACAATACACATCACTAAGAATTGAATTTTTTTTTTATTAATTTTAAACATGATACATCACTATTGTAAAATCTCAAAACAGTCATCACAATGTGCCTGTACAATAAGAGGTCGTTTATCTATGTTATTATTGAAATATATTAAGTTAAAAATACTAGACAATAATTCCATAATAACATCAAATCAACGAGCGTATAAAAATATCATAAAAACAAGTAAATTTTATTATTTTCTTATGCAAAATCAGTTTTATTGGTCATTGGTCATAATAAATAATTTATATCTAGAAATATTTATTTAAAAATAATTTAAATTGTTCTGATAAGAATCTAGCAGAAGAGCGACACTTTTTGGCATTCTGACAGAAACAGGAAAGCTACGCGGCCAATTTGATAATCACCAAAATAAATCAAGTATGCGGCATTTGAAAACATATCCAACGAGTAAGTTTGAGCTTTCGACGAACTTTATAAAAGTCACGTCAACTTAAATATATTACGACGCAAATGCCGAACTAATTAATACGAATACAACAAAATAAAAAACCGATTTATTCATCCGCTGTCAAAAACCGATTCGATTGGCGCCATAAAAACAAATCACTGTCAAATTTCAAAAAAAGAATCAAAAATTTGAAACGTACCTCACATGGTCCGGCTCGACGATCATTTTGGACGCAATGTTTCCGAATTTCTTCGAACAATTAACCACAAAGACCTAACGCACCCATGAATTCGTATAAAATAACACTATATTTACTTGACACTTGTAAAAATTTTAGGATTCGACTGAACGTAAACAGACACCGCGCGATGTCGGCGGCCGAGAAGGAAGTGCGCGATGCCCCCGGCGGCGGCGGCGATCCCGCGTGGAATGAGATTCTACGTGATTTACGACCCGCCTGCAGCGCCCCCGCCCCTCGCGTCCCTCAGAAGAGCGGTTCGCCCGATACAGGTGTGGCGAGGTCGGAGAGAGACAACGCGACGTCTGTTTGCTCCTAGTGGGTGGCACGCTGCGTAATGCAACCGTGCGTGTTTCGCGCGGCCATGCAGCAGTGACGGGCGGCGATCTCGTTGACAAGCGAGTGACGAGATGATATTCCAAGTCAGCGGAAAAGAGTCGAGACGAGCATCTTTTCCTTTCTTCAAAACTTTTTTTTATATTATGTAAAATTAAACTTTATAATAATGATGAAATTGGAAGTCATTTCTTTTTATTACAAGGTTTGATCTCCTACGTTATTTATATTAAATAAAGATTAACCTGTGAGACTCGTCAACGACAGCACACAGAGGGGGCGGCGGTGAGCAGGGATATGTCGTGTGACATTTAGTCGTGTCAGGCCATCTCGCAGGCTTACTCAAGATTACTGAAGAGCGACAGTGTTGACAACAAAACGGGCAAGTGGGGTACAGACAGGGGATGCGTGGATTACACGTGATGATACAGATTCCACATTCTCATCCTCTGACAAAGGATAATAATCTCGGGTTTATTTACACCGAGTGGAGAAGAAACTTGTGATTTTTTAATGTTTATCCAATCCAATACGCGTACTCGATTATATGAACAATTAAATTAAATTTTAATGGGTTTCTAAAGAGCGTGTGACGTTTGTGAAGTATCTATAGGGGATCTAATATAAAAAAAATCCCCGCCAGCTGTTAATGTTCGAATGCATTAAAGTGCGGGTGCGCCGGAATCAATCAATCACTAATATTTATGTGACAGCCATCTTAATCTGCATTTATCTCACTCTAACAACAGGGAGACAGCTATTGCGGCACTGCTCTATAACAGATGGAAAAATAAAGAACAAAAATAATGACACGAACTGACAGATTTAATGTTGTTTATTGCAAATTACGTATAGCATGTGGTATTGTTATCTAGGTTAATTCATTGTGAACTGGAGTTTTATAGTGACGTCTCATTATACAAGAAAATGTGAATTAATTCCCCAAAAGTGTAATAAGCAAGGACCCTCAAATAATACAAAGAACTTTAAACAATAGCCAAGTGGTCGTAACACTAAACACCCTACCTTTGGACAGCACATTGTACACAATTATATTCGTTATTTCATAAGCGTTAAAGGCGTTATTTCTTTGAAATTTTAAAGTTCAATTTTATGATTGATGACGTCGCATGTAAGCAACTAATTGACATTGATGGAACAGCCAACAACATTTGACGTTATACAATTGAAGACAAACGTCACAGCAGTTTGAACTGAACTACAATAGTAATACATGCAATAGGAATGTTTATTGTGTAAAGACAACTGTTTGTGCTGTATACCTGAGATTACCGGATACGGATAAGCTGAACATTTCATTTTTGAAGCAAAATGTGCACTTTGATGAATTAACTAATATAACTACTTAGGACTGTGGCTGTAATCCGCTAACTTTATAATTGACCAATCAGGACACAAAATTATTTTAAACTTGGAATCACTCATATAAAGAACGTATAATCGCTATAAACAATTGAATAAGTACTTTTTTTATTATTACGAATAATTATAGCACCACTTCAATAAATTGAATGACCTAGTCTTAGAATTCAATTGTTTCTTTATTGTATGTAATATATATATTTCTAAATAAATTACACACTATTTAATGACCAAATGTAGTGTAACTCCAACATTTTTACACATGGCTTCTCTACTATATTTAACTCTATGGTTTAGCTTTAGTTATTTAAAGCTTTTATAATTACAGAAATAAACTTTCAGACATTTGAAATTTATTCATATCTATTCATTGTTATAACAATCACCTCACCTTAAATATTTTGAAATGAAATGAAAATGAAATGAAATGAAAATCGTTTATTAGCATAGGCACTAAAGGCGTGCGCTTGCTCATCGTCAGAATCTATAATGGCTTCAGAAAGGCGTATGACGAGAAGAAGGACCACAAGAAACTCGTCAAAAATCGTCAAAAAATTTAATATTTAATAACAATTATATAAATAATTTGTTTATATGCATCAATTCTATTCCCTATGAATTTTCACATATTTTTTTGACTGAATGAAAATATAATGAAATAAACAGCTTGTTTTTATCAACACAGCACAATTGTTGTAAGAAGTCAAAATATTTGACATGAATAATGCTGTCCAAGCTATGTGTTTGACATTCGCCCGTGTCATTAGTGTCAATGAAGAATGTGACCATTATTCGTGAACCATTTGCGGACATATGCAAAATGCAAGGAATTATGTACAATAATTCGTCTAATTTCTTCGATATAATTAACTATAATATTGCGTTTAAGAATTTAGTTTTCTACCTTAAAATAACATAGTTTTTTTTTTGTAGACAATCGATTCTCTATTTAAAATAATTAATATTATTTATCGATTTTTGACATAAACCTACACAATTACAAAGAAACACTATCCATATCGGTTTGACAGTATCAACAGTATCCTAATAAACAATGAAAGATTGTCACCGTACTCAAATCAGCCGGTAATCCACAACATGACAATGGGTTGATCTCTGAGAACAATGGAGTCATTAAAGTGGACACCCTGTATAAACGCGGACCACCAATGATAACCACAACTTGTCAATGACCATTCTATGATTTCTGACTGACCATTCGTCATTCGCTGACTGACAGATTTATGTTTCATATTAATGGTTGTTTGTGACATTTATTTATGTAATTATTGTGCGTTCCATTTTTTAAAGCCCTAATATTATTATAATACAGAAATACGCAATTTAAATATATTGATCCTTCATTTTTAACCTTTAACCATGTACGCGCGGTCTCACAGACCACTCGCATTTTAAATTGCTTATTATTAAATGTTAAAATATATACTAAGTCATTAAATTTGATAATAATCATTACAAAATCTTAAAATCTTGCTTAAATAGCTTGAAATATATCGGTCTGTGGGACCATACGTCCCATGGAAGTGTTCAAAAAAAGAACGTCTACGGTTAATGGTTAATAAATATATTTTTACTCATTTTATTCCACAAATTAGAACTTAAAACAGAAAGATGGCTGATGGTTAAGTTAACAACTCAATAATTCCAATTTCAAAAATAAAACAAATGAATCGTCAAATCTTTTACATCTACCGTCAATTCTAAAATTCTTCTAGCAGTATTAAAATGTATGCGACTCTTACCTTTCAGCGTTAGGGTCTTGTATCAGCGTGGCCGGTATGCTGTGCTCAATATCGTCTCTGTCAGCAGCCGACGTGTGTGATGCTGGAGAGGCAGAGCGTGAGCCTTCCTCGCAACGCTCGCCTCTCTCAATATCACCTTGCTCTTTCACACCTGGACTTTCAGCTGGACGTTCTTCTTCTGTCAACAAGCAAAGTTTAATGTTAGCAATTGTATAATGTGCTGTGGTATTAGGCCCAGAACAACCCAGACATATAAATAATATCTAGACCAGGAATTAATATATATTTTTAAACAATATGTATCAGTTATAACTCAAAGTGAAACTTGAATTCGAGACTTCGACCTAAGAAACTAATTCACAAATACAGCTGTCAAATTGACACATCAACTTTATTTCATTTCAATTCAGAGCTATTTAATAGACAGGCCGGCATAGTGATAACAGTTTTATCTTTGTTTTGCAAACATTTTTTTTATTATAGAATTATTTATCGATTGATTTGATATAAAATCGATAATTTCATTATGCTACCCATTTATTGCTAGATGTAATTAATTTTCTTATAAATTTAGTTTGTAGTCAGTACACAAAAACCCCAGATGAGATGTTAGACGAATAAACGGCGACATCTCGAAGACGCACCATTCTTAAAGTACATTAGTACAAATGAGTCGACTTGGGGGAGATCTAATGAAAACGATGTCCCGGAGTCTGCTAACCGACGGGTACGGATTGACCTGTCCCCGGAATGATTCACCCGGGAGACTTTTCACACATACCCCCACTTAATCCCCGTGGAATCCCTCAATAGATTGCCGATGTTTTTTTTTCCTTTCATATATGTACATGGGTAGTAACAGAATATCTTATTACTTCATATACATAGGTAGTAGCAGTAATTATTTGATTACTCCATAATTAATGATATATGTTCTCGTGCTTGAAGTGGTGTTTGTTATAATACGCTCGTCCTGCCGATCATATTAGATGATAGGTTGATGGATGCTGCGTCGTGTATCGTGAATCGACGCAGCCAATCAATCAGTCACCGAGTTGATTGATGTGAAGACATACGATTCATAAAGGTATTAATTTACCAGACATTGATTGATTTTTTACGATATTAACTCCGGTTATATAATTATCGTGGCCCAATTGAAGCGGCCTTACTTCTTATCGACGATTCGGGTCGATCGATTTATGATCGCTAATTTCCATTTCGTCGGCAACACGTTACACGAATGTGTCACTGTTTTAAATAAATCAACTGTTTTTTGTGTAATAAACCCTTTAACTTTGACTTATAGTGTAATTTTTGTCACTGAATATTGTTGCATTATCTTTTAAGAATTAAAACGTCAACTATAGTCTGTCTGTCAGTTCGATGCTTTGATGAATTGTATTATTTATCTTCGTCAATCGGAAAAATCCATTGTTACAATTTTGATTGACATTAATTTAAGGACGGATTAGAATAATAAAAACAATTTGATGGTCGGTATTTCAAGATAGATTAACTTTTAACTGTTGTTTATTAGAACATTTAAACATAAAAATGCAAACTCGCCTCCCAGTGCTAAAGTTGATAAAACAGGCTTTTTATCCGCACAGTAATTGAAGCTCGTACAGTGACAGATAGCGCGTGGTCATCGCTCGCGCACCTACTGGCAGCCTAGAATGCAGAGGCGCCAAACTCTGAGATAATTCTCAACTGAAGGTGCTCCGCTGACACGAAGATACGACGAAAATTATTACAGGCAAAACGCCGCCACGTGAGCAACGCTTCAGAGAATACTAACCCCTATTTCGGATGGGAATAAAACCCAAAACTCTATACAGCCATCGCAAAGAGTAGTTCACGTTGTGTTTAATTAATTGAGATTAGTGAAGGGAGTGCTTTTTTGTTTGTTTACTTTTATCTTGGCGTATATCGTTGTTATCTAATTTAGTATGTAAAATTTCACCGCCACTTGCATACTGCATACTTTAAGAGATGTTTTATATGCACGCCTATGCTTAAAGGAAAGGGTAAACAGAATAGTACAGACTGCTACCTGTATGTTACCTTACAGAAATTCACTTCTAAAATTAATTTAAAAATGGTTTATTAGCATAGACACTAAAGGCGTGCGCTTGCTCATCGTTAGACTCTAGCATGACTTCGGAAAGGCGTATGACGAGAAGAATACCACAAGAAACTCGTAAATATTAATTTATATTTATATGTGAGTGGATTTGTTAGTAGAGCCGACATAGTGAGAATGGCTTGGTCTAAGTCTGAAGTTAATAATAATAATAATAATAATAAATACTTTAAAAACATAATAATAACAATACAACAACAATAGGAAGCCGATTTAGAGCAATTGGCGATCTTATCAATAAAAGTAATTTCTTCCAGATAACCAATTGTCATAGAAGAAGCTGTAATAGTTCTGAAGTTCTTTATTCTTCAATAAATATTAATAAACAGTACGTTATACAATATATCAGCGGTTCTCAAACTGTTTTGGCGAAGGGAAAAGCCTTAATATAATTATAAAAAAACTGATTTATATGTATTTATGAATAATCATATTGCAATGCAATATTACGTATTATTTAGTTGGAACCTTATAATCTCCCTTTGGTAGATTTTAGCCCTAGGGTTGCGCGGAACACACTTTGAGAATGGCTGCAATATATTATTGTGTGTGTGTCGAGCGGGTGGTGACGTCACGCAACAAGTGTCAATCAATCGATGTCGGTTTAGTTGTCTTTTGTGAACAAAGACTTATTTCAGGATCGTGACATCTATGTTTGTGATGTGTGTCTGTAATTTGCTTTATTGCTGGGCAATGTTTCCTTTATATTATTTGGGTTTGTTTTGTTAATCAATATAAAAGTATCATCGAAGCATACATCGTCGGCTTCTATCATACGTATGTCATATGCACATAGTCCTCTTTATTAACACTAGATTTACCAGAGCAGTCAAAAGGACTGGTCTTGCAAGATCAAATTAAAATTCCTACTGCGTGTAACATTTTCTTTAATTCTTCTAATCTTCTTTAATTTATAACAGAAGAATTAGTTTTATGAATTTTATACTATTTTATATATATTTGTAACAAATATATACTTTTTTGGTTTTGGTAGAAATAGGCATATTTAAGCTGGTAAATCTAGTGTTAATGACCTCAGATGAGTAATGAAGACAGTTCTGCCAATATCTAGCATTCAGTCAATAATCCAATAAGAAATTACAAAATTTTAAACCCTCATGTAAAAAGACTAGTACTACCTATATAGTCGAAATTTTTGTATTTTTTTTTTTTGTTGAAATAACTTTTGAAATATATTTATCTATCCATATCATGAAAAAAAAAAACATTTTCTCAATGAATGATGTTTACGTGATACAACGAAGAATCTACACAAACAAACTATGTACATTTTTTTTTTATTTACTTTTAGTAAATGGGCTCCAATAGAGCGCTTTTACTCGTCAATATATATACAAATATAAATAAAATAAATTTATTAATATATTAATTATCAATTAGATTTAGCTGCTGTATACTGGCTTTGTCCACTTACATACTAATGTCACAATAATATATAATAAATCTACTATGATGTAGAAGAATAGCTGCAATAACAACTTTAATTCCTGCAAAATTATATAAACTGATTAAGATATACTCGAAAAAAACCATAGAAAATGCTAACACATTATTCAAATAATAAAAAGAGATAAATTGTCGCGACGACAAATTGTTTAAAAGAAATGTATTCAAAATAAATTTTTACACTTAACACATACAGATATCGATCTCAATCAACGAAATAAATCGATTGCGTGATCTTGTATTCGAAAATCGAGTGATGGCACGCACAATTAAATACACAACTGGTTAAACACATTCCAATTCTCAACTCTAACACAGGAACAAACAAACGAAAATAGCTTGTAAAATATGTGTAACAATATTTGTGAGTTGTCGAACACATCGATATAAATTTGTAAGGTAAGAACAAATTGGAATAATTGTCAAATTTGTGCAATTAAATTCGAATCATTAAAATTAGTTGCGACAATCTCACTGCACATCATCCGGATAAACATAGCGATATAACTGGATGTAGCCGGGTATAACGAAAGGAGTTTGCATGTACAGCCGGCAGATTATTGTGTATATGACTAGCTGTTGCCCCCGATTTCTTTCGCGTAGTAATGAAGATATAAAGTACTATGAAGTTTAATGACGTTTCATATTTTAACGACGCCTGCCTTTTATGGCAATTTTTGGCAACCTTGGGTTACATTATTGTAGTTTTAGTAAGGATCCTTATTTTTTTTCCTATAATTTATATAGCCTATATTGATCAGTGATAATGTAGCATTCAAATGGTAAAAGAATTTTTGAAATCGGTCCAGTAGTTTTTGAGCCAATTCGTTACAAACATACAAAAGTACAAATCTTTCCTCTTTATAATATTAGTATAGATTTGACTGTTTTGTAAATTAACAGCACTTTGGTGACTGAAGGCGATAACTGTTTTGGTATTTCATAACAGTGATGCGACAGATGTGGGTTAAATGGGACTTGACTGGAAGATCAATGAAAATAAAGAACTTACTCCAAACTTGTAGTTAAGAGAGGAAGATCAGTTTTGACTACAGAATGACGTTGCTTTTGAACAACGCTTGTTTGTATTTCAGAATGCCAATGACAGAGGTGCAGCGTAACTGGAATCTATAAGCTGAACTTTGACTTAAGGCTCTGTTATCATTAAAGTAAGCATTAAGTTCGCTATTGCAAGTAGGCTTTTGTCTACAGACATAATTCTACTAAACTTCAAAGTTCAGCTAGAATAGAAGCCTCCCTTATTATTATTTTAATTGGAAATAAGGCATATCATTGTTTCTCAACAATTTTTATGTCGCGACCCACGAAAAATCCAAAAAGTTATATAAAAAGCGACCCCCCACACATTGCATCTTAATATTTAGTTTTATAACACTACACTAAAATTCATTCCTTTAATAAACGATTCTTTTGTACCTATATGTAGTTTGTATTTATTATTTTTCAACAGACTGCGAATTCCCGCTTGAGAAACGATGAGCTAGATCAATTGCAATAAGGGCTAATAAGAACTTTAACAAAATAATGTATATGTCTAAGTGCGCCTTATGGATGTGGTGTCGAAACGCCGAGACAAGGAAATTACGAAGAGCATAGCAAGTCGGCAGAACAAGCGAACTTTAGGAATAGTTGAAGAAACCAGTCTTGTTTATCTGTTTGTACCATTTTGACGTGCACTTGCCTGCCCATTGCAGCTCAATTGCAACTTTGTAATTAGTTTTTAGTCTTTCAAAAACATGTTGACTGTACAGTCAAGTTTATCAATAAAAAACGTTGCTTTGGTTAGGTATACGGCCCACATAAACACTTATCGAATCCACAATTGTATAATATTAGTGTTTGGACGTTCGAGTTTGATTCGAAGATAATTTTGGCGCTCAAAACGGGCTGTCAGTTGTTCATTTGTTTTGCAATTGTTTTTTTTTGTGTTTACCTAAGAAATATTACGTTTTAAGTTCACATTGTAAAAGATATTTAATTCCTAAAATATAATTAATAAAGTATATAAAAAGTAAAGAAGTTTGAATTAATTAAGAGACGCACGCGCAAGTAGATAAAACTTTGCGTAAAAAGCCTCAGGCTGTAGACATTGAATGGAATATGCCCGTACTAATGAAATAAAGTTTGTGTTTTGTTTTTTTTTCTTTTTCATTTTTTTTTTGTTTATTTAATTATTTTTAAATATGGAATTAGCAAAATTAGTGACATGCGCCGTTCATTGTATAATTATTTGGTTTCACATAAATTCCGTTTAGTAGCTATAAGTGTTTATATTGTTAAGTTGGTAGTCGTGACCCGATTTGTATGTCACCGAATCAGTCATTGCGTACACAAATTTATAAATAGTTTGGTCTCTTGATTGATCGTTAGATAGCTTATATTTGTTAACATTAATGTTTGTTGGGGCGATTATTAAGCCGTCAGTCAAGATTAACTAGGGCTTAACCACTGTATGGGTTAAAAGTACTTCGGATTCCCAAAATTGCAGGCGAACTGTTTACTCAAAAGATATCGAATAAGATTTATTGGTCGCTTATCGACTTTTACCGTGTGCCGTGTTCGACTGATAATCGATCGATATTACACTGTTATGGTGATCGGAAATGTTTGAAAATATAGTGCGTGTACACATGACTATATACGATTATCATACAATATACAAACTTACATATTGGTTATAACTACTTAACATTTTGGAAAAACAAATACTCAACTAAAATTACTATTAAAAAAAATTCATGTGTCCAAAGTAGGTTTACTGATGATGAGTCTACCATTAAAAGCTGATCTACACCAAATAGCTCAATAATAGAGTCGTCGAAGCGAAGCCGAAGCGACCACACGTATCCTGATGATGCCACGTGAAGTGGCGAAACGCGTCGAGACAAGTTATTGAATGTTGGTGGAGGTTATTTTCCTTCATCGACCTAATGTAAGCTAAATAATTTCCTTTAACACTAGATTTACCAGAGCAGTCAAAATGACTGGTCTTGCAAGATCAAATTAAAATTCCTACTGCATCTAACATTTTCTTTAATTCTTCTAATCTTCTTTAATTTACAACTGAAGAATTAGTTTTATGAATTTTATATTATTTATATATATTGTAACAAATATATCCTTTTTTGGTTTTGGTAGAAATAGGTATATTTAAGCTGGTAAATCTAGTGTTAATATGGATTTCCGCAAAGTAACGCCTGAAACAATTAATTACAATAATAGCATAACTATATCGATTGTTCATAAGAATAACATAAGCTCGAGTACTATTGAAAAGTCAACTATGAAAAGAGTCGAAAGCGATGCGTTTGTTTCCTTTGATCCTAAATGAAGTGGATTCATTGATCCGCAACTCGCTGTGAATTGATTCGCTCGAGGCACGGACGCATCTTTTGGCGGATTGACACGCTGCGTTTTAATCAATTAGAGTTCAGAAACGCGGCTCACGGACCATTGGGCAGTGAAATAAGCAGACCATAGTGGGCCACCGACGCACTGCGCACTTTTGGACGCCCTCTCCGATTTCAAAATGTGCGCTTGTCTTTTTTTGCTTTTAGTCACTTTTTTCATACGATTTTTGTGGGTTATTTTTTTGATATTTTTCAGAATTACTTTCGTTTTCAGTTACATTGCATCATATAGTTGGTTGGCATTATTCGAATAATCATAATTATGATCAAAAAATCGATATAAAATTTATGTACACAAATCAAATAATAAATAATGATAATGTTCAAGTCATGTCATAATTCGGAAGAAAAGGAAAATTTCGACAATAAAATGAAAATTATTGGTCATTGATCAATCAATCAAGTGTTCCTATGAGAGTTACACATAATTAATTTTACCAATAGTTCATTATAAGGGTAGACAGACAGAGAGTATTTATTTCTTCCTATAGAGAGATAGCCATCCCTAAGAGAGATCTCTTTCATGCAAACAACTTTAAGATATGTACCTAATAAAATGAAAATAGTTTATTAGCATAGACACTAAAGGCGTGCGCTTGCTCATCGTCAGACTCTACAATGGCTTCGGAAAGACGTATGACGAAAAGAAGACCACAAGCGACTCGTCAATCATAGCCTGTACATGAAATAATTAACAGAAAAAAAACTGAATTAAAATTAGATCACATGAATTAGCCCACAATAATATGAAAAAAAATATATATATATATAGAAAATCGCGGGAGATACAAACAATAGATATATAACTATAAATAAACATATATAAGAAGTAATAATGACAAGATAATGATAATATACTTTGTTAAGAAAAGCGCGCGGGCTGCAGATCTTTAAAAACATATGATAAGGTTTTCGAGGAACAATTTACATTTGAAGATAAGAGTAATAAGTGGTTACGAATTATATGAACACCTTTTCTAATTGCTAAACACGTAGCTTGTACGAAATACCACCAATCAAATATTTCTTTTTATAATTAATTGTTTCAGGCGCTACTTTGCGGAAATCCACATTAAAGCAAATTATTTTGCTTATAATTCCCGCTACATTAGGTCGATGAAGGAAAATAACCTCCACCAACATTTAATAGCTTGTCTCGACGCGTTTCGCCACTTCACTTCTTTAATGGAATTAAATAAATTAATAATCATATTACTTTGTGTTTGTAGTATTTTAAATATTCTATTGGCTATATTTAGTACTGCACAAAAAACGGTTATTTTGATAATTTCTATGTAAAATAAAGATATGTATTTATCAATAGATGCTATCAAATTATGTCAATAACTTTGAATAATTGCGGGTCGACGACTAAATAGTAATCAGCAATCAATCAACGCAACACACTTATCGCGCGTTTCGGTTTTGTTCGAATTCACAGCATTCACTCGTACAACGAACGATGCAAACTCTGTATAGCGATACTTTTACACCGTTATCGAGAGTTGTTAAATGAAGTTTAAAAAACGTACACAGCTACAGTTCTTATTAACACTAGATTTACCAGAGCAGTCAAAATGACTGGTCTTGCAAGATCAAATTAAAATTCCTACTGCATCTAACATTTTCTTTAATTCTTCTAATCTTCTTTAATTTATAACAAAAGAATTAGTTTTATGAATTATATATTTGTAACAAATATATACTTTTTTGGTTTTGGTAGAAATAGGTATATTTAAGCTGATAAATCTAGTGTTAATTTCTGCTTAAAAAGACGACGTATTGATGTCGTTATTTAGAGTGTAATTCTAAAGTCCAGTAATTCCGGCGTTTTAAGGAGTCTGTCGTTAAATCGAGTGGCGTTAAAAGGTGTTATCGCTGTATATCGAAGCTATTTTTTTTCTCCCCTCTTCCTTACATCTATTTGGTTCTGTTTTTTTTTTATTTTCATTATTGTGTAACATCTAAATTATGTATTATTGTAATTTTATTAGAAGTGTAGTATCTATCCCTTTATCACCTCGAGCATGCCGTCCTATCCTATAATTAAAATTTCATTTATTTTATACAATAATTTAATTTTGTAGGTAGGCTTTATAAATAAATAAATAAACAAGTTTCACTCCAGAAGTAGCTAACGACCAACCTTCAGTAATAGAGGATTTAATATTTTTTATATCAATAAAATTACAATAAGCTACCAACTCGCACATTTGGGACGAGTCAAGACAGGGTCAAACGGGCCGTAACCCTGTTCGCATTAGTCGCGGGTCCAGCCTGTCCTGCTTATGGAAACGTTTTTACTATCTCTAGATATCCGCGTAAATCGATTTATTATTGTAACGGTCGATTGTCAGTGATAGTCACTTTTAATGACCGCGAATGATAACTATTTCATTACATGAGTGTTATATGCACGAACAAATAGTTCAGAATGGGACCCAATTCTTTCTACCTTGGAATTGTGCGTTATCATATCAATTTGGACAGAGTACAATCATATCCTCAAACTATCTGTGGTAACATTTATCTCCGTTTAACACTAGGTTTACGGGACGCGTCAATTTGACGCATTTTGACTTTTATCAGAGAATTACCAAAAACTGTTTAAATTTTTATTTTATCTCTTTGTATGACTTTTATTCATTGATCGAGGGAAATATAAATTGAAGTCTATTTTCTTTAAAAGTGTTGAATTACTGAACTTGTCTATATGCTATACCTATCTCTACGATATGCGTCAAATTGACGCGTTTTAGTAGAAGTAGGTATATAGAAAACGTCCGTAAACCTAGTGTTAAAGACCATAGTCGAGCTCAGCATTAGACGGAGTGTGAAAAGAAAACCGAACTGAAAGCCGGTATAGCAAAGGTGACGTTCTAGTTCTGCATTGTTGTCACAAGTAACGGTTGTGTTAACTGTATCGTTAACTGAAACTACTGTAGTTGTATTATTATTAGAAAGTTTTCCTATTTCTATGTTAGTTTAACACCTTTAGGTGACGCTTTAGTTGAGGACCCCAGGAATTACTAAATGTAAAAATGTAAAATCTTTTTTTTCCAAATTGTGCCAATTTAAATAAAAATACAACCTATATTATACTTAATACCTAACCTAATAATCTAACCTTTTCGTTATTCGTACAGTCTTGGGGCCCTCAACTAAAGCCAAGCCTTTTTCATTTTTATTACATTAAAATCGAATAATTCGAACATATTGTACAAAGTCATTATTTTTCTTCGTTTGAATCCTGTACGCAAAGTTCAGAAACAGTTTATAGATAATTTAATGAAAAAACAAAAGACAAACAATATGGGAAGCAAATTCATCTATCCCTGCATCCTAATAAAGGGAATACAGCCCATCATGTGCTGCAGGTTAGTGTTGGTTTTCAGCTGGGACCCAACTGGACACCGCGAATGGTTACCAGTAATTAAATTAGGTAATAATAAATATCAATTTTTACAATTGTAATATCCACTAATTATTAAAACTAACATTGTATTATATCAGCCATTCTCAAAGTGTGTTCCGCGGAACCCTAGGGCTAAAATACTGCAAAAAATACCTACCAAAGGGAGATTATAAGGTTACATCTAAATATTCCAACTAAATATTACATTGCAATATGATTATTCATAAATACATATAAATCAGTTTTTTATAATTATATTAAGGCTTTTTCCTTCGCCAAAAAAGTTTGAGAACCGCTGTATTAAATTATCACAAGCGAGAGTTTCCATTCGGTTTGTAATAGTAAAGGTCCTTTTTATAATATATTGTATTAATTTACTTTTATAGGGAGCCTTAATAAATGAATAAAGATATTTTTTAAAAATCACTGATTCAGCTGTTTTTATTCCTGTTATTGATATATGTATAGTGTTTATAAATATAAAAAATATATAAAGAATTGTATGCAGGCGATGTGAGTCTTGGAGTGACCACAACATTGATTGTAGTCAATGTACGGTTAGCATACAAAGTGTGTTTTTAAAAAAAATTATTATTGCTTTTAGTGAGTTGCTAGTAAGGACAAGTTAAACGTTCGCTTTCTTATGTATCGCGCAAATGTTACGTACGAAAATGTGTTGATTTTTGCTGACGCTACATTCGATCCAATTCACATTGGCATGTATACCTGCCTCTAATACTATCTTTACAACAAGAGGCGGAGTTACAAACTGCTCGTTTTGACCAATGATTTCGCCCCGTTCAAGCAAAACTAATTATACTGATTTATGCTCCCATTGTTCATTGTTGTATACATCTTTCTTCTGCAGACCGTACCTCGTGATATATCTACCCTCAATAACTACATTTTTTTCGTTTTTAATTCTTTGAATTCTTAGAAACCTGGGGTCGGGTAGTGTCTATGTGATGTAAGCACACTTCACAGTAAGCATTCACAACAATGCTTCACGTTATAGTCTAACAAATATTGAAGATCAGGCGTTCACATTTCTATAAACACATAAAATGAAATAGAAAGTATTTTTTGCCATTCGCAGTATTTCCGAAGTGTCACCGAATCGACGCGATGTCACAGACATTGTTTATCAATATCTTAAATGTAGGTATTCCATATTTAAAATTCGAAAAACAGACCAGCAAATCAGCGCGTCCGGCATCTGCGTCCCATTCACCTGTCATGCGCGTGCGCACGTGGGCGGGGCCTGGGACATATGAAAAAAGTTGAACGAAGAATTTCGCGCCCTTTTTAATGTCAAACTGTGGAATTTTGGTTTTCGCGCTTTTTCTTTTTCAATGTCAATCGTCGGGTGCGATATTTTCTTCGGTATGTCGTCTGTCTGTTGTTTTATTTACATTTGAATTGGTTTCTTCGAGTTCCGATTATACAATTTGATTGTGATTAATTAAGTCCAGTGAATGAATGTTAATTGAAGTTCGATGTTTTGTCTTTTTGTGTTTTTTGTTGGACTCACTATCATTACCATAATGAACGAGTCCGGTGATAAGAATATACGAACAGATGAATTAAATAAGATTGAAATTTTAATATATACCAAGTCGAAGGCATCAAGTTTGTATGAGAGTGCATCGAGTGCAGAGATATGCTAAACATTGTCAAGCACCCGCCGGCTCCCATGCTGGAAGGCCTCTCGAGGTATGCTAATGAGATATTGGAAAATTGTACGCTACTGCAAGTGACCGAGCCGAGGGTCATGTAGATAAAAATGTCATATCTACACATTGCTTCAGTATTAATTTATCAAATATCTATACTAATATATAAAGAGAAAACATTTGACTGTTTGTTTGTATGTATTGAATAGGCTCCGAAACTACTGGACCGATTTGAATATTCTTTTACCATTAGAATCCTACATTATCCCTGATGAACATAAGCGATAGAATATTTCCAAAAACCCGGATGAAAATTTCAATAAAGTAATACAAAATGTGAAAAAAATACAAAAAAAAATCATTATATTGCGTATGCTACGGAAATTATTGACAATGTACAATAGTTTTATAAAGGACATCAATATCTACAAAAAAAAGTGTGCGATACCATATGTCTAACTATTGCAGTTATGTCACAATAACTGCTTTTTCATGTTAAATTTCATAGTACTTTATATCTGAATTACTACGCGAACGAAGTCGCTGGCAACATTATATAAACTCGCAAACGTTGTCGCCGGATTTCATATTTCATAATTACTAACCCACAATCAATCTTAGAAGTTTTTTTTAACGGAAACAGCTCTTAGCCGTGCCCTTTCTGATTCTCGCGTAGATTTCGCTGATATTGTGCGTCCGACGTGAGTGATGGGCCGCACTTCAAGGATGTCGTGTCTAAGCGACACCAGCCAACGTGGCACGCAAATTATCAATAATATTTCAGCTTTAATGTTAGGTCGTTTTATGTGCACAGATAGCACATTACCGAAAATATGAATTTGAAAAGAACTGATAGTTATGTAAATGTCGTTGTATAAATAACTGTAACAAAATTTGTACGCAGTCCAACAAACAATGAAGGCTTTATAAGAGAATTTTAATATAAACAATAGAAGATCGAATCGTTGAGGATAAAGCCAGAGTTGAGTAGGTAATGTGCTAAGAATGTACTGAATTCAACGACATCGGAACACAGCGGGCTCGCATTTTATCGCCAACTAATGATCTTAAACAGGGGCTGCGGCCGTCGAGTAATGAGGCCGACCGCCGCTTATGGACCCGCGCCGTTGCAATAAAATATTTATGAAAGCTTATGTAATGGGACGACGTGTCGCCGCGTCGCTCGTAAAGGTCCATTTGATTGGCAGATTTTCGTAATAAAGATACCGTCGCCGCGCATCCCTCGCAGAACAAAGGAACGCGAGTCGAGCCTCGGCACATGTCTTCGGGGCACTACACGATTCGTTAAGTCAGTTGTGGATTTAAGAGACTTCTAAATATCCAGTGGCAGCGGCGTCCGGCCTCAGATCCGTATCGCGCCGGACAATACCGCGGCGAGCCGTCACGACGGTAGCAGAAATATGGACGGAGCGAGCCGCATACCTGCTTGTTTTATGTTAATGCCCGAGCATAAACAGCCAGTGCTCACCGCCGCGAGTACCACGGGCGACGTCGAGGTCGCTGTGATGGAGCATCCGATACAGGACGACCCCCTACTCCATGGGCGCCGAGGACTCTTCGCGAGATCATTAAGCAACTCCTGCAGCTATCGCGGCCCTCACCATCTGCACTGCGATTGCAAACAAAGACAATAAGTTCAATTAGGGGCTAACGCTATTGTGCGCGAGTTATCAGACGAGGCGACGAGGACGATCCCGGAGACACGAGGAAGTGAAATAATTAACGTCAGAGGCCCGGTAGCCGACCGCGTGTTCCCGCTGGCGGCGGCGCTATCGGCCCGTCGATCTGCCGCGGGCGAATTCCGAAACCTAATAAGTCCGACCCGGCTCTCATTTGTGTAAGGAGTCGTGCTCTGTCCGGCCAAAAAACGAACAATACGCAGCCACCCGATAAAAGAGACGGGCCCAATAATTTAGGGTCAT
Source organism: Tineola bisselliella (assembly GCA_028551675.1). NCBI lineage: Eukaryota > Metazoa > Arthropoda > Insecta > Lepidoptera > Tineidae > Tineola > Tineola bisselliella. The sequence goes on along the minus strand of JAPWLS010001813.1, from coordinate 173,930 downwards.
TGTTTCGCCTCTTAATTTATGGAGTGCGGCCGAACGATTGATTTGTAGGTTTAGGAGGGACTTCTTTGAAAAAAGTGTCGGGATAAGCACTTTTAAATCCGCCACGTTCGAAGCCTTCGCCGGGATTATCTCGATCTTAGGGAGCGAAATAATGACGGTCACGGGGACAACGGAGCAGAGGCCGCGACCGGTAGCATGCGAGCGTCATCCGCGGCTCTGTTGTTGGAAAACTCAATTTATTCGCACCGCGCGTCAACGCGTCCGCGATATACATACAATGCGCGCATTTGAATGTGAGATAGGATTGGCCGGTGAGAGGATGGGCGGAGTGGTCGGCCCGAGCCATATAAGCGGTCGTCGTGATGCACATATTAAGTTAGGGCCTTCTCCTCTACATGGGGTGCGGCAGGATGCCTCCGAGAGTTACGAGATAGTTCCGATGATGCCGCGCGGTCGTGAGTGTCCTCCGGTAGTGAGGGCGCACAATGGTCGAGCACAACTTGGAGGGAATTATGAATGTCCGCGGGCACTCGGTGTTACATTAGATTGCGGGTGGCGCGGGCCGAGTGCCATTAAATTATCGAATACGCGGATGTCCTCCCACAATGCGCCGTGCTATTCTCTCCGGTAGTAATTCACACAGCGTAGACAATGTGGAATAATTTCACGTATTTAATGTAATTACGTCCTAGGTCGCCTCCGAGATTTACGGCGGCGCGATATCTGATGGGCGGTTGAGGAGTCGTCGGACGCATTAATTGGAACGGGTCTGGGATCGGTACGGAGCAGATCTGTCGCCACCGCTTCTATAAATGGCGAGAAGCTTTATGGTATCGACGCACAGCGTTGTTGGCTTCGAGTGTGCATGCGCTGCCTTGTAATTGGTGGACGCCGGTTGACATTTACACGCGACCAAGATGGCGGACCGATGCGATATGGCGATGAATTGACAAATAGTCAGCTCGTTATGGCCCTGCGAAATAATTGGCATCGCATGTCTAACTTTTACGGGCGCATTTCTTTAACTGCCAGTTTAACTAATGAGTGCAGCCGGAGCCACCCTCCTTAATAGTTAGCATTTCAATGTAATCGATACCGGTTATGAGCATTTACATATGGCATTTATTTCAGTTATTGTTAGACAATGAGCTTAGCGAAACATTGTTATTCCTCGGACCACTTATGGTAGTCGTTTCCACCCGGCGCGTTCGGATCTGTGGAATGTCGACTGAACGATTATTGCGCCTATAATAATATCAACAAATGGCTTGAGAGCGAAAAGCTTTCGTGAGACAGCTGAGGTGCAGAAGGCGGCTACTATACACTCTTTTCTTCATATATTTTTATTTATTTTAGAATTAGCTATCATCACTAATAATGGTCTTCAACTAGTTTTTCATCGTTATCTAACGGATGACTATCATAGCCTGCATAGTTAGGTCGTCGTTGAAGCGTCACTTTATGATGGATGAGTCGATTGTTTCTAACGTGAATCCATCACGGCATGTCCAGTGACCACTCGCAGACACGATGATCGATCTAAGCCGTAATACCCTTTTAGCTGAATAATAATGCTTTGGTATTTTTAATCACTTGATTGCAGTTTAGACTTGTGCACTTTGTACCATTTTATAATTGAAAAGAAACTAATGCGCAGGTTAATGATAAAACATGATGGATAGTTTCAGCAAAGCCACCCAATTAGGGGTAGTTTCAAGAACCCCGACTCTAAATCAATGTTTACCTGTACTTTTGTCACGTACGAACAATCAATCATAGTCGGACTGCTTTTTTGTATAAGGGCAGCTTTTAGTTCAGTTATAATTAAATATTATATTTCGTAAATTAATGACATCTATACTAATATTATACAGAGGAAAGATTTGTATGTTTGTAACGAATTGGCGCAAAAACATTTGAATGCTACATTATCACTGATCAATATAGGCTATATAAATTACACGAAAAAAAATTGGCAAAGAGGTAGTTAATAGACATCCTCTAAGAAAGGATTTTGCTATCACAGAGGCATTTTATATTGAATGAAATATGAAACATCATTATTACCACGCGAACGAAGTCGGGGGCAACAGCTAGTGTTAGAAGTAAATTGATGACATTATATAGTAGGATCATTGAACTTTGCGTTTGCAAACTTTTTAAAAACTTTATACATATCATACAATCAAATGACTACCGTTAGGGTGACCATTTCGAGATCGTAAAAAAGCAGGACATTAAAATTTATCAATCGTAAAATTTACGATTACGAGCGCAGTTCTCGATCAATGGAGCATAAATCGTTGAATTTTAAAAGAAAAATAATAATCACGATGATACAACAAATGTATTAAAACAGGTTAATGACGTAATCCTAAAACTCATTCCCAGGGGCGGGCGTTCAGGAAATTAAATATATGCGTTGAGTTAAAAATAACTTTTACTGCACTTTTATGTATAGCGAATTCAACATTATATGCATATCAATTTATAAATGAAGTAATCGATTAAACAATTGAATAATGCAAATATATTTCCAAAACCTATTTACAACTTGTATTAACCCTTAAATGCATATTGACGTAAAACTGCAACATACCACTAACACGGCTACCAAATCATTATTATGAGCGCAACGCATACTGTGTCATGCATGATGTTGTATATCTGCAACATAAGGTTTTTTAATAAAATAGTATAAAAATAATATATTTTTTATTTCTTTCTATGTCTCCCTGCATTAGAATGTACATGAAATGAAATGAAAATCGTTTATTAGCATAGGTACTAAAGGCGTGCGCTTGCTCATCGTCAGAATCTATAATGGCTTCGGAAAGGCGTATGACGAGAAGAAGGACCACAAGAAACTCGTCAATCGTAGCCTGTACATAAAATAATTAACAAAAAAAAACTGAATTTTCATTCAGAAAAAAAAGTAAATAACATTTCATAAGTCACATAATTCTCAATAATTAAAATTAGATCAGATCCACGGTGCAACCACACAGGTATCAGCCCACAATAATACAAGTCTACAAAATAAATTTTTTTCAAGAGGTCAGAATAAATGATGCATTTAAGGGTTAAAACTATAAAACGTAATGCGACTTCTTGCAAAACACAATAACACTAAAGATAGTTGGAAATGATTTGAAATACATACAAGCGACTAGTTGTGTGCAGCGCCCTCTCGCGGCAATTCTAATTAGACAATTGAAGGCGTCGGCGAGCACCTAAACGGAGGAACGGTGTAATCTCTGTTAGACCTCCGAATTGGAACCTATTTTTAATTATTAATATTTATAATTGTGAAAGTAAAATTAAATTATGTATAATCCATAAATTAGCCTAAACAAAAATATGAAAGTTTCGAAATTTAAAAAATCTATCATCGTTACTTAAAAACTGTAATAAAAATATAGGGTTTTTAATCAGGTTCAGTTTAGTTTGAAAACTTTAGTAGTTTAGTAGTGCATAAAAATTATTAAATTAATTAAATCAGTGGGCTTATCACGAATTTTAGTCTGGCTTTCGAACCGAGTTCGCTTCAAGCGATTTGTATGGAAATTTGAGCAACTTTTTGTTAATTTTCGAACGTCTCGATATTTCGTTCATTTGATAGATTGCTGGTGCTCGTTAGTCGTTAATAAAAATTCATGATCCCGATTGCTAACAGATCCGTTTTACTTGTGACAGCTCGATTCGAAATCCAGACTAAATTCGTGATAAGCCCACAGGTACGTATAGAACCTGCGTCAGAACAGTGCAAGTAGACCTCGAGGGTCAAAACGTTAATGTTCAATTAGGCCCAGTTTGAAGAAGCCGGTAAGCAAGTAATGGTCGATGCCGATGTGCCATAAAGTACTTGCAATCAGATGGTGTGAACACGCTGTATTCGCGTGTAGTGGACATTGTTGGGGAACATGCGATCGGTTTGTCACCCCCTTTCTCGTGTGACCATCATTTTTGGTGTAATTAATCAATAACAAGTAATTATTTCGAAATTAGATTGAAAACAACAAGGAGAGGAGTGTGGCCTGTCAAAGTGAACCCATCAACCTGTTAGAAGATGAATATATATATATATCACCTGCATATAGTGTGTAATAATATTGCTGATTAAAATTGATTAAAAATATAATTATCACAATGCATTGTGGCAATAAAAAGACAAGAAGAAACAAGAAAGATGACACTGACAGACTACGCGTCAAAACCTCAAATCTTCTTAAATAAGTATTTTCGGCTTGTAGAATCGACCGCCACATATATATCAAGGTAATTAAAAAATATATATATAAACCTATATAGTAGTATGACTTACCAGCTTAAAATATATTTATAATTACAATACATATATAATTCATAATTATAATTTAAATGAAATAAGATAGGTCACTATTAGCTAGAAATGTATACGAAATTTTTAACTTTAAATTGTCCTCATTATAAACAAACCCATATGCACCGTACTATGAGAGCCGTTTGCACCTACGCGTCCGACAACATTCTTACCTCAAGATCTAGAATTTAGAAACCCTGGGAATAGTGGTTGATTTAAAATTCCTTCAATGTTATTTCAATACAAAATGTATACTTTTTCAATTAAACAAATGTAAGACCAGAGTAAACTTAGTAATGTTTTCAGTTCTAACAATTTTCAAAAGTATTTTAAATTAGATTATCATTGAAAATAGTAAAAACAATGCATTTAGGATTATATATAGCTGTAGTGTAACACACCCTTAAGATGCAGGTATAAAAACAGCCTAAGCGGACACCGAGCGTGGGCCAACCAAACAAGGATCCACACTCAGACCTTATTGATGGAAGCATTTCAAACACCATTTAGATACTGCATTGGCAGTGACATATGATTATTGTGAGGCCACGGAGACGGCATTCCGATTTTGAAATGAAAAGATAAAAGTTAACGACTTTTCAGATGTGGCACTTTGCTTGAGCGAAGACGGCCGAGTCTCTGGCATGATTTTATTAGCTTTTGATTTAATTCCGCCTTTTTATTAGCGATCAGGCCGAACGGCATCGGTAATCAATATGTTGCTCCCAAAATATTCTATTTTATTACATCTTCATCTTCATGTCATTACCCCCTCTACTAAGTGTGGAACATTTAATTGAAATTCTCACTTTTTATATAATACCTAGTCCATTGACTTTTATTTTCAACGTACTTTTATCCGATCTCATATCTCGCAAGCAATATCACACCAAAGAGTCGACAACTCTCACAATCCATTTTATTTCATTCGATTCTTGAAGCAAAAGTACTTTTCAATACATTAATAGTTTGCTGTAAACATTTAACGTAAACGCGTTTCATTGCTGCGGATCTTCAGCTATACAGCGAACCCATAACGGCGATATGGTAATGTAATAAATAAAGCAATAAATAATAATAATACACCATTTTAAGGGCATATGGGCAATAACGTTATTATAACCGATAACATAGTATCAGAATGAAAACTAATAAAAACAAAGGAACGTGATGGAGACCAATTGTATGACAATAAAAGTTTTATATCGTTTTGTTTCAACACATCTCGGTCGTAAATTAAAACGGCTCTCCTACGCGGTTCTTTTCCCTACAATTGATGTAAGGTAAACGATAAACCACATCAAAATACGACCTGTTAAATGTCGAACAACGACCGTAAATATTTATGTGAGAAAGGTGCGTTTTCAAACTCCCTTCAAGAGACACCGATAACTTCTTTGTTTAATTTGATCCGGATTATCTATTTCAAAATCATAAATTAAGTTTCTCAATGAAATCGAAATAACGTTACTTTTATCGTCCGCGATAAAACATCTCGACGAATCGACAGCGCCACGCTAATAGCGGTTACATTTCTCTATCATTCTTTTATTTCTGTTAAATTATAGACAATTGGTTTCTCATAAGATTGTTACGAGTTCGGATCGCCTCAAACGAATTTGATAACTTCAGTTATTGGATATTAAACATTTACACAGATCGGTGGACAACGTCTAACCCATCAATTAAATTAACCATCCGTTAAAATACAAAAATCGCTCTCGATGTTAACGACGACGAGTATCCAATTTCGGATCGTAAAAGAACCATAAAGTTCCACTGACAGGCCGTTAATGTCGTCATGAGAACGACTCAAACGCGGATCCGGAACTACTTGTAACGACTCTGGAATTTACTATTTCATATTCATCAAATATTATACGAAATATTGACTCAACAAAAGTTACATAACAAGTGTATAATAATAAACAGAATGGAATCCGAAACAGGAAAGAAGAGAAAGCCATTGATAAAATTGGACAGCAGGCGTCTCAAATTGTAGATCACACAAACTAACTTAAATAAGGAAATGCGACACTCTTAAAATAATACACTTTCATCTTTTTTGAGATGATAAATCTCGAACACGCTATGTTGTCATTGACGCTCGATTAAAAAATGTGTTGACAGGGATGCAAAGGATATCAGTTTGGGATGGGAAAAGGCGTCTTTATCTGACTGGTTGTTTATCAATCACAGCTGGATGACAGTCGAGATGACCCGTTACTCCTCATTAGCTGCTGACGATGACAAATTTATTAGGCCCACGGTTTTTTCTTTGGATGTAACGAGTTAATCCTTGGATCTTAACGCAGCAGGTTTCCGGGATTGACATGGACAGGGATCGTTTTGTCTTTCAAACGGGTTTGAATTATGGCGTAATTAAAATTTATTATATACCTTATGAAATTATTAATTCGAAGTATAATATTAATTTTTTTTTAATGTAAAAAGAAACCAACTAAAGTTATTGTAAATGTTAAACCACCAAACGTAATTATATTGTCTTCATTAAATCAATCACGTCAGTTGACCAATGCCCGAGGTACCTGGAATTCCCTTATCAATAGACGTCGTCAATAGCAGGGTCTTGAACGTGCTGATTCAGCAACAAGGAGGGGGAGCACAAGAAGGTACACGTAGGCTACTCGATTGGACAGTTCGTCTTCGGAATACTAATTATCAATTAGACGGGACAGTGGGGTGCCCAAGACAATTATTGGCGAATTGGAAAACTTTAAATTAATGTTGAGAATTTTAAAATAACGCTAAATAGCGATAAGTTAACATTGAAGGATGTTAAAACTTAATTAAACGTCGACAGTTAAAAAGAAAACTCTCGAGACGATTCAATTTTCAAAAGCTTCCAGACGTGAATCCGGGGATAAGATTAGAGGGGTCGTGTTTAAGAAAGGAAATGCACATAAAATCAATAATGCTTGCGACCAAGAACAGGGCAAGTTCATCAAAGGCTATGGCAAACAAAAGGCAGACGAGGTAGGGCGACAGGAATACAAAACATTGGGGAAACGTTCCAAAAAAACATTCGCCTCCACTAACGAAACAATCCTAAGTATAATTGATTCTAACTTTACAGTCACTAGTATCATTGCTGCAGTAATTCATAATACGTTATTGCATTATGTTAAAAATGTCTATTGTGAATTCGAAACAGTAGTTTTTTTAAACAGTAACATCATAACATGTAATCAATATGATATATAAATAGAAATCAATATATGAAATGAAATGAAAATCGTTTATTAGCATAGGCACTAAAGGCGTGCACTCGCTCATCGTGACTATATAACGATATGACGTTAAATTCAATTGAAAAAGTAAAAAAAAAAAAACTGATAATATCTTTAGTAATAAGACAGCAGCAACAAATGAAGTCTAGTAACGAGCAAGTGAAAAAAGTATACTCTTTTAGCGAGATGTGACCGAGTAGAACTTTGTCATACCAGCGACGTCTACACAAGTCTGATTTCAAAGTGAACTTGTCGACTTTTTTTGGACAAAATCCCCTTTTGAATAACTGCTAAGTCCAATCATTTTTAATTAATTGAGTACTGTCTGTTTCTCTTTGATTAGATTTTGTTGTTTTTTTAATAAAAATTTGTTGCACCGTTTACGTGACATGGTAACGCAAGGGTTTCCAGTTCGATTGTCAGTCGTTTTGGGTGTTGTTCTCTGCTCTGATATCTATTGTGCTAAGTAACCCAGTTGTATAAATTAAAAAATAAATAAATAAATAAATTCTTTATTGCGGCATTATCGACCAGCTAACCTTTGTCGGTGTGAGCGGTGATATTTGGTGCAATGTGAATAAAAATAATAAATAATAATATATACTTAAATACATACATATTTATAAAGAAAAGTTATAAGTGAATTAAATAAATAGAATAATTAAGAGATAAGAGATGTATGTATTTGTCAAATGCAAATGCAGAGTCACACTATACAAAATAATTATTAAACATAGATTAAGTTTTATTTAATTGTATGGACTTGAAAAGCAATAAGATTTCATTGTTTAATCAGGCCTCTTGTGAAGTTAGTTCATTTATATACACGGAAATCCTCCCGAGCACTCCACGCTGATTCATTAGTGAAGAGGGAATTTTTTGAAAGTTGGCGATCTAACCCGATTGCTGCACTGCTATGCGACATCGTAATGAGGTACCACATTCAACAGTTCATATTAATTAGTTTAAATAAAGGTATATACACATAGAATCCAATTCAATATTCAATGCTTATATAAATGATGACTATTTTTAAGAACTATATTCAAATAAGAATATTTCAGGTTTAACAAATAACTTTATTTTTGCACTTAAAAACACTATTAATTTCGATAATGATCGATCTTGATAATGTAATATATACTATGTGATTATTATTTATTTTTATTTCTATTTATTAATTTTTAAGTTAGTTATAAAATATATAGGTATTATATGATTATTGTATTTCGATACAGTTAATTATAGATATATAACACTAGCAGTTGCCCGCGACTACGTCTGCGTAATAGACATCGAATTGTGTGAACTTAAAATAAAATGAAATATTTATTAAAAAAAACAATTGAAAATATTCTATAGCCTATGTTAATCGGCCCAGTAGTTTCGGAGCCTATTCAATACATACAAACAAACAATCAAATGTTTCCTCTTTATTATATTAGTATAGATAAGCAATTAATATGCAGGGGCTATGAAATTATTTTTAAAAAATATTTATACTAAAAACATATATAAATGAGAAAATGTAATTTTGTTCTATTTATAATAAAACAATCGTGTAATATTTATTTAAAAATTCGTTTCTCTTAGCATCAAAGAACAACAGTCGCACACAAGGCTATCGGCCGTCTCGTCGGCACTTTTTCTCGGGGACTTTTTGTGCCTATTATCATATCTAGGGTCCGCAATCTCTGCCCCAACAATTCTAGGTATTGGCTAGTTAGAAGTGGTGTATCTTCTGCATGGATCGCGTATGAATAGCCACTGAGGCGATTCACTTATTTACTTCCAATGTTGTTGTTTTCGTATGTATTTTTACGAGTATATTATTCCGAACAAATACCTCTATCATATTATCTATGTCTCCTTTGCATACAAACGTCCAATACATATTAACGCATCTGTTATATATACGAAACCATCGTCTACTTAAATACAGCTGGCATTCTATATAACGACGCTAAAGGGACTGTGCATTTTATGGCGTTATAGAGAGTTGTCGTTGATGAATTAGAAAAGGAAAAAGTTTATTTCAGACAGGTGATTTCGACGCTTTAGGGAGTTTGTTGTTAAATCGAGTGATGTTATACGGAGTTTAGACTGCATATTTAACACTATATTTACCAGCTTAAATATACCTATTTCTACAAAAATAAAAAAAGCATATATTTGTTACAAATGTATATAAAATAATATAAAGTTCATAAAACTAATTCTTCTGTTATAGATTAAAGAAGATTAGAAGAATTAAAGAAAACGTTAGATGCAGTAGGAATTTTAACTTGATCTTGTAAGACCAGTCAAAATGATTTCTTGGGTTATACGCAAATATATTTTTAGCAACTTATAAAACTTTATTAGGCTTCTTATTGTGTTTATTTCGGTTAATTTTCGAAAATGTTCACACAGTTATTTATTCAATATTTTTTTGACAACATGAGTCATTCAATAAGCAAAAACAATAACGAGTGCTCTTCACGCATATTTAGAACGAAAAGAATGTTTTAGAATAACTTAGTAAATAAAACAAAATTTTATTTCAAATTACAATGAATAATTTACAAAAAACCGGAATCATACCTACATTCCAATTTATTTCTCCCTTCAGCACATTTCCATGACAACAAAAAGAAGTACAAATTCAAACAATAGTCCCGACAATTAGGCAGTCTTAATTATTTTGATTAGGAATTGGATTCTTTTAAGAGCAAGGAAAGTGCTTTTTGCAGGTCGCAAGTTTGCCTTTTTTAATGAGAATTTTTACTATTTCCAAATAAACAGTTCTGTTCTATATAAAAATAATTTAATCGAAAAAGTACTTGACAGTAAGATGACTGCTACCTGTTATTTATACAAAAACACGAACAGAGTAAAAACATCACTAATTCAATTAAAAGTTCGCCCTACTGATGTCACGTATCGGTATCGGTTTTCTAATTAAAAATCGTAAATTCATTCTCGGACCGGTGGCGAAGTACGGCACTAAATCCCGAGGTCGAAGACTCTGCCACTAGCAGTTTTCGTATAATCGCTAACTAGGGTGGACTTTGGATTTATGACTACAGGGGGAAGCAGACGGGACAGTTTTAATCATACCTTATGAGGCTGTTACGTTCGATACGCGATCGATCACATGAATTATCTTATTAGAATGGGACTGTCGAGGCGTCACCTTACCTGAAACAAAAAACGAGAACAATGTAACATCTTGCCGTTACTGTTTAATTACTCACATCCAAAGATTTATATCTGCTAACCCTAAAGCGAGAGCAATTATAAATTCCCATAAAACGACAACATTAGAAGCACTTACAAGCACAAGTGTACCGAAGGGACGATGCCCTAATCCATTTACGATATAAAGAGTTATAAATCAAACTTAATATGACCTACACGTGTTGATAAAACCGCCCGTTCGTACACCAACCACCTACCACACTCCTAGCAACACACACACACACACACACACGCCTGCACATATTCAGATGCTAATTCACGAGCGCACACTGCCACGTGGCACGCACGCACACATGCACACGTCTGTGCTGTACACAGATTACAGATGAATCGCAAATGTGAGGCAACGGGAGGCTGCAAGGTGGCTCTGAAAATGAAATTAAGGGAGAAAATGCAAAGGAATCAGAACAACTAGGCGAGGCGGGCGTCTCGCCTCTATCTGAGGGGGTGAAATGTCCCAGACCGGACACTTTGAACGAATTATGACGGTCATTATTAGAACGTGGACAGAATTAAATTGCCTCGGCCTCTCCCCCCCGCCCGCGCACACCCCTCGGCCCTACCTTTTCCGGGCCCGGCTTAAGTACACCCGCATAATGATACCTGTCCGATACTTATTGTTCACTTATCTAAGTGCTTGTTTCGCTTGTAAGTGGATCGCTATCCAGATCGTCTCTCGATCGCTTCCCGCCGTCTTCGAGGAGATTTGTGTCGAGTGTCGCACTCTCGCTTTTACTGAGGAATTCTCGATTGATTTTATTCCCAACAAAGGACGCTTCTAGGAATGGCGTCATCCGTGCTAAAACATTTACAAATGAATTAACCTTTTATCTGGATGTTTAATAAAAGAGCGCAAATACAGTAAATGGTGTTGTTGCCGGATCGGCGGCGGCACTAATCCACGCAAACAGCACTCGTGGCCTGAACGATAACAGTGCTCACAATATTGATACAGGTATCAGCTCTATCGCGTGTGCCGACCGAGTTAAGAGAGCGCTCGTCATGGCCGCGGAGGTATCTCCGTGAGATATGCCGCACAAATATGCCGAGACCGGCCGCACGATTGTTCGCCAAACAATGCCTCCTAACATGGATTACGGCGAGAGATCCCACCGATATGATTAGAGTTATTTGCCTTTTTATTGGGTCATTACGCCGCTGAGGAGTCGGCGGCAAATAACCAAGCGGAGGAATTAAAACGCGCACTCGTTTAAAGGTAAACAATTACATATTTCTCGCGGCGGCTCGTTAAAAATGATGCGCTAATACGCCGCCCGTCCGCTTACGTAACAAAGTGCGAACAGCATCCAACCCCCGGCATGAGCGTTAACGCGGTTAATAAAACGCTCCTTACCCCGGCAGCCGCCTTATCTGCAGTATTAAACCATAAAACATTATAATTTACAGCGCTCGCTGTCGTGCTGCCCTGACGCCGTCGGCACCGAGGATACTTAAAAATAACGATATTACCCTTCCTAGCAAATATTGTAATAACCTCGTTCGCGCTTTGTCCCGTCCCGCCCCCTCCCCCCGGGTCCCGGAATCGCCTCGCGTATTTAGTTTAAAAGGTATGTTTGTTTTAATAACGTTTTCTTGCTGATCTGGTGTTCCGAGTGTGGTTTTGGATATCGTCGGTGTTTGCTCGGCGGCCGTCAATTCCGGCCGGGGCTTGTTTGCCTTTGTCGTGCTTTTATCGGGATTCAGAGTTGCAAATTGAACTTCGGCCGGTTTAATTTGATTCGTTTTGTTTCGGGGAACGTTAATAGGGGCGTTTAACGGTTATGCGTGTTAGGCGTATTAGGCACTCGTTACGTTTAGGAGGACTTTTGAAATGTTGCTTATTGTTCGGATCATGTGGAACTCGTGTTATCGCTTCCCCGACACCCTCTCTCTAATTAGCCGCTTCCTTGTCTCTGCTTTCTTTATATCTCCATAAGTCACGTTAATGTTATTATCGCATTAGAGGCACACCCGCCGGTGCACTGACAATGTGCTTTCACGGATAACACAATGGAACTTTACAATTACTGAAATGTGAAATTGCATTTTCACATAACATTGCACTCTTATGCTATTATTGCGTTTATTATATTTCACTACGGACGCATATGCAATTACGAAATTATATGTAAATAATGTTAGATATATAGAATTTTCAAACGAATAGTTTTCTAAACGTGCGCTTTGTGTGCGATCCGTTAGCCGCAAAATAAACAACAAACTGGCAACGAAAATTGGGCAATCTCCATTCAATGTGTAGTGCATTTTACCATCGCGGGGAGTAGCCAATTTCAGCGCAGTGATTGACGACGAGCGTGCCGCAAAAATTCACGCCAAACGTCCACGCCGGATGACGCCCGAAACCGCACTGTTACCATGTTTATTTGACAATTTGGTTTAAGATTTACTATTTTTGTTTTGTTTTTGGCTCCCGTTTATTTGTTTACAGATAGTAGGGGAATATTTTATGTTCTTTATGGTGGTATGTAAATTTATATATATGTATATACGTATATATTGCTTTTGTTAGGAACCTGTATCATGTTTATTTTATCAAATGGACTACACACATTAAATAGAGATTCAATAGTTTAAACTACCCACAAATAACAAATTAACAATTGAATATTTTGTTAATTATATCGACAACAACTGGTTAGACAAATACGCAATTTATTTTGACGAGTTCGAATGAAACGTAAACCGCGGAATGATTGAAGATAGATTTAAAACAGAATTATTTTACTAAATTGAAAATTGCCGTTTTATCGGACATCGTTGACAGCTCTGACGAGTCCATTCGGCAATTGATGACAGAGTTTTCCACAGAGATTACAGTTTTGACATATTATTATTATTATTACAATTTAGATATTAATTAAAAGTTGTATCGGCTCGAGGCTCTTTATGTACGTACATATTTCAGATTAAATTACATTTTGTTGATAACTAACTTGTTGATAATAATATTAATCAGAAATGTGAACAAACACTTCAAATAACAGTTAAGGTGAACATTCAAAAAATAAACTAGCGAGTGAAAAAGTAAAACTGAAAATAGAAGGCCGGGAGAGGCAACCTACTAGATTTATAAACATGTCCGCGCTAACACACTTTCACATGTCAATGGATACGCCAAAAAGCGGAGGCTAAAAGCCGAAAAAGCGAAAAAAAAGCACAGGCTACATGCATCTTTTTCACCCGGCTGACAAATGGCTATAAAACAGTGCGATGAGCCAACGAACACGGCCAAAAATCATTCTCGAAAACTGTGACACGCACTCGGGGCCCGGCGCTTAACCGGCCGTCCGCGGTGAAGCCACTTTTTATCCGCACTCAATCAATAAAAAAACGCGGGAAAAAAACACAACCTGTGACGTCATGAGGTACGGTTTCGCGCCGACAACGGACTGGGATAAATCACCAGTTTGCTGTTTATGGAGTGAGCTTTATATTATTGTTTTATTTGTTGGCGAAGAAAAATTTTGGTAGCGCGATAAATCTGTTTGTGTATGGTCACGTCTCTATTTAAAATAAAATATATTTTTTATTAATATATATTGCTTAAGTAGGTACTTGATTAAACGAATTATTATATTATAATTTTAAACAATACAGATTAAGAAAAATAAAAATTAAATACACAAAAGCGATTTCCATATTAAGTTATCTTACAAAACAAGGGTACCTACAACGCGGCCGAAACAACGAAGATCAACTGGTGGGCCCGTAGTAACTCACACACTTCATTCATTCATTCATTCACCCGACAACCATTCGTTCAAATAAAAATTTACTATCACGCCATTCTTACCCAAATGGGATGGGTAGAATTTTTGGAAAAGGAAAGAAAACTATAGTTAATTTAAAACATTTTATGCAGATATTTCGGAAGCTTTTTGCAGGCATCTTTAGAAACGTTGGATTAAAACGAACAAAATAAAAACGATAGTACGCCTCATAAATTTCTTTTAAAAGGCTCTACCTACCCCTTTAATATATTTAAAGTATGTCAAGTTAAAAAAATGTATATATTTATGAGTTTTATCATTAGCAGGTTATTTGCGGAAATGTTTATGAGCTACGTTTGAATGCCAATGCAAGGGCTAAGTGAGTTTCGACGTTCGACAACAATATTAAATGTCAACATAAGGTTTTCTTTATAATTCAATACAATTTATACGCTTGTGTCTTTATTTCTTACAAATACGTATAAAATAATAATGAGCAAACGAAACCAATATAAATATAATAATAGTAAATGCTTTAAAAAACCTTGCGCCAAGAAAGCACATAAAAACCGTTTATCCTCATAAAATCGATCCAATCTCGAACATTATACATCTGCTCGCAAATAATCAGCCACCTTTCTTGACGACCGTAAAAAATAAGCTAACGGGCTGCGAACCCCACTCGGCCATTCGAGTCACGTCGGGACGAACTGATTGACGGGCGACGTCCACGCTTCAGAAACAGTTGCCCCTCTGCCCCCCACCCCTGTGCACCCTACCGACATCCCCATCCTCCCACGAAGACGAGGGACGCTTTCTCAAGCAAACCTTATCTTAGATTAAGTTTTATATTTTTTACATTTATTTGTAACCTTTGAAACTTTTGCATCGAAACTAACATTAATATATTAGAAATCCTATTTTAAAAAAAACTCTATATAGCGACATATTACATTAAAAAAAGAATAAAAATATTTTTTATTTTACTATTATAAAGTATGCTAAAAAAGTATAAAGAACTCACACAGCTGCAGTTCTTATTAATTTCAGCTACTTACAAAGTACTGTTTATTGCTTAATAATGACGTATTGTTGTCGTTATTTAGAGTGGTGCTGTAAAGAGTGTATCATTATCATCATCTGATCTAATTTAGTTCTTGTGGTCCATGATTTACGAGTTTCTTGTGGTCTTTCCGAAGCCATTGTGGAGTCTGACGATGAGCAAGCGCACGCCTTTAGTGCATATGCTAATAAACTATTTTCATATTTCATTATATGGATAACCACTCAAATAATTTTTACGTTTTAGGATGTTTGTTGTTTAATTGAATTTGTACTCGATTAAAAAAAAAAAACCTAAATGTGTGTACAGTAATACCCCGCTTTACGCGACCCCTTTAAGCGCGGTTTCACTATAACGCGAAATTCTAATTTCGCGCTCAATTGCCCCGCATTACGCGAAAGAGTGCGTACAAACATGATGTAGTCATCAACTTCTCTAAGTCGCGGGAATTTCAGCTTTTACCGGAACGTATCCCTCGCGTAATGCGGGGCATTACTGTACATATTTATTTTGACACCAATAACGTCCCCATGTCGACCTGAGCAGGAAAGCATGTGAAAAACTCGACTAATGTACTCTTGGGATGGACTTAATGCTCTCCCATTTAAATTAGTGTTGACAGCTTGACAAGCACAACTTAGTTGCATGATACATCTTAAAATAGCACTCGATAAATGACATTCACTTTGATGCAATAAAAGCATTCGTCTCCCTTACAAATGTCTTAAACTTACTATAAAACTTCGAACTAGTAAATTTCTAACAGTCAATTATCAAATACTAGCCGTTGACCCCGACTTTGTTCGCGTAGTAATGAAGATATAAAGTACTATGAAGTTTAATGGTGTTTCATACTTCAACGACGCCTGCATTATTGTAGTTTTAGTAAGGATCCTTATTTTTTTGCTGTAATTTATACAGCCTATATTGATCAGTGATAATGTAGCATTCAAATGGTGAAAGAATTTTTGAAATCGGTCCAGTAGTTTTTGAGCCAATTCGTTATAAACATGCAAAAATACATATAATATTAGTATAGAAAATAGTATAAAATAATTGCATGTAGGTATTAGTAAGAGAACGAGTTGTTTCTCTTAAAAGAGTATCCGAGATGTCTTATACGCGGACGGACTTCCCCTCGTCACGTTGTTGCTGTTTTTGAGATCTGAGGGATAACCACAATCGACCTGTAATACAAACGACACAGAGGAAGTGAATTTAAAAAAAAATCGCAAAAATTTAACGCAAAAATACAATTTAGTTAGCTTTAACGAAAACCCAACATTTGAACTGATTCATACATTCAAAATCTAGGATTTTTATAGTATATAGAAGTCACCCACAAATATACAAATACAGTAATACCCCGCTTTACGCGAGGGATACGTTCCAGAAAAAACTGCAATTCCCGCGACCATAGAGAAGTTGATGACTACATTATGTTTATACGCACTCTTTCGCGTAATTTAATAATAAATTTGAATTTCGCGTTATAGTGAAACTGCGCATAACGGGGTCGCGTAAAGCGGGGTATTATTGTATGACAATACCAAGTCAGCCCAACGTTATACTTGGTGTGTAATTTCACAAACATGTCTTTACATATTTGATTTTAAAATGCTTTTATTCAATTGACGAATACCTCAATGATTCGAAACAGTAAATGAAATTTAGTTTATTAATTGAAATTATTTATTATTATTATTATTGTATTATATTAATTGCTGTCACATTGACACTAAACTGTACTGACATCTTAACCTGTTAACCGAGCGGGACGTATAAATACGTCGAACTTAAACAATGTCAAATTTTGTTTTTTTTCTATTGCATTTCCTTAAATATTGGTATATTTCATAGTTTTTCATTTATTTTAAGTATAAATAAAAAAAATAGTAATATAAATGAGGGTCTACGGGTGTGACGTTTTGACACGTCCTAGTGGAAGAATGCGCCCCGTTCTGTGTTACCTAATTAGAAAGGAAGCTCCCCGGTTAACAGGTTAATTATAATTGTGACATACAATAAAGTTATTTGAATTTACACTTACTATCATTGACTGTGTGTAAATCTTTATTTAATTTTACTCAGTCTTTGTAAGATCTCAATATTAGAAAGTCGGATGCGGACGAAAGTTCATCGGAGACTTGTCAGCCATTGTTAAAGACCATACAAATAAAATAAACGTAAAATACAATCATTCCAGTTAGGAATGTTCTTCCTTTATATCTAACAATCAGGAACTAGATGTTAGATCCTCTAAATCCGTCTGTCCGAGTAGTTTGTTTTGTCCTATCACTGCAGAGAAGGTAACGGTGCCGATGCGGCTTACTACGTTATGACCTGATATTTGACCTCTTCTGATAAATACGCATATATTGAATAAACAATAAAAACAAAAAATAAACAAATGCCTGTCACCAAATTAATATTTCAATAGTCAAGAGTTGAGTGTACATAAGAGAATAATATAATATGAAACAAAGGGTCAAATAATAAAGGTCAACCGGTAACACGCGAGACAACTCACTCTGGGCCGAGAGAGGGACAGTTCACACTCCACATGCAAGAAAGTTTGTTAATTTGGCCCACTGTAATTTGGATTTCTGTGAATGCGTTGACCGGACCAAGTTTCGATTGCATACATTTTGGTACATTCTTTGGTTCAGATCACACTTGAATTATATATTGAGGGTTTGTTGTCTAGACATCACGCAATATGCATTCTAATAAGAATATTCTGATGTAATGAAAAATCAAATTTATAATACTCATATTGACCTTTTGAATAATTCGTCAAGCGAGATGTCAGCGCATCGCACAAGGGCGTTTATGTATCAATTGGTGATTAGGTGACAGGTCAATTACACGAGTTATTGATGACGAGTCTTGGAATAATATTAGATTCTAATGTCGAGTGCGGACATTATCGGAGCGATCGTATAAAACTCAATATTCCGTGGCCGTAATAACGAGAGGAGCAAAAACTCCAAACAATAGACATTAATAAGACGGGGGAGAAGATGGAAGCGAAAATGGGTTTCTCGCACAGCGCACGGACATTACACTCGGTCGTGTCCAGGGATGTGCTTATTAAAACATTTCACCCGAGCAATATCGACGCCATACGACACGGAGCCGACGTGCACAATATGTGCTCAAACTCTGACGACCTGCTGGGAATCGCGTCGAGAAAACTTCATTAACTCGGTCCGCAGCGGGAGGGTTGGGGAGGCGGCGGTGACGGACCGGGGACGTCCGCTTATTACGTTTCCGAACGTGCCGCGGAATCGAACAAATGTCACGTAAATACCGATACGGAATGAGCGCATTCGACCGCGAAAGAATCGTTTCTGTGATTGCCGGGGCTTTGTGCTCATCTAACCGTTAATTTGATCCGTATCTCGGAGACGCTCTCGGTAATCTCATTGTTCAGCTTATTATGAGAGGTCCGCGCTCTGTATAGGAGGCCCGTCTGGAGACTCGTTGCAGGAAGTGCCGACGAAGTTTAGAATTATGACTCGCGAAGACACTCCCTCTACGAATCATATTTTTGTTTAAGCCGAGTAACTTTTTCCGCAGCGAGGTCTTCGGTTAACAAACTTGGGGATTGTTGGCGGAACTCCTAATTTTAGGGCACCGAAGGCGCTTCTTTTTATTATAACATATGAACACCACTGAAACTATTCTTGCATACATTAAATGCTACCTGCTGTACTTTGTTTAAAAATACTTATAATTAATAAAAGAAAGCATTCTAAAGTTTGAAATTATATTCGCCAGCAGAAAGTTGATATTCAGGGTTGTCGCATGCTGTAAGTTCTTCCAAGAGCACCCCAAGGCACACTTACTTTCATACAGATACGATGCAGTGGACTCAGCAGAACACTATTTGCGTACAACTTCTAAATAAAAACTATAATATTTTTATTCATATAATCAACATACAATTTAAGGTTTAAGACATTTATTTCCTCAAAAAGGACTACAGAACTCACTTAATTGAAACAAAAAATATATAAATAAACATAACGTACGTAGAATATTGACAACTTCATCACAAACCCATTATATGTTTTTTTAAATTCATATTTAAATTTAATTATATTTTAAATATTAGTTATATTATTCGGCAATTCGTTATAGACCTGCGCTCCTTCCACCATAACACTTCTTTTTCCATATCTAGTTCTAATGCTTTTATTCAATTGACGAATACCTCAATGATTCGAAACAGTAAATGAAATTTAGTGTATTAATTGAAATTGTTTATTATTATTATTGTATTATATTAATTGCTGTCACATTGACACTAAACTGTACTGACATCTTAATTATAATTAACACTTTCTAGCGGAACACCCGTGAAGTGACCTAGTCGCGTTTCGGGATCAGCTTGGAAGTAGCCGGGATAACGAGAGGAGTGTGCCCTGTTAATTTGGACAGAGCACATTCGTCTCTTCAAGCCGGCATAGTGGAGTTTGTGGTGACAGTTGTCTATGCTCATGGAACGCACTCTAGCTTAACATCAGGCTGAGTGTGGTCATATGCTAGGCTATCAATAAAATAAAAAGAATTGAATTTGAATATTATCCCATTAATTATTATAGCATTAGTAAAAGCAAGAAAGCAAACTAAAATTCGGTGTATAATATTTGTGTCGTCTCAAGTATCGAACGTCGAAGCGGTCAGGTGGATGAGTCGCAGAGCTCGTCAGCGTGACGTGCTTGTCCTAATGAGGTGCCACCCGCGGCCGTGCTCGCCTCTCGTCAAACAACGAGCTTCTTCACATAGATAGTAAAACATTTAGACTTGCCATTATTAACACGTAGTCGATATTGAGACTAGTAGTGCAGATTATCAAGAGAAGACTGTGAAAATCGATGAGAGAGGTATTACAAAGCTATATTTAAAATGACAATAAATTTTAGAACAAAACGGTGCATGTTCGATCCAAATCGGACAATCCGAAGCATGTTAAAGTCCCGAAGTTTGCATAAAAATACTAGATTCTTATTCCACAACCTAATATAAATCAATACATGAAAGTTGTCTATACTAATATATAAAGAGAAAACATTTGATTGTTTGTTTGTATGTATTGAATAGGCTCCGAAACTACCGGACCGATTTGAAAAATTCTTTTTAAGTGTGAAAAAAAATACAACAAAAAGAAAAACACTATATTGCGCACGCTGCTGAAATTATTGACAATAGAGCAAAGTGATGTACTACAGTTTTATGGAGGACATCAATATCTACAAAAAAGTGTGCGATACCATATGTCTAACTATTACAGTTATATCACAATAACTGCTATTTCATGTTAAAATTTAAACTTCATAGTACTTTATATCTTCATTACTACGCGAACGAAGTCGCTGGCAATAGTTAGAATAATAGTAAAAATAAAATTGCCGATTCTAACTTATCTCGTATCTCTGGACAAGTGTAAAGAAAGCTATTGTTGACATATGGTACCTGCCGTCCTCCCATCGCCTCGGTCATCGTCAGCCCTGTGTCAACATTATGCAGTCTACATTCACCTGCATACAAAGATCTCAAATAACATCACTTGGCGTGCTCATATTTCTAAACACGCATAATTTTAAACTATTGAATTTTTTTTCCAAGTTCACCTCCACTAAGTAAGGAAACGATCGTCTAAGGCAGAATCTCAGGTAATTCGAAAATGAACTCGACACGAGTTTAACCCTTTCGCTCCGGGCCATTTAAATGCAATGCTAGATTTCGGTGCCAAATTTAACGAAAACAGCAAATTCTTAAATAATTGCGGTAAATAATTTCGCTTATAGAATTTTAGAAAGGCTAAGTATGGCACAAACAAGGTTGGGAAACACTGGTCTAGGGCATATTTCTATTTGACTATTTTTAGGTATTCCTCGTAACAAGTGCCCTCACCATGCCTACCAAACTTATTTAAAATGATGTTGATTTTGCTACTGACCCCAAACTTGGACACACCTCATAGCATGGTACCACACGAATAATATATATAAAAAAGTATACTTATTATGAGACAAGTTGTTGAATGTTGGTGTATGTTATTTTCCTTCATCGACCTAATGTAGCGGGAATTATAAGCAAAATAATTTTCTTTACAAGTATACTTGTTTGAACCAGGGGGGCTACTCAGAGGCGCACTTCGGATGAAAATACGGACGTTTCCTACTCAGGAACACTTACGTAATCAATCACGAAATTACGGATTTGACAGCGACTTCACGACGGATAGGCCACACAATGCTTATTCTATGGACATTTGACAGGACTTTTTACGAGTATGATTCAAAATTCACATAAACTATAGAAGTGACGGCCGTATCACGAAACTTTGTATACGCCTGAGTAGCCCCCCTGGAATTGAACTCTGTACCTTTGCAATTGATGCCTCGCCCTTTGTGCATTCATAATTTCGATCCGAAATTTCTGTATTTCATTTCTCGGTTTGAACAAAAAAAATCTATTTGTAAATGCCTGAGCGCAATTAAATCGTCATGTTTGTCAACAATTCGGACGACAGGTCGCGTCACAGATCGCGGGTGGTCTTCGCACACCGCTAAGCAAATGTTAACCGTAAACCAAGTGGTTAGAGCTGAAAATCGAAACGTGTTGTGTAGCCGTTTATGTGACCCACTCATCATTCACAATGGTCACGTTTCTAAGAAAAAAAGGCAGGAAATAATAAATAATGAAAATATTGTTGTAAGCGACATATTATATATAAGTCACTCACGCAACGACAGGGAATAGTTAATTTGACGATTGTTTTACATTTCTCGACGTTTTTGTGTTGAATTATTGTTTCCTATTACATTTTATATATCTATAAATATATATATATATATACTAGCTCTTACCAGCGGCTTCGCTCGCATTTAAGTCATTAAATAAGTATCAGAGATCATTTCAATAGAAATAAATCAGTATGATTCCAAACAGCTGAAACTATAATCAATTGGAAATTATACTAAAAATTATTTTTTAGCATAGTTTCCTATGTTACTTCTAGTACCTCCAAAAATATGTGTACAAAGTTTCATGATGATCTGTAAACGCGTACCAATAAGTTTCTAATTAGTAAAACTAAGCCCAACAACAGTGTAAGTGAAAAAACCTTAGTTATACTACAGTAGTATCCCACCTCTTCCAAAAAAGCTGACCTCAAGAAACTCCCGACAGAATTAATAACACCTCTGTGAGGAATGATGAATAATATTATAATTACGGATGTGATGGATACATCTTAATATCAATATCTCGTACACAAATAATGGTCCAGCAAGAGGCTGCGCTAATGCCTCAAAATAAACATCCATCAATCAATAGATACCTTCGCTGACTCCAACAAAAAAACCAACCAGACAACTGTTGACATTATATGGACATTACCTTTGATTTAGATAAAACAACACTCACTTCCGCTATGCCGGCTTGTGAAGACAAATAAACACAGCTACACAGTGTAGTACACATTTAAAATCAGTGGTATAATCCGTGTAATCATATATATTAGTATAGAAAGTATATAAAGTAGTATAGTATAATATAGTACCACCACTTTCAACTGTTGATTTGGACAGAGCACATTCGTCTCCTCAAGTGGACATCTGTCTGTGGTATTGTCTATGCTCATGGACAGCACTCTAGCTTAACATCAGGCGGAGTGTAGTCATATGCTAGGCTAGCGATAAAAAAATTTAAAAAATTATTATTAACATAATTTGAGCGATTTTCATAGGGACCCCTCTAGCATTCGAGTATTTTGCAATTAATTAATTAAAATCCTTATCCATGCTATTCTTTCATAAGTTTAGTTAGTCATAAAAAAGATCTGACAATAATATGTTGACAGGAAAGGTCGCCGAGGAGTTCGGAACACGCCTCACCTCGTTACACTTCATGATTTTTTATTTAAACACAACAATAATATCACAGTATTTATATTGATTGCTTTTTTTAAGTACGTTCTTATTGCATCGGAGCTAATCGTCGCAGGTAGATACAATTGTGGACATAAAAAGTACATTGTAACGACTTGCCAGTGTTATTCGGTTGACATTTTAGCAAATACAAAACACAAGCTTAGAACAATCGAGAATTTCTTCCATACAACCAATTCTTCTTCTTTTTCTTCTTCTTTTTTATTAATGGCCTCAGATGTCTAATAAAGACAATTCTGCCAATGTCGAGTAATCGGACAAAACCCCAATATTCGATGTTTTTTTTTAAATAACTCAAAAAGTTATGCACCGAATTAAACTCAACAAAAACAAATCGATGTGTTTTTTTAATATCTACAACTTTATAATTTAACTTTTTCTGATCGGAGACATTGTTTTTTTTTTTATTTAAAAAAAACCGTTTTTTTGAACTTTGAGAATTTTTTGGGTTAGGTTCGCCATTCCGGCGCGAGTTGCTCCACACAGATACTCATATTCTTTTTTCTTTTTCTATACGACTATATTTTTTTTGTCCGGGTTAGAATTTTTTTTTTTACATAGGACCAAAAGTTCATTGATTGGACTAAAAGGAGATTACAAAATTTTAATTCACACGTAAAACCTCATGTCAAAAAACGTTTATCAGAAAACTATTTCCAACCAATTCTTATAGGAGAAACAGTGTTACTTTATTTCTAAAATTCACTAAAACAAAATAAGCGAGCATAATATAGGTATTCGCCAAAACTCAATTTCCTATTTCACGTAAATATATTCTTAATTTAGTAGATATAATTTACATTTTTTATTCTGAATTTTTTGTTTTTATTGTGAGTTTCTTCTCGTCATACGTCTTTCCGAAGTCACGGTAGAGTCTAACGATGAGCAAGTGCACGCCTTTAGTGTCTATACTAATAAACTAATTTCATTTCATACTAATATACGTAGATGCTGTCCATATTTCTAAATGTATACGTGATTTAACACTAGATTTACCAGGCCAGTCAAAATGACTGGACTTGCAAGATCATATTAAAATTCCTACTGCATCTGACATTTTCTTTAATTCTTCTAATCTTCTTTAATTTATAACAAAAGAATTAGTTTTATGAATTATATATTTGTAACAAATATATACTTTTTTGGTGTTGGTAGAAATAGGTATATTTAAGCTGGTATATCTAGTGTTAAAAAAATACTATTAGTAGGTAATTAATAGCCGTACAAAATACATTCTAATATGTCTTCAGTTACTATTATCGCATCATTAAAATAATTAATCAATTTAATATGACAATATAGAAGATGCGCCCACGCACGAAAGCAACTACGTCCATTATTATAACATTCCCTTTGAGTGTTGGAGTTTCTATACTGGTCGGGGTATATCGAATAGTTCAAATGGTAAAAACTGGAACGCTAGATTAGGCGGCTAATTTACGAAGATTTCGTTATTTTTTAATTAAAATACCATTTACCTGGGAGTTATAATTTAAACATATTTAAAAACAATCTCAATGCATTTTTAATAAACAAATCCTGCTATTCGATTGGTGAATTTATAAATAACATTTGTAGGTTTAAATTTAATGTGATATTATTTAGCATTTCACGTTGATATAGTAAAATTTAATTGTAGGAATTATTTGCATGCCACATACATGTTTATTTTTTTATGATTAAACATGAAATTTGGGGACAGTGATAAAATACAATTTTTTACTACAACAAGCCAAAATACAGGAAACATCTTGATACTAACTATCTTCAACTAACTAACTAATCAGAATTTTAATTTTAATTTTGTTTTCCATGTTTGTGATTCTTTTTTTTTCTCTCCCCTCTTCCTTACATCTATTTGGTTCTTGTTTTTTTTTTATGTATTTTTGTAATTTTATTAGAAGTGTAGTATCTATCCCTTTATCACCTTGAGCATGCCGTCCTATCCTATAATTAAAATTTCATTTAGTTTCTATAATAGTAGTCCTTTTTATAATATGTAGTTCTAATGTAATTTTGTAGGTAGGCTTTATAAATAAATAAATAATGTTTTAAACATTTTTTCATTCCGAAACGTTCCTCATAGGATATCAATATATAGGACAAAATCACTGGTATAAAGTTATCGATTCACTTAACTATTTAAAACAAACGATAGAAGTCGGTCCTTGACAAAAATAGAAGAATAAAATCAAGATAAATCGGACAGATGGACGTCTGCTTAGAACAAAAACAGCGGCTAATGAAGTAGCTGAAGGATCTACAGAAAAAACTGTCAATAAAGATTAAACCGGAGAATCGGGTTACATTTTTAACTGAAACGCGAGCATGCCTTCGCCCCGACATATGATTGACAGACGTTATTAGCAGATGACGCTCTCAAAAGCCGTCAACTTTGGACTTGCACGTTTTTTTGTTGAGATAGACGCTTTTTGTTTAGGTGTTAAATATAATCTTTATAGCCTCGATTTTTTAATGATGAATTGTTATAAATCAGTGCTCGTTATAATACGTTATCTGTTATTAAACGTTTAGCAATTGGTAACGATAAACGATCGCGATATTGACACGATTGTATTCAGACAGACATATATAATAACTAGCTGTTGCCCGCGGCTTCACTCCCGTTAAGAAGTATTATTATTAATTAGGTATAGTTTTTGCGGCTTTATTTTTGTTTACCGTGTGTAAAAACGTCTTCATCACAGTAACTCCAATCTTTAATTTCAGTTCAATCAGTCGAAAATCTTATAAGATTTATACAAACTTTCATCCCCTATTTTATCCCCTTAGGGGTGGAATTGATCAAAATCCTTTCTTAGCGGATGCCTACGTCATAACATCTACCTGCATGCCAAATTTCAGCCCGATCCGTCCAGTGGTTTGGGCTGTGCGTTGATAGATCACTAAGTCAGTCAGTCAGTCACCTTTGAGTTTTATATATATATATATAGAGATAATAATAATAAAATTCTTTATTTGTAAGTTTCACAAATCGGCGAACTTAATGCCTAAAGTACAATACAACATGTTGTATAGTAAACTAGGTAATTATATTTATTAAAAGTAAAAGGTGATATTTTCATTTAAAAGTAATTACAAATAATTCTGCAAATAAATTATTAGCACCACACACGCGCCCCCTTCTAGTATAAGCGAGAGAACGCAGTATAACTTTTGTGAATTAACTTTCAAAGCTAACATTTTTATTTATACCCTTTTGTATAATTGTGCGCGTACTATCTGCCTGCTTACACCTGTTTCCGGTTTATGATTAAGGAAACAGGTTATTCTCCATTCGGCCATTTCACGATGCACATAAAAGCGGCATAATTAAAATTTTACTAGCATTTACAAAATAGCATAACTCGTCGTGTCTACCCCAAACATATAGTCATTATTGTATAATACGCAGGTTTTATCATATCGGATCTGTACAAAGGATTGCCTCGGGCGGTTGCACGGATTGATGGCGCACCCGACACGCTCCATGCTCCATGCTCCATGCTCCACCGGGAATCGCAAACCTTTAAGATAACTCTTAAATCATATACTTTGTTGTTTTATTAAGGCTTTCTTTTTATTATTTTATTAAGTAATTATTTTCACAAATAAAGGTATATAGTAGAGATGTGCCGATTATGACTTTGGCCGACTAGTCGGCCGACTAATCGACCAAGCCGACTACGGTTTAGAGGATTCCCATGACGCTTCGTTTACAGCTGATTCGCTGCAATTTCAGTCACTACTGACATGTGGATAAATATAAATAACAAAAAAAGTTTTTTGAGTTTTACAGCTCACTAGTTTGACAATAGTTTCAAATATCATCACGCAGAATTGCAATATATGTCATTAAATATTATGTTGATTTGTTTTTTTAATTAAGATACTTATTTTGTTTAATAAATATCATCAATGTGTTTTCTTTACAAGGAAGTAACACATACATTTATTGAGAAATAGACACAAAGTAAGAAGCCGGATAGTCGGCGCTTTTTACCGATTAGTCGCCGACTAGTCGCCGACTAGTTTTCACAAATAAAGATATATATAGACGATTGTATCCTATATCAATACCATACGAAAACAACTTATTTAGTCGCTACTAGAAACTGATAAACGTCTGTAACATTTGCGTAGACAACTTCTAAACAAGTAGGTATATATATGCTAGGTTACCTATCTATGGGCTCTAAAAGTGCAAGTGAGACAGATATATTTGTTTAAAAATTTTTCTTCACATTTTAGTGACCGAACGAATCCAGCAAACTAGTGTACTCTACTGAATTTACTTGTATTAATTTAGTCCCAAACATTGTATTGGTTCACAATGAGCTGTAAACGTGAGCTTAGTGTGAAGTATCTATCTCTATGCCCTAGGCTTTGAATCGTAGACGGCTAGACCGCATCAAATGCTAATTACATCTAGCGTTGCGCGTACGTCAGTTGTATTAGAAGCCTTGCTATAGGAAAGCTGGCTTATGATTAAAGTTATGGTGACCACGCGATTTAGACCATTTGAACATTAATTAATAATTAAATAGTTTAAAAAACTAAAAAAACACGCGCGCTAGCTTTATCTCTTTTACTCCACTACACAGGATCTTGTAAGATATGCGCGTACGTATTTGCAAATAAAACACAAAATACGTGTAAGCCTTTTAATGTTTGACAGTCGACTGAGAAACTACCCTCTATATATATTATAGATCTATAAAAGAATTTATAAATCCTGGCGGTCCTAATAAGGATAATGGGAAACTGTTATTAAATTATTGCATTGTCATCGATCCTTAATACGTATGCAAAGATTCAAATTAATCAGACTTCTGGAAATTGGTGAAAATTATGCTCAAAGATTCCGTTACATACTTACATACATACATACAACTCAAGCTAATAAAAGCGTGTTAAAAACAGGTATTTGTTGAATTGATTGTCAGTCAGTCGGTTTTTGTCGTGCTGTGGTTACGCATATAGTATGTAGGTTTTTTTTTTCAAATTATATATTTATTTCTGCCAATTACTATATATTACAATAAGCTACTTTATTTTAGTGAAGTAATTTTAAGCTAAAATGCGAACCACGTGGCAGCAGGCAGCTACGACCTGCGAGTCCCAGCTGATATCGTATTGATAACGTACCGTGTTATCGAACAATAATGTTTATATACGTATCACAATATATATCAAATATATGGTTTAAGGTTTAAGACATTTACTCAAAAAGAATTACACAAATTCACTTAATTGAGATAATAATTATAAATAAACATAACGTACATAGACTATATCGTATTATACTAGAATATTGACAACTTCAACACAAGGCACTCAGACCCATTATATGTTTTTTCAATTCATATTTAAATTTAATAATATTTTTAATATTAGTTATATTAATTGGCAATTCATTATAGATCTGCGCTCCTTCCACTGTAATCATATATATCCGAAGTAGAAGTAATTTTTGTTCATTTATTTGTACGAATGGATTATTCTAATTGTAACAAAAAAGTAATTATATTTATTACATCGAATACGTTCTTTTCCATTCGAGTTATTATTTCTATTTGGGGTCAATAATGGCAAATAAAGACGCGCGAGGGTTCGTGAATTCATAAAATGATAGTCACAGTGGACAGGTGGAAAGAAATCGCCTAGGGTTGACGCCAACGCATTTATCAACTTGTGACGACGTTCAATAAGAGGTAGCGGAAGTGAAATTGAGTTTTCAAGAAAAAATCAACATCCGCGTAGTCATCCCTAGATAGATACTTTCGTGTATAACTTGAAGCGAGAATAAGCCAGCATAGCGAAGGTGAATGCTGTCTACAAACATTTATAAGTAGTAGCTGTTGTCTGCATAATAATCTCGGAAGTTCAGTTAAAAATCGCGAAAGCTTTTGTGGTGTACTCTATGACTTAAAAAGCTCGGTGCGCCTATAATCTCGGACGATGAGCTGTCTGCGCCTGCGCCGATGTTGACGAGCGACCAACACTCACTCGTTCACGTCAGATGTCAGCTCATAAAGGAAAACATGTTATTTTGCCTCTAATGCAAAAATACACCACAACTTATTATTTTATTTTCTATTCAATACTTAAATTAAAATGCATAGCTGTTATAGGGTAGGCAGAAATGTACCCTTGAGGAAGTGATAAAAAACACTTGAATTACTTGCTCTATATCAAAGGTAAACAAACCTAAATAATAGACTAAAACCTAAATCTATAAATGCTAATAATAAAAAGCCACAAAGTTTGTATGTTTGACGCTAACCTTAAAAACTGTCAGTTCGAATTTAAAAAAAAAACACACACACACAAATAAAGAGGAAGCATCTCAAGTACCTGTGTTATATAAATATATTAATTATTCCCATATACCTATACATTGTATGCATAGATAAAACCTGAATGACTATGGTATATAAAACAGCAAGCTTTACGATTACATACGCATCCAATTCGAAACACTTTAGATTTTCTAGAATTTATCTCGGCGCAGGTTACATCGATGTCCTAGGATGCCTAACATGGGCACCTACGCTATTCAATGACATACAAACACACACGTTTCTTTATATACTAAATTTCAATTGGATTCACAACAATTGTCAACATACTTTTTTTTTAGTTAAAATCGTATAAATGGAATAAACTATACTTTTGTTTTGATAATCAGTTATCAGAAATGTAATTACAAATGAAAACATTTTAACGAATTTAGTTATTAATATTTGTAAATTCAATTCAAACGAACTACACTCTAAAGAAAGTTTATTGTGTATAAGTTTTAAATTTAAGCTTAAGGCAATAATTTCACAATAAAATTGTCGCCCGATCATTCTGTCGAATGACACCTACGTTCGAAATGTTTAGATGTCCGCAATCCTTTTAATGTCATTTCCTTGATAATTTTACACGACTGACCACACACACTTTGACAGAATCGAGTATTACAGCTATTTTGTTTTTATTTAATGAAGTTGTTTTGTACGCTTTTGTAATCTTTGTACGCGGTTTATTTTTATTAGTCGTTAACTCGAACATATTTATTATATGTAATATTACAGCATTTATACTTATTTAATGATTATTTGAAAGTATGACATTATGACATGTGTACGTCACGCGTGACACGCAAATGTGTGGAATGAAATGAAAATAGTTTATTAGCATAGGCACTAAAGGCGTGCGCTTGCTCATCGTCAGACTCTACAATGGCTTCGGAAAGGCGTATGACGAGAAGAAGACCACAAGAAACTCGCCAATCATAGCCTGTACATAAAATAATTAACAAAAAAAACTGAATTTTCATTCAGAAAAAAAGTAAGTAACTACAATTATATATAATTAACCTAAAATAACACACAAGTATAGTTCTTAAAGACTAGAGACAAGTTTTAACTGAGAACCGAGTTCAAACCATGAGAGGATTAAAAGTACTTCGAACGATCCAAACAATCGTCTCCTCACGCCGGCATAGTGGAGTCGACTGTCTGTGATAACAGTTGTCTATGCTCATGGACCGCACTCTAGCTTAACATCAGGCGGAGTGTGGTCATATGCTGGGCTAATATAAAAAAAAATAAAAAAATTGTTTTAATAAATAACTTGTATTGATTAATAGGTAAAACACACACGAAAGAAACTATCAGAAAACGTTACTGAAGAAACAGAAATACGGAAGACAAAGTCACGCGATATTATTGAACACAAACTCCTAATAATGAGAAATGTATTTAGTCACAAAACATTGGTCACTATTTCTCTTTAAACTTGATGATTAAAAAGCAGTTATGACCAATTTTAAATCAAATCATATTCCGGCTTAGTAGTAGGCAGGAGTAGTGTTACCACTTCCAGATGTAACTAAATAAAGAATCCAATTATTTTTTTCATTATGACGAAAAAGTACACCTGTGACCAAAAATAATGTTTAAAACAGCACAAACCCGCGTCAAGTCTGCTTGCTCGGACAATCAAGAGAGACGTTTGTCCGTCATGAAACGCCCGATTTAATATCCTTGTGAATATTACCGTCTGGGTATTACTGATTAATTATATACCCAGATATGGAACGTGTTTATGTTTTTGGAGACTTGAACACGCGTACTGATCCCTATTTCTCACAAAATCAACGCGCACAATTGAAGAAGGAAAAGCTATTTTTGGCTATTAACAACCATAAATGTCCCACAGCTGGGCACAATGAGACTCCTAAATTCCCCGCACCAGTTCATTGTGGATAAGTAGATAACGTTGATTAGCGTGGGAATTTCCTTATAGCCCCCTTTTATACGCACGATCTTCAGATAAGGAAAGTGCTCACACAGCGTTCAATGGCGGAAAACTATAGAAAACAAAAGAAAACAGTAACCTTCAGTGGCATGTCGCAATGCAGTACGCGTTTCGTTTCCAAAAAAACAACAACACCGACTCATGTAATAACAAAACGTGCATCAATCAACAATCTGCGGGCGAATTCGAGAGTGCATTAATTGCAACCCATCGAATGAAGATTAAAAACGAAGCCTGATTTTAATTCATAATACTGAAACTGATGCAAAACGAAATACACAAACCCTTGCTTTTGATGTATTCATACGCGAGTAAACGAAACATCGCTTTAAGTGAGCACCATAGAGCTGAATATCGTACAGAGGCGGCGTCTCACGTGTAGTGAAATCGCTATATCGCGGCCGACGCATTAACTCGCGAGTCACTCTCAATCACTCAAGCTGTCCAGTCGTCAGTCATAAGCAAGACGAACGGGGAGCTGTGCGAAATGGGAGACGTCCCCCTTACCTCCCGGCAGAGGGGGTGCCCGCGGGGAGAACGGTCAGCGAGCTCTTCAAGACAATTTACTGGACTCCCATTCTACGACTACACTTAATATATAATAAATGTTGACTAACTTTAAGTTAACAAAATTGAAATGTGTTTTTAGCAATATTGACCTTTTAATTACTGTATGATTTTATTTTAGTTAAAGAAATTTTATAGTCCAATTAGAGTCAAATACAAAATACAAATAGAGAAAGAGATAGAAAAAACACAAATTAGTTCTTAACCTTTAACAGTGGTCGCGCAGTCTCACAGACCGCTCGTACTTTGTAATTTTCGTGTTTATTTGAAACAAAACGTGCCTTAAAATGTTGGTTAAAATAAATAAGTTTGATTAAACATATACTAAGCTGTTAAATTTAATATCTTTAGATAATAATAAAAGTTATATCATTACAAAATTTTAAGATTTCGTAATTAATTTGACCTTGAAATATATTGGTCTGTGGGACCTCGCGTCAATGGAAATGTGACAAAAAAATAACGTCCACAGTTAAAGGTTAAATAATATAGAGCTATTTTGATGATTTTTTTTGATTTAATGCGTTTGGTTTTTGCTAATAAATAAATTGACACAGAAAGAAGGTTTAATTGTGTAATCATTCAATCTTCTTCTTCTTTATTAATGGCCTCAGATGTCTAATGAAGACAATTCTGTCAATGTCGAGTATATGGATAAAAACCAATAAGAGATTACAAAATTAAAACCTCATGTCAAAAAAATCCCAACCTTTTATCGTTTAAAACAATAATAATTTTAATGCACAAATATAAATACACTGACAAGTTTAATGTCATTAGGCATTTTCTATCAGCCAACTATTGGGAGAATGAGGTACTAAAACCAAATAATACAATCAGATGCATTAATATGTAAATAAATGTTGATTACACCGTGAGTTTAAAGGATGTCTGCCATTTCAGCATTTTGGGAATTCAAATGCTTCAATTAGAAGTAATCTTAATTAATACTTCAGCCATTGTTATATGATATTCAGATATGTCTGTGTTCAAAACTCCTTTGTTATTTGTTCTTTAACTTTTAGTATGTGTTTTTTTTTATAAACACACAACAATAATAATATTAAACAAATTGAAAACGAGAGCTCAACTCGACTCCCTCCCTTGGATCCTCGAATTTGTATTCGTAGTCATTTTGCAAAAATCACGTGTACATCACGTACTAATCAAAGCGAACAAACAAAGACATAACATAGTTATTTTTCCCCGCGTCATTAGCCGCGCGAGATATCGACCGCGCGGTCCCTTGCTGTCACGATCAGGCGGACGTCTTTGTCACCGGTTTATTTAGTTTGGCTGACGTCTGGCATAGACTTTAACTTGGAATCCATTAGAATACACATTTCTTTTTAATAAAATCATGTTTAAAATTTTGCTCAAGCATATGGTTTTTAACTATAATATTGTAAGGTGTTTATTTAATTAGTAACACTTATCGTTATGATCCGACTAATTAATGTTATAAACTAGTCGGGTTATAATATGAAAGAGATGGAATGATTGTAATTTAGGTAGGAGAAAACGAAATAAAAGATTTTAGAGAAAACGAATATGTCGTTTAACTCTCAATACACCTTTCAATATCTTATGATTCATAGTTTATCAAACTGCGGTTTGTATTTTTATGTATGATTCGATTCCAGCCTTTCTGTTTATTATTATTCTAAGAAAATATGAGCTATATATTGATTATTTTTTTATATACATAATAATATAGCTTAGTTCGGTTGATTATTACCATAGAATTCGCTCGATTCATAAGAAAATTAATATGCGTAAATAAAAATGTCTTGTCTGTACAATTATTACATCTATGGTAAGTTGATTCAATCAAACTTGACAGGTCAAAGTCGATGTGGGTCCGACAGACAGTTGTGCTGATTATTGATTTTTTTTCCACTCTTTATCCTTCTCTTATAAAGTTGGCGTGAAGGTAAAGCCTGCAGGTGTAAATTTGCTTATTATTTGCAATTAATTCTATTTTATTTATTTTTGAAATTATTCATATGAGTATTAATTTTTTGGGTTTTTAAAGGAGAGGGAGCCGCTGATGAACTATCTTGCAGAGATCCCAACACGTATCCGATGCCGGTTCAGCCGACATCCAGCCCGCATATTCTGTGCTTTCTCATATTATATTTATGTAGTCCTTAA
This sequence comes from Tineola bisselliella, assembly GCA_028551675.1. Classification (NCBI taxonomy): domain Eukaryota; kingdom Metazoa; phylum Arthropoda; class Insecta; order Lepidoptera; family Tineidae; genus Tineola; species Tineola bisselliella. Next base: position 139,308 of record JAPWLS010001813.1, on the reverse strand, counting down.
TGGTACTTAATGGTACCTTAAGTAAGGTAAGTTTTGGGATTTCTTTAGCTAAGCAAGCAATCGAATTCCAATAGTGGCACTGTAATAGCGTTTCTTTCTTTAATTGCTGCGACACTCCATCAAATTCTTGTAGACGTTCTTCAAAACGTATTGAGGCGCAGATGCGGCATTGCCAATATAAAACGGTGTAAGTCAACAAAAACGTACACGGCATACTATTCTTTATATTAACCAGAAATAAGAGTCGATGTCGTGTGAAAAGAGCGCAATGAAGTAGGTGGCAGAAATGCAGCGGCTGACAGAATACTTCGCGCATCGTTCACGACCAAAATAGTAAATGATGTTTGACAAATAGCTAGCAGATGTCGCTGTGGTAGTGAGACGAGATCCCCCCCACTTCCACACACACAGACCTGCGCTCCTATACGGTATCTTAACTCTTTCTTAAATGTACTAAAACTGATTTACAATAATATCAACAATAATATGAATTTATAAAACATTTGAGTGCCTTGTGATGGTGTTGTTAATATTCTAGTATAATAATATATATTTATTTAGACTATGTACGTTATGTTTATTTATAATTTTTTATCTCAATTAAGTAAATTTATGTAATTCTTTTTGAGGAAATAAATGTCTTAAACCTAATATATATACCTACATGAAAACAAATATTATAAATATATATAGTTAAGTAGTTACAGAAAAAGCACAGGTTTCGGGGCAATAATTTCGTCTGAAGATTGAGATATTTCAGCGGGGAATTATGAGGGGGTGAAAACGGGGGCGAATGTTTACCTCTCCCGTGACGGATATATTCTCCCAGACACCCGTCAATCACCCAAGATATGATGGGAATAATATTTCAGAGACAGCTACTATAGTCGGGTGGTCAATTCTTGATATTTTAAATTTAATTTATTTATGAGGAAATATATAGATTTAAGTTTACTTCAAAGATACTATTAGCAATGATGTCAGATGTCACAAAAAGAGATAATTCAGATATATATATATATATATATATATATATTTGGGACGATATATATATATATATATATATAAATATATATATATATATATATATATATATATATATATATATATATATATATATATATATATATATATATATATATATATATAAAAGCATAACTAACCTTAATTAATTGCATTATATCAGCGGTTCTCAAACTTTTTTGGCGAAGAAAAAAGCCTTAATATAATTATAAAAAACTGATTTATATGTATTTATGAATAATCATATTGCAATGTAATATTACGTAATATTTAGATGTAACTCTATAATCTCCCTTTGGTAGGTATTTTTTGCAGTATTTTAGTCCTAGGGTACCGCGGAACAAACTTTGAGAATGGTTGCATTATACTAATTATTTATTATATATATTTATTACTTTATTAAAATTTCAAAGGCTGCGACACCTAGCGGCTGTCAAAAGAAATATATAACGCGCAAGCTCCGTTGTAAACACTGCAGGATCATGAAAAATAGAATAGCTCGAATGCACTCAAATCCGTCATCATTGCCACGTCACTGCTTAATTAAATTATCAAAACGTAAAACTCCCAGTACACGTCGTTCGAAATACGCGAAGACGTCAATGTGAAATCAATCAAGTCCAGAAGCATAAGGGCGGTGGGGTGGGGTGTGGGGGGAGGAGGAACGAGGGGTAAGGAGTATGACAGCTCCAAGGGGAGGGTGGGTACAGATGAAAGTCTTGACCTGTCGCGTGTTAACTTGTAAGTCTTTAACTATCTTTTTGATTGATAACGTTAAAGTTAAAGTTATTAATTTGTAATTAACCTTTCAGACGCAAGATTAACTTTCGTAACTTGTTATGCTCGTTTTTATATATTACGTATAAAGAGTTCACGTAATTGAACATTTATTGGCAATGTGTCTGCTGTCCTTGTCGCAAAACAGTCGCGAGCGTATCACCTTTACAGTACAGCAAAAAACGACTCGATTTCGGCTTAATCCCTTGACATGCAATGTCGTCTCTGAGACGTCATGTATTTTACGTGTCATGGTGGACTTTGACGTCTCCGAGAATACCACAGGCAGTATAATATGATTAAATTATTTGTTTTGTCCATAGATGCTGTTTTTTAGAATCAACGCGCATTTTATTCGTATGTCAAGAGGTTAAATCCTTAATTAAATGTTAAATTATTTGTTTACATACGTGGAGATGTGTGAAAGAACAGATTGTACAGTGCGTTATAAGCGCTTGTATGCACAAAAAGTAGAATACAAAAATATACCGACACCAATTGCATAAAAAAGTGATTGATTGAAGTCTGATTGAAACACCAAATTCTGTATAACACTACCGGCCGGATAATTAAAAATGCCAACTGTCAATTAAATATGAAATGCGTCATTCAAATGTCAAAACTTTGACGCGTCAATAAATGACAAACGCGCTCTGAAATATCAGATAAAGCCTCAATGATTTAATTTTAAATGTGTTGTTTTATAATTACGCCTTTTATTGAGCAAAGGTCAGGCAGGGTTAGTAAGTTCGCATTTTGAAAGCTAAAATTCTTCGTGAGCACTCAAAGTAGTAGACCAGACTATGTCGTCTCCTAAACTATAATAAAATAAAACAATAAGAATAATGTAAACAGGAGGCAATATACAGCAATAAATGCAATAACGGCGCCCGGTCTATTCTCCAGTTTCAAATTCAAAATATACCAATAAGAGTTGAGAACAATCGGATCCACTCAGAAAATAGACCAATCCGAGATGTGCTACTAAAATTTTACGCCCGGAGCGCACGTGGAGAATATTGTCCAACTCAGCAGGGGTGTCACAAGAAAAAAAAAATTCAAAAATATTCATGATTTAAATTTTGTAATTACATAAATAAATAAACTTATTCTGGTCTTTATATTGGCATTTTACATAAATATTATAATAATATTTTTTGTTTATATATTTCACTAAATAATAATATGCTAAAGAAGAATGAAATAAAAAAAGCTGTAAATATATTCAAAAGTGTCAATTAGTGTAACATATTTTTCGTGCTATAGACGACCCTGTAGGCCTATTCTGTGCATAATGCAATCGCACGTTCGCTAAAAAGAAAGATAAGTGCATATTTATACCGTTCGGGCGCGATATTTCGCAGCGACCGTTCGGTGTAAAGTGCTCGATTACAATTTAATGTTATGATGTCGCTTCCAATATACCTCTCCTTACATCCTATCGCAATTAGCACGTTACAGAAAACTAGACCTTAGTCCTTTCGAATTCGTGTGAAATTCGTGTGCGAACGTATGTGAGTTATAACGCTTTGTAGTTAGTAAAAGTGTCGCGAGGAGGTCGTTACGCGGTAGGAACGTAGCCAAGAAGTAGTGAGTTCCCGTGACAAGAGCGCTGGTCAGGTTATTTTTTGTACTCTTTTTACAGAACACTCTAGAAAATTCATAGCTCTATGGTCTATCGCTTAATGAATGGAAGGACATTGTGTTGATATGAGTGTATGAATAAATAAAGAGATTTTTTGGAATTTTCTTATATTAGAGATTTTGTATTTGAACGCGTTAACAATCAATCCAATTGGAAAAATTATTTTTTACTTTAACAGTTCATTTTTCATTGGGGCAGTTAAAGAAAACCGGGAGTTTTTAGGAGATATGACATTTAACCTAGTTATATATCTCCTGTGATATGTTGATTCCCCGTTTACAGTTGACATATTCAAATTATAAGCTAATTTTTAATTTAAACATATTTAAAACACTTAACGAACCCGAATTTGGCATTTACACCTCGTTCACATAATTTCAGTTTCAGCGATGTACGAATTCTTTTTTTGTAGATATTGTAGCAATTCGTTTCTCTCTACCTTACATTTCGTTCAGATTTCAATGAGAACACGCGGCAGTAAAAACGAACAACTCAGTCCACTCTTTCTCTACCTACCTTTGTTCCGATATAGTATAGCAGCGGTTCTCAAACTTTTTTGGCGAAGGAAAAAGCCTTAATATAATTATAAAAACTGATTTATATGTATTTATGAATAATGTAATGTAATATTACGTAATATTTAGTTGGAATATTTAGATGTAACCTATAATCTCCCTTTGGTAGGTATTTTTTGCAGTATTTTAGCCCTAGGGTTCTGCGGAACACACTTTGAGAATGGCTGTAGTATAGTATGTGTTAACATCATTACATCCACCCACCATATACATATATAAAATAGTAAGATATTTTTATATTTTACGACACATCGTCATATTTTATTACGTCCATAAATGATTATTGTTTCGCCTACGTTTTTTTTTTTGTTTAGTTTTTAAATAACACTCAAAGAAAATGTTGCAATGTATATAATAGTAAGACAAGTTAAAATGAAATGAAATGAAAATCAAAGGAAATTATTCAAAATTATTTTGCTTATAATTCCCGCTGCATTAGGTCGATGAAGGAAAATAACCTCCACCAACATTCAATGACTCGTCTCGACGCGTTTCGCCACTTCACGTGGTATCATCAGGATACGTGTGGTCGCTTCGGCTTCGCTTCGACGACTGATAATTAATGAAAATCGTTTATTACTACACTAAATGCGTGCACTTGCTCATCGTTAGACTCTACAATGGCTTCGGAGAGGCGTATGACGAGAAGAAGACCACAAGAAACTCCGTAAAGTTATTTTGTTAATACAATTTTAAGATCTACATACACATATGTCATATGTAGATAAGTCAATTATGACACTCTGTACCTCTTTGCTACAGGTATCAGACAATTTGCTTCTCAGAGAAATCAAGCTCAGGCTCTCCGACAATAAAAGAACGTCCACGTTTCCCACACAATTCTCTGTGTATCATAAAACAGACGCGTTTATCAATTGGTCACGTTGAAATATAATTACTGATTCCCGACAAAGTTTATTCTGTTGATAATCTATATAAAGAACAACAATCGTGATTCGAAATTTAATTATTAAAATTTCTATTAAATCGGGCCAAAATTGTGCATTCGTTCGACTCATTCTATGTTAGTTAATGACTCATTCGGGTCAAATGATTCAAACAATTTTATTTCTTAAGCAAATCAGGTTTCTTTCCGGTTGTAATATGAAATACACAAATAACTGGAAGCTAATATGATGAAATATTTTACCTTTTTAAATACAACTCAGTCGGTCAATGTCGCGTAAAGCTACGTTCACACTTGTCGGCTGTTGGATCCGATTTTTTCCGGACACAAAATCAGTGTCAGACAAGAATAGCTTCATATAAAATACTCTGCCACTGAAACATTCGATTAAAATCCGGACCCGACAACTGACAAGTGTGAACGTAGCCTTATTCGTTATCACATCGACACAAATAATAATAATAATCTTTATTTCATCAAATACAAACACCCTATATACAATATTGTTCTATCTACAGAACTAATCCTAGGACTGTATTTCTGTAGATAGAGTGCTCTTCTGTACTTTAATACCTAAACGTATTTATAAAAAAAGTAACAAATATGTGTGTGTGTGCGTGCGTGTGTAGGTATGTGCGTTTGTGTGCGTGCGTGTGCTAATAATAATATATATATACAAAAATATTAAGAAAGGGATAAATAAAACAATACTAAACAGATTATTAATCGTTGCAGTAAACGACATAAGTAGGTGCCTGTAAACTGCGCACCATCGTCTAACCAAGCCGGCATAGCGGATGCACTACAAATATGTATAGTTTTAATTAGTGATAAAATAGGTACATTATTAAATTTGAAAAATTAATCAATTAGCTACACTCTTAATAATGATTGTATAAATTAATTAAATATTAAAGATCGCAGTATGTAATGCGACATTGGAACTGAACGGGTTATTAATGCATTCTACAGACGAGCGCCGCGGAGACGTGATCGAAATAAATTTGTCGATGATAATTCGCGCGGCTCGTTGCTTCTATCTTTATAATTCACTTCAACCGCTCTTAATTTGTCCGACGCATTCCGCCGAATTATTATAGGGTTGCGATTTACTGGCATTATTGGCAGATTAGTTTTTTGTGTTCAGACCTTCGACTAAACCAATCGACGTTCTTAAACAACGGTGGCTCCATCTAGTAGAGTATATAAGAACTATTGAAATGTTGGACACATAGCAATTTGCAAATTTACATAATTATAATTTACAATTAAATATTTTATTACAAATATATGTAACTTTAAAAACAGAAAAATGTGACGCGTAACAGAAAAACGTGACGCGTAACAGAAAAATGTGACGGCAATTTTCTCTCATACCTCGATAAAGAAGTTTCACTTCAAAAAACAGACAATAAAGTGTCATCCCTAAGGCCTAAATCAGCGATCGAGTGTGGTCTGTTTTAAGGAAAATTTTATCGCGTATCTGCCCGGTGTTGAGTTTCGGAGCGCGTCAGTCGAGATGCGTTTGCTCATCTCGCTAAATTAGCTTTCTTCATTTAAGCTCGTATTTTAAGTAGGTTTTGTCCTGCCCAAATAGGTGACTTAAAATGTATAGCACGTGCTAGGTTAGCGTTCAGTCGTCTTCGATAAGGTACTTACTACATAGACCCACAAAGGTGAGCTCAGTGGGCTTATCACGAATTTTAGTCTGGCTTTCGAACCGAGTTCGCTTCAAGCGATTTGTATGGAAATTAGAGCAGCGCCACCGCGTGCGGATTTGGAACTACAATATTTTAGATACTTTTTGTTAATTTTCGAACGTCTCGATCTTTCGTTCATTTGATAGATTGCTGGTGCTCGTTAGTCGTTAGTAAAAATTCATGATCCCGATTGCTAACGGATCCGTTTTACTTGTGACAGCTCGATTCGAAAGCCAGACTAAATTCGTGATAAGCCCACTGGTCTAGGTAGGTCCCTGCTCTTATACAATCTTAACTGAAGTTACTTTTAATCGTTCGACTTATAAACGTACATCGCTTTAAGTTACGCTGATACTTACAAATGACTAAAGACCAATTTCACTATGCTATCTCATCATTGATTTAGTTCCTTATCTATACTAATATTATAAAGAGGAAAGATTTGTATTTTTGTATGTTTGTAACGAATTGGCTCAAAAACTACTGGACCGATTTCAAAAATTCTTTCACCATTTCAATGCTACATTATCACTGATCAATATAGGCTACATAAATTACAGGAAAAAAATTAGGATCCTTACTAAAACTACAATAATGTAACCCAAGGTTGCCATAGCAGGCGTCGTTGAAATATGAAACATCATTAAACTTCATAGTACTTTATATCTTCATTACTACGCGAACGAAGTCGAGGGTAACAGCTAGTATTTAATATAATAAGACAACCTTTTCATATATTAGCTTATGACCACATTCCGCCTGATGTTAAGCTGAAGCGCTTCGTCTAAATTGTCAGGGCGCACTCTTCCCGATATATAAACACAGTGGCGGCCTTACCCATTACGAGGCCCCGGGCGGCAGGTCTTTGCGAGGCCCTTTGTTGTGTGGTTTATGTATTACACATATTCAGTTCTTCGTACAATTCATGTCTATCAATATCACATTGTATATATTCTATATATCTATATATTTTTAAATTTGCTTGGGTTGTTGCGCGAGGCCCCGGGCGATTGCCCCGTTCGCCACCCCCTAAGGCCGCCACTGTATAAACATATCAATATTTTGCATAATATCACGTGCATAAACAAATGCATGTAAGAGTAAACTGAGAATTCAGACAAACAGATGCATTGTCCATGTGTATGCAATTCAATCGACAAGTTATTTTTGTAACAATAATAATATAAATTTAATTTCGATTTGTGTATTACATGAAATAATCAAGGTAAATTATCCTTTCAGATTTTTTATTTCAAATACAGCAACCGCCTAATCGACAATACTTATGTTTGTTTATATACTAGCTTTTACCCGCGGCTTCGCTCGCATTTAAGTCTTTAAATAAGTATCAAAGATCATGTCAATAGAAATATGATAACTATATTTTCTTGCTTGGCTGGGATTATCAGTTTTTTAAAATTACTACATACAATGATGTTTCCTAACCTTAATAATTCAAATAGTTTTATACAACATATATAAAAATGACAGACGAAAATGAAAATAAATATATATTTAATAAAAAGTATCGTATGTTACTTCTAGTACTTCCAAAAATATGTGTACAAAGTTTCATGATGACCGGTTAAGTAGTTGTTGCGTGAAAGCGTAACAAACAAACTCACATTCACATTTATAATATTAGTAGGGAAGTAGGGATGAATAGAGTACATACGTATACCTAAATTATGTGAAACTCGTGTTTCCGGGAATTGATTCGTCAACAAGACAACTATTTTGAAAGAGTCTGAAAGCTCTCCCCGACATTTAAAACTGACAATGACGTGTGTTTATATCCCATCGGGAGACACAACAACTTCTGATAGCTTTATGTTACTCTATTTTTATATTTATGTCAGAGTAATACGTAACCATTTTGTGAATAAACATTCTTAACATAACAATAATAAATATTTAAACCTTTTAATAATCAACTAATCTTTAATTAATATTTTTTTCGATCGGGAACCAAAACGGGTCGTTTGTGACTGGACCACAGAGTCAGCTGGCAGAAATAAGTAGAAGAAGACAAGGGTGCTTAAGCAGATCTTAGATTTTAAACGGCGGTAATTGACTTCTGCTACTTTTACTTCGGATATCGAAAACAGAGTCAGAATAGAGTTTCGTATGTAGTGCAATATTTCAACAGAGTCTAAACCAGGGATGACCAAGTTCCTTAATAATCCGAGGCACTTTTCAAAATTTAAAATTTTTGCGAGCCGCAATTAAATACGTATTTAAAAAACGTTGCACTTAGTCTTTCATATTTGTTGTCAGTCATTTTTTAAAAATATAATAGCACAAAAATGAAAAGGGTAGGTACTCGGGTACATTTATCGAGAGACACAAATAATCCTTCAAAGAACCGCAGGTTGGCCACCCCTGGCCTATACCAAAACAAAAAGAAAACTAATTATATTTAAATAATATAATAGATGTTAGAATTTTACAACGAAATTATTTTTAACCTAAATATAGAAATCAGTTCTAAAACAATAGTTTGGTCGGCTGCTTATTTCTAAATGCATTTATAATAGAAACGAGAAACTGGGCAGTAGCAGTAAAGGCGATATATTCAATTACTCGGGCTATGATAGAAATCCCTTTAAAAATAACCTGCTCGACTGTTTAATTCTAACCCCATTGACAAAATGCATACAAACACTGTGGATGATAAATTTAATTATTTGGTCCGTGTCGGGAATACGGATGCATGGAACGGATCTGGGGGGCTACTCAGGCATATCTATTACTAGGCTACATAGACTTACGTGAATTTTGACATATAACCCTGTAAAAAGGCCTGTCAAACGTCTGTAAAATAAGCATTGAGTGGCCTATGGGTCCGTAAGTGTTCCTGAGTAGAAAACGTCCGTATTTTCGTCCGAAGTCCGTGCGCCTAAGTAGACCCCCTGGTCCAGATACCTATTAACAAAATCTCCCTTGGCAAATTTGATTACGCGTCAACAAATAACATCTTGTTAACAAAGAAGGAACTCTTTTCTAATTTAACAATATGTTCAAATACATTTAACTCTTAACATTGAGTAAAACTCTTAACATTGACATACGTAGTGCATCAGTCATAAATCTGGCTTACACGTGATCTAATAAATTCTGCGAGCATATATAAAGTTATTTTTAACATTATTTCTTTACAAATAAATGCATTTTTCGCCGGTAAAGATGCGCGCACGCGCACCTTACAGGACAGAACAGACTCTGAACTTGACAGATTTCAAATATGCCTTTCCCTTGCACCCTCCTCTTTCGTTCAAAGAAAGACATTCCTACCATTGTCCATTGTTTTTCGGCGAGGATATTTATGACGGACCACTGCACGTTTCGTCCCTTTCCAACCGCAGGACATTAGGATATGGCTGTCCTGTTCTACGCTTCCGAATAATAAATGTTTGAAAATATTATTTATTAGATTATTCATGGGCGGACGTTCTGCATTCGTGCTGTACTGTTTGAAGGACGCATGGGAGATGTGCGGACTTCCTTTTGCTCGTGTTTTGATGTCTTCGTCTCTATTGTTAGGCGTTTGCTCGTTGATTTGTGACGTTCGATACTTACATATGAACGAAACTAGGGTCGCACTTGTTTTGACAACTTTATATTTACACACACAAGTTCGTTCGTGACATCAGATGATGTATTAATTTGCGAAACTGCTAACAATGGGAACAAAGAAACTTTTCCACTTACGAATAATTAAATTAGAGATAGCTAATTAAAAAAATGACAGGACCGTCTAGAAGGAAGGACGGAGGCGTACGCGACAATTCCAAAAATCCCTTGCGTCTCTCCAGCCATAAATAAAGTGGGACAAAACCGGGGGCTTGCACCCTCCCGCCTCACTCCGGGATAAGTGTCTAAAATTTTCACAATCCCGCAATAAAAAGATAATTTATTAGAATAGCTCTTATTGTTTTCGTTATTTATGTGTATGAAGTAATGTAATCTAGAATCGTGCTCCTAAATAAATAATGCTCCTTTAATGTCCTCCTTGCTTAATCTGCTCGAACGGCCGCGATGTCCGCGTCCTCGCTTACTCACAGTAATGGCAACCCTAGCCACTTTTTGGCTCTAAATAAATATGATTTGTTGTACTGTGCTCTGACTGAATTTCATTTTGCCAGCGGGCGGCGGTTTTTTTAACAATATATTTGCGATATCAACGTTTAGCGGTATTTATTGTTCATTATGCCGCGACTTAAGCCACACTGCACGATTTATTTGTTATGTTGTTTTGTTATTATTAAAATGAACAAGTTTGATCTATGTGTACATAGTAGAAGTGGCAAAGCGGTCGGTGCACCTAAATTCATAGCCGTCTGACTTCGGCGGCCGTTTCTGAAAATTAGTGGACGTGTGGGGGACCCAAGAAGCCAAGAGGCGTGGGGTGGTATGATTTACGCCCGCCCTAGTATTATGTTTTGAGTTTAATAAACAGGGCGTTTGTCACCGAGCAGCCAGGTCGACGCCTGCACTATTGGTGAATGCCCGTTGATGCACTTTTTGTGAAGCAAAAACCAAAATTAATTAACCAATAATAGCTTATGTCAGCGGTTCTCAAACTTTTTTGACGAAGGAAAAGCCTTAATATAATTATAAAAAACTGATTTATATGTATTTATGAATAATCATATTGCAATGTAATATTACGTAATATTTAGATGTAACCTTATAATTTCCCTTTGGTAGGTATTTTTTTTGCAGTATTTTAGCCCTAGGGTTCCGCGGAACACACTTTGAGAATGGCTTGCTTGTATAATATATTTAGTTACTGTTAAATATTAAAAACTAAAATTAAATTAAATTTATATTATTTATTTATTTGTGATGAAGTTGTCAATGTTCTACATACGTTATGTTTATTTTTTTTTTGTCTCTCTCTAGTTCTTTTTGAGGAAATAAATATCTTAAACCTAAACCTACTTAATAATAGAGAAAAAATAATACAGAGTAAGTGAGTAAGGAGATGGCGGCCTTATGCTAAGAAGCGATCTCTTCCAGGCAACCAACTTTGAGAAATGCAGAAGACAAATAATATTGTAGTATTTAGTCAAAAATATAGTCTGCTTCGTATATCATCGTGTTGGACGAAGCGTGGTTCCGTTTGGCCACACGGACCCACACAGTTCACTCGCTAGCTTTTAATTATAATACTTTATGGCTCAATAAATCACAGGAGCTTCGTCCCACCCCTTCACCCCGCACCCCACACCCCACAACTTTGAAGGATAACAGTTCAATTCTTGCTCCGGGATAAATTTTAATTATACACTTTGTATGGGTATTGATTGATAGTCGGGGTGGTTTTTGGTAGTTTTGTTTATTGGAACTTTATCATGAAGTAGAAGGCTTCAATATTTTCATTATTACAATTGGAAGTAAACTAAACTAAAATTGATAGCTAATCAATGCGGTGCAAACTGCAACCCGAAAATTGGGTATTCTACTGAATCAATCCGACGTAACAAGTAGATGTTGAACCGTAAAATGTGTACTATAGGAACGCTCTTTTCAAAATAGTACTCTAGGTGCTAATTAATGACCTAAAGTTAAAACCTAAGCTAAAAAAAAAGCTTTTGTAAGGTATCACTCACATGGCGGAAAATTTAATTAGTGTAAAAATTACTAAAGATGATATACTTTTATTATTGCGTATAATTCTTAAATTTTTATCAGCACCATTTTTATAAGGTAGGTAGGTAGCATTGAAAGAGTTTATTGTGATTCCATTATTTATAGCGAAATAAAAAAGCCGAAGTCAGAAAGTTGGGGCGTCTGACTGACTTATAGCATTCACTGCGCTAGATGTTTCAACAAAGAGTTGTAACTAAAGATAAAACAATTTTCCGGAAAGGGTATAAACTGAAAATGAAAGATTGTAGCTGAATTGTACAACAAGAATTGCGCTTTAAAGTTATTGTATATAATCAATATGATGAATTTGTAAAAAATAATAATTAGCATCACATGTCAAATCTGTTGTGTGTATAGTCCGTGAGAGCCTCCCTGAAGCTCGGAGGGTGGCGCACGGCCGTGAAAGTCTGCCTTGACGGGTGAATGATTTGTGACCAAGATACGTGCAAGTAGACCCCCCGTCCCCCACTGTATTAAGATAACACCCCTTTTAATGGAATATGTTTAAATTCATTCAGTCGTTTTTGTAAAAAAAAAAAGAGTTACTTTATGAAAAATGTTAACAGGCTGTTTGAAGGCTCACTATCTAAAACAGCGGTTCGATTTATATGTATTTATGAATAATCATATTGAAATGTAATATTTAGTTGGAATATTTAGATGTAACCTTGTAATCTCCCTTTGGTAGGTATTTTTTGCAGTATTTTAACCCTAGGGTTCCGTGGAACACCACTTTGAGAATGGCTGATCTAAAAAGACATGACAGCAAGTACGTGGAGTAAGCAGTTGCCATTCATTCATCAGCAGACCACTTTAGTTGTAATGTATATATATATATTACATATATGTATATAATATAATGCATAAAAAATATTGCTTCAGTAAATTATTAACATTATTTTCTTAATTTAATTAATTCAAAAATAAATTAAAAAATCTTACATAAAAAGAGTAATTACTTTTTTCATAATAAGTTGTTTTACCTGAAACAAAAGAAATAATAACATTATTCTTTGTATTAATTTATTTTTAATTGTCGCAATTAACTTACATTTAACTTAATTCATAAATATCATTGTTATAGTTGTAATATTCTATAATAAAGCCTCTTGATATGTGAAGCAGACAAAGCATTTGTTTTTGACATTCGGTCTGTTGAAAAGAAGCCTAGTAAAACGCAGTGTACAAAGAGTAAATCAAAAAGGAGCATGTTGGTGACAGAGTGACGCGACAAACACGCGAAAGAAGCGCCTTGTCGTGCACAGAACCACGGCCAGGGGATGGAGAGCCGACTGCCCCGACGTGGCGTCCGACGAGCGGAGCGGGGAGCAACAATGTAACAATAATGAGCATTTACCATATAACTCAGCGTGAGGTCACGTGACTACACTTCGACTTAAGTTAAGCTACTAGCTGTTGCCAGCGACTTCGTTCGCATAGTAATGAACATATAAAGTACCATGAAGTTTAAATTTTATCATGAAAATGTAGTTATTGTGATATAATTGTAATAGTTAGACATATGGTATCGCAGACTTTTTTTGTAGATATTGATGTCCTCTATAAAACTGTAGTACATCACTTTGCTCTATTGTCAATAATTTCCGCAGCGTATGCAATATAATGATTTTTTTTCACACTTTGGGTTACATTATTGAAGTTTTCATACGGATCCCTAACGTTTTTGAAAATATTCTATAGCCTATGTTCATCAGGGATAATGTAAGATTCTAATGGTAAAAAAATAATTCAAATCAGTCCAGTAGTTTCGGAGTCTATTCAATACATACAAACAAACAATTAAATGTTTTCTCTTTACAAAATTAGCATAGATAAGTTAAACTATTATCACATATTCGATAGTAACAATCGATGGGATAACAGCTATTTTCAAACTAATTCCGAAACACTTACTGCAATACATAAGTGTTTAAAAGAATCGCTGCCTAGAACGCTAATCGCACGCAATACTCGTTCCGAAGCAGGAGCGGGGTGCGTGTAAATATGACAAATTTATGTAAAGCTCTGTGTACGGGGAAGGCTGCGGTTCGCGGAAATTAGTGTTCATTTCGTTTCATGTTTACGCGGGAGACGTCGCTGCGAAGACGATAAACTTACCAAAAATACGATAATGCCCATCTATTGTGCGGGGATACGTTAACCGATTGCAGATGCTACCAACATATGTACCTACTGTTCGTTTGTTCTACAAATTCAGGCTTTTTCAGGCACACTGTAGCTTGAAAAGAGGCTGCCCTGCTAACCTAAGTAGTAATACATTCACATTTAATTTCTATAAATTCCAGAGAGATAATGAAAACATAATTGCAAATTAATAAACATTGGGCTTATCACGAATTTAGTCTGGCTTTCGAATCGAGCTGTCACAAGTAAAACGGATCTGTTAGCAATCGGGATCATGAATTTTTACTAACGACTAACGAGTTCGAAAATTAACAAAAAGTATCTAAAATATTGTAGTTCCAAATCCGCACGCGGTGGCGCTGCTCAAATTTCCATACAAATCGCTTGAAGCGAACTCGGTTCGAAAGCCAGACTAAAATTCGTGATAAGCCCACATATTTCAAACACAAACGAAACAAAAAGCGAGAACTAATAAATAATAATTATAAACTAAAAATATAATTAGCTTATAACAAACGTGGCGTGATGCTTTTGAAGTATACCACGCTTCCTTCTCCTACTCTATATCAGTCGGGTGATAATCCACCATTCGTCTTTATCCCGGCCGGCTGTCCACTGCGACATAATTCAAACTTAAATATCCCTGTCAGTTCGTAGAAGACAGAAACATCCCGAAAAATCATCTCTCTAAAGGGTGCCCCACTCTTTTAAACAAACTTTATAAAATAAAAAATAAATAAATAAATAGTTTATTGATAGATAATTTTTTGTACATAAAATAGCAAGGGCCCCTGTACTAGGTTCGGAAACCTGTCCTACTGGGTACCCCGGTTACTGAAATAGAATGAAGATGATGAAGAAAGAAAATAGCGATAGAAATATACACGCACACATACATACACACATATATACATATACAAACACATACACAAATAAATACCAGAACAATACAATTATCAGAATAAATACACTTATCAAACAGAACAGAACTTTATTCTAGATATATTTTTATGTCTACATTAGGCATTGTGTTTTAGCATTGAAAGTACAAAGATACATTTATATTAGTAAAGATTTAGCACATACATTTATGGATTCTGTATCGTTTGAAAATTAATTTTAATGTGAAGTTAGAATTGAATCAATTCGTTATGAAATCCATCAAGAATACGTCCCCATCTAAAGGCCAGAGTCACCATGTCACAAAAGATGTAAAAAGAAGATTCGTACTTTGATATATAGCGTACACAAGTCGACGCAAAAAAACGCGGGAGACGGTGACGGTCTCAACAATCTGATTTATTCTGTAAACACATAAATCTGACTTCTATCTGTCAGCGAGAGAGGCGAAAATACCAGCGCATGTGTCATAATTGTCGGTTCCATGGTTACCAGTTTATATGAGTCATCATTCATCATCATCATCATCTTATTGGCAATTACAGATGTCTTTATCAGTATTGTTTTAATTTTTATATTAGCATTCCACCACCTGTAGGCTACGTCCAAGATAACTCTATCACGCATCTATTCCGCATATATACTAGCTTTTACCCGCGGCTTCACTCGCATTTAAGTCATTAAATAAGTATCAGAGATCATTTCAATAGAAATGAATCAATATGATTCCAAACAGCTGAAACTATAGCCAGTTGGGAACCATAGTAAAAAAATATTATTTACTATGTTACTTCTAGTACTTCCAAAAATATGTGTACAAAGTTTCATAATGATCGGTTAAGTAATTGTGTAAAAACGTAACAAACAAACTCACATTCACATTTATAATATTGGTAGGGATATAAAACTAAAATCAAATTCTGTGGATTAATGAATTAATTAATGATAAAATAAAAATAAAACAATAGAGGAAAGCGTTTAAATAAAGTCGCGCCAGCTCTCAATAATGTCCTGATAAATTTACGTAATCCTCGACCAAAATAATTCGCTCACAGATTTATATCTGGTTGTATATTTGACAATATTCTTTGGCGAGATCAATCATCGTCGCTTTAACGAGCTTCTCAGCTGTTCTCCCAAAAATCCTCACTCGTCTCACAGAATTGATTGCGATATAAAATATATTTATTGCGGACTCGCCGTTTGTCACGTTGTCACTAAATGTTACCATTCTATGCGCATCACCTTGGTCATTGTCAATCCTGTGTCGTATGTGTTCTTTGCAAATAAGATTATATATTACAACTAGCTGTTGCCCGCGGCTTCGCTCCCGTTAAGAAGTATTATTATTAATTAGGTATAGTTTTTGCGGCTTTATTTTTGTTTAGCGTGTGTAAAAACGTCTTCATCACAGTAACTCCAATCTTTAATTTCAGTTCAATCAGTCGAAAATCTAATAAGATTTATACAAACTTTCATCCCCTATTTTATCCCCTTGGGGGTAGAATTTATCAAAATCCTTTCTTAGCGGATGCCTACGTCATAACATCTACCTGCATGCCAAATTTCAGCCCGATCCGTCCAGTGGTTTGGGCTGTGCGTTGATAGATCACTAAGTCAGTCAGTCAGTCACCTTTGAGTTTTATATATATAGATAGATAATAATTAATAGTAATAAATATAATAATAAAAACACAATTTGAACTTTAATATCATGAAAATTGAATTAATTAAGAAACAATAAAAGTGAGGTAATTCACAAAAATCACAAATGACAATGTATCGTGAATTGTTTTTTAATTTCTTAATGTCGTTGCCCGAATCCTGACATTGACAGAATTGTCTTTAATAGATACCTGAAGCCATTAACAAAAGAAGAAGAAGAAGAAGAAGAAGACAATGTATCGCATTGTAGTAGCAATTTGATAACGAAATTTCTATAGTAAAAGAATGTATGTTTATTTTGGTGGAGCGGAATGTCTCGCGGGATGTTCGTATAAAAAAGGTCGAATATTTGGTATACGTGTGTAAAAATAAACACATCAACTATTAGTATTAATAGCGTAATAAAACACTCGGAAAGTCACCGCTTCCTCAAAATAAAATCCTCTTAGCTCGAGTTGGAATCAAACACGAACTATTTGAAATATATTAAAAGCCGTTTTGAATATACTTCACAAGCAAACCGGAATAACGTCTTTCGAACTACACAATTATCCTTTTTTACGATCATCATCGAAATTAATCATCAACGGAATAATCATGCTTCAAGCTCATCATAACACATACAAGTATAGTGTTTAATCAATATAAAAACAAAACAGTTAATTTTAATTTGCGGAATCTAATTCCCAGATAACGTGAGTGGAGACGGCGCGGGGTGGTCGGCGTCGAACGAGGTAGGTGGCCGAGTTGCATCGCCCGTTCTTTCGGCCCGCACCTCCACAGTGCACTCCTTGACGATCGATTGACGGGTGTCCCTCCTCCCTCCTCCCTCCTGCAGGGGGGGCTTCGCATACAAACGATCGCCCTGACCCACATCTCACGGATATTTATAATAATTGAACGAAGGAACCGAGTCGCGAAACGACTAATAAATCTGTTAGAAAAGCGGTGCCGCGCTTTTGCCCGCGATCGTTCGGCTGTACCTACCCCCACCTTAATGTTAGGGGTCGTGATAATGTACGGCGACGACTGTCTGGCTTTTGGATTTTTAACTGTTAAATTTGGCTCAGTTTGCGTTTTTTGGCTTTTATGTCGACAGCTAAACGAGTCGATCTATATATAACCTTGAGTCGTTTCATAAAATGAGGCTTTAAGTCACACAAACGGAAAATTTAAGAAAAAATTTTTGTTTAGTCAAAGTTTTTTTTACATGTAATTGAAGTGAAAAATGAAAAAATGAATATTCATTAGAATAAAGTTTTCAGGAGCGCCCCTCTCGGAGTGATGCGTCCCGCGTGACGTCACTGATTGATATTCAGCTTTTGTCTTTGTCAATATAACTCACAAAAATGCATAAATATTTATTACTCGATATCAATATTTCACATAATGTCACATAATTCATTCAATGTGCAAATGGACTTATGCATTGCGAGTGTCATTCGTATTTCGCATTATTTTAAAATATACATACCTACTTATAATATATTTCCAGAGAACCATTTACGTGTTAAACCGTAATAAATAAAATAGAGAAATCATGTCAAACAAAATTTATGCGTTAATCAATACATACAAACGGGCTCATATAGCAATTCTTAAAGCAGATGGGAAGGATTTTTTAATAAACGAAAAAAGAAATCGAATAAAATCTTCGTAGCACAAATTGTTAATTTGAACGTTAATCTAATTAATAAACAAATGAAATGAAAAAATTTGTTTTTAAGTTCTATATTTAAAAAAAAAAGTAAAAGTAGTTTCTACTTCATGCGTCAATAAATCAATAAGGTTCCGAAGAAAAAAGTATCAGTGAACCACAACTGAAGGGTCCATTTCGTCACGTTTCAGTCGAGTTTCCGGCGAATTCGATGTCCCCAACCTTTCCTTTTGACTTATCTTAAATTATGTCCCAGACGTGATAACGAACTAGCGGGTTAGGGGGCAACGGGTAACTATTAATACGACCTACATATTAGGCCTATGGGACGAATTTGCACACAGGATGATAATTAATAAATTACGAATATATTATATTTAGACCTAATAACAATTATTTTAGTTAAATAGTAAGAGTTCATGAGAACACCGTAGCTCGTGGACCGAACGTCGCCGAGAGCAAACAGTAGTCTCCGTTCCGATGGAGGCAATGGGACCAAAGAGGGAGGACTTATAGGCAATATTTACTTTTGTGACACATTCGCTTTATTGTTTTATTTTGTGCGCTCGTAAAACTGCGAATGTAGTACTATTGCTTTTCTCTACGAATCGATGATCGAACAAATTTTGCGTTCGACACAATTTTACCATAAATATTTACTACATTTAATAAAATATACTTTTAAATAATAAACAAAACAACTTCCCTAACTTTTTAAAAATAATTCAAAGTCAATTTTTAATGAAATGTGCATTTTAAAACTTGAAAAAAATAATAACAATAACAAGAACAACAATGCGTCGTAAATTTTCAGAAGTTTTCACGATAAGGGATGATGTAATTTCTTTTTTTTTTTCAACCCTCGAAGGAAATTCAACCCTTTTTGACGTTATCTCAAAACGTCACCCGTTCGTCCGCGCACCTGCTCTGTAAATGAAATTATAAAAGTATTCTTTGCAATACATCGCAACCTGACAATAAATTAAATAATCGTTTAAAAAATATATTGAAATTATTTGCAGCCATTGATATTATTTAAAAAACAACAGAGGAACAAAAAGAAAATATATCGTCGAAAAAAAACCTTTAATATGCGAAAATTCGTAACTGTTAAAATGGAGTCAAAATTATTTAACAAAAATTAGACGTAAAGAAAAAAGCGTTCTTTTGTAAACTTGAACAAAAACCTTAAAGATTCCATCCACGTATCGTCAAAAAGCTGAAAAGCAATCGACATCGCTCAATACATCTGAACTAACGAAACTCTGGATTGTATTGAAAAATGTCAACGGTGTTGCAAGTAGCAGGTCACGACCCCCCGCGACCCGCACGCCCCAGTTGGTTAGACAAAGACGGCGCACGGTCGAGTAGACCCCCCCGTGAATTAAAACTGCAGGTAGAGGAGACTGTCCAGCATTGATCTGTCGTGACGACGTTAGTCCTCACCCCATGCAGCCTCCTCACGGATTATGTGACCCATCTTGCAGTGAACGAGGGCTGTCACCCGTTAGAACGAATGGGGACACATTTTACTCCCATAATAGCTCATTATTATTTACTACTTTTATTAATGTTCATACTCCAATTGGATTTTAAAATAAGACCAGCGGTTCTCAAACTTTTTTGGCGAAGGAAAAAGCCTTAATATAATTATAAAAAACTGATTTATATGTATTTATGAATAATCATATTGCAATGTAATATTTAGTTGGAATATTTAGATGTAACCTTATAACCTCCCTTTGGTTTGGTAGGTATTTTTTTGCAGTATTTTAGCCTTAGGGTTCCACAGAACACACTTTGAGAATGGCTGTCTTAGACAATACATCATATCAATAATTCATACATATTTAAGAAAAAATAAATTAAATTATCTTCGGAGAGTCAAGCGTTAACTTAAGGAGAAAAATGGTAAATAAAAATTATTATATTCAACAGTTTAAGACAGGGGTTCCCAAAGTGTGCGCCGCGAGTCTATTCTCTATCATTATCCGAAACCACAAATATTCGCGAGTATCTTTTTTTGGGAACGGTTTTGAGCTACCTACGCCGCGCGTGACAAAATACTAAACTTGAAACTGCATTTAAGATATAACACTTCCTCGCTGATCGAATATGCACAAAAATATTATGTTATAAAAAACGTCTGTCTAAATAGAAATCAATTACCATATATTCCTCGTATTACATAATGTGAAGCAGTAATTAAAAGCATTCATTAAATACTTCAGGCTTGAAACAATTGAAGGGAGAAACAAACAAATCTGCAATACAATGTCACTAATTCTCGTGTTCACTGTAATTATTTTATTTATACAAAAAAAAAACAATTCGTAATTCAAAACTAATATTATAAATGTGAATGTGAGTTTGTTTGTTACGCTTTCACGCAACAACTACTTAACCGATCATCATGAAACTTTGTACACATATTTTTGGATGTACTACAAGTAACATAGGACACTTTTTATTTAATAAAAAATATATTTACTATAGTTTCCAATTGACTATAGTTCTATTGAAATGATATCTGATATTTATTTAATGACTTAAATGCGAGAGAAGCCGCGGATAAAATCTAGTTTAGATATATATTCAAAAACACATAAATAGTTATTAATGAAATGAAACGAATGAAATGAAAATCGTTTATTAGCACAGGCAGTAAAGGCGTGCGCTTGCTCATCGTTTGACTCTACCGTGACACAAGAAACTGTTCAAATACTATAATAATAAAACTAGAACGAAATTAAATCGAATTGAGATCGTTTAAAGTAATAAGAATAGCGGCCGCCTCTCGGCTCGCCCACATCCTGTCGCTCGGACCCGTCTTGCGTTTGACTGAGCTGAATCACTCAAAAGTTTTAATGCCATTTCCTGTGGACCAGTCCTTTTCGTAAAGCTACGATTGCGCGTGTGTTTGTGAAACGCTTTTCAATGTGTGCGAGGCTTTGTGCTGTTATCAATTTAGTTTTTTTTAATATTATTTGGTATTTTATTTAAATACACGTATTTGCATTCCTAAATGTCAACTAGACTATTAGAACTATGTAGTTTTTAAGTCAAAGTTGTATTGTATGTAACAGATTTGTAAAGTTTAAAGCTCGTACTGAAAATTAAATTTCAATACTTCAGGTTTTAATGAAATGCATTCAAACATTTCAAGTATCCTAATTGAGGGTAGTAGTAAGTTGTGAGATGATTGTGATGTTCGCTGAACATATAGTTGTTGACAAAAGCTGATTTCAGGCACTTTACTAGTGTTATATTGACTACTGCGCATAAAGCTCTTACATATAAGCAAATATGTAATCTTATGTATGTATCTATGTAACATGGTATGTATTGTGTGTAGTTCATCTTTATCTATATTTGTATCTATTTATAACTCCCGCTATTTGTCTTCTGCATCTCAAAGTTGGTTGCCTGGAAGAGATCGCTTCTTAGCATAAGGCCGCCATCTCCTTACTCACTTACTCTTCTGTATTATTTTTTCTCTATTATTAAGTAAAAAATAAATAAATATAAACAAACACGATGGAAAAACTCATAATAAATATGACAAGAACTTGAGTAATGATTAAAAAACATGACAAACTATTATTAAATGAAGAAACAAAACCCGTGACGTCACAAGTCATGTAGTTGAAGCGTTTAAATCCACCCTTTCGCCCCCCGCGGGGGTGGCGGGGGTGGGAGGGGTGTGGGCCGGACACGGGTGAAGACTGGACGTCTGCACAAGACAGGGGGCGCCTGTGTCACTCAACTTTATTTCTACAGACTTCAGAAGGTAGCATGGGTGATAGACAGATGTGCTTTCATTGATCGATGCCGGTTTACAGTTCGTGTTAAAGTGGTGAAATTGTTTTTTATTATAACACTAGCTTTTACCCGCGGCTTCGCTCGCATTAAAGTCATTAAATAAGTATCAGAGATCATTTCAATAGAAATGAATCAACATAATTCCAAACAGCTGAGACTATAGTCAATTGGAAACTATAGTAAAAAATAAATTATTTATTTTTTAAACAAAAGTATCCTATGTTACTTCTAGTACCTCCAAAAATATGTGCACAGTTTCATGATGATTGGTTAAGTAGTTGTTGCGTGAAAACGTAACAAACAAACTCACATTCACATTTATAATGTAGTAGGGATGTTTAGCCGTAGTCTGGACATTCAAATTTGCGGAATTGTCATATTAGTAAGTTAGTATTTCATGTTAATCTATAGTAATCGAATGTTCTGCTTCAATTCATAATTATTTTTATTTTTATTCTAATTTTGTTTGTTGTGATTTTTTTTTCTTTCTCCCCTCTTCCTTACATCTAATTGATTCTTGTTTTTTTTATTTTTATGTATCTTTGTAATTTTATTAGAAGTGTAGTATCTATCCCTTTATCACCTCGAACATGCGTCCTATCCTATAATTAAAATTTCATTTAGTTTATATAATAGTAGTCCTTTTTATAATATGTAGTTTTAATGTAATTTTGTAGGTAGGCTTTAGAAATAAATAAATAAATAATAAAAACTCAATGAAATCTGTAGCATTATTTCAGCTAATAAACAGCTTTCCATCTCAACATCTCGCAAAATAGCTATCAAATTATACGCGTCCGTAGCGACACCATTCCCTGACCGCATCCTATGAGGGCATAATGTAATGAAATTCCCTCAGTGTGGTCAGTAAAAGAGCGGTAGGTGAACTTCATCAATACAATGCCACTGAATACAGAGGTTACTGACATTCCTGAAAACTGACCCCCTCTCCACTTACTTCACCCTTCCGTTTGCTCTCTTTTCTAAGTCTCTGTATTTAATTGTAAAGAATAATTAAATTTTATTAATTATTGTAACGGCACGTGTCTGGACGAAGGACAGAACGTGCTGAAACAGTTATTTAAAAAAATGCATATATCTACTATCTATTTATTAAGTTAAAAACAAAAGATGAATAATTTAAAACACATACTAAAAAAACAGCAATATTAATTTGAGTAAAGACTAAAAATCCCATCACATTAATAATAAATCCCAAAGTAATGGGAAACAAAGTAGTAAATCCGGTAGTTACGTATGAATACCCGATCATGTACGCCGGGAATGAGATCCCCTGGGATGATTGGCCCACAAATGACAGAATATCCGGGTAAGGTGACAATTTTAATAGAATCAAAATCAATAGGACACGTTTTACGTTTTGTTCAATATTATATTAGATTCTTATTGGGATGTTTTTAGATTCAAACAACTGAAATTCGACACTCTTTTCGAGCTAATCCTGAATAAACTGACTATTTGAAGTTGCTATATGCGTATACTAATGGAATGAAAAATTGTACACATGGCTCCCAAAATGTAATATATGTACATATGTGTTAATAGAACATTCCTTCATTCATATTGGAAATGCTTTTCAATCCAATTAGAACAAATAAGACTGCATTAAGTAGTTCCGCAACTCGCTACTAGGGAATCTCTGAGCATTATTTATTTTACTAATACAGCCA
Source organism: Tineola bisselliella (assembly GCA_028551675.1). Classification (NCBI taxonomy): domain Eukaryota; kingdom Metazoa; phylum Arthropoda; class Insecta; order Lepidoptera; family Tineidae; genus Tineola; species Tineola bisselliella. The sequence continues at coordinate 115,146 of JAPWLS010001813.1, read as the reverse complement.
AGAGTTGAGTCCCAAGATTGGAAACTTTTATTAGATGAGTCCAGCCCAGTCAACTTTAGGAACCTCTGATCTAGATTGCCAAGGCGCACTCATTACGACTGGCTACTACCAAACCCACAGGAGTTATTCATATGTACTGCTTAGTTTTATAGCTTTCCATACCTATTTATATAATGTAGGTACAAGTTTGGGAACAAATTGCACTAACAATAAAATGACAATATCTTTATCTGTTATATTACGGAGTCTATATAAAGGGTCGTAGTTTAATATTGCCTATTGTAATATTATGTAAACTGGGGTAAAAGGTACATCCTGTATCCATTTTCCGTTTCTCATGTGAAGGTTTTTTGTTCATCAATATCTTTTTACTACATCATCTGAAGAGTTTCGCGGACATAATTCAACTAGGTTAAAAGACCTTTTGCGGTTTATTATAGCTATTATTTTTGTCATTTTAACTTCGGACATTTGAATTTGCTGAAGAATTAGTAAAAAATTTCGAGTATAAAAGTGTGAAAGCTTCAATGCCACCCTTCACCTGTCGGAAAGGGTGCGAAACAGAATTTGTCCCCAAAATTGTGCCTCGGAATTCCTCCGTTGAACAGAATGAAGTAGGGATTTAATATCTTCTGAGAATTTGCTCTATAGAGAGATAGTGGGCGAAGGCCGACAACGTTTCGTGGATTTCGACTTCATAACATTTTTGCGAGAGATCCCGGACCCGCCTATTATATTTTATATAGCATTTTACGTGCTGATGTTTTACAACTTTATCTGTGACTAAATTGATTATTTTTAGCTTTTTTTGTATGAATGAAATGAAATGAAAATCGTTTATTAGCATAGGCATCGTCAGACTCTATAATGGCTTCGGAAAGGCGTATGACGAGAAGAAGACCACAAGAAACTCGCCAATCATAGCCTGCACATAGAATAATTAACAAAAGAAAAACAACTGAATTTTCATTCAGAAAAAAGTAAATAACATTACATAAGTCACATAATTCTCAATAATACATAATTCACAAGAATTAAAATCAGATCAGATCCACGGTGCAACCACACAGGTATCAGCCCACAATAATATGAAAAACAATGTATTTGCAAGTAAATGCAATATTTATTGACATCTTATAAACCCAGCATTGAGGATACGATCGTTTTCCAGCTCAACAGACAAGTGGGATGCGTTATTTATTAAGAAAAATAACACTAATATCAAAAAGCTTAAAGTTTAGCTAAGCTAACATTAGGGTATACCAGTTTGATTACAAAAATGATTTTTGCGTTAAATAGCACATTAACTAGAGAAGATGACAACCTGTAGAACACCGAACTTTAAATACCTACTAACATAGTCGACATATAAATATAACCCGTAATTATAATTAAAGATAAAACAACACGTGTCAGAAGATGTCCAATTTAAATAAACATAACACACTGGACTTGTAAGCAAAACTAACCGACTATATAAAAAGCACTTCCATCCCCGAACCTCCGACTTAATTCGCCAATAAAGGTCAAAAAGCTGACGACCCAAAGACATAACAGAAAATTGTATTACATTGCAAATACGCCCTTACATAAATATTTTAAAACTACGCATAGAATTGAGTTCAGTCCCGCTTGCCACACGAACACTTTCGCCACAAGATTCAACGTCGAAGCGAGATATGATTCAAATGTAGTTTAAATAAGGAATTTTTATATATACCACAAGCTCCCTCTATATACCTACTGCTCTTTTATATAAAGATTTATTACTTTTTTACTTCTGAATTAAAATTCAGTTTTTTTGATAATTATTTCATATACAGGCTTATGATTGACGAGTTTCTTGTGGCCCTTTTCTCGTCATAGGGCTTTTTGAAGCCATGGTAGAGTCTAACGATGAGTGCTTATGCTAATAAACGATTTTCATTTCATTTCAATACCTATTAAAACTCAGTGCATATTTTATTAACAAAACTTATTATTAAAATGTCTAAACATATGTATTAGCTATATAATTTCATAATAAACATTATATATAAAAAAAAATATCGGTTCAAAATTCAGGTCGAATAAGGATTTTCCTTAAGAATCAAATAGACTTCAGTGCCTTAACCCTTCGCGTTACCGCTTCAAATTCTAGCATTTAAATTCAGGGGGACATCACATGTGCGGATTTTCGTCGGGAGGCCTATTCTTGTAAGTTTTTTCTTATTTGAAAACATATTCCCCTTTTGTTATATATTATTCTGATGTAAACAATATTGATTCGCAACACATAAGATATACCTAATAAATATTAATATACATAATAAATATATTTTTTATACTAAACTATTATCATTTGGGATACATATAATATGATATTGTCAATTTCGACCAGTAGTACCTGAGGTAAGTTCATTCGAAGTGGGAAAAGCAAGGTACCGTTTGAACATATGGATAAAAAAATCCGTGATCAAGAATACGACAACCAGGTATCCAATATCACCGGACGAGAAGAAATCAAATTACAGATACAATAAGCGGAAAAGAGGGGTTTATTTACATAAGAATCCACGATATTTGGTCGGCTGATATCCCCTTGTCTTGTATGTTAACCCAAGGGAGGAATCTGTAGACGATATTGTGTTTTGTCGTGATTGCTAACAACATGCTCCTAACACTATTTCATTTTGCTGAAACTGAAATGAACTTTTTCAGACACTCACCACCACTCTACATAACACATGGGTTGCTGTTCTATACGAATACTATATATTAATCAATGAAATATAATTATAAATATAATTGGTTGTTTCAGGCGTTACTTTGCGGAAATCCATATTAAAGGAAATTATTTAAAATTATTTTGCTTATAATTTCAGCTACATTAGGTCGATGAAGGAAAAGTCGTCGAAGCGACCACACGTATCCTGATGATGCCACGTGAAGCGGCGAAACGAGTCGAGACAAGTTACTGAATGATGGTGGAGATTATTTTCCTTCATCGACCTAATATAGCGGGAATTATAAGCAAAATAATTTTAAATAATTTCCTTTAATAATAATAGCCTCTCACCTTGTTATTTACAGTTGAAAACTTTTTCAAAAGTAGACAATCAGAAAGTCATGTTACGTTTAATAATTACACTAAAATTCGCCATCAAACCTTCAATTAATAAACTTCACATAACGACCATTTAAGTTTCAAAATAAACCTGAAAGTTGGTACGAGCTTTCAGCGGACGTTTTAGACAGTACACTTTCTGTCTTGTAATGTCCTGACTTTTTGTCAAGGTGATATGGTAACCCTATTGAGTTAGATGCACACTACGAATCAATATTATTATTTCATTTGCTAACATCAGCATCTGATTTCGAAAATAACAAAAGAAAAGATCATGATTGGAATCAATTTAATTACATTTTTGTTATCTACTGGTATATATAACTATGTAATTTTCAGTAAACGTCTATAAATATCAATTTGTGTTCCATAGTGTGTGCAAAACCTAACAATCTAATGAAAAGACAGGAAGATGTCCATTATTTTAGTTTAAAATTGAGCCAATTTTTCTTGCAATTTGCAATTAATTGAAAGCGTATGTCTCACTGACAAGTGCGAATAAAAGTTTTAAGTGTTAATGGCATTTAATGAAGCCATATTAGGAGACAAAATCGAATTCATTTCTACTGTCCTAGGCAGACTGATGATGGTCCTTAGCCAGGTATAACATCCTAGGGTGGTATCAAGCATGACACCTGTCAAATTGTGTTAATGTTAAGTTATGAGCTAGGACAGTGGTTCTCAACCTTTATTTGATGTGGCACACTTTTAATTTTTAAATCATATTATATAATAATACTAATTAACATTATTATATATGTTGTATTTGGCGGCACAATTTTAGAATTTCGTGGCACAGTTGGTTGAGAACCATTGAGCTAGAACGTAGCCGAGTACAAACAAATGTGATCTGTTAATCTACGTCTTTTGAAGGAAGTATAGTGGAGGTGACTGTTGCTTGCAGGCGTTCGTTTATAATTAGAGTTACGATTGACATTAGGTAGAGTACATTCTTGCAATAGTAAAAAACCAAGCGCAATATTTAAATTAGTCGGTAGCAAATGAAACAACAAACGATCAAAAGTTGCCTCGTAACAAGTTTTCAAAAGTTTCTATACATTTACGGCAATGGAGTAAAATATTTTCATTTAAAATTGTCAGTTGGCAAGTCTGCGTTACGGACAATAATTTAGTGGAACAAAAACTTTAAATAAGGTAAGGGCAAGTTTGCGAACAACTCAAAATCGCGTGCCAGCCTTCATGAATGATACTGTACTTAGTATACAACGTAACTACATTTATAATACACTAGCTTTTGCCAGCGGCTTCGCTCGCGTTAAGAAGTATTATTATTAATTAGGTTTAGTTTGTGTGGCTTTACTTTTGTTTAACGTGTGTTAAGTAGTTATTACCATTCCTGTCGTGGGTCATAATTGAAAACTTGCTCCAGTTATTAACCACATATTTGTCAATTTTTAATTTCAGTTCAATCGGTGGAAAATCTAATAAGATTTATACAAACTTTCATGCCCTATTTTATCCCCTTGGGGGTAGAATTGATCAAAATCCTTTCTTAGCGGATGCCTACGTCATAGCATCTACCTGCATGCCAAATTTCAGCCCGATCCGTCCAGTGGTTTGGGCTGTGTGTTGATAGATCACTAAGTCAGTCAGTCACCTTTGAGTTTTATATATATAGATTTAGTACATTATACCTTTATGTATAATATATACAGAGTAACCTTAATGTAACGACTCTCAATATAACGATTTCCTCGATAAAACGAATTTTTCGAAATCCCCTAGAACTGCCCGTAAGCAAAATATACCTTTACATTACGAATACATTTTTATAACGAATTTTCAATTTTTGCAAAATATAAAATCGTAGACCAACCTAATTTCTGTATAACGAACCTCATTGTAACAAATTATTTGATATAACGAATTATTTTCTGATTCCCTTCAATATCGTTATATCAAGGTTCCACTGTACCTATATGAAACAATTAATTTTTACAAAAAAAAAAAAGTTAACTGCTTTGCGAATACATAACCATTTCACTTTTTTGTGAAACTGTTAAACCAGTCATTAAAAAGGTTTATTAGTAGCGACTACGCGTTTGATATAAAAAGACGAAAGAAGTAGGTAAAGTGTCAAATTTTATTATGCACAAATAGGTAATTGATTGTTTATTCCAGCGGTTCTCAAACTTTTTTGGCGAAAGAATAAGCCTTAAAATAATTATAAAAAGCTGATTTATATGTATTTATGAATAATCATATTGCAATGTAATATTTAGTTGGAATATTTAGATGTAACCTTATAATCTCCTGTTGGTAGGTATTTTTTGCAGTATTTTAGCCCTAGGGTTCCGCGGAACACACTTTGAGAATGGCTGGTTTATTTCATCTATATCTAAAAGGTGTATTATATGAACAAATTGTAATGTAACTTTGTGAACATGTCGACTAACGAAAACAATTGTACAACACAAAGTTTCCACCTTCTAGTAAAAAAGTGTACGCTGCAATGTTTTAATTAAGTAGACGGTCGCAAGTTACATTGCGCCGACATTTCAGCCGGCTGATTTGCTGAAACCGAAGAGTTTGCCTATTTAACTGATTTGTGCAACGAATTTTCTTATTTGGCCTCCGCTGCACTATAGGGTGACCATATGTTTCATTCTTATTTTTACCCCCTTGACCTACACCAGCCATTCTCAAAGTGTGTTCCGCGGAACCCTAGAGCTAAAATACTGCAAAAAATACCTACCAAAGGGAGATTATAAGGTTACATCTAAATATTCCATACATTGCAATATGATTATTCATAAATACATATAAATCAGTTTTTTATAATTATGTTAAGGCTTTTTCCTTCGCCAAAAAAATTTGAGAGCCGCTGGCCTACACGATACCTGCCAATTGCGCGAGCCATTCAACTGTTCACTGTATCTGAACTGACGCAAAATATGTACCTTTCATGACGAATTTCAGTGCAACGAAAAGAATTGTTAAATAATAAACAATGTTTAGGTACAAATAGTAATTTTAAGACGTCTACGTTGCAATTATAATCAATTGGTTCTTAATCCCAATAGCCTTGTGTGGTAGGCAGATTGGTGATGATGAACAGGTAGTAGTGCAACGAGAGAAGCCTTCTCAATCAAGCATAGTGAAGCTAACATTTGTTTAGGAGTCGTCTCCGCACAGAGAATCTAGAATTCCAGCTTAACATTTCAATACAGGAAATATTTTATCCTAACATTTTCCATAACCCAAGGTCACACTACACTTGTACAGAAGTTTCAATTCCGATTGACTTTGATAAAGTAGTTCTTCTGTTTTTCAGATCTTGTTTCACGATTTGCGAGCGAATTGAAATTATGACTGAAATCACTTTATAACTTTCAGGCGAGTCGCTGCTACGAATAAATTTCACTCGTGATTATAATTAGTAAACTAATCCCACCCCCCTAGTTTCTGACTGAAAATCTAAAAAACAACATAATAAAATATAATAGGAAAACACACAAGTACGAGTAGTTATTTAGTTTTCAGTGAAGTTGTCACTTGGCTGCCAACTCCTCGCTGCTCTGACGTGACAGCTGTCTAAGGCAGCAGTGCTTGCCAGGCGGCCAAACTTTCGCCAAACAATTATGCTGCACAAAGCGACAAAGCTCAACGACACGACGCTTATTTTAGCTTTAAAGTATATTTACTAGCTCTTCCCTATTACTGTTTATTGCAAATCACACTTGGACATTGGACCCTGGACTAACAAAACATTTTAGAATTCGAAGCATAAGGGACTTACAAGGCGTGACTAAAAGCTTCCTTTATTTCCTAACTCTCTCTCCCACACACACACACACACACATGCACACAAATACACAACATCAAAGAAGTCCTCACGTATGCCGCACTTGATCGGTCGTTGCATTACTTGACGGCGTCCATCGATTGTGTGTAAGTGGGGTGGGGTGCGGTGGGGTGGGGTGGGGTGGCACCAAGAAGGTTTAAAAACAAGCATATATACACACAATATACGTTGGACTTAGATAATCACACGTGAATATAGTAGTTATTGTACTTACAACATAATTCCAATTGGAACTAGAGTCTTATTGGCATGTAGTAGGTTTCATGATATGTAAGTTAAAACAAGTAAATATACACATCTCATTATTAAACACAACAAGCCCCCTTTTTCCAATAAGAATTTATATAAATATATAAAAACATTTATTTAATATAAACTTGTTCAATAAATAAATAGATATCGTCATTTTCTGTCAAACGTTCGCGATATAACAATGACAGTTGTCTGATATGACAGCCTGACATTTTAAGTCAAGACTAGCACAAGCAATGTCTACGATAGGCGAATGCGCTATTCTCGCAAAGCAATCTAATAACAATCCAATTTAGTTTATTAATCGTCGCGGATTTTCGGAAGAAATGTGCTTCGCTTGTTTGGAAAATTATCCCGGGTGGATACGTCTGGGATTGCCTGTATCCAAAGAAGAAGAAATGACATTGACAGAATTGTCTTTATCGAACATATAAAGAAAGAAGAAGAAGAATTTAGTTTGTAACAAGACTATATTACGTATATTAGTATAAAAAGTCCGTGAGAAAACTGCATATAAAACAAAAAAGATATATTCTGTTTCAGATGAGATTACAGCATTAGTGAAATAAGGTAATCAAATTTGATTTGTTATGTTATGAGAATAGAGGCGCGCAGTGAACGTGACGGAGACGACGCCGCTGTCAGCCACGTCGCGTCTTGATAATGCACTCGTGAACATTTGCTGCAAATTCTGACAGCTGAGGAGCACAAACGTGACGCGAACAAGCAAACTTGAAAATTGTTAAATTGCGCGATACACAACGCTTCGGACGCATTACTACTGCCTCAATTGTTTCGCAGCAATCCGTGTTTACACAAATTACATTTATATAAATAAACACGAATATATACATATTTATGACCACACTCCACCTGATGTTAAGCTAGAGTGCGGTCCATGAGCATAGACAACTGTTACCACAGATAACAGTTAACACACTATGCCGACTTGATTAGACGAATGTGGACACACCAAATTGACAGGGCACACTGCTCTCGTTATAATTAATGCATATTAAAGTAAATCGCAATGAATGGCAGCAGAAAATGTTTTCTCAATTAAAATAAACAGCAGTAAGGTAGCTGCATCAAAAGAGAACGCTATCGTGCTATAAGAGGCATCGTTTTGAAAGATCTGACAGACATGCTATTCGTCCGGCGCAAGACGAAAGCGCTCGACTGCACCCGTGACAGTCATTTAAGACAGTGACGGCCACCCCAGCTGGGAGGTGAAGCCACCCGCACCCGCCCGCCCACCAGATGGATTGATATTACTGCAGCGGGTAGAGAATAAAAATTGTAGATCTTATTATTTTGTTATTGTTTTTCAAATGTTTTGTCTTAGTTGTTTATGCTCCCGGTCGTGATGGCTTTGTTGGAATTAAATTCAGGTCATAAGAGGCTGTTCATTTCATACTTATTAGTCGTTTACATGAATTTTGTATAAAAATATGCATTTTATAACACTCTAAAGGTAGTATACACATACATACATCTGAAACAATTTAAACCATCTTTGAAAGAAAAACTTTATAATATTTTCTTAGCTTTAAAGAAGAAAAACAAACGTGAAAAACTGTCAGATAACAAGTAGAATTTCAAAAACTCCATCGGTTTTCAAACGAGTCTCAAGATCCTCGTGACGGGTATCCCGAGACAGTGACGTGACGCCCCCTCGACCCGGACAGCCACCCTGCTCCTTGAACGAAGCTTACCCAACTAGAAGTGGGGACTGCATTGCCCCAAAGGCTACTATTCTGGAAAAACTATTTATTTAATATGTTATTTTGAAAGTAATGAAAAAAAGAAAATTTAATTACGTAATTATTTTGACTTGGATTTACACTACCTCTCCTTTCATCTCTTAATTAATTCCTCATTATCGAGGTCATGTATACTATTTCATCAGCTTGCTTCTCGTCTTTGTAAAAATTGATCGTGACCACGTAATACAAGTTAACGACATCGTTATCATTGTAGAGAATACCAGCTAACAGTCAGTAATGTGACATGTCCAGCAATACGGTCCATAAGTTTGAACCTTCACGACTGTTATTTGTGGGGGATATTGTAATGACGTCTCATTTCGTTCATGAAATGTTTTAGAGATTTCAAAGTAAACAACTGAAAACGTAGTATAGATTGCGATTATTTGACCTGAATTGTTTAATCTTACCTCCAAACTAGAGAAATACATTAATTCTATAATTGAAATAAACTAATATAAATGATAGGATATTATATATATCTATACTATTATATAAAGAGGAAACATTTGATTGTTTGTATGTATTGAATAGGCTCCGAAACTACTGGACCGATTTGAAAAATTCTTTTACCATTTGAATCGTAAAAAATCCCTGATGAACATAGGCTATAAAATTATTTTCAATTGTTTTTTTTTAAAGAAATATTACATTTTAAGTTCACACAATTCGATGTCTATGATATTTCTTTTTTTTTTTTTTTTTTTGTTCCATTTTAAGGCAAAGGGATCGAGCCCATACAGCCAGATATATTGTATTTCACTTTATTTTAAGTTCACACAATTCGAAGTCTGTGCCTAATTTTTGCGGTCAAATGTGCTGTCAGTTTTTCAATTGTTTTTTAAGATATATTTCATTTTATTTTAAGTTCACATTGTAATTCATATCTAATTCAATGAAAATAAAAGCGAAAGTTCTCTCGAAATCCCCTTGACATACAAAGATGAAATTTGACAGGGAGGTAGTTTATAGTTAGTTGACGTCTGTAAAGAACGGATTTTGCAACAGGGCCAGATTAAGGAGTTGTAAGGGCTCTCGCAGGTTTGTATAATTTTTTTGCTACAAACTAGAAATTTGACGGAGAGGCAGTTAGTAGATTTTGCGACAGGGGTGTGGAAGGCATTTTTTGTTGACTGTAATATGAAACATCATTAAACTTCACAGTACTTTATATCTTCATTATTACGCAGACGTAGTCGCGGGCAACTGCTAGTATAGTATATAACAATAACTATAAATAAACATATCGTACGTAGTATATTGACAACACCATCACAAGGCACTCAAACGCATTATGTGTTTTTTTAACTCATATTTAAATTTACTAATATTTCTAATATTAGTTATGTTAGGTGGTAATGCGTTATAGAACTGTGCCCCTTCCACTATAACACTTCTTTTTCCGTAGCTAGTTCTAGCTCCTAGGATTTTTATCTCTCCGTGTGTTGAATTTATGTGTTATTTTGTTAAATTTAATTTTTGTACTAATTTGATTGACTATCACTTTTTTTGTAAGAATGGATGTGTATGATCATAATAGGAAAAATTGCTACATGAAAAATAATATGGTATATGAAATAAGGACAGAAATATGCGGAGATTTGTGCGTTATTACACAAAATCAAGGAAAGAGATAATGGACCGTAACAGAGATATTATCCTGGTTGGCCTATTCTCGCAACGATCACGATCCGATTTAGAATTGATTTCTTTTTATATCAAATTTTATTAACAAACTAGCTGTTGCCCGCTACTACGTCTGCGTAATAATGAAGATATAAAGTATTATGAAGTTTAATGATGTTTCATATTTCAGGCAACTTATCTTCTGTAATAAAGTGGCATCTAACCACAAAAATGACACCTAACCTCAAAAATTCAAATAGTTTTAAACTGCATATATAAAAATGACAGACCGCTGAAACTATAGTCAATTGGAAATTAAAATTATTTTTTAAATAACAAGTATCCTATGTTACTTCTAGTACCTCCAAAAATGTGTGTACAAAGTTTCATGATGATCGGTTAAGTAGTTGTTGCGTGAAAACGTAACAAACAAACTCTCATTCATATTTATATATGGAGGAAGGGAGGATATGCATCAAGACAAGAACAGCATTCAAATATATAATAATTGCAATGCAATGAATTATTTTGTATGGTGCCCAAAATGTCAACAACGGAAACAACTGCTTCTAGAGAGATGCATCAGCTGACAGCTCTATTCCAGCATTGATGGACCTAGTGTACATCATATGTAAGTGATGCAATTACATATTACATTTAATAGTAATTTTATATTTAAAAATTAGCAAAAATAAATACGTATGAGTGTTTTGAAAGGCTATTAAATTACATTAAAGAATAAAATAAAATAATATTTCATATAAACAAGAATGGAGCACCATTCTGTTTGTGACGAGCTTACGTTCCCGTGCTGTGATGGTGACGGATTGCGACACGACATTGACGAATCGGTAACGTGTTGTCTTTATTAGTTGCGTGCGTTTTACACACACCGCGTTCGAATCCCTTCAATGCTACTGGACCTATGCGACTATGACAAGGAAATATCGCTAAATTGTTGACCAAACACGTGAATACTACATCAATTTATAGGAGCTAAAAAATTAGGCCTCGCAATAACAAACAACCTTATCTGTAATATATTCAACTAGCTTTTATCCGCGGCTTCGCTTACATTTAAGTCATTAAATAAGTATCAGAGACCATACTAACTATAGTCAGTTGGATATTATAAAAATAAAAAACTAAAAAGTATCCTATGTTACTTCTAGAATCTCCAAAAATATATGTACAAAGTTTCATGATGATCGGTTAAGTAGTTGTTGCATGAAAACGTAACAAACAAACTCACATTCACATTTATAATATTAGTAGGGAAGGGTTAGTAACATGTCACGTTAGTAAAAGAAGCAATGATATGAAACCTTAGAGAGAATTTATGCCAAACCAAAAGTGAGCTCAAAGCCGTCACTTTCAGGTGTTTTTTAAACTACATAAAAAGGAACTAATTTACAAAAAAAAAGAAGTAATTTTTTAAAACAAGCGCATTAACTAAAACAGTCAAAGGCGTCTAGGGTTGCTCGGTGAGATGGAAAAACTACGTAAAGGAAAATGCAACACAAAGGTTCCACTCACTTTTGTTATTTTTCATGCACGTGCCTTGTTTTGTGAGTGACAGCCCATTGCGATATACTAATAACAAAGCGTTATGAAAATGACTTTATATTTCATTTTCAGATTGCTGCTAAGTTAAATAAAACGAATTATGTACGGTAATGATTTTTTGAAATCTAAAAGTATCTAGACCAGTGTTCCCCAAAGTGGGGTCCACACCCACAGGGAGGCAATTCCAAAATGGACTCGACACGTTTAACCCTTTCGCTTCGGGCCATTTAAATGAAATACTAGATTTCGGTACCAAATTTAACGAAAAAAGCAAATTCTTAAATAATTACGGTAAATAATTATTAGGTATAATTTCGCTTGACGAGACTAAAGTATCAATTGGGTGTTTGGTTACATAAGGGGGGCATGGCACAAAAAAGGTTGGGAAACACTGATCTAGACCAATCTCAGATCCAAAGACGAGTATCCCCGACCTCCTTAATACAGTCGTGAGCAGAAACAAAATGCATCGAGCAGAAGGAAGCGGAGTACAATTGCGCGCAAAAATTGCTCATTCGATTTTTAATTAGGAGCCAGGCTTCGATACGTGACTCGAATGGGAAACTCGATCGATGCATAACTCGCGCGTCTCCGTCGTTCTCGATAACACGGACGATAATTGCGTATTCTTAATTTGACTGTAATTACGCTTTTGTTCATGTTTTGTGCCATAAATTGACATTTTGGGCACCATACGAAATAATTCATTGCAATTATTATATATTTGAATGCTGTTCTTGTCTTGATGCATATCCTCCCTTCCTTCATATATAAATATGAATGTGAGTTTGTTTGTTACGTTTTCACACAACAACTGCTTAACCGATCATCATGAAACTTTGTACACATATTTTTAGAGGTACTAGAAATAATTAGGATACTTTTTATTAAAAAAATATTTTATTTTTGACTATAGTTTCCAATTGACCATAGTTTCAGCTGTTTGTAATTTTTCTATTTTTATTTTAATTTCCGTCTGTCATTTTTGTATATGCAGTATAAAACTATTTGAATTTTTGAGGTCAGATCATATTGATTCATTTCTATTGAAATGGTTTCTTATCTGATACTTATTTAATGGCTTAAATGCGTATAAGTATATATTTTTTGTGATGAGATAATAAAGCTCAACTTCCCTTGTCTGATGTTAAGTATACACAATTTCAATTCATTCAATTCACATATCCAATGTGGTCATGATGTGAGTTTTCACTCAACTTGATTGGATCCCGCGGAGAGACAATGCACCGACCCACATTACGACTCTAATGTAATAAATATGATATTACTTATGACAATAAATACTAAATAATAGTCGCTATTACTATTAATTTGACACAATTGCAGACGAAGAGAGTAGGTCAGCGGTTCTCAAACTTTTTTGGCGAAAGAAAAAGCCTTAATATAATTATAAAAAACTGATTTATATGTATTTATGAATAATCATATTGCAGTGTAATATTTAGTTGTAACCTTTTAATCTCCCTTTGGTAGGTATTTTTTGCAGTATTTTAGCCATAGGGTTCCGCGGGACACACTTTGAGAATGGCTGGCGTAGGTAACTGCCACCACATACATGTCATCCCCCCCTGCTTCCCTATGGGTATGATTGGGTAAGACTGTATAATTCCACAATACGCATATTTATTTGATATAACTAATTACCAAATAAACACTTAACCTTAATATTAGAGAAATATAATACATTAATAATATAAATATTTAATTAACACAAATTTAATCACATTCGAACAAAACCGGACAGACCACGTCTAGTCTAAGTGGTCGTTAAGATATCAATCAAATACAAGCACGGGTAATATCTACATACCATTAGAGGTTGTCTACTTTAAAATTTAAAACACTCAGTACTATTAACAGGACGAGGACAAATAACCAAAGTTTATTTATGAAATAGAACTCAATCAGGAATCAAACCCAGGACTTGCAAAGTATCTAATACTAACAACTCGTCCCATTAGAATCTTAACAAGTTCTAATTAGATATGTTAAGTAACGTTCTTGAAGAGACCTAGTAGACCTTCGGGTTCTACTTGGAAGTAGTCGGGTATTTATTTATTTATAAGCCCACCTACAAAATTACATCAGAACTACATATTATAAAAAGGAGCACTATTATATAAACGAAATGAAATTTTAATTATAGGATAGGACGGCATGCTCAAGGTGATAAAGGGATAGATACTTACTACACTTGTAATAAAATTACAAAAATACATAAAAATAAAAGACAATAACCAAATAGATGTAAAGAAGATATAACGAAAGATGCCTGCTTTGTCTCCTACTGTCAACAAGACATCTGATGCTTACATTTATCTTTTGGGGTAAGCAGTAACTTTTTTTTTATTGATAGCCCAGTATTGACCACACTCCGACTGATGTTAAGCTAGAGTGCGGTCCAAGAGCATAGACAACTGTTACCACAGACACTATGCCGGCTTGAGGAGACGAATGTGCTCTGTCCAAATTGAAACACTGAAACACCGTTCTGACTACTTTTGTTTAATTAAATTCATGAACTAAATGTGTAATTTTAAAATAGACAACCCCAAGTAGAAGGAGAGTGTATTTGTATGAGAACGGAATGAAAGACATTAAATTAGCATGGGAATGGGCAGGCATGGTGTGGAGGCGAAATGTGCCCATAGAGGCTACTGGTTAGTGCGACCAGCGTTTCCATCCCTTTCCAGGACTCACCACATCTCATACGAGCAAGCATAAGGGCATTTATTACGAATCGCTATTTAATACTCGGCTTAGTATAACGATTTAGAAGGTTTCAATTTGATAACAAAACCACATACAGTCGTCGAAGCGAAGCCGAAGCGAACGCACGTATCCTGACGATGCCACGTGAAGTGGCGAAACGCGTCGAGACAAGTTATTGAATATTGTAGCGGGAATTATAAGCAAAATAATTTCGTTTACATACAATTTTTATAATTTTGAAATAATCTAAATTACAATATAATTGGTTGTTTCAGGCGTTACTTTGCAGAAATCCATATCAGTCGAAGCGATCACACGTATTCTGATGATGCCACGTGAAGTGGCGAAACGCGTCGAGACAAGTTATTGAATGTTGGTGGAGGTTATTTTCCTTCATCGACCTAAAGTAACGGGAATTATAAGCAAAATAATTTCCTTTAAATTACAATAAATTGTCCTAGTCTAAACTAAATGATGGTCACACGAGAACAAAACGCTGCGTCAATACAATCCGTATCGGGCGTACATTTAGAAAGTTAACGAAAGTAAATAATATAGACCAGGCTGAGAGTATTTCACTAAATACTAATAAAGGACCATAGCTGCTGCATGTAGGTATTACCCATAATAAGAATGTGTTAACTATATACCTATAAGACACTGTTTTCTTTGTTGTAAATAAAACCAAAAGTTTCAATAACTGAAATTAAAGAATAATTTTATTAATGCTTAACTATAATAATATTGAACATAACATTAAAAAATGCTTACCTGAAATTAAAGAAATTAAAGATTTAGCTTTTAAAAATATCTATGTCAGCGGTTCTTAAACATTTTTGACGAAGGAAAAAGCCTTAATATAATTATAAAAAACTGATTTATATATGATACATGTATTTATGAATAATCATATTGTAATGTAATATTTAGTTGGAATATTTTTAGATGTAACCTTATAATCTCCCTTTGGTAGGTATTTTAGCCCTAGGGTTCCGCGGAACATCACTTTGAGAATGGCTGCACTAATGCAAATTACAAGAGAACAGATTGACAGATGACAGTTTATTTTTTAATTTATTATGACATTTCTCCTTTTTACAATTATCAAACTAATAAACATATCTTTCAGGGGGTCTGACTATACGACCTGCACTTGCAATGTAATATGCAATATGACTATTCATAAATATATATAAATCAGTTTTTTATAATTATAGGCTTTTTCCTTCCCCAAAAAAGTTTGAAAACCGCTGCACTAGTGTATTATTTATTACTATCGTAGACATTCCTATCCCTACTATATAAACGTGAATGTGAGTTTGTTTGTTACGTTTTCACGCAACAACTACTTAACCGATCATCATGAAACTTTGTACACATATTTTTGGAGGTACTACAAGTAACATAGGATACTTTTTATTTAAAAAATATATTTCCAACTGACTATAGTTTCAGCTGTTTGGAATCATATTGATTCATTTCTATTGAAATGATCTCTGATACTTATTTAATGACTTAAATGCGAGCGAAGCCGCGGGTAAAGGCTAGTCCAATTATAACACATATGATTTTTTTTTGACATGAGGATTTGCGTGTGAATAAAAATTTTATAATTTCTAATTGAACACTCGACATTGGCAGAATTGTCTTTAATAGATATCTGAGGAGGAGGAGAAGTTAAGTTACATTGGTACCAGCGAAAATTGTTGGGAGATTCGAATAAAGAAGTAATCGATTTCGAATAAAACAGCTCATTAAGTTCTAATATATATTACATAATTGCATGTTTGGATATAATAACATAAACGATGAATAATAAAACCGTTAGTAGTTTGATTACAATAAATAATTACGTCCGATTCAAACCAAACAGAGAAACATAAAATATATATTTTTATTTATTAGTGGAAGGACACGCCTCACGCCTACATGGGTCCATTAAAATTGATGATTTATACTCAAAGTCGGACCGATCAGAATTCCAATCAAACGATCAACTTTTAAATTATGCTCGGCAACAAATAAAAATAGAAACTTTGTTTATAATATCATAACGCTTTATGTTTATTAGACGTCATTTAAAAGAACACGATTACCTCTTCACGACTACATATGTCACCCATGTACGTTATATATATAGACTAGCTTTTACCCGCGGCTTCGCTCGCATTTAAGTCATTAAATAAGTATCAGAGATCATTTCAATAGAAATGAATCAATATGATTCCAAACAGCTGAAACTATAGTCAATTGGAAACTATAGTAAAAAATATCTTTTTTTAAATAAAAAGTATCCTATGTTACTTCTAGTACCTACAAAAATATGTGTACAAAGTTTCATGATGATCGATTAAGTAGTTGTTGCATGAAAACGTAACAAACAAACTCACATTCACATTTATAATATTAGTAGGGATACAATATTTTGGATATATTTATCGACAAATTAAGTGTAATACCTAATGCTTTTTGCGAGAAGGTCAATGTGATCTACAATTTAAATTTACTTTAAGATTGTTTTTAACACGCTTTTTAACACGCTTTTTTATTAGCTTGGGTTGTATGTACTATGTATGTATGTATGTGTGTATGTATGTATGTAACGGAATCTTTGAGCATAATTTTCACCAATTTCCAGAAGTCTGACTAATTTGAATCTTTGCATACGTATTAAGGATCGATGACAATGCAATAATTTAATAACAGTTTCCCATTATCCTTATTAGGACCGCCAGGATTTATAAATTCTTTTATAGATCCTGTGTAGTGGAGTAAAAGAGATAAAGCTAGCGCGCGTGTTTTTTTAGTTTTGGAAACTATTTAATTATTATTTAGTGATATTATTTTTATTGTTATTATTTTGTATTGTATAAATATGATTTCTTATTGCATGGTGTATTGGAATCAACTATTAGACAATGTATATGATAATTGGTTTCTAAATGGGGCTCAGCGAAAATACTAGAAAAAACCAACTAAAGGGATACATAACAATCGGTACATAATTAGAGTAAAAGCGGGGAATATGACCCACTTTTTGAAAGTACCTTCTAATTTTAAAACTATTGATTTATCATGAATATAGTTCTGTAAAAGTGTTCTGTCGCCAAAAAAGTTTGAGAAGCGTTGGTCTAAATTATAACCAATGATGTTGTAGTACAGTTTACAAGCACGATACGGATGGAAGATTATCTCGTTTGGTCGATACAAATATAGTAATACGAAATTAGATTTTTATACCTAAGACTCTGGAGATTGATAGTTGATTTCTACCGTTGTACCAATGTTTTACATTCCAATAATGTTTATTTCGTCTTTCGTGTTTGTTTTATATTTTCATATGCTTTAAATTTTTTTTTTTGTATTAATCAATCGCTACATTGATACGAACTACAAGCAATAATTAATAGGAAATATTATCTGTCAGTTGGCGATTTATTACATAGAGATACCACCCTCGCGTCTAACATATTATTCCATTATGTAAATTATTTATTGTTTAATAATACAGAAAAAAATAATAATAATACAAGTGAGTAAGGAGATGGCGGCCTTATCGCTAAGAAGCGATCTCTCCCAGGCAACCAACTTTGAGATGTAGTGAAGTGCAGAAGAGAAAATTGTATTAATACTAAAAAGATAGGAGCGGTCATTTGACCTGGAGTGTCTCTTAACATTTAGATATTTCTAATATTTGTTATTTCTATTGTTTAAATAAAATATATAGGTAATAATATAATAGATGTTGTGCAGTCTTTTGACCGATCATCGTCATTAATAATAATAAATCCTTTATTGCTTTAAGAGTTCTTGACTTAATTGTAAATAGTTTTGCAATGTTAGTGCGTGCTGTGTTCACTGTGCAAAGGGCCTATAGTTAGATTATTATAATTCTTAGTGTGATATTAATTTTTAGTCTAGTTGTATAGCCCTGTTTGTGGACGCAATAAATAAATAAATAATATTATATTAGAGTATTTTTAGGATTAATTTACCTATTAATTAGAATTGTGCTTTTTGGTAGGTACTTTCAAATGTAATTCTTATTGGTATTTCTTCCTATTAGAATAGTGTATCCATGGTGTTGAAGATAGTTGAAAAACTTAAGCGACGCGACTGCTTAACATATTTATGAAATTATAGAATGAATTATGAATGTTTATATTTATCCGTGACAGGCTGCATGCGAAGACATCGACACGCAATCGTAAATTCGTTGCTAGACTGACGGGCTCTTCAACTGACAAAAAACAATCCACATAATCACCCTTATAATAAATGCAATAAAGAATACGTCATCCATTCTTGCATCAGAAACACCTATAAACATGTCCGTTAAACGCATTAATCATCGGTGAGTTTGAAATAAGAAGCCAAAGGCGATCCCCCATTGGCGGAATGCGAACGGAACAATTATTCAAATAGTGAGTCGTGATTGGACGGGCCTCTCGTGTTTTTTACGCGAGCAGAATGACAGAGTGATGGATTCGTCGGCCGGTGCCTCGGTGATCAGTCCCTCGAATCGTGCGCAGCATGTACGTCTATCTTACTGCGATTTATTTTATTGTTATAAATCCATGCGTTTAATACTAAAACATTCCAATTGCCCCATACATCATAATGATATACAATGAAATAGATATATTTATATATAGGTATGCAATTATCTTAGCACGAAATTAAGATTATATAATGTCTATGAATCTTTATTTACAATGCGTTCTTTTATATACCTACTTTTTATGATTATCTGATAGCGTAACGCCGACCTGATACAATTTTCAAACCTATTAATACACTAAATGTTTATGGTTCTCAAACTTGTGTTTTGTCGTAAAATTTAATAGTTTACATAATTTATTTTGGGTTCCATGTGTGGCATTCCGTTCGTCGAAGAAAAAAATCTTAATAGTAATAACTTAACTAGTTTTTTTCATACATAAATTAATTTGACTTACATTAAATAAATCAGGATTACAGTATTGCCCCGCTTTACGCGATGGATACGTTCCGGAAAAAATCGCGTTAACTGAAATTCCCGCGACCATAGAGAAGTTAATGACTACATTATGTTTATACGCACTCTTTCGCGTAATGCGGGGCAATTGAGCGCGAAATTTGAATAGTGAAACCGCGCATAACGGGGTCGCGTAAAGCGGGGTATTACTGTACTTACTCCTCCTGAAATTTGAGCTTACCTGTAACAAAAAAAACAAAATAATTACTATCATACATACAAGATAACTTAATTAGCTATAAAAAAAAGTATAAAGTGAATTTTTGTTGACAAGTAAAAAGCACGTTTTAGAGCTTAAAAAGCTATCACCGCAACTATTAGATGTTAATAAAAGCTCCGATAAACCACTTTGAAGTGATAAAATTATTTTACGACGCGTTAAATTACTACTAGAAATTAATTTTTAATTTCAAAAGAACCGATTTTAAAATTTTGATCTAATATGCAAAAGCTAAAACTCACACTTGATATTGATGAAAATAAAATGTAACATTATTAAACTAATATTCAAAGCATAAAGCTAATTATTTAAACACATTATTTAAAAAAAAATCCTTAAGATTAAAGCTAATGTGGTCACAACAAAACTGATATATGTTTATTTCAGTTAGGGGCCATTCAAGTATTATGTAAGCAGATTTTTTACAATTATTGACCCCCCCC
This sequence comes from Tineola bisselliella, assembly GCA_028551675.1. Classification (NCBI taxonomy): domain Eukaryota; kingdom Metazoa; phylum Arthropoda; class Insecta; order Lepidoptera; family Tineidae; genus Tineola; species Tineola bisselliella. Next base: position 94,591 of record JAPWLS010001813.1, on the reverse strand, counting down.
CCCCCTCGCCCCTTGTCAGCAAAAGTAAGCAAACCTCTTCCCCCCCCCCCTCAATCTCCATGCTTACGTAATCATTGGTACCTATATGCATTTTTCTTTTAATGTGTTCTTTTTTTTTATTGATAACTGCTGACGTAATCACGATATCGACCCCCCCACCCACCATGTCATCAAAAATAAGCAAAGCAAAGACTCCCCCGTCCCCCTCAAGCGCTTACGTAATACTTGAATGACCCCTTATCATTTTCAACAAAGATGATTATTGAGTTTTTATAATAGAAGAAAACCGCATAAAATAAATAAAAAAAACTAACATTAAAATCCAATCGTAAATAAATTCAAAATCCTTTTCTAATGGAATTATCGAGACTGTCAAAGAAATATCTAAATAAAGGCAACGAACAGGTCGAAGCACTTCCTGAATTAGGCTGTCGTTCATTACTTCTCACACTTTTTAAAGACCCACACACATAATGCGGTTAAACCGCAACGCATCGCATCGTACAATGAGAAATACTTCTACTAATAGTACATTATCATATCTATCTATAATAATATATAAAGAGAAAACATTTGATTGTTTGTTTGTATGTATTGAATGGGCTCAGAAACTACTGGATCGATTTGAAAAATTCTTTCACCATTAGAATCCTACATTATCCCTGATGAACATAGGCTATAGAATATTTTCGAAAACATTTGGGATCCATATGAAAACTTCAATAATGTAACCCAAAGTGTGAAAAAAACCATTATATTGCGTACGTTGAGGAAATTATTGACAATAGAGCAAAGTGATGTACAACAGTTTTATAGAGGACATTAATATCTACAAAAAAGTCAGCAATACCATATGTCTAACTATTACAGTTATGTCACAATAACTGCTTTTTCATGTTAAAATTTAAACTTCATAGTACTTTATATCTTCATTACGCGAACGAAGTCACTGGCAACAGCTAGTAATATATTTTTTTAAATGTATATATGATACAATATATAATATGTATTGAAACCGCGTGCGTATTAAAACCGCGCGTTGTGAATGTAACATTCAAGTTTAGAGTAGAGTATTTTTGTCACTAAAGTCAATAAATAATGAGAAAGACAAGCGACGTAAAAGCTAAAGTGTGTAATTTTGTGCGATGCCCCGACGAGCGCATACTTCGACGCCGCCTGAATAACGTTCATTAGGCAACCCACCTACCTACGTGGCCGCTGCATTTTATGTTTATTTCCTTTATTTATGTACATGCACTAATTAATTATTGATTTGAAATGCCAATAAAGCAGCTTTGTGTAGTACGGGAGGCATCGCATTGGTGTTGACAAGTATCCTTTAGCCCACCAAGAACACGGCACCGCAACGTGACGTCACGTGTCAGCGACTGCTACTGAAAGCTCGCAAGACGTGTGGGTACTGCATGTTATCTTGCATTATCTGCTCGTGACGTATGCATTTACCACAGAGCACTGCATCTAAGTGAGCAAACACGTAATAAATAAATTAATCAAACCGACCGAGAACGGAATGAATCTAGAAAAGTCAAAAGGTGAATGCGGTCGATCGGCACAACTGTCCACGTTTAATACGGCCGCTTATAATCCGTCGAGCTGCCAATAAATCTTATATAATTACACCTATTTATACTTATCACTTCGGCGACTTGTGGATAAATGTTTTTGCCTGTCGACGGCCTCTTACTTGCAAGTACCGTAAACCAACATACACTATTCTACAGTTCAATAATCTTTATTTATTTAGTTTTCGATGGTCCCATACTAGGCGTTGTCTGTCACGTGGGACCCATCACTTACTCACTTACAAAACTTTAATTACTAACTTTTATTTTATTTTATTTTTTAAATAAATTGAATAAAATCATCTATTAATTTCGGTATATTATTTAAAAAATAACTACTAACATGATGATTAACGCATTATATTATGATACGAAAAGTACCGTGTTCATTTTCTAACCAAAGCAAATGTTTGCTTCTAATATTGATCTGATATTTGGATTAAATGCTGCTGTGATTATGTGACGTTGAATAACGCGGAATCACTCTCCAAATGACATCTAGTACCTATATATAGCGATGGTGAGCTAGTAGTGCAGCTGTCGCTGTAACGTCGCGGGAACACGCCGCCGTCGCACCAGATCATACGAACATTTTTCACAGAGTCAAATGCGCGTGAGTGGCATTCATTGTACATGCGACTATTATTAAACAGACGCGACATCATGCGCCATGAAAATTAATTAGAATTACTTTGATTATTAGCGTGATGAGATTATAACACTACTAGCTGTTGCCCGCGACTACGTCTGCGTAATGCCGCGTCTCCTGCTCCTATGTTTTCCAAACATTAGACAAAAACATCGAAACATTGGGGCGTGGCCGTATACATTTTTGTATTCATAGACAATGTTTTTTGTTTTCCGTGGTCGACGGAAAACAAAAACATTGTGTAGGCCACGTGTTTGATGTTTTTGTCTAATAAGACAGAGGAGCAGGAGACGTGGCTTAATACGTATATAAAGTACTATGAAGTTTAAAGATGCTTCATATTTCAGTCAACAGACAATGCCTATCACACTTCTGTAATTCAAATAGTTTTATACTGCATATATAAAAATGACAGACGGAAATAAATATAAATATAGAAAAATTCCAAACAGCTGAAACTATAATAAAAAGTATCCTATGTTACTTCTAGTACCTCCAAAAATATGTGTACAAAGCTACATGATAATCGGTTAAGTAGTTGTTGCGTGAAAACGTAACAAACAAACTCACATTCACATTTATTATATTAGTAAGGAATATTTTAAATGGACGTTTTAGCATTGCTACTTATAATTTTAAATAAGCACGTGATTCATAACAATCAGTTATCTACAAATTTGTTAAAAGTAAAAAAAATGTGTATTATTTTTTATTATTTATTCTCGTCTTTTAATGCAAACAAATTAAATGTCGTATCTGCGTCGTGAATAATCTTTGCCTTCAACAGCAGTTGCTCTGACCGTGTCAGTGTTTTGTGAACGATTGATAATCAGTTGGGCGTTGAAGTGATCCCTCACTGTGACAACTTGCTGCTATTTTTATCAAAATAGAAGAACTACTATTATATCGTATTGTTTATTGCAGCCATTCTCAAAGTGTGTTCCGCGGAACCCTAGGGCTAAAATACTGTAAAAAATATCTACCAAAGGGAGATTATAAGGTTACATCTAAATATTCCAACTAAATATTACATTGCAATATGATTATTCATAAATACATATAAATCAGTTTTTTATAATTATATTAAGGCTTTTTCCTTCGCCAAAAAAGTTTGAGAACCGCTTTATTTATTTATTTTATTGCATTTATATTTAAATTTAATCCGGAAATCAATAGCTATATTAAGCTTTTAAGTGAATTTAGCAGGTTGTAACAGTAAGGTAACAACATGCCGGACGAAAAAATATATAGGTAATATATAGTAGAAGAAACGTACGTAAAATAAAGCATAAAGCCTCTGTTAAGATCTCGAGGCGTCCACCTATAAGTCGTTGGATAGCGCGAAGAGGACCGCTCGTGCATCAGATACGGAGAGAGCGCACTCTATCGTCGCGAATTGGAAACTCACCGATCTAAATAACTGTTGTGCAAATCTGCCTTTCGGTCTGCTTGTTAGTATAATTAATGAACGCAATCGCCCTGCTTATTCCCTTATGATTTTTCAGTCATCGAGTTAGTCACAACACAAATAGCCGGATATAACCGGATATATCCGGATATATTTTTAAAACAGGCAAATAAATTAATCGATTGACATATGTTTGGTTTTGAGTCGCTAATTTAACATTACCAATGAGCTTATCACGAATTTTAGTCTGGCTTTCGAACCGAGTTCGCTTCAAGCGATTTGTATGGAAATTTGAGCAGCGCCACCGCGTGCGGATTTGGAACTACAATATTTTAGATACTTTTTGTTAATTTTCGAACGTCTCGATCTTTCGTTCATTTGATAGATTGCTGGTGCTCGTTAGTCGTTAGTAAAAATTCATGATCCCGATTGCTAACGGATCCGTTTTATTTGTGACAGCTCGATTCGAATACCAGACTAAATTCATGATAAGCCCACGAGCCAACTTTGGCCGATATTTTTTGTCCCGTAACCTGAACGGAGTATTGTCTGCCTACGTGTGATCACTCAAGTAAATATATAACAAAAATAATTAGTAATTATGCAAAGTATCAGGTATTAATAACGACTGATATAGGCACTATCTATTGTTAGATCTAGTTTTAAGCTCTAGATTTCTCTTTGCCTTATCCGGATAGACATGTCTTCTTAATTAATTAGGTCTCTAATGAACTCCTTTTGAGGCGATTGGAAGTGGTCAGGCGTCTAATTAAAGGTACCTGGGTTTTGTCTTGTCTGGCCGTTTCGCGCGATATTCCCACTTTTACATGCATTCGCTCAATAAGGGACATTTCTTTGCGGGAATTTCAACAAAGCCGTCTATCCATTGAGTCATAGATGCGCGTTTATCGCAAGTCTTGTAATATTTGTAAGCATTTCGACATAATCTGGTAAGTGGAATTATTCGCAATTTTTACGCACACGGGCCACACATTCCAGCTTTTCATTTATGAACATGTTATTATTTCTTTCATTGTTATTTTGAGACATCGATAATTTTATTTAATAACTTAATTTGTTAGTTATCTATTGCTGGTCTATTTGATGTAGATTTACACGCAGGTGCATAGAGGTACATGGAGATGCATGGAGGTAAATCAAATATTATATATTTGAAATCATCTCAGGTTACTGTGAAGTCCCTGGTCACCTTATAATTGTTGTTCTAAATACTAAACACTTGTAGCATTGTTACGAATGCGGAGACAGTGCGGCGAGTGACGCTAATTCATGGCTGGCTTTATTGTTGTGACTTGTTGACAAAATTATTCATAAAACTGAAACCCATTATGAAACGTTTTTGTGCTTTCACTCTGACAGACAGACGGACAGACAGACGTATTATTTCATTAATATTTTATCACTAATATATATACGTGCGTGGAGTATATATAACTTTATATCTTATGCTAAATTTTTAATCCTTTTATAAATTTATAAGATAAACATATTTTTTTATATTATTATATCATATTTATTAGTGTAAGTATTTATTAATAACGCAAATTATTTATGTATTATTTTTATTTATTTTATTTTTCTGCACTAGTTACAGCATCACCGCTCACATCTCCCAAAGGTTAACTGGTAGAAAATGCCTAAAGGAATTAAGTTTGTTTGTTATGTAATGAAAAATTTATTATTATTATTATTATATTAAGCTTAATTCTTTAATTTTAAGCTAATTTACGTCACCAAATTATTATCCTACATCAGCGGTTCTCAAACTTTTTTGGCGAAGGAAAAAGCCTTAATATAATTATAAAAAACTGATTTATATGTATTTATGAATAATCATATTGCAATGTAATATTACGTAATGTTTAGTTGGAATATTTAGATGTAACCTTATAATCTCCCTTTGGTAGGTATTTTTTGCAGTATTTTAGCCCTAGGGTTCCGCGGAACACACTTTGAGAATGGCTGTCCTACATATTTCAGTATTTATCCGAATTGAAACCCCACTGATCCCACTTTGTTCTACTGTTGTACTGCGTAGTTTATTTTCCCAAACGTTAAATGCATTCACCCATTATATATATAGTATTGTTGTGTGAGTTCCCACTCCTCTAATCACGTCAATAAAGCCTGTCTTTCTCATTGTGAACAATCTTCGACTGTATCATTCATATTTTTATTGCAGTTCTTGACATATTTGCGACTATTAGCTCCACGATGTATCATTATTATGACGTTTTTATATATCTATTGTTTCTCATATTTATTGTTATTAAAGTGTACTATATGTGGATGTATTAGTGCTGTGATATTTGTGTCTTGGGCAAAAAAAACACTTCAACACTAGATTTACCAGACCGGTCAAAATGACTGGTCTTGCAAGATCAAATTAAAATTCCTACTGCATCTAACATTTTCTTTAATTCTTCTAACTTTCTTTAATCTATAACAGAAGAATTAGTTTTATGAACTTTGTTCGCGCCAATTGCACTTTAAATTTCCTCTCCCGCTCCCCGCTGCCCTTTCCTCACCAATCAAAGAAAGGCAGTTTTTTAAAATACTCTACGTTAAACGAGGACGCCATGGGATCAACTAGTGACTAATTATACGCGCGGGCGGTGAGTCCTCTCTTTTCTTCCTCTGCGACTTAAGCATTTTGTCATCTATTTACCCATTTTCATTGTTCCAAATACAGTCCACTTGTTCTCCTACAAACTTTATATTATTTTATATTTGTAACAAATATATACTTTTTTGGTTTTGGTAGAAATAGGTATATCTAAGCTGGTAAATCTAGTGTTAAAAACGGAATAATTTTTCTTATAAAAAAAAATAGGAGCTAGTCCTATGAGACTAATATCACAATGTATACAGAAATAAAAAACGTGTAATGTGATATATATATATATTCCTTAACAAACTGGCCATACATATATTATATAATTATATAATAATATTTTAAAATAAATTTGATTCAAATTCAAATGTTTTTATTGAATGTCACAATTATAATAATTAAGATTTAGCATTGTAACTTTATTATGTAACTAGCTTTTACCCGCGGCTTCGCTCGCATTAAAGTCATTAAATAAGTATCAGAGATCATTGCAATAGAAATGAATCGATATGATTCCAAACAACTGAATGTATTTATTTTAATAAAAAGTATCCTATGTTACTTCTAGTACCTCCAAAAATATGTGTACAAAGTTTCATGATGATCGGTTAAGTAGTTGTTGCGTGAAAACGTAACAAACAAACACACATTCACATTTATAATATTAAGTAGGGATTACTATTTTGTACAACACTTTTTTCTAACTTATGTTTTGATCGTGCTGATAAATAAAATATTAACTAAATTGACTTTAGAAATATAATTCTTAATGTATCAATCTTAGGTAATAAAATAGACATAGAACACGTCCCATGGCTCATGCGGCAAAAGGCGGTAAGCCATATTCGGATGTTCATCAAAGTAAAAGAACGGAAACGCATCCGCAATTAACAGAAACGGCTTCGAATCCAAATTGTAATATTTAACATTTGATCAGATATCTGATTCACGGAGGAAACGAGTTAAACGACAAAATGTGAAGGACATTTGTCCAAATGCCAGAGTTGATATCGCATTAATTCGTCCAAAACTATATTTATATCAAGACATCTAAATTAACAAGATAAATATTTATTTATGTAAATAATTTTAATAGTTTACAATATTATTTCTAATAAACACAACACTTGGCATCCATCAAAACTAATTTGACAAAAGCATATTCGTGTTAAGCCAAGAAACTTATCAAATTAGTGTGTGAAGCGGAGAACGGCCTGCGAAGGCACCATCGGGTGACAGATATATAGAGTTGCTAAAACGAAAGAATGTGCGGGAAGAGTCGCAGACGACAACCTGACCATAATGTTCTGTTTTTGTTTGGTGCCTCCCCCATAAATTATTCTAAACGGCCCCTATTAGATATTCAGAGGTTAAAACGGAAAGCTGGTGCATTTTACTAAAACATACTTTGCCCTGATCGTATATCAATCGGTTTGGTTCTCGGAAAGCAATGCGTGCTATTGCTACCTGTGCAGTGTGCACTGTCGCGAATAATGCTCCGTGATGACAAAACGCACAAACGCACACGGACGATGAAGCAATCAATACGTCAACTAAATTTTATTCCAACATATAATTCATTTGTCAACTAAATAAATACATAATTACAAATGATCAGATGAATAGAATTAAAAAACTGATCTTAATCTAAAACTTGTTAAAATTCACAATTGTGTATATTATATAAGAGAAATAATTAATATGATTAAATAAATACATGACAAAAAATCAATATTTTAATATACCTAAATTATTTAAAATATTAATGATCGCATAGTGCATTTTGCCATTCGCCCACTGACCCGTGTCGCTCGTGTGCGTTACCGTACACACTACACATACAAACGATCGCTTTCAATGATATCGTTGGAATAAATCACGAACTGGTAGTAAGGAACGCTTTTGTCTTTAAACGTGTCAACCGAAACCAAAAATAAACACAATACGGGCATCGGACAGCAGCCTGCATCGGCGTATGGCCGACAGCGACCGCACTGACCGATGTTGTTAAATTTCATAATGTTATGACATCAATTAAAAATACAGGAGTAAATAGTTTTTTATATATTTATTACATATGAATCATCTACTTTATTAGTAAAATAAAACACAACCGATAATCTACCTACTACTATTCGATACGTAGCTTCAATTTTAATAATATTCAAAAACAATCAACTAAATCTTAAATAATATAAACTACGTATAGTTAAAACAATATTTATGACACAAACAACAAGAGAACCCAACACGCGATTCAAATAAATATCATCTGAAAGTCACACAAGCGTTGGAGATTTGAATAAACATGTCCTAATGCGACGTGCGATTGTCGTGATTCAGTCGCGTGACGTGACGTACGACAAGTGACGACGTTATTGTCAGTGCGGCTAGAGTTTAAGACTCCATTTATGCGGTCGTCGGAGCCATCCCCCGCTGAGAGGAAGGAGGGGCCGAATAGAGTGCATTAGTCACAGTAATGAACTATGATTTGTGTTCCAAAGCAATCACACGAATGATAATTGCTTTGACTAAATTATAATATTACATAAAAATTCAGCATACAACAAAAATAAACGACATAGTAAAGCGCATAGAACCTTTTAACATAGTAAACATATATTAGCATATGTTGTATATTGCCAGGTTATATTAATGTGGTAAGAAGATCTGCAAAATCGCAATTTTAGAGGAGAGCAATTTAAAAATGTGATTGTACGTAATTTGAACGTAGATTCTTCGTTCTTGCATTGAGTATCTCAAAAACCATTGAGTCAATGTTAATTTTTTACTATGTTAACGAAACCGGACCAAATAACCTCAGTAAGTAATTCATTATTTTCTTTGAATGAATTCTAGTATTCTATAATTTCAAATAATCATACGTAAAGAATGTTATTTATTTCATGGGAGATATGAACGACCCACGCCGTCCCACAATAATAAAACCGGACGACTCCCTTAATGTAAAAAACTTTAATTAAAAAAGAACTGTAGAAAAAACCTCTGGATAATTCTGTAATAATTTAGTTGGTGGATTCGGCCGTGACGTACGGGTATATATTTATGAGACAGCCTTGTATGGATCAGACATCATATTACCCGGGCCGCCCGGTCGCCTAGCCGCCTCCCACCGTTTCGGATAAACAATAAATTGGACTTAGTTGTATGGAAACTTATAATATATTTGGATGATAAAGTGGCTAATAAGTTTGTTTGAATGGTGACATAGGAATCTATGAAGAGCGGACAGCCAGGTATGGTGACGGAGGCGACCACGTTCAATTATGTTACGTACTTTTGTGAGCGCGCTCTATAACTCATCCGCCATAATGACAGCGGCCTGTCATGACTTTTGGGAATCCGATTTCTAACGGACACATATAAATTTATGACAATTTTTATGTATAGCATTATGTTGATTTACTTTAGGTTAATTTGTTTTTTTTCGGTCAAAACTCGCTTAGGGAACAAACCGAGCTCATTTTTCTGTTAGTTAAACATAAAGTCAAGTTAATGACATAAAGTAAACACATTTTAGACTTGAAGTAATAATTTAACATATAAATGTTCTCGGAGATCGCATCTGAAGATAACAACTCGATGCAAACTGCACCTCTTTACATTCGAATTAGGTAAAAATTCAAATACTTGCGACTTTTGCTGCGAGATGCTTTTAAATGAGTTTGCTGAGTGCATCACTATCTTTTTCATTGTTAATATACTGTCTAATATATGCTGTGACAATATTGACTTTGTTCATGTATTATATGTACCAGGGGTGGTCAATCTGCGGCTCTTTGAATGATTATTTGTGACTCTCGATAAATGTAGGTACCCAAGTTCCCTTTTAATTCTTGTGCTATTATATTTTAAAAAAATATTATCGTTCCGTATTTGTTTCGAAATATCTTTTAAATTACTGACAACAAAAATGAAAGACTAATTGAAACATTTTTTAATACCTTTTAATTGCGGCTTGTGAAAAATTTTAAATTTAGAAAAATGACTCGGACTCTCAAGGTGCTTGGCCACCTCTGTACTATACCTATTGTATTGTTTTTAATATACACGTCTACAGTTTTAATATGCTTATTTGCTTAACTCCTATTCTTAACTTAGTTCAAAATGAAATCGTGAGCAGTTTCGACGTCAATAAGAACATCAACATCGTTCTGAAATTGTGAACAGAAAGTGTTATTTATGTGCTGGTTATCTCCACAGTTATAGATCAAGAAGAAAGGCGAGATAGCGACAAGGATAGACAGTGAAGCGATTATCACGATGGAGCCGACCAGCAAAGATGGCGGACTTGATCGTCTGGATCGTCACAAATCATCGGATAAGCGGCTTTCTACTATTCAAAAGTTCACTTTACAACTTCTATATCACAACACACAACTATGTGTATCTTTTGTTAGAAAAGCATATTTTTATGGCTGCAGAAAACAACTGGTTCTAAAGTGATTTAAAAATACAGAGCATTGGAGGCAGCGAGGCTGACTACAATAATGATATATAGCAGTGGTTCCCAAAGTTCTACCTAAGAAAAATATTTAAACTTGAGATCCACCTCTTGGCCGTCTCGGATTCCCTAGTAACGAGTCACGGAACTACTGAATGCCGTCTTATTAGTTCTAATTGGATTGAAAAGCAATATGATTGAAGGACTGTTCTAATTAACATATTACATTTTAAGGTCCACTCCAATATTCGCTCACGATTCATACTTTGAGAAATTCCATAGCATAGTACAGCTATAAGAGAAACAATCCAGTTTAGTTTAAAATAAAACACGGAAATAATCAACGGGCGTAGAACAGTGTCCGAATTAAAAATGCGATCTTCGTAGATTTATACACAAATTCCGGTTATTGTACACCGATCTAAGTAAAGTAGGCAATTTTCACATGATGTTGGAAACACGCGCGTGATTTACTAAGACCTGCAGACTGACTGGAACGGGTTTGTGCCATTACAACCCTTACACTTCGACCCAATTAGTAATCTACTATCATTATTTATTCATTAATTAGTAAAAAAAAGGGGTATAGTGAATTTCTTTTTTATAATTTTTTTTTCATTATATTTTTTTGAAATATATATATTTTTTTGTTATTATATAAAAATAGGGTTTATAATTCAGGGTATAACAGGTAACGAACCTCGCGAACGGACGCGGCAGTTATTCATGCACTAACTAGCACTAACCGTTTTGATAACTTATGAGATAGTTTCTGTATTACCTAGGCAATCATCTTTCTAGACCTAACCTATAGATAATTGGCACTCAGTGCTTACAATACAAGCCTTCTACCAACCAACATCTTTTTTAAATAGAAAAAATATATATCAGATTTTTTAAATTATTAAAAAGTCACTAATTAAAACTTCTTCCTGACCTGTTCCCATCTCTATAATATTTTTAAATGTAAAAAAAAATACAATTATCAAATAAATACCGCAACGAAAGCAGGTGCAAATAATTCAGAAACTTCGTAGGCCAAGGTCACGAGTTCAATGAATAATGTTTCCGAAGAACTTTTTCGCATTCAACTATTTTATTGCGCGAAAGTGTTCAATATTTTCGACGTCTTGACTCTTTCGACGGCAGCTGAGATTCCAACCACCCGTCACCCCCCTCCCCTCCCCGAAACTGCCCTCCCCCGGGTTATCTTTATTATTAGTCTACCCGACAGAAATTATGACAACTGCAAAGGCGGGCACGTTCTCATTTGTTGTCCTTCTCTAACATGCAAGCGAATGCATAAAGACATCGCTTTCTTACATCGAGATCGTTTCGCGAGTGATGTGAACTAACTATCGATAAACTGTTCGAATTATAACAACGCTCTTTTGTTCATTTACAATTTATAAATTTAAACCTTTAAATTCAAATTCAAATATCTTTATTGCATGTCACAATTATAATTAAGATGTCAGTACAGTTTAGTGTCAATGTGACACCCGGTCAGGGCACAGCAATATAATAATACAATAATAATAATAAACAATTTCAATTAATAAACTAAATTTAAACTTTTAAAGTAGTATGAAACTGAAGTCAATGTTGACAAACACGTTTCAGATATTATAAATAGTTTAGCTGTCGAAGATGAGTCTATTGAAAATATAAAACACAAACAGGATAATGGTGACTTATGTAAAAAATTAAAGCAATATTGTATTGATGGTTGGCCTAGTAAAGATTCAATTTCTGATTGTTTAAGAGCACATTACCAATATAAAATTTAAATCCTAAAACATTAAACATTAGCATTGAATAACAATAATCTGCATTTGTTAGAGCTGTCAGAGTTCTTTTGACAAGTCCAAGTGTTCCAATAAGAACCTCTTTGGATGATGTGAGAGAATAGTATATATTGACAGGTTTTTACTGCGCTTTATATCTCTATAAAAAACATCATCGACACTGAAAATAAAAACATCACGTCTAAATAACCTATCAAAATGTATCGATACGAGCCCAAGTGACAACACTAGCGTGAATGCAGTGATTCCTAGTGATGACCGCTTAGGGAACGACGGAGCGCGCTTTATCGTACCTCCGAGCTAAGTACAATCCTACTATCTTACTGCAGGAAGCAGAAAACTCATAGGAAAACATTAACTCCTTTATCATATTAACAGACTCGAGACTTAAAAATAATATTGCTCTACATCGATTTGACTAAAACTAAAAATAGATGACACACTTTCAGTTGCTACGAGTGGCTCAGCTTGCTGACATTACATTCATATTTACTGACTTCTATTTATTACGACTGAACCGATTCTAACTCATCATTCATATTCTTCTTTAGTTCGAAAAACCAAGTTAAGAAGGCGTAACTACCTCAATACAAAGTCCGACTTAAATACAAAACCATGTGTTACCTTAGTTGGGCATATGGTTTAAGACCATCCAGTGTGAGCCTTCTTATTAGAAAACAATATTTAGGTTCAGTGAGCTTATCACGAATTTAGTCTGGCTTTCGAATCGAACTGTCACAAGTAAAACGGATCCGTTAGCAATCGGTATCATTAATTTTTACTAACGACTAACGAGCACCAGCAATCTATCAAATGAACGAAAGATCGAGACGTTCGAAAATTAACAAAAAGTATCTAAAATATTGTAATCAAAATCCGCACGCGGTGGTGCTGCTCAAATTTCCATACAAATCGCTTGAAGCGAACTCGGTTCGGAAGCCAGACTAAAATTCGTGATAAGCCCACAGGTCGGAGCATTGTAATGAAATTCAGAAAAAAAAAAGTGAATAACAATTTATAAATCATATTACACAGCGGTTACAATAAATGTCAAATTAATAACATATATGTATATAAAATACATGTATATGTCCAATAAGATGTATATAAAAATATTTTTAAAAAAATTAAATAAAAAAATATATAGCTACCTATACAACATTAAAAAAAAAAAATACAGTAAAAAAAAAAATCCTTCTAGTAAGCCAACAGTAAGCCAAGCTCAAACACTAGTTTAACCACGCATTTCCATCGCTCATATAATCAATAATTCTGTAATAAGCCTTTTTAATTAGCGTCTGCTTTACAATCTTTTTCAGAGCAGGAGTGGACAGACTTGTTAAGTCATTGGGCAATTTGTTATACATTCTGATCCCCACTCCTATAAACGATTTACGGGTTTTTGACAAGCGAAAATAAGGTACTGCCAATTTGTCACTGCTTCTAGTATTTCGAGATTGTATATCAGAATTTCTATTAAAATAATTCTTATTCCTATGTACATAAATGATATTTTCGTAAATAAATTGTGATGCAACTGTGAGGATGTTAAACTCCTTGAATCGTTCCCTAAGTGAAGTACGGGAGCTCAGATTGTAAATTGAGCGCACTGCCCGTTTCTGTAAAATGAAAACCGATTCGATATCCGCTGCACTACCCCATAAAAGGATTCCATAAGACATAATACTATGGAAGTAGCTGAAGTAAACTAATCTTGCAGTATCAACATCAGTGAGACGTCGCACTGTTTTAACTGCATAGGCCGCTGAACTTAATTTCTTTGACAACGATGAAATGTGAGGCCCCCACTGAAGCTTAGAGTCCAAGGTGATTCCCAGAAATATGGTATCATCTACGACTGCAAGGTCCTGTCCGTTGAGCTTAATTTCGGTACTTCCTCTCTGTACATTTGGAAGGGAAAATCTAAGACATTTGGTCTTCTTCGCATTGAGTACCAGATTGTTAACCGTGAACCAGTTGTGTACCTCTGAAAGCGCAGTATTCACATCGTCAAAAGTATTCTTTTTCCTATTAATTTTAAAAATCAAGGAAGTATCATCAGCGAATAAGACAATATCCAGAAGTCCACGAACTAGGTACGGTAAATCGTTTATATAAACCAAAAACAAGAAAGGACCAAGGATTGAACCCTGTGGGACACCCATTTTAACCCTAGAGCCAGAAGATGTTGCACAATTTACAGCCACTCTTTGCGTCCTGTCGCTTAAATATGAATTGAGAAGCCCTAACGCATTATCTTTAATGCCATAGTAGCTTAATTTCCGAATAAGAGTCTCGTGATCGACGCAATCAAACGCCTTGGATAGGTCACAGAAGATGCCAACAGCATCATGCGAGTCCTCCCAGGCATCAAATATATGTTTAATCAGCGCTACCCCTGCATCGGTCGTCGATCTACCTTTAGTAAACCCAAATTGTCGATCATGTAATAAACGATTACAATTAAAGTGAGACAACAACTGGTTTAAAATTATTTTTTCAAATATTTTACTAATTGCCGGTAAAACGGATATTGGCCTATAATTCGCGGGATCGGACTTACAACCACTTTTAAACAATGGAATAACTTTACTAAATTTCATTAAATTGGGAAACGTACCCGCGTCGACACATCTATTGAAAATAACCGCTAAGTAATGCGCTATAGAGCCAATAATTGAATCTAAAATTCGTACAGAGGACGTGCAGCATTTGGTAACGGAGTGTTTGCGAAGTCATAAGGAGAGGGAGGCGCTGATGAGAAAGCACAGAGTCTACGGGCTGGATGTCGGGTTAACGCAGACCATCGGCATCGGATACGTGTTGGGATTTCTGCTGATGGTTCATCAGTGGCTCAAATTTAGGTAAGGCACGATGGGGCTGATATGTCTAGTCAGATAAATAAAAAAAAGTCCGACTTGACCGATGAAATGTAATACAACTAGATATTAGGTACAAAAAACTTGTAGCAAGAGAATTAGTTGGACTATTCTCGTTTATTCGTTGGCAAAGTGGCTTATTAGTCATCGCGAAGGCTGCCGTTCGATTCCGAAGCACGGGGTTTAATCTGCCGACGATAAAGTACACGATCGGGGAGAGTAATCGATGAGCCCGATTTAAAGGACGATACATAATATTACATTACTATATAACAGCGGTTCTCAAACTTTTTTGACAAAGGAAAAAGCCTTAATAAAATTATAAAAACTAATTTATATGTATTTATGAATAATACTTAGTTGGAATATTTAGATGTAACCTTATAATCTCCCTTTCGTTGGTATTTTTTGCAGTATTATGCAATTATTACTTTTTACTATTTTTTGGATAGCATGCATATTTAATTGATTAGTGACGAAACGGTGTTGAATTCTATTTGGCACTTACGTTAAACGGAAGTTAGAAGATATATACATATAGGTACTAGCTGTTGCCCCTGACTTCGTTCGCGTAGCAATGATGATGTAAAGTACTATGAAGTTTAATAATGTTTCACATTTCAGTCAACGGTAAATGCCTAACACAACACTATCGCAAAATCCCTTCTTAGAAGAAGTCTACTAACCACCTTTCTGCCAAATTTTTTCATGTAATTTATATAGTCTATATTGATCAGTGATAATGTAGAATTGAAATGGTGAAAGAATTTTTGAAATAGGTCCAGTAGTTGTTGAGCCAATTCGTTACAAACATACAAATCTTTCTCTTTATAATATTAGTATAGATATATAGATTACGTTTGATATATGTTGAACATGCCATTAAAGTCAATATGATTAATTTTATGTTAAGGTAAGGTAACGGTGCAGTGCTCTTAACTTGGCCAAAATGAAACAAAACAGACATCTCAAAATTCATCCTGCTTAATCACCATATACATTGGTAAGTGTTAAAAAAGCTATGAATAGCATTTTCTTAATATCCGCTTCATTCGCTAGATTGACAACTTCAGTTGGAAGCGGAGTAGAGATAGGAGACATTTATGTATTAATCAGCATACTAACGATTTGCATAAATTTAACTAATGACGATATAAAAAAGCGCTTCAAAGCGTTGATTTTGCTGAAAGGGTAGAAGAGCTTGCAATTCGGACGATTGAGCCTTTCCGTTTCAAATGGTACCGCAAAAAATTAACACTGCTTTTATTATAAAATTTGCATTAGCTGTAGTAGTTGGTAATTAATGCAGTAATTTATGAGATTTTTTTTTCTATATAATAATAACCGCTTTTTCAAATAGTTGCTTTCTCGGTTGTAGATTGTGATATACAGCGATTGACATCATAAAAATATTAGGTAATATATTTATTATTATTATTATTATTTTTAAATATTTCAAAGTAATTTGCTATCTTGACTTGTTAAAATTCCTTGAACCTCGTAGTTCGTAGTTACATTAAAAACAACTAAAACAGGACAAACATTGCAAAATCATTATTTCATTGGGGAATATCCCAAAATCTATAAAATATGTTTACGTAGTTTCCTCTGGAGAGTGTTCGCAGTCACAACTCTCAAATGCTACTTCAATTTACAATATTTCAGACGAACGTTCATCACACATAAGTTTTGTGTAAACAATGTACGAGAGAAGGAACACACGCCTACATTGCCATTGACTGATATTTTATATACATACTAGCTGTTGCCCGCGACTACGTCTGCGTAATTATGAAGATATAAAGTACTATGAAGTTTAAAGATGTTTCATATCATGTAATAAATTGGCATCTAACCTTAAAAATTCAAATAGTTTTATACTGCATGTATAAAAATGACAGACGAAAATAAAAATAAATATAGAAAAATTCCAAACAGCTGAAACTATAGTCAATTGGAAACTATAGTAAAAAATATCTTTTTTTAAATAAAAAGTATCCTATGTTACTTCTAGTACCTACAAAAATATGTGTACAAAGTTTCATGATGATCGGTTAAGTAGTTGTTGCGTGAAAACGTAACAAACAAACTCACATTCACATTTAAATATATAGCAGGGAGGATAGTTCTAATAACTTAATAATTATCTCATTACAAAAACACATGTCCGATGACGTCAGCAGCAAGTACCTTGTTACTAACTGATTTGTCCAATATCCAATGAGACGATTCTAAGAATTCGTGATTTGATGCCTGCAGTGAGCGATGATGCACTACAAATGCACTTTCAATTTACAATATTAATTTAAACATAATTATTACAGATATCTGTCGCTAACTTAAGTATATATTATAAGAAGGAATGTTGTTTTTGTTTGTGATAATTTATTTCATTTTATTGTCTGTAATTTGACGAGTAGGTAAGTATAATTGGTTGTTTCAGGCGTTATTTTGCGGAAATCCATATTAAATGAAATTATCTAAAATTATTTTGCTTATAATTCCCGTTACAACATTCAATAATTTGTCTCGACGCGCTTCGCCACTTCACGTGGCATCATCAGGAAGGCTTGAAGCGAAGCCGAAGCGACCGCACGTATCCTGATGATGCCACGTGAAGTGGCGAAGCGCGTCGAGACAAATTACTGAATGTTGTAGCGGGAATTATAAGCAAAATAATTTTAACTAATTTCATTGAGTAGGTAAGTGCTTTCTTTAGTTACTGAAATAAAATTTTTAAAAATATTTATTTATTTAACCTCCCTACAAAATTACAATGCCAGTATACAGCAGCTAAATCAAATTGATTAACAATTAATTTCATTTATATTTATTATGACGAATAAAAGCGTTCTATTAGAGTCCAATTACTAAAAGTGAATAAATATTAGGGACCAAATTAAATTTTAATTACAAGGTAAGGCAGTCAGAAGTTAATTGAATTATAAATCACCAACAATTGAAATAAATTCCACTAATTGTCAGTTTTATGTAAACAAAATGTATGCATATATAGTAGTACATAGGTTAGAGAACAGATCGCTGGTCACCCCATAACAAAGCATGACATCTGCGTCTGTCAGATCAAGGCAAAGACAATCGTAGTGTCACATCCAGAGCGCTCTCAGAGAGGGGGATTGCCACAAATCATTGCGATGACCTACGGAGGTCTTGTATTAGGCGGCGAAGATAACTACTGTACATGGACCTTATTATAATTACAATCACATAACAAACAATTTTATAGCTGCGAGCACATTTATTTTATTACTGGCTTACTAGAAGGATTCTTTTTTTGAATGAATTAAATTCATTGTTGTATAGGTAGCTATATATTTTATTAATTATATATTTATTAATTTGACATTTATTGTAACCACTGTGCAATCTGATTTATAAATAGTTATTCATTCAGTTTTTTTTAATACCTAATTAATATTATTTTATATACAGGCTATGATTGACGAGTTTCTTGTAGTATTCTTCTCACGGTAGAGTCTGACGATGAGCAAGTGCACGCCTTTAGTGCCTATGCTAATAAACGATTTTCATTCCATTTCATTAAAACAGTTATAAAGGAATGTAGGCCGCAGTTGTATCCACTATGCCGGCTTGAAAAGGCAAGTGTGCCTACTTGTTATAAATATGCACACATATGTACGTCAATACTGATACATTTGAAACTATAATAAACAGTTAAATGATCTAATCCAGCCATTCTCAAAGTGATGTTCTGCGGAACCCTAGGACTAAAATACTGCAAAAATACCTACCAAAGGGAGATTATAAGGTTACATCTAAATATTTAGATGTAACCTTATTCCAACTAAATATTACGTAATATTACATTGCAATATGATTATTCATAAATACATATAAATCAGTTTTTTATAATTATATTAAGGCTTTTTCTTTCGCCAAAAAAGTTTGAGAACCGCTGATCTAATGAACAGTACTACAAAGTAAATACAAGTTGTATATAAAACTGGGGTCAGACGATAGTAAGATACCTACGCGTGGGTGCTACATTGTTCTCACAGTAAACAGCCAGCGCACGCATATTCTTAACGTAATCGTTATCGAATTTAAATTGAAAACACAATCAGCATCACAATTAAAATATTTACAGCCATTATAGTTTTTATTATTCACCAACCATAAATTCCTGTTATTTTAATTTAATTTATTGATTACAAAGCAAAAACTTTCACTTTAAATGAAATTATTTTTTTCAGTTAATAAGAAACGAGTTACTTTGAATAATAGCTAGCTTAAAAATTCGTTGCAGCAAACGAATTACACTGAATATTAAAACATAATTTTCAAATCGAATTGAAATCGTTTTCGAATCATGTTCGATAACAAGAATAGTGGGTCCTGCGCAGGCGTGTTGTTAGCGCTTGTCATTGTGTCTGGCTACCTCTAAACGACTTTAACTGCTTATTTATTGTCAGCGAGACCTGTGATGGTGGGAAATGTGTGGTGTCTTAGGTCAACACCCAGTTACAGGGTCTAGTATGGAATATATATTCCTTGGAATAAAATAAACCTATTGAATTACCGTCATAAGAATGTCACCTTTACTATGCCGGCTTGAGGGAATTAGTCTACTATGGGTAAATATAAAATATATATGTGATATAATTATAGCGGAAGAATTACGAGTTTCTTGTGGTATTCTTCTCATCACGGTACAGTCTAATGATGAGCAAGTGCACGCCTTTAGTGCCTATGCTAATAAGCGATTTTCATTTCATTTCAAAAGGGCTTAAGTGAATGTTAAAGATTTAATATACGAGAGGTCAGTCAGGCACATTACGAATTCCACTATTGGCATTTAATTGAACAATCAAAGCGCATAGGAAGGCTCACGACTCGGCTGCATCACCTCGCGGTTTCTGGTTCGAAAGGCTGCGGCGAACGATCATAAGACATTCATTAGGGAAACCCTTACTGCTGAACACTGACTATATTATTACTCAAATTACGGAAGCTTGTTTAATTATATTAGATGGTATTCGTTTTTTTTATTTAAAATTCATTTTATAGAATTCGTTGCCTTAACACCAAAAACCAATGTTGGTTTGTTTGTCTTGGTGCTGCATATTCGTTTTATATTTCTTAACATTAATATAACTTAATATAACATAGTCTAGCTTAATACAACATAATAAATAATGAAATAGTGAATTATCTTTATATATTTTTACTAGCGGTCCGGTACGTGCTTCGCTACGTATAAAGTGAAATATTTAAAAAAATTAATTGGAACATCAAATTCATGCATCAAACAGCATGAATGACATAAAAAGTTTCAATTACTGTCAACACTGAAAATAGTTTCAATTTGACAGCACAATCCGCCATTTATTGAATTAATTTGTTACAAAAAATGTGATAAATGAAGAACCGCTCTACCGATTTTGTGTAAACCATCTGCTAAATAGTCCGAACAAAGCCTAAACATTTGGTTTGGATAGGTGAGCCCGTTCTTGAGTTATAAAATTACAACGAAAAGTGCCATTGATTTATATATATATAGATTAAGAATTATTAATTTGATGTCTTTAAAGCCTTATATGCCTCGAATTACAATAATAATGAATGTTATTAAGGATTTCAATTCGATAAATTGTTGAGTGCACTACGGAACGACAATTCGCATGCGCTCGCGCATACCGCACGTCACAGAGCCCACAACGGCATGCGAAATATTCCAGCACATAGCAGAGTCCATTCTCACCTCTATATCGGAAGTGACATTGCAATTTCTAATGTTCTGTATGCGGTCGTCAAGTGCAATACATTAGTAGAACAAATTCCCTGTCAATCGCTGCTCAAACAAATTTAAAATACAAATTCACTCGCTGTCGGACATAATCACCTCCGCATCCAACTTTCAGACAATCCATACAAAGCGCCCCTCACATGTCCGCGACAAAGAGGACAAAAAATGTAAAAAGCTCTTTCAACTTGGCAAATTTCTCCATACGCCCGCCACCTTAAAGACAAGACCGCAGTCGGACAGGTGTGTGCACTGTCCACGAGCTCCCGAGGGCCTCCACGGCCGGCGGAGGGGGGCGGAGTGGGGTGGCAAAGGAGGGGGAGCGGACGGACTCTGACGGACTTTTAATCACAACCCTCAAGAGATCGACGTGACGTAAGGTTTTTGAAAGTTGCAAGTGAATTTTCTACTCATTTGTTCGGGATTAATTTCGCTCCGTGAAATTTGTTTTAATTTACTTCCATTTTCACACACCCTCGTTTATTTAGTTTTGTATTATGAGATGAGATCTGCCATCATACAGAGAGTTAACAAGACATATCATGATGGATTCCAATTTATCTTACTACTTACGAATGATAGCCTCTTTCTCTTTTAGATGTATGAATAATATTTACCTGAAATAAAACATAATATATATATTAATTTTAGTAAACACACATACACATATATACACAGATTATTGAGATAAAAAAGTATAACGAGTGGAATAGAGTGTGAAAACCTCAGTCGGATTTAGACTCCTTTAATTAAAGCCTGCAAAGCCTTGAGGGGGTGGGCGCAGAGGGTGGTTCCGTCCACTTCCGATCGTAACGTATGGAGCACTTCATTTTGGCGCTGACGAGGGAAAAAGAAAAGGCAGGTGGACACGACGTCTCCGATCACAGGAATGCAATAGAGCCGATCGGTTTCACAAAAATGTCTGTATTTATGTAGCTTAATTTTTTTTTAATGGGAGGTTGACCGATAATGGTTATGAATCCAGTCTACTATCCCAGATAATACCATCATATGATTGACAGGATATCCTACTCCTATCGTTACTGTTGAGCTTGACTTACTGTTGGCTTACTAGAAAAAATTTTTTTGACTGTATTTAATGTTGTATATGTATATATTTTTTATATACTTTATATACATATATGTTATTAATTTGACATTTATTGTAACCACTGTGTAATCTGATTTATAAATTGTTATTTACTTTTTTTTCTGAGTTAAAATTATTTTTTTTTATTATTATTTTATGTACAGGCTATGATTGACGAGTTTCTTGTGGTATTCTTCTCGCCATACGCCTTTCCGAAGTCACGGTAGAGTCTAACGATGAGCAAGCGCACGCCTTTAGTGCCTATGCTAATAAACGATTTTTATTTCATTTCATTACTGGGTCACTGTCATGATGTTATACTTGGTGATACCAACCACTTGTCTCTTCAGCATTAGGTCATTAGTACATATTTAAGTATTCCCAGTCGACAGTTCTCCCTGTCTATAGCGAAGGGGCAAATGCAACACGGAGACACTTAATTGGTTCGCATAAGTAATTGGCGATTTTAAAATCTAGCAGCTTGATTAATAATTACTTGATCCGACCCACTCCATTGCACCCCCGGCCACTCGCTGAGTAGCAACGTGTGAATTCATTACAGCCGACTCGTTCCTTTGTTTTTCTTTTGTGTGGCCCTTATTAAACTAAGTGTATAATGCACCAGTAACAGATTTGGCATAAAGCGGTCATAGTAAAGTGTTATTCGCATAGCAGGAGTAGTGGCACTCGACGTCCATGTTATTCCTTGCTAACTTGACTTCCGCACGTGCATTATAAACATCATTCACGAAATATATGTGCACAGTTGGTGTGCTCTATGGATGCGGCTTATGATATATGACGTTCATTGTAATTAATTAAACATTTTCTACCAGCTAACCTTTACAGATATGATGGGGGCAGCAATTCTTTATTTTACTCGTCAATACAAATATAAATATAAATGAAATATATTTATTAATTTAATAATTATCAATTTGATTAAACTGCTGTATAGGGAGTATTGTCATCCTATTGTATACCTACGGGTAAACATAAAATGGCATTGATTATATCCAAGCTTTTTTATTAAAAGTTTATTATTCTTGAAATATGTCATCCAATTAAATTAATAAATTTCCTATATTCATGACTGAATGTTTCACTCGTAGTTCGTTCAAAACATGCTATTGTTGAGCGCAGGCGCAGGTTCAACGTTATCGCCTTGTACAAACACAACGTTACGGCAAGTTCGCTTTTAATATTTGCACAATAACGGCCATAATCGCGTGAGATAATGTAATTGATGTTTGTTGTTTTATTATAGGTATAACGTCAACATTGATTAGATTTTCACTACGCATTGCCCAACTTAAAATAGTGGTTACAGATCAATAAATATGTTGTTTAAAATCTCTTGTATTAATCCATTACTTCCCACTGTCCTATTTTTAGGACACTGTGTTCAATTTTTTTTCTAACCAATTAAGAGTTTTATTTTTTATTGTTTCTGATGAAATTCTTATTTTTATACTATTTTTCAGATGAAATAATTTTTACGTAATTTTAAAGTAATTTTTCAAATTGATCATTTTCAGCGTTCAAGAATTGTTTTTTTAAATTTTTTTTTGTCATATTATTTTTTCTTAACGTTCATAAACTTAATTTAAAAATTTCACCAAAAAAATTCCAATGTTTTCGACGCTTGGGAAGTAATGGGTTAAGATACATAGAAAACTTCACCGACTATACAATTTTCGGTCGTGACTGGCTATTAACACTAGAACTACTAACCGGGTCAATATGACCGCTTTCAAAAATTCTTCACAGGACTTTTATATACAACCCTACTCGTTATTTTTATAAACGATTCTATTATTTACAATTTTACAATCAATTTATTGAATTATATTCAATACTTTGCACGCACAAGTCATCCGGTCATATTGACCGGCTCGTAGTTCTAGTGTTAACTCGTATAATAACTAAAATATCTCTTCTTATATCTTTCTAATATGTCCGATTATTTTAACAAGAAGTGAAGAATAATGTTAAAATTCCCCGCCTCATTGGCGCTTCATTGGCGCATCTTCTGAGCGGTGTCTCCGCTCATTACCATCGTACGGTTTTTAACATCGTTACTTCGTGGTAGGTAATTGCATTCGATACCATCCCCTCTCATACCCCCTCATCCCCTCATCATTTAATATTAAAACTATTTGGAGTATTTAAGCCAGCGGTTCTCAAACTTTTTTTGGCGAAGGAAAAAGCCTTAATACAATTATAAAAAACTGATTTATATGTATTTATGAATAATCATATTGCAATGTAATATTACGTAATATTTAGATGTAAACTTATAATCTCCCTTTGGTAGGTATTTTTTGCAGTATTTTAGCCCTAGGGTTCCGCGGAACACACTTTGAGAATGGCTGATTTAAGCAATCAAGTTATTTTTATTATCAAGCCTTTTAACTTACGACCCGTAATACCTTTAGATTATGAACATTATTTCAACACCTAGGCACAATTCATTTGTTTCGTATCTGAGTGTTACCCATACATAATACAGTGTATATATTATACATCCTTATTATATTATATTTATTGGTGTAATTATTTATTAATAAACAAAATTATTTGTGTATTATTTTATTTTTCTGCACTATTTATAACAACACCGCTCACATCTCTCAAAGGCCTTTTGTGATTTTTGGTACAATAAAGAATTTATTATTATTATTATTATTATCCTTCAATAATAATAATTAACATTTAATTAGCGGTATATTTAGGAATTAGAGAATTCAAAACATCTGAAGATAGCTTATCCGTTATCTATTAATTGTTCGTGAAAGTACATGAGTGTGAATCAAAAGAACACGTGTTATGTTAATTTAATCAAAAATTACATTCACTCGATTGTGAACCGACTTAATGCAAATGGTTTTTTTGACATTAAAAATGAAACCGCTAACATTCGAGCATTTAAAGAATAAAGACTGATGGCATTTGACACACAAACGGCAATAAATTCATAAACATTTGACACGAGCCGAGTAAATAACATCGATTCACGTCCTTACAATGTATTGTAATCACATAATCCAGCGATAATGGGCTAGTGAGCGTAAAGCGCTGTAACAACACTCCTTATCAATTGCATAGACTTCCGTGACGGAGCCGCTGAATGCAGCGGATAATATAAAACATAATAAATAAAGTCTCATCATTCGTATTGTGCGACAGAGAATAAAGAGATTGCTGTCTCGTTTGCTCATGCTTTATGCGACTATGAGGCCCACGCTTCTTACGCGTATGTACAAATAACTTATAATCACATACCTATATGTAAATGTAAGTTACTAATATCCTCTCTACTATATAAATGTGAATGTGAGTTTGTTTGTTACGTTTTCACGCAACAACTACTTAACCGATCATCATGAAACTTTGTACACATATTTTTGGAGGTACTAGAAGTAACATAGGATACTTTTTTATTTTAAATATTATTTATTACTATAGTTTTCAATTGACTATAGTTTCAGCTGTTTTTTATATTTATTTCCGTCTGTCATTTTTATATATGCAGTATAAAACTATTTGAATTTATGGATGAAGTACAATATCACGGGATTGAAACTGATCACCAAGAATTACAATTACAACCTCATCAATTGTCGGTGCATTGAATCGCCTTTCATACTCTCCAAAAGGTGTTCTATCAGCCCTTATTACGATTTTGTGATTATCAGATGGCATACGATCGAGAGCAATTTTGAACAATTGAACTAATGCATTATGCTGATGGAAAACCCGTGTACCTCAAGAATAATTTTTCGTCTTGTATTCAAAACAATTGCACAACGTTGATCCAATTCACGATTTTCATCACCAATAAAATAAATTTGCAAAAATTTATGATCAGCGTCGGGGTATGGCAATAACGAACCCGCTTGATGATAAATCTGGCCCTGAATCTGTAACATGTATGCAATTTTAGGTAGATGTTGTATCATAATTTTATATCATAATTATCATAAACATGGGACAATCCTGTTGAAGTATTTACCTTAAACGTCGGCATAAAATTATCTCTAATAATTTTAGTAGCACCAAAAGAAGTCATTTGAAATGCAAAGTTAGCCGCATCACGTCATCACATCATATTGCGTCCATCATTCCAATGCATCCGCACATACCATAATCAATCTGACTGTTGTAATTAAAAGCAGCACGCCTCATTTTAGCCAGCGGATACAGGGTCCACAGATCTATTTCTTGCATTACGTTCACGCTGCGATGCATTAGCTTGTGCGCGTTCATCTGCAGTCTGTGATCGTCTTAGTAATGCCACATCATTTGCATTACGCGTTCGACGACCTATATTTGCTCGTCTGGCTCGTGGCATTTTTCCTTCAAATAAAATAGAATAAATCATATTTAAAACAAATTGCTACATTAATAGTGGTACACAATATGTTTTTTCAAATAAAGAAACACACATGCATACATGTAATTCACTTCAATAGTTCAAAACTTACCGTTTGTGCAAATGCGTTTGACAATTTAATTCAAATAAAGCCTGTAAACGATATGAAACACCGACGGCTCATAACATAGTACATTTGAACAAAAAATATAAACACAAAAAAATAATTATCGCTGACAATTTTCTTTAATCGAATCACGTCCAAAATGAAATGACAGCATGAATGACATAAAAATTTTCTATTATTGTCAACACTGAAAATAGTTTCAATTTGTTACAAAAAATGTAATAAATTAATTATAAATTATTAAGACCATTAATCGAAATATAAACTATCCTATATCTCAAGTTAGACCTAATTACACATAAAATGCCAACTTTCATCGAAATCGGTTGACTTGGTGAAGAGTTCACTGGGAACATACATATGACACTGGATTTATATATATTAAGATAAAACTCGTCATATTTTTCATGCCTTCTTTGGCTTTTGAGATTTGTGACGTTGTGTCATGTCATAATTTATGATTAGCACGGATCCGTTTGACATTATAATGCTTCGGACGTAATGTATTGTTTTAATTTATCATCACGACTTGAGATATTGTCGCAGGCAGCGTTCTCATGTAAATTAATGTCCTGCTGATAGTCGTTCGCTTTTCTTGTTTCAAGGCATTAATGATTATATTTAGTTTTTTTATTATTATTTTATGTACAGGCGAGTTTCTTGTGGTATTCTTTTCACCATACGCCTTTCAGAAGTCACGGTAGAGTCTAACGATGAACAAGTGCATGCCTTTAGTGCCTATTTTCATTTCATTCATGATTGTGGTGTGGCGATTGTCAATACAAATTGTAAAGATATTTTTTGACATTTCTTCTGTCATCCTTCTTGTCTGTCTTCTATTGTTTTTCTATTTTGAATTGTGATAATTATATTTTAATCCGTAAAAATCCGCACTATAATTTCACATAAGTTTCTCTAAAGTGGCAATGGGTCAAAAGACCGCTGCAGTCCTTTTGGTGTGCGACAATAATCTTTAAATAAGAACAATAAAAGGCGATACTTCATCGCAATCCAATTTATCTGAAGATCATAATAAATAATATAACAATAGCGGCAGTAAAGCAGTCAAGCAATCAAGCACGATCCACGAGATGGCGCATCAAAACCATATCAAAACATAGCAGAAATCTTAACGACAGAGCGACGTCTTTTCACATCAACTTGATATAGACCGTACACGTTGACTATATATTTGTGACCCCATTTTTCATTTACTTATCCTTCACTTTATGTAGAACTAACCCGAGCTTAGTATATCATAAAATTTTATATCACAATGTATGTATTATTTAACGACTACATGGTAAGATACGTACATGAAATGAGTCATAGATGTGATTGAAGTCAAGCAACATACAAAATCGTAGTGACCTTTTTGGGGGGACATAAAGGCACAAAGTGGGATACAAATTGTCGTCAAAATAAAAACAAAACTTGACATCTATCGAATCAAAGCGTTCGTCGATACGATCAGAAAGACGATAGATATGAAATGAATGCCTCATGATAACCGACAGACCGACAAAAGGTTCCGTAAACCTCAGATTAAACATAGAGTTTATGGCGAAACCTTTTGTTTGATTGTACACCAATACTATTTCTAAGAATCGACAAATCGCGTACAATACGTAACGAAAATAATATTTAAATATATCTTAGTCAGGAATCCACCATTAAAGCTAAGACGCGACCGATTACGGACTAAAATGTTTGATTAATCTTCAGGCTTAAGACAATGTAGCCTTTGTTCTATGAAAAGAATTAAAGCTGAAACCGCAATGGGCGAAGGTGTTATTATTGAAATCGTGAAGATCTATTGAAAAATCCCTTTCATGAGCGCAGACAAATTTTCAGTTACCTATTATTCAAATTATACGATCTATGTGGGAGCGCAAATTGAAAACACTTATTAGATCGCGGATCGGAGGCAGTCCACTTCTCTCTTTAATCTTAGACGAAGAACCCATTATTAAAGTGTTAAAGAGCCATACCATGCGCGTACGCACGTTATAAGCAATTATTATCGCTTTTAATTTAACTCCACGGCCTGATATTAGAGGAGCGATAAACCGAGCGAGACCTCAATAATTGCATTATGGTTATTGCAATTTCCGACAGTGATTTTCTAAGAAAAATAATTCTAGTTCAAGTATTTATTATATACGTATATAAAAAATGCATTATTTACGCAAACTGTCAAAAGTTTTAAAAATACAAATGGCGGCAAGTTCAAATGTTGCGATCTAAATAAGTTAAAAAAAAGTTTCTTCAAATCTTAAGAACATCTACTTATAAATTAGGATGTTTAAAAAATATTTAAATATGGAACGGGTGGGACCTTGGAAATGGTGATATTTTATACGCAAGTGATATACTATAATAAATCGCTGCAGCTTATCGCTAAGTTTATGCAAGACGGCGACAGAACTATCCCAATCTATACATAGTGGAATGGCGAACCTTATCGGCTTCTTCATCATTAATTAACGACGTACAAGTAACCTAACGTGATTTACCGACGCGATGCACATTTCTAAATAATTTCCTATAAAGAGCCCCGTTTACATTGTCCAGTAAACTTCCACCTCAGTAATTGAACATCAGATATATCACATACGACGTGTAAGCGAGGCATCGCGCACATATAGTACACAATGAGACAATGCGTTTTGTCTTTAAGTTGACTCTATTCAACCGAATCTAACCGAACATCAATTTTTTTCCATTTCATTTACTATCAAAAAGTCTTAAAATCCAGTGAAATTTGAAATAAAGGAATTTTGTGAAATTTCAATTTGGAATATGAGTTTCGCTTCAAACAAAACGGCTGCAAATACTAAAACAATTTAAACCACGAACATTAAAACGACTTATTATAATAACAAGTCACAATAATCTCGAAACCGTGTTCTAGATCAGTTCTAGGAAATAAATAACCGTTGAGGTGGATGTTGTGAGGCGGCTGATAGCTGCTAATAGCCCAACCCATGCCCTGGACAGAAGAGCATCACACGGACGCGTGATAAACATTGTTGTACACTGAAGTGAACTTTTATATATTTATTCCAATTACATAGAGCCAATGGTATATATTATTAGCCCAATCAGTCGTCACGAATGAAATACCTGAACATTGTATCGTTATAAACTAAAGCATCGGTCAGTATTTCACACGCATTTTATATTATACAAGTATATAGCCGTCCTAATAAATTCACTTCTTTTTTTTTAGTCTTAAGATCGGTGGCTGGCTTTCGAACCGAGTTCGCTTCAAGCGATTTGTATGGAAATTTGAGCAGCGCCACCGCGTGCGGATTTGGAACTACAATATTTTAGATACCTTTTGTTAATTTTCGAACGTCTCGATCTTTCGTTCATTTGATAGTTTGCTGGTGCCCGTTAGTCGTTAGTAAAAATTCATAATCCCGATTGCTAACGGATCCGTTTTACTTGTGACAGCTCGATTCGAAAGCCAGACTAAATTCGTGATAAGCCCACTGATCACATAATTTCACATATGTATCTACAATAGTTGCATGTTTTATACGTCATATGTGGCCTACCCTTAAATATTCGATTAATTATAAAAGCCCCTCAGAGTAAACATATTAGTTCGTGGTCTCACACAATAACATATTTTCGTTGAAATCATTAACTCGCGTCTGTGTGTAGCTGCAAATGTGTGTTGTGTTTCGGTAACTGTTATGTAATGATAGGGTTATTGCGCACGCGCACTCTTATTAGCAGCAATAAAGACAGCGAATGAACGAAGATTGTTGGGTTGTGTCGTGATGGATTAGACGACAGGATGCGTCGATCGTTTTAAATTTGGATTTTTTGATGTGCAATTTTTTCATTTGTTTCTCAGACTAAAACAAAAGAAAAATTGAAAATTGATTTTAAAAAAACATTCGTTACTTACATCACAATCATTATAAAAGCCCTCAAGTGTGAACAAAATTTAACAAATAACCTTTAGAGCAGCGGTTCTCAAACTTTTTTGACGAAGGAAAAAGACTTAATATAATTATAAAAAACTGATTTATATGTATTTATGAATAATCATATTGCAATGTAATATTTAGTTGGAATATTTAGATGTAACCTTATAATCTCCCTTTGGTAGGTATTTTTTGCAGTATTTTAGCCCTAGGATTCCGCGGAACACACTTTGAGAATGGCTGCTTTAGATAATCAATATTAATAAAACAATTTATTCAGTTTAATAAAATATGTCGTCACTTGAAGGGATAATCCACTCGCAAACTATTACACAATCCGTCTTCATCGTAAAGGTGAGCATCTTTGACGTTTAGTTCATACTTAAAAGCTGTCAATACTAGTTAGCAACACCTGTGACTAGCGTCTTCAGCTCTAATAGAGAAGTGATGACGGTCTATCTGTTTCCATTGTTCAATACGACACGATACAAATTTTTCTTTGGGGTCTGTTGAAAAATAATAAATACAAACTACATATAGATACAAAAGATTCGAATTTTAGTGGTGTTATAAAACTAAATATTAAGATGCAATGTGTGGGGGGTCGCAAAACTTTTTACTTAACTTTTTGGCTTTTTCGATTTTTTATCGCGGCATAAAAATGATTGAGAACTATGGTAAGGTTGTAATGTTGAATTAAGTTAAAAAATATGCGATTATTATATACTTTTCTTTTGATTATAGAGGTATTTAAAGTTATACACGTCTCGGCACGATCACGGCAACAATACGTAGTATTAAAAACAAAAATTTAGATATTTTGTTATACTAATCTGTAAATAAACAAAAGAATTGTTTTCTACTTAAATTTAATAACTACTTTGCTTGTCTCGAGTATAAAATGCATTAGTTTAATGTAGTTAAATCGATTTACTTCAAAATGTTCAAACGTGAAAGAATTAGCAATCAGTATCGTCGTGTCACAATGGAAACGCGCGCCACCTAAATTCTACAGGTGTCAGTAATGAACTCGGCGCTTACAAGAGGTGACGGGAGCTCACCTATCTATGTACAAGTAGGCATGTACATACACCAAATACGGCTTATTAGAGCTAATATTAAGAACATTTATGGAAACGTACTTTTATTTATATCTTACCCATATTGACTTGAATATCTTGTGTACGTATTAATTTCAGAATAACACAAACTGGTACTTTATCTTTTAAAAAAAACGGGGTACAATTGTGTTGATTTCCGGCTTATGAAGATGAGTGCAGACAGTCTTCAATTGTTTTGCGATTAATTTTAGTGGCGAGAAAGAGTTAACTTTCGCATGAGCCATAATAACTCCTGGTTTCGCCACTAACCGATATCACGAAGGCGATTATTAACTCGCGTCTGAGTGAGTTACGAGCCGTCCCAGTGAGTTATGTGTAGAGTGACGCGATTAACTGCGAGTTAAAGGTCGTACGAGGTGAGATATGCCGCGCCTACACGTGTTGCAATCTTGCGCTATTTCACGATTCGAAACAATACTGTCAATCGCTGCACTAGCTTTCATACACAGAGAGACTAGGTACTATGACACCTGTACATTGAAGAGCAGTTTCCATAATACACGAATTAACAATCATACTGAGTTATATAAAGTGTTTGAAGCCAAATCTCAAAATAAAAAGAAGTGTTATAGTGGAAGGAGCGCAGGTCTATAATAAATTGCCGAATAATATAACTAATATTAAAAATATAATTAAATTTAAATATGAATTTAAAAAACATATAATGGGTTCGAGTGTCTTGTGATGGTGTTGTCTATATTCTACGTACGTTTTTTTTTGTCTCAATTAAGTGAATTTCTGTAATTCTTTTTGAGGAAATAAACGTCTTAAAACCTAATATAATAGTAATAAAGATAAAAAATATGAGCAATGCAGTTGTTGTCTCCGAGTTAGTATCTCCTGATGATTTGTTAGTTTGATTTAGAGGGAGCGGCAATCAGCTACATCCACTGAACTATCACGAGGGGATTATTCATCTGGCTGCAAGACACTGACATTTTCTTAGGTTTATTCTGTGAAAATAAAACGCCACTTTCAAATGTCGACCGCTAAACTCGATCACGAATCTGTTAACTCGAAAATACTCACCTACATCAATAATATATTTTGCGTTATTTACGTCCGTGTTTATTATATTTTAATGTTGAATCCGACCTACATAAAAGCTTTTACATCTATTGTTTATGTACTTTTAAAATCTAGCATACATTTACGAGCTTTTGACGGATTGTACCGAAAATAAAAAAGTAATTTAAGAGAATGGAGGCAAGGAGTGACGAATCTCGAAATATTTCGTTCGAGTTTCAAGATCGAGTTTCAAGCGTGTATCATTGAAAGGGATAGAAGTGTAGACTAGAAATAGCTTATGAATTTATAGGCCCGTGTCAATTTGTACTGTGACAGTCGTTGCGACAAACATAACGTGGATTGTTTTCCTATTACGAGTTTTATGCAATGTAATTGATACCAGGAAATGAGATGAGGGGGGAGGAGGGGGAAGGAGGGGGTTCGTGAATTATTACTTATTAATATTCTGAAAATATATTAACATTAACGTTTATTTGCATTAAACTTTATAATGTAGAGTTAGGCTATAACGGAACGTAAGTGTGTAAAAAGACGAAAGACGAAGAAGAGAAAGGAGAATAGAAGAGAAGAGACAGGAGTGGTTGTTGCGGAGTCAAGTAAACTAAAGATTAAAAGCTAATATTAAACTTCTATTGTTGTTTAACACTAGATTTACCAGCTTAAATATACCTATTTTTACCAAAACCAAAAAAGGATATATTTGTTACAAATTTTCTTCTGTTATAAATTAAAGAAGGTTAGAAGAATTAAAGAAAATGTTAGATGCAGTAGGAATTCTAATTTGATCTTGCAAGACCAGTCATTTTAACTGGTCTGGTAAATCTAGTGTTAATTTGTAACCCATATCGTGTTTATATCACCGGAGCAAATTCCTAGAAGTTATAATAACATATTCGTAATCAAATTATTATTACCACATTATCGACAGTAAGTAACACTATTAAATAAATACGGTTAAAAAGCAAACTTGATATGAATTCGAACCTACGTCCTGCCTCTAGCAGTAAGTAACCCGACAACGTGATGCTAACCAACCACAGCGTGCCCATCGCCCTAGACAGCAACTCTGATAAATTCTATCAATAACAATAACTAAACGATTCACGCCACACTAACGCGGCTTCGTAGAGAGATTCACCCCTTTTAAAATGGATGTTTCTTTTACGTGTGTTCGAAATAACAACATAACCGCATATAGGTATAAGCAGTCTCTACCTACCCCAATGAGGACAAGCGTGTCTTGAGTGTATTAATAAACACATTCTAACTGTTCTTTATTAGCAATTTGAATAATATTAGCATCTCGGAAGCTTGGCAACCATAAAACGCATTATAAATCAATCAGCGTAATATTCATGGAACGTATATGAAAGAAATGCTAAACTATTTGGAAACGATACTTTTTCAATATAGCTTCAATCGAAAGCAACAGTGTTCGGATAACTGACTTTTAATTTTAGGCTATGAATGACGAGTTTTTTGTGGTCTTCTTCTCGTCATATGCCTTTCCGAAGTCATGGTAGAGTCTAACGATGAGCAAGCGCACGCCTTAAATGTTAAACGATTTTCATTTCATTTCATTAGGAGCCCGCCATTCACTTCGGACAATATCACCCTACAATACGTTCTAAAACACTTTTCTAGCTTATGTACCCAAACACACACTCGCTCACAACTATGTGAAAACGAAATATTTCCAAATTGTAATTATATCGTTTTCGACTACAAGAATAGCGCCGTCATATCATCATTCGACAGATTAATGCTGCGACACGACGATTATCAATTTAATTAATCGATTCGCATTCGAATACACGGATTCGGACGCGATCTCGAGACGAGGTCGTTACACTACAAGATGACATGTTTATTAGTGTGGCCCAAATATTGTTATAAATTATTTAAATTCACCCACGTTCGATATAAATATACGAAAAATAGAGAATCACGAATACTTGTCAACATATTTCTGTGGAGAACGCATTCACTTCGTTAAAGGCTGCTTTAGTGAATCAGTGAATCCAAATCTTTAATTCTCATGCGCATAGTCAGAATCTAGAAGATTTCAGAAAGGATTGTGACGAAAAGAACAGTGGGAAGTAATGGGTTAATGTTTAATCTTTAAAAATTGAATACAATTAATACAATCGCGTACAATGGGGGAGGAGGGGACGTCCTATAGCTGATACAACGATGATGATGATGAATGAAGCATCTACCTAATTAGTTGATTATTGAAGATTACATTTCTTAGTGTAAAGGAACTTTTTTAAATGTTATTATGACACTAATAATTTACGGTATCGATAGAACGTGATCGATAAAAGAAAGTTACACTATCGATATATTTTATCGATTATTTTGAATTCGAAATGAGAACGAGTCACAACAACGGATTAATAAAGCGCTTGTTGATTTTATGAGAATTTCAATATGGCGTCTGCTTATAGCGGGACTTTTGGTTTAAGATGCATATGCCTACGTAATTATCATTCAGAACTATTTTAATAGAGTCATATTAACCTAAATATTTAAGCTATGATTATGCGAAAAACAGTCACTTTTTTATACTATAAAAATCGATTTTAACCTTTAGCTGCTGAGGTGGATTTAATTTCACGTAAACACTGACATGGGGGCTTCAGAGTCCCGTATACATATATATGTGCTTGGTTTTAAAAATCTTTAGGGTTTAGTGTTTAATATTTAGCTTCAGTATATAATTAACTATCATTTCAATGTTTAGAAAACACTTTTAAAAAATCACATGAGATCATAAATCAGCAAGAATAAATAAAACTATTTTAAAAAATCAACAAATTAACTAATTAGAGTAATTCAAAAATTTTATTTTCTCTAAACCTGAGAGGCCCCCACCTCAGTAGGTAAAGGTTAAGGAAATACCCAATTGGTGACTGGGGGGCTACTCAGGCGCACTTCGGACGAAAATACGGACGTTTCCTACTCAGGAACACTTAATCATTCACGAAATTACGGATTTGACACAATGCTTATTTTACGGATATTTGACAGGAATTTTTACGGGCTTATATGTCAAAATTCACGTAAGCTACAGAGGTGACGGCCGTATCACGAAACTTCAGATATGCCTGAGTAGCCCCCCCCCCCGTTTTGAGTTATAAACGAAATGTTACAAGTTAATGACATTTTAGAATAACAAAATGGCCAATCAGATCACTATTATAAAGAGACCGATCGTTAGAATGGAGAGGCATCTCGATCAGGACGGACGGCGTTAATTATGAGCGGGTAATGCACGGACCTGAGCCCGATCTAATCGCTTCAGATTTATTGACTGCTGCATCTTTCGAAGCATCTTCGGAGAATGATAGGTTTTTTTATTATTTTCTCGAAAATACTTGTCTAGATTTTTGCCTCTGAAAAGGATTGTAAAGCAGACGCTAATTAAAAAGGCTTACTACAAAATTATTGATTACATGAGCGATGGAAATGTGTGGTTAAACTAGTGTTTGAGCTTGGCTTACTAGAAGGATTTTTTACTGAATTTAATGTTTTATAGGTAGCTATATATATTTTTTATATTTTACATACATATATGTTATTAATATAACATTTATTATTGTAACTACTGTGCAATTTTTTTTTCTGAATTAAAATTCAGTTTTTTTTTTGTTAATTATTTTATGTACAGGCTATGATTGACGAGTTTCTTGTGGTCTTCCGAAGTCACGGTAGAGTCTAACGATGAGCAAGCGCACGCCTTTAGTGCCTATGCTAATAAACTATTTTCATTTCATTGCCAATTGCTATCACAGTTACCTATTAGTGCGTTATCTTTGGATCGTTGGATGCTCATATGTATGTAGTCAGTAGTCGCTTGTCATTTGAACCGGTTTAAACTCTAGCACAGTGTTCATAATTGCTCTATTAAGCGGCCACTTGTCATAACAGTGGTGTCCATGCCGGTGTCACATCCTCAGCGGAGGTGTAACATGATGCCTGCAAAGCAATCAACACATCACGTGCGCTCTGAGCGTTCTAAATAAATTTGTGTTTATTATTTTCAGGTATATCAACTATAGCTTTTTTTATTAGCCATGCTTAAATAATAATTATATCGACCTTGTTTTATTTCAAAAATATATTTTAATGTATATTATACAATAAATTCTTTATTGCATAAAAATAGTAATATTTTTATGCATTATCTACCAAGTACCAGCTAACCTTTGTCGGTGTGAGCGGTGATATTTGGTGCAATGTGAAGAAAATAATAACTAAATCTACACAATACATAGATATTTATGAAGAAATAATTAATTAAATTAATAAAAGAAGAGATACAGAATTAAGATAAAATGTTAACAAACAAAATCGCAAGGGATTTAAATTTCTTATTGTGCATAGTTTGTTTGTGCTCATTCTTCTTAAATGAAATGAAATGAAAATCGTTTATTAGCATAGACACTAAATGCGTGAACTTGCTCATCGTCAGACTCTACTATGGCTTCGAAAAGGCGAAAGACGAGAAGTAGACCACAAGTATCATAACCACCTTTGTTTTGAATATCTTATAAACCATTGAGAAAACGTTAATATAACTCGGCGATATGAATTTATTTATTTATTTATTTAGACATTCACAAACAAACAGTTAACAAACCATAACATGTAAGTAACAACTACACTAGAGAAATAAAGCTAAATTTGTTAACCTAACAGTTGTGAAAAACATTTAAAGAAAACTATATACATTAATGATTAATTACGAATGCTAGTCTGCTGCTCGAACATAGAGTGTTGTCGGAAAGCCAAGTGCAAGATTGACTTGAGCTTTTTAGGCTTTAGATGGAATAAATCAACATCCGTGACATTTTCATATACATCGTTAAAACCACGGCACATGCGAGGGATGGGGCTATTATACATCACGTTGTTCGAAGCAATAAAATATAGCAAAAAAGTATGACAAATATGTATTATTATTTAAGTGGAGGAAAAATCGCTACATCTTATTGATGTAAACATCGTATGTTATAACACGAGTTGCAGATTTAAGTCCCTGCATTATTAGACCTTGAGACACGACACTTGTATTTCCTCTGTCATTTTGAACACATATTTATTTTTTTTAATATCATGAATGATATCTCTGCATTTAATAAAAAATAATAATAAATTTATTTACATTTGATAATTGGGCTCCAATAGAGTGCTTTTACTCGTCAAAATAAATACAAATACAAATTAAATAATTATCAATTTGACATAAATGTATTTAATTTTAGCAATTACGATGTTATAGACAGATAATGATGGTTATAAACCCGATTTGTGTATAAGAGAGATATGTGTGTGCCAAGCTGGTAAACCTCTGTCTACCCCTAAAACTCACATTCTTCTAATACTAAACAAACTAGACATAACCGAAACAATAAAATCGCATCGCAAGCTATCACAACATAGATTAATGGTTGTCATAACATTTTTACGACGGATCCCCAATAAAAAGCGAGAAATCGACTGAAAACTGCTAAACATTATAGGGAAAAAGCCTATTTAACACTTGAACTACCAACCGGTCAATATGACCTACTACAAAAATTCTTCACAAGAATGTACAACCTTACACATTATTTTTTGTAAACGATTCTATTTTTTACAATTCTACAATAAATTTATTGAATTTTTACACGTTAGATGAATATCTTACTGATAAAAAAGCTTGGACATAACCAATGTCATTTCACCCTTAGGTACAATTACTTATATTTAATACTTTGCAAGCCAACTCATCCGGTCATATTGACCGGCTGGTAATTCTAGTGTTAAGGAAAGTTTATATGTTAACTTTTGGTGTATTATGGACGTTGATTAGTTGTTATAAAATGATTATATTAGAGATATAAGTTTCATGGTGGGTGGCTTGACGCTTGGCCGCTCGGACGGTCGTGTGAGCTATAAAGCCGGTAATAAACTCACTGTTTACCGTAAAAAAGCGCCACCGCCTGAGCCAGTTTAATAGTTGTTACGTCTTATTTGCTAACTGTTGTCTGCAGTAGCATCTGATAGACATTTTATGAGTTTCGCATTCGATTATTGCAATAAATCTACTTTTATTATACCAACTTTATTATTGCTTAAACATTACCGCATCACCACCACTATGCCGCTTAGTATGCATATTATATTCTCTGACATTATCCGTAGCTTCCTATTGGAACAGTCTTGACAAAATGTAATTGTACTTAATAATACAAAAATATGCAGCAACTGTGATAGCGTCTTGTTCGCGTCAACGATAAATCCCTATTCCTACTATATAAATGTGAATGTGAGTTTGTTTGTTACGTTTTCACGCATCACCATGAAATTTTGTACACATATTTTTGTAGGTACTAGAAGTAACATAGAATACTTTTAATTTAAAAAAAAAAATTTTCCAACTGACTATAGTTTCAGCTGTTTGGAATCATATTGATTCATTTCTATTGAAATGATCTCAGATACTTATTGAATGACTTAAATGCGAGCGAAGTCGCGGGTAAAAGCTAGTATTATAATAAAATTAATTATTGATAAGTTAAAAAAGTCAATTTAAAATTCTACAGCGAGCACGGAGGCTGCAAAGCGTTTGTTTCCCATAAAACCAATTAATTATTGTTTACATAATTTATTAGTACTTTGTAAGCCATAAAGTGTTGCCGGTAGCTGAGATTTAGGACCAACTGATTGACTATTGACAACCGTGTAAGTATTGTCATAAAACCGTTTTAAAACCCTTTCAGATTTATTACACTCTTTTGTGGGAGCGACCACCTCTTAACCGATAACACTGATTTGTAAGACAAGCGCAGTTGCACCTTCCCATTGGTTTATTGGTTAGTGTGCCATGGGTCCTGGGTGAAGTGTCAAACATGGTTTTCAAAAGAAATAAACATTTTTGCATAAAACAAACACACAGATAATTTTGGCGCTCAAACGGGCTGTCAGTTGTTCATTTGTTTTGCAATTGTTTTTTGTTTAAGAAATATTACGTTCTAAGTTCACATTGTAAAAGATATTTAATTCCTAAAATATAATTAACTAGCTGTTGCCAGCGACTTCGTTCGCGTAGTAATGAAGATATAAAGTACATACGGATCCTTAACGTTTTTGAAAATATTCTATAGCCTATGTTCATCAGGGATAATGTAGGATTCTAATGATAAATGAATTTTTCAAATCGGTCCAGTAGTTTCTGAGCCTATTCAATACATACAAACAATCAAATGTTTCCTCTTTATTATATTAGTATAGATGAAGTAGGTACCATATAAGAAGTAAGGAAGTTTTAATTTATTAAGAGAAACGCACATAGTTGGTCACACACACACACACACACACATATACATATTATTAAAAGTGTATAAAAATTCTCAGAATTAAAAAATTATACAGCATTCATAATTCGTCAGGTAGAGAGAACAAAACGCACGGACAAAAAGAAAGCATATCCAGTGACGCCACTAAATCAAGTGCGCTCAATGACCCATAAATTACTCCTAAACTATGGACCTGGGGTTTTTTATTATTTCCTATTTTACTATGCAAGTGTTCCACTATTTTACTTGTTGCACACTCGTCCGTTTAACTCGTCCGTGCGTGAAACTCATCCGAATATCTATTACATGTGTTTTAACTAAATAAACGTGAAATTAAAAGTGACATCAATGAAACACAAACTATTTTTTTAAATGAATGGTCATTAATATGCGTGGTACAATCAATTATTGTACTCCACTCGTCAATTAACCGGATGAGTTGTTAAGCAGGTTGAGTTTGCAGGTTGAATGTGTAACAATAAGTTAGCTACCAGTATTCGAGTGTTGTAACTCATGCGATACGCCAATTATGACGCAGCTGCGACCAAATGGACGATAGCGTTTTTTGAAGGTGCCTTTTTAAATACACGTTAAACACTCTCTTTGAATTAATATTTTCATGAACTTTTACGAGTCTTGGACCGCTGCTGCAGTGGACAATATGACGAGTTTCTTGTGGTCTTCTTCTCATCATACGCCATTGTAGAGTCTAACGATGAGCAAGCGCACGCCTTTAGTGCCTATACTAATAAACTATTTTTATTCATTGAATGTTTTCTAATTAATCATACAAAGTTATTTGTATTTTATGAGCGGATTTATAATTTTAACATTTTAACTGTTATCAGACATTGCCTAATGTGGGACCATTGAAAATGCTTTGCCGGCTTAATGAGGCGAGTGTGCTTAATTAATTTTAGCAATTGATCTCAACTTTTCGCTTGTATATAAAACAATCAACCAGCAATTATGTGCAATGCATGTTACAATAACAACGATTGTTTAATTGTTTATATACCAGATGTTATATCCAGATATAGTAATAGATATTTATAACATGTCACGTAGTCGAGCGGTCGGCCGTCACAACAGTGGGACCAGTGTGGTGCAAGTTATAGACTATATTATTTGGTTCTTCGCTCGCATTTAAGTCATTAAATAAGTATCAGAGATAAATTCAAAAGAAATGAAT
This sequence comes from Tineola bisselliella, assembly GCA_028551675.1. Taxonomy (NCBI): domain Eukaryota; kingdom Metazoa; phylum Arthropoda; class Insecta; order Lepidoptera; family Tineidae; genus Tineola; species Tineola bisselliella. Next base: position 53,158 of record JAPWLS010001813.1, on the reverse strand, counting down.
CAATGACACCTAACCTCAAAAATTCAAATAGTTCTATACTGCATATATAAAAATGACAGACGGAAATAAATATAAAAAACAGTCAATTGAAAACTGTAGTAAACATATTTTTTAATAAAAAGTATCCTATGTTACTTGTAGTACCTCCAAAAATATGTGTACAAAGTTTCATGATGATCAGTTAAGTAGTTGTTGCGTGAAAACGTAACAAACAAACTCACATTCACATTTATAATATTAGTAGGGATAACAAGCATCTCTGTCATTAATATAATACACAATGAAAGACATTGGTCCCACCATTAACTCGAACATATTCTTACATTTTCTATATTAATATTGATATATGAAGACACTTTGTTAAACATTATAATTCTCATGTAATTGTTTGTAAATGGCATATCGACGATGAGTACATGTGTTATTACAAGTTAGAATGAAGCTACTGTCTACCTCATTTATTTTGAACTTGTCTTGTCTTTGTTCTGTGGGCTTATCACGAATTTAGTCTGGCTTTCGAATCGAGCTGTCACAAGTAAAACGGATCCGTTAGCAATCGGGATCATGAATTTTTACTAACGACTAACGAGCACCAGCAATCTATCAAATGAACGAAAGATCGAGACGTTCGAAAATTAACAAAAAGTATCTAAAATATTGTGCTGCTCAAATTTCCATACAAATCGCTTGAAGCGCAATCGTTTCGAAAGCCAGACTAAAATTCGTGATAAGCCCATTGAAACCTATACCAGTGTACTCTGATTATGAGGCCAGGACGTTGTTTGATAACTTTGTTTATGTATTTATTTTTATTTATTTAGACATACACAAACAAACAGTTAACAAACCAACACACGAAAGTAACAACTACACTAGACTAGAGAAATAAAGCTAAGTTTGTTAACCTAATAGTTGTGTTAGACATCTGAAGAAAACTATATACATTATGATTAAATACGAACGCCAGTCTGCTGCTCGAGCATAGAGTGTTATAGGAAAGCCAAGTGCAAAATAGACTTGAGCCTCCTAGGCTTCAAGTTTATATCTATGAAGTACTATATTAACACTAGATTAAAGCTTAAAATAGCTTAAAATACCTATTTCTATCAAAACCAAAAAAAGTATATATTTGTTACATATAAATTATTCATAAAACTAATTCTTCTGTTATAAATTAAAGAAGATTAGAAGAATTAATGAAAATGTTAGATGCAGTAGGAATTTTAATTTGATCTTGCAAGACCAGTCATTTTGACTGCTCTGGTAAATCTAGTGTTAAAAATAATTAAAGTACTTTATCTAGAAATGTATGTATGTATATAAAATAGACATATTTATAAACCTTTTAGAGGTCATATATATTTATACAGCCTACCTACAATATTACATTATGACTATATATTATAAAATATGAAATTTTAATTATAGGACATATTGGCATTGTCCTAGTTAACTGAAACGAAACATTGAAGTTTTCAGATTTATTTTTTCCGTTACGTATTTGATTTGAGTTCTCTCTATGTTAGATAAAGAAGGCATGTTTAGTAATAGGAACGTTCAAAAACCAAAACTAGTAGCTATAGAACATACAAGCGAAGGTCCCCTTGCCACTTTTACACCCATTACAACTGACAAAAACGTGTATAATAGCAAAAATAAACATTATTTATTACTTCACGGTGGCTTAGTTTTATACAAAAAGACCTATGAGTTATTACGTAGTATTACACTTGCGTTTTGTGTTTGCTTTTTTTTATTTATAGCAAAACGTTTTGTGCACATTCGCCGCCGGTGTGACGTCACGGTGAACTACTTACTAAATTAATTACTATGTTATTCATATTATAAACGCCTTGTGTGAGAATGGGAATCGTATTACGGATGTCTTCATTTCGTCAATGATTAAAGATCCGTGTAATATCATTATTACAATGCCGAGACGAACACGAGCATTTAAAACCAAAACTAATATCTTATGTAATGATACACATTAATACATTTTACACAATATATTTGAGCAATGCCTGTCGCGTGGGACCATCGAAAAACGCAATGTTATTTTACTTTAATAATAAATAAATAATATGAAATGAAATGAAAATAGTTTATTAGCATAGGCACTTGCTCATCGTCAGACTCTACAATGGCTGCGGAAAGGCGTATGACGAGAAGAAGACCACAAAAAACTCGCCAATCATAGCCTGTACATAAAATAATAAATAATAATAATAATATTGCAATATCGCTTTAAATATAACACAAAAGTTTAATATATTATTATTGTTTATGATAATTTATTTCATATTATTGTCAATAATTCGACGAGTAAAAGTACTTTTTTCGAGCCTCTTTACAAAAACGCAACTGTGACTTCGAACTTATATTGTGCCAAGAATGTCAAAAACTGTGATGAGAGACTAATACAATTTAAAAATAAATTGAAAACATATGTAGAATTAAAACGCTTTTATTCAATTGACGAGTACTTCAATGATTTGAAACAGTAAATGAAACTAAATAATTAATTGAAATTATTAGATTTGTTTAAAAAAAAATTAATTGTTAATTGAAATTGTTTTATTATATCGGTGTGTCCTGACCGGATGTCACATTGACATCTTAATTATTATAATTATGACATGCAATAAATAATTCAAATTCATTTATTTGCCATAAATATGGTTAGTAACATAGGTCTTAAAGTAATGTTAGTAGTATCACATATTTTATATATTGTATACGTAACTTATAAATTCACCAATTGAATAGTAGGACTTGTTCATTACAAAAAAGGTATTTGAATTTATATTTTGGATTAATTGCGCTTACTAACATTAAATGATAATAATCCGATAGCAATAATATAATATAATATATATAATAATTAAATGCATATAGGATTGGAACAAACCGTTATCGTTAGAGTTGTGCCAGCGGTAGGCGGGCCGAGGCTGCTGCTTGGATCTCATCTCGACTAGCACGCATCTCCCCCTGATCTGCTTCTCCGGCGCAGCACAGAGAGCATCTGAAACAACAATTACGTTCAATAATTAGAAATATAACAATATACATCCAAATCCAGTGAAAATATTTATTACAATAAAAAGTTGTTTTCGTTTCTACACTTGTTCTCCTATCCATGATATACGTACGTACATATAGTTAGGTATACAGAAAATATATTTACTCAGATCGCGATTGTGAATGACAAACATGACAAAAATAACTCATAGAATTGAACGCGTGTTTTTCAAACTGAATCAACAATCTTCATCATTATAAAAGTACACCAGAGCCGCAGTCAAAGCAAAGACAATAATATGCCACTAACATTATAGCCAAAGAGGCGCATTCCGAAAACGACGGACGAACGTAAACTCCGCTCATATTCGATGTATTTCAATCGGATCACACCCTGTTCGTCATAGTTCAGTTTGGTCATAAGCACACCGCATATCTCTAAAATATAAACAAACCGACATTTTCATAATAAATGTGATTTCATTCATTTTTAATGTAATCATCAAATATGACCTTTTGTACAAATCAAATATTAAATTGACATGTGACGAAAATGTGTGCCAAACCCGCATAACACCCCGGAATGAATCGTCCGATGCTCTCGTAATAAATTCGATATGAAAGGAGACAATGCGAACGTAAGCCGATACGAGTGACGCGATACGATGATAAGTATTCGATTTATGACGAAATGTCAACTCGATACCATTTTTATTCTAGCCTTTTTTTAATTTTATTTCGAACGACATTTTTCCGGTTCATTTTTATTTATTATCGGTTTCCTAGAATCAGATATACAAAGCACGCACGTTTATATTAGTTGTATTTGATTACTAAAATATATGTGTAATTGTAAGGATATGTAATGAACAAAGGCATCTAATTAAAGTGGAAATAGCTATCTAAATATTGAGTGTTGGAGGGATATGACGAGCGAACGTTTATCTGCGGGACACTTAACACGGCTTGTCTTAACGATTATGGAGGCGAAGATATAACCCTCCCGGATTAAAAAGAGTAGACAGGTTATTCCGCCAAAGGCATATAAAGTGACAATAAATCAGTCAGGGTAATAGTTGTTAATAAAGAAAAGGCGCTCCGATAAGTGCCTCGTCAAGGGCATTATCATAAAACCTACAACATACTGTTATTGGAAGATATGTCCTGCGTTTATATGTTTTTTAATCCCCGACCGATTTATTAAGTGGTCGGCTCTTTTACATTCGATTGATTCAAATCTTTTTCGGTTCTAAATTCGGTCGGATAACATTACCTACAATGTTAATTATAGTTCATGTGACCTCTTCATTTATGTTTATCTGATGACAATTTCTCCCATTTGTATAGCAATGAATTGGCGAGATGTATGTAGATATTGAAACGGCCATCGACGAACGCTATGACCTCATTGAAACCGACCGATATAATAATTTGTTGAAATAATATCATAATGCAAGGCAATAAATGTTGAGGCTTTATCAAGGCTCTGTACATGTTAATTGCATCAAAACTCATTAATATGTTAATATGTTGCTTAAAAATATTATTGAATTACATATTAAAATGGTATTTTTATGTCCGAGATACGTACATATGCACGAATATAGTGTAGTTACATCAACAATATCATATAATATTATATTTGTTAAATATCAAAGAAATATCACACGTGGAATGTAAGACACTTTAAACACAAATAAACGGCTCCACGTAATAGTAGATATTTAGCATCTAATCAGCGTCGCATCGCTGCACTTCTGCATCGGATGGCTGGTCAATCCTCAAAGTTCAAGTACCTATTGATTTTGAATCGGCTGTCGGGTGGCCACGACATATGACGCGGCATGTCAACGACAAACGTTGAAGAATAAACAGTGTGCCCCACTCTTACCCTTAAGGGGTCACTTCCGAATACATCGAACACACTTTTTATTTTATCTATACCAGCCATTCTCAACGTGGTGTTCCGCGGAACTCTAGGGCTAAAATACTGCAAAAAATACCTACTAAAGGGAGATTATAAGGTTACACCTAAATATTACGTAATAATACATTGCAATATGATTATTCATAAATACATATAAATCAGTTTTTTATAATTATATTAAGGCTTTTCCCTTCGCCATAAAAGTTTGAGAACCGCTGGTCTATACACTACTTCTTCTATGACAATTGGTTATCTGGAAGAAATTACTTTTAGTGATAAGATCGCCAATTGCTCTAAATCTGTTTCCTATGAATTAATTTGTATCAGCATTGTTATTATTATGTTTTTAAAGCAATAAAGTATTTATTATTATTATTGTTATCTCATTATTGTACTACTAATCATTATATTTCACCCGACATATACATACATACATCTATGTCAATTTATATATTTCAAATCATTTTAATTATTAACATTTCCAATATTATTATTATTATCATTCTTTCGTTCACAATAATAAAAACTAGTCGTGAACATCAGAAGCGTAGTAGCAACGCCTCAACCACCATCCCCCTGAATTTCACCCCACAACTGCCTTAGAGAGACACCCCTAATCGCGCCCGACTTTGACCGTCCGCCGTCCGTAGGTTTTCATTTAGTTTTTATTCCATTGTCAAAAAGCAAATTAATAATTAAAATTCGTGTTAAGTATACAACATTAAGGCTTTATTCGCTTTCGCTTTTACATTTCAGACATAAGTTTCTTTAAAAAAAAACATTTATTTTAATGATTATAATAATTAGACATCAAAGAATGCCGCCGACATGTTTAATATCAACATGAAACTCATTACACACTAATTAAATATAGTTGTTTTAGATTATTTGCGAACACTAATTAACTACATTAAAATACATTTTACGGCTTACAGTCCTACTGACAATGACAAATGTTTAAAGCGACGGATTAAAATAATAAGCCGTAAAAATGAGATGAGTAGTACATGCATAATCCCTTTGACGTTGAAACTATAGTCGAATGCATCGAATAGCAAATATCAGATACTGGAATTGTCATTTAATTAATAGAACGTGCCCTAGACCCAATGCTCGGGGCAGCATGGCATGTTGTCTGACATCTCGCAATTGAGGCATGTGGTCCTGCCGACCTTCAGTTAATGACATCACTTTCTCCATATCGATGTAACAAACAGGCTGATATGAAAAATAGTGAATTGAATAATTCGATATCCAAGTTATCGTGGTTGTAATAACTCAGTCAGGCAATAGGTTATCGCGGACATAATAACAGGGGAAATCTCAAAAAAGAGCGTGAACATTTCGCCACTTTCCACATGGCATTGCATCTGTCCTGCATAAATCAGGGCCCATGAATTAAAACATTCTTTTGTGGACGACTATATAAATCTTGGCATATCTTTGAGACGAAGCGATAGGTCGAAGGGGGTTTGAAGGCGGGGTGATATTTCACAACTTTTTGACAGTTTAGATGGCTCCTATCGGCCCACCTGCCTGCTTCACGATGCAACTATCTTTTCGAAAGATATGATCGTCAAGTCTCGTAAAAATGTCGCCTAATTTATTAGAATTTACATGGTTCTTTCATTGTTGAATGCTAGATTTGAATGCTCGGCTTCGTTCAACATTCATTCCCACAAATTTATTATTAATCATAACAAAAAATAATAGTAATTTATTTCCCCTGATGTACTCTTATATTTAAAAATAAAATGCCACCTGTCAAGTGTGTGTGCGTGACTGACCTATACGAAAGATGCTCTTATTTTTTTATAACATAGAATCAAAAACAATACAATTCGACCAATGCAAAATGAGACACTTCCTGTATTTACCGAAAACTACACAAAATCCAAATGAAAGTGTAAAACAAGTTTTTGCGTATGAAATTGACAAAATGTTATACAATGACGGAAACAATTGTGCGCAAAACAATAACAAGGCACAAAGCCCCATGACAGCAGACAATTGACAAGTTCCATTGATACAGAACGGACCTACGACAGCGTGTTTTGCATAACTTTCAAATTATGCCTTTGCGCATTTTTTTTCTCGCAAATTTTACAACCACTGTTTTATAGATATAAAAAACAACAATAAAACTGGTATAACTCGGGCACGATGTTATTTTTTATTACTATTAAAGTGAAATATGAAATTATGCTAATTTCATAAATGCCCCATCAATATATATAATAATTAAATTTGCATTGCGAACTTTTATTATAGAGATTATTTCTGTGTGACGAACGCGACGCAAACAAATTGTGACGAAATTTCCCCTCCAAGCGATACTGAGCCTAAACATAATAACCGAATGCTTAAGTACAGAAAATGCAAATAACTCATCTTTCAAATTCGAAGTCTCCTTTCCCATGGCACTGCTCACTTTGGGAGCGATAAATTTTAACAAAAATAGTAGACAATAATTAAAACTATGACGAGTAAGATTTACGACCAATAAATCTGTCATTCCGTCGAGATATACCTACCCCTGCTCACCCCAACACGAGCGCCCGTGTAAGGGAACATTACCCCGGTAAATTACTACTACTTGCGACCAACGAAAAAGTTGATTCATTATTATAAATGCTGTTATTATTGCATGCGGTTAGGAATAAAATTATATTTTAAAACTTATTATTATATTACCTGCAATACGAGAATGAATCGGATAAATTACCAAAACGACAATGACTTCCATTTTTGCGCATCACTGAGCGCGGTAATAAACAATAAGCCTATGCGACGATCGGCGGCCATTTTCAATATTTTGACACGTCATCGAGTTTGACAGATGACATTTAATTATCAGCCCCTCATTACCTTAAAATCAACGGACACTGATATCGGAGGAAAAACAGATCGCCCATATAATTATGTATTTCATTTTCATCTGCTTTATTATTTATTAATGATCCGCGCGTTCTCACTTACATATATAGTATGTGTATATCGTCGTAATATAAATTTTACGAAGTACGATTTAAAGTTGTTATTGTGCATAATTTGTTTGTGTAGATCAGCCATTCTCAAAGTGTGTTCCGTGGAACCCTAGGGCTAAAATACTGCAAAAAATACCTACCAAAGGGAGATTATAAGGTTACATCTAAATATTCCAACTAAATATTACGTAATATTATATTGCAATATGATTATTCATAAATACATATAAATCAGTTTTTTATAATTATATTAAGGCTTTTTCATTCGCCAAAAAAGTTTGAGAACCGCTGGTGTAGATTCTTCATTCTTGTATTGAGTATCTAAGGAACTATTGAAAATTATATTATGAAGCTATTTTAACAAAGAAAAAAGTAAAATTATGAAAATGTTAGTTCCCACTATATTAATAGAAAATGGACATATATGAACATTCATATATGTCCATTTTCTACAATATAAAGTAGCAAAGGAAAAATCTTCATATCCCTACTAATATTATAAATATGAATGTGAGTTTGTTACGTTTTCACGCAACAACTACCTAACCGATCATCATGAAACTATGTACACATATTTTTGGAGGTACTAGAAGTGGCATAGGATACTTTTTATTAGAAAAATATAAATAATTTTTTACTATAGTTTCCAATTGACCATAGTTTCAGCTGTTTGGATTTTTTATATATTTATTTTTATTTCCGTCTGTCATTTTTGATACTTATTTAATGACTTAAATGCGAGCGAGGCCGCGTGTAAAAGCTAGTAATATTATAAATAATAAATTCTATTGTATTAATTTATTTCAATCACCGAATTGGGACTCTGTTACATAAATTCCCAACAATATGGGGATTGAGAGCAGCATATGCAGTGAAATGCAGCGAAATGCAATGACGTGACATGTTAGTGAAGACGCCTGCTACATATATAAAATGAAGCAAAATTATGATCGATGCTGATGGCATGTCCAAGGTTTAATGAGACGACGAATGCGCACGAAAATAATCTTTAAATTGTACGTTTTAGAAGTGAAACTCCCTCTCACGACACATGCCAGTAGTTTGCGTCCGCGCATCTCTAGATCAGCGAGTTGAAAGAGTTGTGACACGAGGTACTAAAGGCAGAGTTCCCGGTTAGTTGACATCGTAAAACATACGCAAAAGAACATAGAGTTGTTCATTCAATTGTCGATAGTTAAATTTACAAAAATAAGTTGAAAATAATCACTAGTTTTGGTTGATTTTTTTTATAAAATTTTACAATTTTATTTTGTTTTATTAACGTCCCCAGATGTCTAATGAAGACAATTCTGCCAATTGAAATTATAAAATATGAAAAAACAACCCTCAATTTTACCCCCATATGCCTTCATACTATAGTAATAGCGATTGTGATCTCACTACGAGTCCAGTGTCGCGTCTTGGGATGAGAGACCACTCTATGCTGCGAGGCGATCGCTGTAGATCACTGACATTAGTGATCGGTGCCAATTATATACCTACGCTCGGAATTAAAGCGCACAAATCAGACAGACGGACGGACAAATTGCAGCCACAAGTGTTACTCAACGCTACCTCACGACACACACTGTGAGAAAAAGCTGCACACCACGCAAGGCATACCAACATTACACCAGCACTAGGCGAGTGTTGCATTTTAAAAAAATAGAAACAGTTTCGGCTTTTACAACTAAACTTCTACATATATCGAGAGAATAAAATACAATCATATGTCGATGCTATACACCAGGGGTGGCCAAGCTGTCATCCTGTTTCGTGAGCCTCGATTAAATACGTATTTAAAAGTATTAATTTTTTTTATAATACATAAATTATTTTTATTGAAAACATATAAATAAAAATACATTATATGTGTATTGAATTTAAATATTCAAAATGAAACATATTTATTTTAGTTCTATTTATTGAATATTCTTCAAAATTTGATGATATATAATAATTTGTGACAGCACTTCTCAGTAATTCTTTAAGATGCTAGTTAATGAACACTGAGCCACAAATAATCCTTCAAAGAGTCGCAGATTGGCCGCCCCTGCTATAGACTAACTAAGATAACCTGAGGCACTTAAGAAAGCTCATAGAAATGCCATAAGGATTATAGTCACAGTAGACTTTCGAGTCAATAATTGCAGATTGAAAAAGCGGCCCTAAGACAATAAGTGAAACTCCTTAAATTAACCTATAATGTTGAAAACAATTGTATCAAATATAACAGACTCCAACTCCAAATGAATCACTTGTACAACATTAAGTAGCCAGTACCATGAACGTTCGGCAATTATTTATTAGAATAATATTACAATGTTTTCTATATCATTAATTTCTTAACAAGAGTAGAATAGAAATATTACTAAATATAGGGTTATGAGTTTATGTTTGTTTTATCTTTATATATTACTAGCTTATACCCGCGGCTTCGCTCGCATTTAAGTCATTAAATAAGTATCAGAGATCATTACAATGGAAATGAATCAATATGATTCCAAACAGCTGAAACTATAGTCACTTGGAAACTATAGTAAAACAATATTTTTTTTAAATAAAAAGTATCCTATGTTACTTGTAGTACCTCCAAAAATATGTGTACAAAGTTTAATGATGATCGGTTAAGTAGTTGTTGCGTGAAAACGTAACAAACAAACTCACATTCACATTTATATTAGTAAGGGATGTATTTTTTGTATTCTTAAAATAAAATAAATATTTATATATTTAATTCATACCATTCAAATGTCTTAGTATAATTTCATAATCTAACACAATCTCAGACAATGTGATTAAATTCTTATTACATAGCGGATTAAATTTTGATCGTAAAAATTGAATACCAAACGTTCATAGTAGGCGTGTGTGTTATTATGAGGTGCGGTGACAGAGTGACAGAAGACATGAATCTCAATTGTCGATGTATTGCCTCATTGTAAACACAAGTACACTCACTCACTCACTCACTCACTAGTGATGTACTCGCGAATGTATCATATTACCAGCAACTCCAGGTCTATGCGAATTTCATAATATTGATCTTTTTTGATATCGGGTTGTCATGTTATCCTTGGCCTCTCTTATAGGAACTAATTGTTACTAAAATGTATGTAATGAAATGAATTGAAAATATTTTATAGATAATAAAGCTTGGACATAATCAATGTCAATTTATGTTTACCCTTAGGTATATAATAGTATGACAATGCCCCTATACAGCAGCTATTCTTCTACATCATAGTAGATTTATTATATATTATTATGACATTAGTATGTAAGTGGACAATGCCAGTATACAGTAGCTAAATCAAATTAATAATTATTAAATAAATAAATTTATTTCATTTATATTTGTATTTGTATTGACGAGTAAAAGCGCTCTATTGAAATGAATAGAAAATAGTTTATTAGCATAGGCACTAAAAGCGTGCACTTGCTCATCGTTAGACTGTACAAAGGCGTATGACGAGGAGAAGACCACAAGAAACTCGTCAATCATAGCCTGAGTAGGAGTTGTTGTGAAATTGAGTTATGAACAACAGTTAGATGCTTGCAGAAGTGTTATTCTCAGCAGGTAAGAATCTATTTAGAAAGTTTATTAAATTTATTCATAATGGGCTAAGACAGTCCGCCACGATTGTCAATTTATGCAAGCGAACTCGGGACGCAACTAATAACTTCACAATAATAACAATAAATAGTATTTACCCATTAATACAGTCAAGTGCATTTATAAGTTTAGGGCTGACCTCCACTCACATAAGCTATGCTATACTATGCTATATTGACATCTATTGAAACACATAAATATTCAGTGGTTTAATGATTACAGAAATCGAGAGACCACGGCAATTAATTTGAGTATATGTATGTAAATAAAATGTTGAATATGTGTTACATTTCATACAGCGCCATCTATGAGTGAGTGGCAGTATCACCGAAGTAATTAATATTTAACAAAATTAAAGCTTTTTAATTTATATATAATATCGTATAAATAACTATTAAATACATAAGGTTAACCAAGATTAAGTTATTTCACCATATGTAAAAGACGTATTGATAAATAGATTTCGAGTCTAATACAATTTTATTTTTCAATTAAAATTTAATTAATTAAAATAAAGTGGTTATAATAAATAGAGATAGTCGGGTCAAAGTCAGCGTTAAAAAGCATTTCCATTAATAAAATACAAGTGTAGAATCACCCTTTAATACAACGGGAAACTATCTATGTTTTTTTAATAAAAATAATTTCGTAAATTCATATGTAATTCCCGATATGACAAGAGTCGCGTGTGGCCTCACTCCACACTCCGGCTGACGATAGGTGCTCACCGTGCACTTTTTTGCCAATAAAAATAGAAACAGATAGCCTTCAAGCATCGTACTGGCTTCAAATGGCATTATACTTCCTTGCGTTCAACATTCGATCCCGCTCCACTTCGAGGGACCAATTCTAGTGAGTGTTTGAGTTTCCTAATTCCTATCGCGCTATTATAAATTAAATACAGTCCACTTAATAATCTGTTCACCTAATAGTGGTCCTTCGAGCCGGATTATTTCCTTTCCTTTTCTGCCCTGTTCCTTTTCTATAATTATATATGTATTCTATCAGTGTATTATATCGCACGCAGTAGTCGTCACCCCGTGTCGAGTAATATTGAGTCTTAATAAAAAAAAGTAAATTATGCATCAAAAGATGCTGATTAACATCTAAGATGCTACTTGGATATACATACGGGCATATAACAAAAATCATATTGGCCAGTTTCTCATCTAAATTATTGGACTATAAAGTTTTAAGAGCTGCACAAGGCACATGTCGGTGTATGTTCTGTGTTTTATTTAAATGGAAAAATTATAAAGACGAGGACACACTGATGCTATTCTTCTTGCGAAATTCTTACTTGACACTAAAACACAAAATAACGTATATGCATATAAATGCAACGCTGCCCTAATAATGCATTTTCTATTTGATTATCACATCAACGTTATTGCAATTTAAAATTAGCATACCTATGGTTAAGGAAAAACATGTCCAATTTTATATTGACATAGATTCAATCTAGCGATTAAGTTTGGAACTTGAATGAAACTACTCTTATTGTAGTGTTAAAACTGACTATGTATACAATCGGACATCTTCAATAAGTAATACTTAATCGTCATATCAATTATCAATAGCAGGTATCGACAACAGTTCCATAATAATCAGATAAGTTCATCTTTCAAATGCAGCATCACAATCCGACGAACTATTTCAGATAATATTGTGATTTGCTTTCTTAACTCTTTCCCCTCCAACATTTGGGCTTGTACATTTTCCTTATTTGAAGGGAATCGGAATGATGAAATTCTCGCACTGGCCGTGGTCTCTGGTGACCTGAGAGCCCTGGCAAAACCTGTAGTAGCCGCTAACACGTTTAGTTATTCATAATGATACATGAAGAACGCATATATAGCTATTTCAACTAATGCATGTATAAGTAGAAACACGTACAGCTTAATACAAAGCATGCGACCCGATTCATTACCACACCACAGAAAACAAACAAACGAGACGCGGACAGACCGAGTGTTTCATTAAACTTAATTTTGTTCACAAACGACTGCGAATTTCACTTCTTTTTACTCGAATTTCACTCCGTTAGGGATGCACGGGTTTAGAAAATTCACCAAAAGTACCATCCACCTATGTGCGACACATATACTATACTTGTATACGCGCCTTTTTATGTTTTAATTTTGCTGAAAATATTGATTGAGCAAATATTTCAGATACTAACTAGTGAATCCGTTTATTCACTAATATGCACTTAGCTGATAAAAAAGCTTTGACATAATCGATGTCATTTTATGTTTACCCTTAGGTATACAATAGGATGACAATGCCTCTATACAGCATCTATTCTTCTACGTCATAGTAGATTTATTATATATTATTATGACATTAGTATGTAAGTGGACAATGCCAGTATACAGCAGCTATATCAAATTGATAATAATTTATTTCATTTGTATTTATTTTGACGTGTAAAAGCGCTCTATTGGAGTCCAATTATTAAAAGTAAATAAATAAAAAGAATTAAATACGTTTGCATGCATACATATAATAATTTATACAAATGCACATGAAACAGAATTTCAATCTGGCAAAGCGGGTTTGAGCGATCGCGCAACCCTAAAACGAAATTCAGAAACGAGCGAATGCAATACTGAGGCCTGTCAAGACTGTTTATAGTCTTCACTTTGCTAGATAAAGACAACGCGGCGTCCTAACCTCGTATACCGTAACGTGAACGCGCTCGACGCCCGCCGTTTCAGTTCAATCACATACGGATTATATTCTGGTACGGAACGCAAACGCGGAGAAAGTTGCAAACTTCGAACGAGGCGTTCGGCGCATGCTGCACTCCCGGATATGAAGATAGGGATGTGAAAAAAGGCGACGAGTGTATCTGTCGCAGTCGTCGGAGCTAGATGAGTTGTATTTTTGTTTTTTTCATCACCTTTTGTTGAAGTTGCTCGGAAGGCAGCCGCGAGGATGCGACTATTGATTCGGATGTGGGTATTGTTCTGCAGACGCTGCTCGGGAGTCTCTGGAGTGGCCGGCGGTGCCACATATGCGCGCACATTTTGATACATTCATTTCTTCATATCGAACATTAACAAACTTAGGCAGAAAGACAGGGGCTATAAACATTTTTATAAGTCAATATTCAACATTTAAAACTATTATAAGAAGTACCCATACAATTCCATTTCCAATTCACATTTGGACCTCACACGCGCTCGAACACTGTCCTTAATTAACGCACTTATTTAAATTACAAATTAAAATAAAACACAACAAACAAAAAAATGTTGACAACTCCTGGACCTTTGATAACGCGCTCTACCAATTTGTGACATTCAAATAACACCTTTAGTACGTGTCGAAATAAAGACCAAATAACTATAATTAAATTTAATACTGTATAACTATAAAAGTTATTTAAAAATAATATATAGTAATACTTTTTGTTAATAACAATAAGGTATAATATTCTGTAACAAATATGTGTAAGGTTGTATAGCTGCAAGTGTTGATCTGATTTGGCGTTAATGAATTGATGCAGCAAAAGGTGCGCCCACGCATGCCAAGTAGATCTGCACGTTTAATACGTGCGCCCTCACGCTTGGAGCCCTAACCATAAGAGATAAGCAGACTGCGCTTCCGTGATAATTCGTACGTTCATCTTTTATAAGTGGCAAACTAAATAAAGATGCAAGCGAAATGAGATACTCTACAATCTACATGCTTGCTAAATATTAGACGACACATAGAATTTTATAGTATTCCAGCATAAGACAGTACTTCATCAGCAGTCTATTCCAGGTCCAGCTTGAGAACACAAATCGATAAGGCACATTTCTCTACAAATAATTATTTTTAAGTAATCCCAAAATGAGGCATCAAGAATGAACAAAGCACACTAATATAATAACTCTGTAGTTATTACTCCCGACTCTCGTTAATTCGAAACTCGCCGAACTCTTAAAATATTACGAATTATCGAGTGTTTGAAATATTAAATGGTTCGAAATTTTTGAGAGAAAATAAATAAAACTTCGGATTATAAAGTGTTGATTGATTACACTAGTTTACAAATTAAAAGAAAAGTCGTGTCCTTTCAATGTATTCCATATCGTTGTATTTAGTAGTAACAACTAAACATATATTTATTTTGTTTCTATCACGTCTATAAAAGAAGTTCTTATTACATCTTATTTTCAAACTACCCATAAGTTGGTTTCGATTTTATTTTAAAATTTTGATGCTGTGTAGAGTTTAGTTAAATAAATATTTGTTTTAACAATGTCAAAAAGGTTGTGTAAAGTACATCCTGATCGTTTTTGTTATGTGTGTGGTGAATTTATAATATCTAAAAAAGGATATCCCATAACGGAATCACTTAAAGATGCATATTTTGGTTATTTCAAAATGACGTGTTAGATTTTTTTTATAATTTTTCTGAAACTCAGTGCACCTCAATTGTTAAGAAAAAAAACGTTTCATTTGAAGGACAAAAACCTTGTAAACTGGTGTTATTATTTATTAACTGCTATTGTTTAACAATGTGTATTAATTAAGCTTTCAAATTAGCAATGATTTCTTTCATTCGAATTACCAAGTGCGTAAAAATGTATGGATTTAGTTCGAAATATAAAGAGAATCACGAAATTTCGGATATGCCTGAGTAGCCCCCCAGATACTGACGATTGGCTAAGAGCGCTTGCATCATTGCAAAAATATCTGCATTACTTTTCTCCTACACATCGCACCTGTCAAAGTTGACAAACGAAATATTATATAATAGTATGTGATAGCGAAATGCATTATTTTCTCGAGAGTGACGTCTTGACGGCTGCAAGTAGACAACGCATCCTACACGCGCGTACTATGACCGTTTCATGAACAATACTCGCTTGCCTTCATACTATAGCTGGAAACTCAATTGAATATATAGTTTTAATGTAATTTTGTAGGTAGGCTTTATAAATAAATAAATAAATAAATAAATATTACTGATCGCTATAATCATCATTTAAGGCTGGTACCTCGAATCTCAATTAAGTCGAATGATATGCTAAGATAAACTGTAGTTAAGGAAGTATTGAATTAACGGCCTTTAGTTGTTTTCAAGTAGTCAACAATATTATTCACATTTGTAAAAAAAATTAAAAAATCTAATGAGAAATGCATTCACTAATAGTCCAATCAATGAACAAAAAAAGCTAACCCGGACAAAAAAAATACAGTCGTATAGGAAAAAAAAAGAATATGAGTGTCTGTGTGGAGCAACTCGCGCCAGAATGGGGAACCTAACCTAAAAAATCCTGAAAGTACAAAAAAATGGTTTTTTTTTAATAAAAAAAAAACGCCAGAGCGTTGACTAGTGTAATATAAGTGCGTAAGTTTGAAACGTTCATAGTAGTAGTCCAGTATCTAATATGCAACACATCTTGACTGTGCGCGGGTACATATCCGTCGCGCTCACGTCACGTTACAGACGCTACGATTGTCGCGACGTGCTTGTGAACGGACTTTAAGCTTGTACATACGTTTTAATAACATTGTAAACAAACACAGAAAAATATTATTTTACAATAATAACATTTATTATAATAAACTACGCACTGTCTAAATAATTTCTAGATATTTCTTTCTATGTATGTGTTTAACAATAATGTATTTATATACAATATTTATTTTAATAAATACCTAAATAATACTTGACATGAATTACCACTCCACCACACCACCACACAACCACTCTGCCACAAGAGAATAATTAATAATAAATATTTATCTCGGTTTATTATATTGTATTTTAGTTTTTTTTTTATTGATAGCCCAGCATATGACCACATGCTGATGTTAAGCTAGAGTTGCGGTCCATGAGTGGAGACAGCTGTTACCACAGACAGATGTCCACTATGCCGGCTTGAGGAGACGAATGTGCTCTGTCCAAATTAACTTCACGGGTGTTCCGCTTGAAAGTGGTGGTACTTCCCCAGGACGACATACTGGGCTAATGCCATCATCAATCTGCCTACCTCTCTTTAAATTAAAAAAGTTTCAACATTACATTTTTGTATGCCTTGCCTAAATATTAAATATGTCATCCATCAGTCCATATTTAGTCCGAAATATGCAAAAGTGAAGCCTAAATCTAGACTATTAATACATCACCTAATTTCGTTCCATTTTGGGCCGCTATTTCAATAACTTTATTTCACTTTCAATATATTGCAAAACATACCGCAAAATAACCACCAACATAATTACGTTTAAAAATTTAAATTACTACATCGTAGAATATAAAATATTTAATAGAGGTTTATTAATTAATAAAATTATGTTTGTTGAAATAACGGCTCATTTACAGCAATATCCACAAAATCGATAACGTCTATTAAGTGTGTAAATATAGTCAAAACCTCTGACATTAAACACAAAGTAAATGTATAATCCCTACTAATATTATAAATGTGAATGTGAGTTTGTTTGTTACGTTTTCACGCAACAACTACTTAACCGATCATCATGAAACTTTGTACTCATATTTTTGGAGGTACTAGAAGTAACATAGGTTGCTTTTTGTTTAAAATAATAATATTTATTTACTATAGTTTCCAACTGACTATAGTATTACCACTTTTAAGCGGAACACCCGTGAAGTGACCTAGTCGTGTTTCGGGATCAGCCTGTAAGTAGCCGGGATAACGAGAGGAGTGTGCCCTGTTAATTTGGACAGAGCACTTTCGTCTCCTCAAGCCGGCTGTCTGTGGTGACAGTCGTCTATGCTCATGGACCGCACTTTAGCTTAACATCAGGCGGAGTGTGGTCATATGCTGGGCTATCAATAAAAAAAAATTCAGCTGTTTGGTTTCATATGATCTCTGCTACTTATTTAATGACTTAAATGCTAGTATCTAATAAATAAAACCTCCTGAACATAGAAACCTCCGAGTGAATGCCATCAACAATAGCAGTCGCATCAGGAAATGAATCCGACCCGCACATCAAAAGGCTCAGTTATAAAATTTGCGAGCGCTTACGACGCGCTACTGAGAACACGACGCGTGACGGACGTAAATCAATTTAATATCTTCGAAAAAGACAATCATCCGCTGAAGCACACGCAATAACAAGTCTTATTGCTGAGTGTCTAAAGGGCGGTTCGCTGTGGAAGATGATAAGTTTTGTCAAAGCATGCCCTATGTACGCTCGAGGAACTTTTAATCGGAACGGCACGTATGAATCAAAATGGACGTCAAATGGCGACTCTGCAAGGAAATTTATGTGGAATCCTGAGCGTTTGTACACTCGCTTATAATTGTTGTTTGAGATGAGTTGTCCTTTGTTTTCTCTTTATTGCCCATCCAGGACATCACGAATTGTTCTTCTTTAGATTTTTTGTTCAGATTATAATGTTTGGTTAATTTAACCGTTTGAGTGCGAATCGTTGCTATAATGACGAATAGATAATGCGCCAAAATTGCGGTTCAATTAATTTACCAAGAACCCATAGCACTCGAACGGTTAAAATAATTGTGTGTCGGTCACCTTACAAAGAAAGAATTGTCGTCGAGAAAGTGCTACCTTAAATTTTTCTTAACAAAGTAGGGAGAGCCTACATTGTATAATATTATTTAAATATAAACTATGATCTAACATTTATATTTATCGCACATAACATGCAACAACTGTCAGCGTCAGCGTGTTTAGTCGGTACAGTCGTGTTCAGAACTGAAATAGCCCAAATGAGGAGGACATGTACATTGTACACTGACGGACATACTCCCAGATTCGAGTAACAGACACCATTAAGGAGCCTGTTGGTGCTCGAACAAGACACACGTATTCCCTGAGGGACGTATTCGAGAGGCGCATTGTTTTATTTGCAATTTATTAGCACATATAAGACTAGCTGTTGCCAGCGACTTCGTTCGCGTAGTAATGAAGATATAAAGTACTATGAAATTTAAATTTTAACATAAAAAAGCAGTTATTGTGATATAACTGTAATAGTTAGACATATGGTGTCGCACACTTTTTTGTAGATATTGATGTCCTCTATAAAACTGTAGTACATCACTTTGCTCTATTGTCAATAATTTCCGCAGCGTACGCAATATAATGATTTTTTTTTTGTATTTTTTTCACATTTTGAGTTACATTATTGAAATTTTCATCCGAGTTTTTGAAAATATTCTATAGCCTATGTTCATCAGGGATAATGTACTATTCTAATTGTAAAAGAAGTTTTCAAATCGGTCCAGTAGTTTCTGAGCCTATTCAATACATACAAACAAACGATCAAATGTTTCCTCTTTATTATATTAGTATAGATTAATGAAACAAAACATAATTAAATTAATAACTTGCTTAATAACATTTATAATATACTAGCAGCCCAACCCGGCTTCACACGAGTGGACATTTATTATTTAAACATTTAGAATTTTTAAAAAAGCCATAAAATACATTGTATGGCAATTTTTGGCAACCTTTATTTTTTCCTGTAATTAATACAGCCTATATTGATCAGTGATAATGTAGCATTCGTATGGTGAAAGAATTTTTGAAATCGGTCCAGTGGTTTTTGAGTTAATTCGTTACACACATACAAAAATACAAATCTTTCCTCTTTATAATATTAGTATAAATATTAAAATAGTTTCTTAGTTATATACATACAAGAGCAAATAACTAAATTCACGTATGCATGTGTGTGTGTGTGTGTGTGTGTGCGTATGTGTGTGTGCGTGTGTGTGTGTGTGCGTGTGCGTGTGTGTTTATCAAAATAAAGTGATTGATTTACGATGTGGATGTGACATTTAAAAATATAACTCGAGTCTCCAATTAAAAGAACCTCGTTTATTTACAACATCCTAAATGCTTCATTTGTAATTAAAACAACTATTTCATTATACTTGTTAATAACATATTTTTATGTTATTAAGAATATGTTAAATTTGTTTTTCACTAATCAAATATATACGTTTTATATAACATAAATTATGCGAGTTTCTTGTGGTCTTCTTCTCGTCATACGCCTTTCCGAAGTCACGGTAGAGTCTAACGATGAGCAAGTGAACGCCTTTAGTGCCTATGCTAATAAGCGATTTTCATTTATAAAACGATTTTATATGACTTACTGCCGCCAGTTTTAATCCGTGACGCGATAATAAATGCAATTCAAATAAATAAATAAAAGATTAAATTAAAAAGAAAATTGTATCTTTAAAATACTAATCTACTATTTAATTAGTGAATTTATAAATGACCTTTTTTAAGTTTAAATTTAATTTGACATTATTTAGCATTTAAGCTTGATATAGTAAAATTTAATTGTATGAATTATTTGCATGCCTTATATATTACTAGCGGCCCGGCACGTGCTTCGCTACGTATAAAGTGAAATATTAAAAAAAAAATTGGAACATCAAATTCATTCATTCATTCAACACTGAAAATAGTTTCAATTTGACAGCACAATCCGCCATTTATTGAATTAATTTGTTATAAAAAATGTGATAAATGAAGAACCTCTATTTGTTTCACATACTAAATAGTCCATAAACATTTGGTTTGGATAAATACAACGAAAAGTGATTTTTATTTGAATTTGAATTTGAAAAATATATATGAAAGAGTTCGTGTATGTTAA
The DNA here is from genome assembly GCA_028551675.1 of Tineola bisselliella. Taxonomy (NCBI): domain Eukaryota; kingdom Metazoa; phylum Arthropoda; class Insecta; order Lepidoptera; family Tineidae; genus Tineola; species Tineola bisselliella. The sequence goes on along the minus strand of JAPWLS010001813.1, from coordinate 31,991 downwards.
GTAATTAATTATAAAAATTATATTAATGTAAAAACTGTTCAATGTCCTGTAATAGCAAGTAACAGATGACATCTGTCAAGGAAGTGCACTCTATATCTGGATTTCTAGAAAGCTAGTGTCGCCAATTAGAGCTGTCGACAGTTGACAGCTCTCTGGGCCTGATACTACGTCTCACTGATTCAGATTATAATAGGAACAGAAGTACCTTTAATGCCGAGACGACACAAACAAACACTTGCTATTTCACTTTCAAAAATAGAATATTAAAAAGCAAAAATATCGTACACTGTACTTGTTTCAATTACTTACATTTTTAGCTCTCAAATGTGGTCCATAGCAGATCATAAACTATCTGAAACGAAAATAAGTAATATGACTATGTGTATAACTGAGTCCTGTTCGAGATCAAGTATTTTTACTCATAGGGATCGGTACAGTAATGCCCCGCTTTACGCGAGGGATACGTTCCGGAAAAAATCGCGTTAACTCACAGCGACCATAGAGAAGTTGAATGACTACATCATGTTTATACGCACTCTTTCGCGTAATTTAATAATAAATTTGAATTTCGCGTTATAGTGAAACCGCGCGTAACGGGGTCGTGTAAAGCGGGGTATTACTGTATTATCATTTAATAATGTCAAAAATTTGTGAAATCACTTTCGAATTTTCAAAAGGCTGTAAAATGGGAATAGGCGCCTAAAGGTGCATGATCTGTGTGTCATATTATTCACCGTCTATGGTACAATAGCCCATGTAAGCACCAGCCCTTCAGTTCTATTTAATTTCAAATAAATGTACTTAATATATTTTCTCCCATACAAAAAAATATTTTTTTTTCTCCGTCATGGTTCTACCTATATACACCATACTTAATTATTAACCAAAGGGAGATATACCAGAGAGATACTAATTTTTTTTTTAATTTTGTGACAAAAAAATCTTATGGTTAGAAACCTCGATTTTCCGACCACTGTGAGACGTAGCGAGTGGCCTCCTTGCACCGACCGGCCATCGCGTGATAATTGTCTATAAGGACCACAATACCAACATAATAATAATTGCTCAATATATAAATTTATTACTCAAATAAATTATAAACATAAAAGTAGGTATATATATTTAAATAAACTCGCATACACTTGAACTTGATTACTATTAAAAGTTTGAAGCTAAGTGAATACAGAGATTAAAAATGATGTCCGGTGTAAAATCGATCATCTCGTTGTGACGCTGTGAGGTAATTTACGAACGGAGTCGCAATAATTTACAAGTTCTATTTTCTTACGATGCCAATATTTACTTATTGAAAATTTACAACCGCCCTCTCCGGCGGAACATTTTCAATATGCGATAACTCATCCCGAGATGCCTACATGTGACTAATTAATTAGACGAACGATTTCATTAATTTTTACATCTGAATCTCGAAGCTGGAGCAATTTATTGATTTAAACAACTCACAACTAACGGACGATTTATTTATACATTTAAATATATTTCTTTTGTTTTTCATATATGCAATTGCACTATTACTATATGAGTGAAATATTTCATTTTAACACTAGAACTACCAACCAGTCAGTCAATATAATCGATTTCAAAAATTATTCTTTTTTTTGTAAACGATTGTATCTTTTACAATACTACAATAAATTTATTGAATTACATTTAACACTTTTCGAGCATAACTCATCCGGTAATTTTGACCGATTGGTAAAAACAGGTCATATTGACCGGCTGGTAGTTTTAGTGTAACGTAATTAAAATTTTATTGTTTCGTGTCAATATCAAACTCTGAACAAATTAAAATTCGTCTTTCCACCCTTGAGTTTAGTTAACTTTATCACAACTGGGATAAACAACGCCTCAGTCTCGTCTCGACAATGATAGCTCTGGAAACGTGTCCAGTGGGCTTATCACGAATTTTAGTCTGGCTTTCGAACCGAGTTCGCTTCAAGCGATTTGTATGGAAATTTGAGCAGCGCCACCGCGTGCGGATTTGGAACTACAATATTTTAGATACTTTTTGTTAATTTTCGAACGTCTCGATCTTTCGTTCATTTGATAGATTGCTGGTGCATGTTAGTCGTTAGTAAAAATTCATCCGGATCCGTTTTACTTGTGACAGCTCGATTCGAAAGCCAGACTAAATTCGTGCTAAGCCCACAGATTAAAAATAATGTCGGAAGTAAGCCGCAAAATGTATTTTTAATAAACCTACAAAAACTTTAATAAAATGCATATGAAAGAGCTTGCGTAGTGATTGTCACGTGGTCTAACTATTACGATGAACAACAAACGCAGCACAACGATGGAAATAATAAAAAAACCAAATAATAGATTGTGCTCGCTTTCCAATGAGCCGCCATCAACATCTCTCTTTTAAATCTAATTGAATTATATCTTTTTATTTCACAGTCGAATGGAGTCGCAACTTAAAAAATCGGATATCATCGTCACAGTTCAATTTACACAATCGTCACGCGAAACAAAAATGTTCTTCTTCAATGATTTTACAGTTAAATTACAATGCAATCCCTACTAATATTATAAATGTAAATGTGAGTTTGTTTGTTACGTTTTCACGCAACAACTACTTAACCGATCATCATGAAACTTTGTACACATATTTTTGGAGGTACTAGAAGTAACATAGGATATAGTTTCAGCTGTTTGGAATCATATTGATACATTTCTATTGAAATGATCTCTGATACTTATTTAATGACTTAAATGCGAGCGAAGCCGCGGGTAACAGCTAGTCATTAATAAAGTTATGCTTCCAAAGAACACAGTAACTTCACATAACTGTATGCGGAAAATTAGTAATTGTGTGTGGCCTACAAACAGGTTAGACATAGTACGTTTGCAATATGTTCATCTGCACATAACCTAATACAAAATATCACTTCATGCATAATTATGATTTATAATTATACTAGCCTTTACCCGCGGCTTCGCTCGCATTTAAGTCATTAAATAAGTATCAGAGATCATTTCAATAAAAATGAATCAATGTTTCTAAACAGCTAAAACTATAGTCAGTTTGAAAAAATATGTACCTCCAAAAATATGTGTACAAAGTTTCATGATGATCGGTTAAGTAGTTGTTGCGTGAAAACGTAACAAACAAACTCACATTCATATAATATTAGTAGGAATTAAATTAACACCCAGATAAGAAATAAATAATTAATCTTTGTTATAATGTGAACAGTGTGTATTTTTTCAGTTATAGCCGTCTCATCCTTTTCTTATCCCCAATTATTAGTCTATCATTTAATTCGTCCAAAATATGTATGTCACGTTGTATGTAGGTATTATAATAAGGAAAGTTTGCTGAAATCATATTACGAGTGTTACGTTTGAAAATGGTGTGTTAGAGATAACATCAGCGCTTATGTTATAAAAACAATATAAATGTCTAGTAAACTGGGAAGGCATGGTTGTTAATTAAATTCGTGCGTGCGTTTGATGGACTGGTTTTTTTCAATTAATAGATAGTGTGGTGGCCAATCTGTCAGGCAGATTGAGTCTGTGGCCACAAGCCGTGTAATAAAACTGCGCGTACATTTAAACATTTCATATTTTCTATTTTTCGCTGGTGCACGCTGACATTTGCTCCGAGTTTCACTGTCGCTCAATGCTTCATATGCTTAAAGCGGTTTCATTGCTCTACCATTACTCAATTTATACAAAAATATAATCAACTAGCTGTTGCCAGCGACTTCGTTCGCGTAATAATGAAGACATAAAGTACTATGAATTTTAACATGTAAAAGCAGTTATTGTGACATAACTGTAATAGTTAGACATATGGTATCGCACACTTTTTTTTGTAGATATTGATGTCCTCTATAAAACTGTAGTACATCACTTTGCTCTATTGTCAATAATTTCCGCAGCGTACGCAATATAATGTTTTTTTTTCACACTTTGGGTTACATTATTGAAGTTTTCATACGGATTCCTAACGTTTTTGAAAATATTCTATAGCCTATGTTCATCAGGGATAATGTACGATTCTAATGGTACAGTAGTTTCGGAGCCTATTCAATACATACAAACAATCAAATGTTTCCTCTTTATTATATTAGTAATCAACAATGGTGATACAGTGCAAACTCCATTTAACGATAAACTTCCTAAAACGCCCAAATTACTGGACTTTATCTTCTTATTCATACGTTAGCAATAATCACAACAATACGTTTATTATTAAGCAATAAAACAGTACTTTCTAATGTGCAGAAATTAATAATAACTCCGACTGTGTACGTTCTTTATTATTAAAATTATTTATTATTATTGTTGTATTATGGGTGTCACATTGGCACTAAACTGTACTGACATCTTAATTATAATTGTGACATGCAATAAAGATATTTGAATTTATTATAAGTTTATTATAATAGTGAAATAAAATCAATTTTTCGTCTCTCCATTTAACAACTCGTAATGACGCCGTAAGCCTCTTAAATGTCGCTATACAGAGTTTATATTGTATATCAAAATAAATAAATAAAAACGTCATATTCCGCAATAAGAATGAATAAAGGAATGCAACTGAAAAGGGTGTTAAATTGTAAAGTAATAGAAGGAAGTAGTAGAAGGAACGGCGAAGTTAATTTGTGAAGTGGAAGTGATTGAAAAGCTCGTCAGTGTCACTCTTCCCGGAGGAGGCGGTGGGACAAATGGTTGAGGACAATTTGTCATGTCATTAGGGTGGGTTGGCCATCGGGACACATGTCTTTGTGACAAGCTGTTCCGTTTGCGAAGTCACAGGCAATTGTTTTTGCTTCAGCTATCGGACTCTGATTGAATGTTTCGCTTGTTGATGCTACGGGAGAACACTTTTATAACTGAATTAGCTGTTGCCCGCGACTACGTCTGCGTAATAATGAATATATAAAGTACTATGAAGTTTAAAGATGTTTCATATTTCAGTCAACAGACAATGCCTATCACACTTCTGTAATTCAAATAGTTTTATACTGCATATATAAAAATGACAGACGAAAAAAATATAGAAAAATTCCAAACAGCTGAAACGATACTCAATTGGAAACTATAATAAAAAATAATTTATTTATTTTTAAGTAAAAAGTTTCCTATGTCACTTCTAGTACCTCCAAAAATATGTGTACAAAGTTTCATGATGATCGGTTAAGTAGTTGTTGCGTGAAAACGTAACAAACAAACTCACATTCACATTTATATAGTGAGGGATTTTGCTCACTTTTTAATTTTAATTCACTTATTTTGTACTCAATTTTTTGTCTCTCTTACACACATTATAATATGGCATATGTATGTTTAAAAACACTGTAATAAAAATCTTAGATTGTAATCTAGTAAATATGTATTATGCGATGAAAAGTAAGTAAGGGTACCCTGTCAGGTGCACGATGACTCGGCGTGAACACCCCACGTGGCAACCCTGTTGAACATGCGGTGACCACACGGTGTTTAGCTTTTAGAGGACATTTTTTATAATTACTATCACTTATATTTACCTTCAAAGAGTACAAACAATGAGCATATGTATTATATAAAGCGTGTTCTTAAATTTCTTTAATGACGAGGACTATTCAATGTTTCGTATTTGCTATTATTATTTTCAAAATGTCCGGAACGTGCCCCCGAATGATGGTCGCCGCATGGCTGGTAACATCCTAAGTGACGATGATCGACAAAAAGGGATGAAGTGCGATTTTATGAACATCACTTGTGAACGGTTTCTATGCGAATTATAAATGATGTTGTTTGTTGCACAAAGGAGGCTCGTCGATCGGAAAATGCGATGTCGATGCGATGACGAATGGAGTTTTTGGGACTTCGCAAACAGATTGATTCTATTCTCGGTTGTGCACTTAGGAGCTTTTGCGAGGCTTTTCATGAACACTGAAAGAGCCACTGGGCTGATGCTGTGCGAATGTATGTGTGTGAGGGACTACTTGTTGATTTTATTATACATTTTTTATATGAAGAGTTATTTTCGAACAAATAACATCGTTAAATTAAAACTGTAAATGATTCCGTGTTATTTGTTAAAAACGTCGAGTTATTATTGTGCTAGCGGGTTCCGTTACTCGATGGGCGATTAGTTCACGTCGATATCACCAAATCGAGTCAATCGGCCGACAAACAAAAGAGTATCATCGATTACGATAGAGATTTCCGAATCGCTAACAAAGCTTTTTCGTATCAAATCACACAATTAGAAATCATCGAATATCAATAGATGGCTGGTCTTTGTCGGCATGGCATCGCGCGGCATGTCATTCGGCCGTCTGGCATGGCTCCGTCTGTTTGGCATGGCTTCGTCTGTCGTCTCTCAAACGAATTAGGATGATCGACGCGTCATGACACAGCACTTTCCTCGTGATATTGGGACGCAACTTTATGCCTTTGTGGCTATATAATTGAGGATATAATACGCCTTATTTGTTGTGCATGCGACCTCACCTACATACCTTCCGAATGAATATATCGATCACTTGAGTGTGACACTCGAACTGTTGTCATTGTTGTCATATCTTAATCCTGATATTGATATACAAACATTTTGCATACTACAACATGACATTTTGACATTCGACTCAATACTCTCTCTAACACCAACTACTCAATGTTATTTAGCAATTAGAAAACACTAATTAGTTTTACACAAATGGATATATGACAAGTCACGTTGGGGTATCATGGAAGCAGCATCTGTCTGTTCAAACATCAGGCAAAGAAAGGTCATACAAACTTTAAAACATCCCTTACTAATATAAATGTGAATGTGAGTTTGTTTGTTACGTTTTCACACAACAACTACTTAACCGATCATCATGAAACTTTGTACACATATTTTTGGAGGTACTACAACGAACATAGGATACTTTTTATTAAAAAAGAAATTATTTTTTATTATAGTTGTTGCCGATCGCAACCTTATTTTGATTGTTATAAATAATATTAAGCAATAATAGTTTCCAATTGACTATAGTTAGTATGATCTCTGATACTTATTTATTGACTTAAATGCGAGCGAAGCCGGGGGTAAAAGCTAGTAAGTAATAAACCTCCTATAACAGGGTGGAAGGAGGGATTTTCCTATACATTTGAATTACTTTTGTGTTATGATAAAACGTAATAATTGCTTTAAAACAGAAACAATATTATTAGCATTTGTATTGTGATTGTAAAATTATAATTTGATAATATTTCCATCTACCTGCAATTAACATCCTTTTGTTGTTACTATGTTGCGCTGTATCATCATCATCATATTCATCATCTCATCATATATTATCATTTATATACGAATAGATGGTTATAATGGTTCAGCTATTAATACATTTCTGTCCAATTCATCATTTTGTCATGCTTCTTCAACTTTGTGTGCGATGTTGATAAGTCAGCACATTTTATGTTCCAGATGTCATCGGATTCCACGTATTGTTGTTCTACTTTGATTGAGACTTGGTAGAATGGTAATTCTTTGAGTTTTTACTTTGAAATGAAATGAAAATCGTTTATTAGCATAGGCATCGTCAGACTCTATAATGGCTTCGGAAAGGCGTATGACGAGAAGAAGACCACAAAAAACTCGTCAATCGTAGCCTGTACATAAAATAATTAACAAAAATAAAACTGAATTTTCATTCATTTATAAATCACATAATTCGCAATACGGTCCAGCAACCAGCAACCACACAGGTATCAGCCCACAATAATATGAAAAACTATGCTGGTGAGTAGCAAATTGATGTTAGGTTAGTACGGCTCACAAGAAACGTCGCATTGAAAATAATCAGAATTATAGGAAACCGCATCAAGTCTTTTTAATTAGTTATTCTATATACCAGAAGTTCCCAAACTTTGAGTTATGAGCGAATACTGAGTTGGTCACAAATTGTAATACGTATGTATTAATATTGCTAACACTTGTATTTTTATTTTTTAAATTCCAATTAGAACAAATAAGACTCGCTACTAAGTATCTCTGAGCATTGCCAAAATTTCTACCCTATTTTTCTGACAGCCCAAGATTGGAAATTTTTAATAGATGGATTTGAGCCAAGTCAAAATCAAAATTAAATTATTTATTTATTATTATTTTATTATTGAAGTAAAGTAACCAATATAATTTTCGATGGTCCCACACTAGTCACGTGGGACCAAATTAGAATCAAAAATTTTTATTTCGCATCAGTTAACTTTGAGAACCACTGCTACATAGCTGATATAACTTGCTTAATATGAAATATATGTATAAAGCAGCGGTTCTCAAACTTTTTTGGCGAAGGAAAAAGCCTTAATATAATTATAAAAAACTGATAATCATATTGCAATGTAATATTTAGTTGGAATATTTAGATGTAACCTTATAATCTCCCTTTGGTAGGGTTCCGCAGCACACACTTTGAGAATGGCTGGTATAAAGCAATAAAGACTTGGATAGTATGATTAGTATTAAGTGTTCGCGTGAGAGCTCACCATAAAACACAGACATAGGTGGAGAAGCCGACATCACCATATATGGACAGGCCCGAATTGTTACTCGAATTTATCAAACATTTATTACTAGCTATTGCCAGCGACTTCGTTCGCGTAGTAATGAAGATATAAAGTATAATACGATGAAGTTTAATGATGTTTCATATTTCAACGACGCTGCCCTCACGTGACTGCCCGCTCGGAGACCTCCTTAATTTATCCTGTAATTTATACAGCCTATATTGATCACTGATTACGTAGCATTCAAATGGAGAAAGAATTTTTGAAATAGGTCCACTAGTTTTTAAGCCAATCCGTTACAAACATACAAAAATACAAATCTTTCCTCTTTATAATATTAGTATGGATTTACTTAAAATTTGATTGATTCTTAAAGTTACAAAAAAACCATTTCTCCAAAAAGATATCGTCTCATGTAGATAAGTGGGAATATAATTGAAACAATAAACTTGTAATTTATGAAGATTGATACAACGCAAATAATTGAAGCCGCACTGACAGTCCGCTGCCTCACTGACACTTGACGGCCGAAAGCATAACAACATATCAACAATAATTTATAGTCAATAAAAACACATCGCATAATTAAAGCAAAATATTTTAATGAAACATCACTCGATCACTCAGAGATACATACATACATACAAACATACATACATACATACATACATACATACATACATACATACATACATACATACATACATACATACATACATACATACATACATACATACATACACATCATAATAACAGTGGGCTTATCACGAACTTAGTCTGGCTTTCGAATCGAGCTGTCACAAGTAAAACGGATCCGTTAGCAATCGGGATCATGAATTTTTACTAGCCAGCAATCTATCAAATGAACGAAAGATCGAGACGTTCGAAAATTAACAAAAAGTATCTAAAATATTGTAGTTCCAAATCCGCACGCGGTGGCGCTGCTCAAATTTCCATACAAATCGCTTGAAGCGAACTCGGTTCGAAAGCTAGACTAAAATTCGTGATAAGCCCACATATTCAAATACCTTACTATTCATTATTATTATTAGTATAGCCACTAAAGGTGTGCATTTGCTCATCGTTACTCTACAATGACTTCGGAAAGGCGTATGACGAAAAGAAGATCACAAGAATCTCGTCAATGGTCCATATGGTCAATAGTAACTAACACTTGCGATGATACAGATCAATTAAGTTCTAACATGATAATTATTTTCTAATTATAATCTTTATTCAAAATATGTGATACGAGTTTAGTGCTACTTACAACATATTGTGATGTGAAAAGGAATATAAAACAACATCCGCGAAGATACGATCAACTTCAATTTCGATTATGTTATTTGTTCAAAAATAGTTTTATTTGCGAAACGAGACGCCGTGTAACCTCGCCCGCCTGTCATTCATTCAGTCAGAGCTGTCAAAGTGTCAATCTGTCTGAAATTAAATCAATATCTTTTGATTGATACGAGCGCTCGGTTTGATAACCGACTGGTTGTATGATCTGACATATTGCATATATATTATCTGCGGTTTTTGTGTAAACAAATTTTTTTGGTGAATAGTCAAGTGATAGAAGTGGCATCAACAATTTCGTTTTGTCTTATACATTACATCGATTAAATGATTTATTGTAATGAAACTCGATGCGTTTTGTCTGCGTTCGCTGCCATTGAGTAAATGAAATCAATAAGTCTGATTGACACGCCGCGACGGCTGTCCAGGTTGAGCGACGGACGGCCGCTGACAGGCGCCACTCTATACACAATTACTACGCATATTTTATTTCATTTCGGAGTACGCAATCGCATATTATAGCATATTCTGATATATAACTATACTATTCTGATATATAACTATACTAAAAAGTGTGTGTTCACAAATTATCGAAACTAATCTTGCTCAAGGTTAATGGAAGAAGTGTCATGAAATTTGACATTAGTGCTTTCAAATAGTTTCTAAAGAGTATGACTAATTTTGCGATTATAGCGCCATCTATATGAGAGATCCGGTACTTTTCAGCCCATCTAGTATATTAAATGCTGACATACGAAATTTCTTTCACTGAAACATGATGTCACTTTACAAACTCGAATTTAACAGTGGTTCTCAAACTTTTTTGGCGAAGGAAAAAGGCTTAATATAATTATAAAAAACTGATTTATATGTATTTATGAATAATCATATTACAATGTTATATTAAGTTGAAATATTATGACGTAACCTTATAATCTCCCTTTGGTAGGTATTTTTTTGCAGTATTTTAGTCATAGGGTTCCGCGGAACACCACTTTGAGAATGGCTGGCTTAATGAATTCAAAGAATGTGTACTATATGTATATAAGACACGTACCAGCCTTGAATTATTAAATATATTTTGATTAAACATAATAATTAAATGAGCATCACTTTTATTCCATGTGCCTTAGCAGCCATCATAACCCGACACCCCGGCGCCCCACTCCGCCCCCCGGAGGCCCCTTGTGGCCGTCTGTAATTAACTGAGGGCCATAAATTGACCGTAACTGTCATATCATATTGATTTAGTTGCGCGACTTCGGAGGTGCGGGTCTTGCCCACCTCACTCGGACGTTATTTTAATTTCCTTTTACAAAAACACAATTTATTTCATAAATTTTCAAGTGCAACTCCCGACAATAAACCAACCGACTATTATACTATGATAATGATTATTTTCGCTCACACCCTGTACATTGCTGCACTTTTACAATAAATCAACCATTAATATATATTGTACTAGCTTTTACCCGCGGCTTCGCTCGCATTTAAGTCATTAAATAAGTATCAGAGATTATTTCAATAGAAATGAACCAATATGATTCCAAACAGCTGAAACTATAGTCAACTGGAAACTTTTTTAAAAATAAAAAGTATCCTATGTTACCTGTAGTACCTCCAAAAATATATGTACAAAGTTTCATGATGATCGATTAAGCAGTTGTTGCGTGAAAACGTAACGAACAAACTCACATTCACATTTATATAGTAGGAAGGATATAAAAAATATATAGTAAAATATAAAAACATGCTGGTAAGGTTATGAAGAGAAAAGTTATGAACAGTGCGTTGGTATGTTTCCCGCGCTCTCTGGGTGACAGGTGCTCGACCAATCGGAAGCCACTTGTGTTGCCATCGGCCGGCCAGGTTATAGTTTTAACACCAAGCGGACGCACATTGACAGCCCATGTGACAAAACTTACTTGCATGACTCTAACTGTCAGGGATTGTACGCGACAATAAACATAACACAATTTACACTGAAACACTTGCACATACAACAAGACAACGCCTGAAAATGAGCGCTTACCCAAAGCTGAAATAAATACATTATTCTTACCAATAAATAATTCGTATAGGTCTTAGATTTGAATTTTATTTTTTTTAAATTGACAACATTTTGTTTTGACTCATGTCTGCCAATTCAAGCCGATTCAGAATATCAGTAACGTTTTTCATAATTGCTGCTTTAGTTAGAAAAAAAAATTGTTTCTTTAAAATCGCTTACTTTCTTTATAGTTATGCTGCCTTCCCCCCCCCCCCCCCTTTTCTCTCTCTAAGAGCTCTATCAATTTCACGAATAAATCAATAGCTTCTTGAATTTGAAATCGTGAACTCCCAAACTTTGTTTTGACCACTTTAATAAACGAAACTATTTTTTTCCTCTTAATTTTTTTAGGGGACTATCTCAACTTCCTTCAACGACATAAGTTAGTTACATTATAAATAAATAATAATTTTCTTATTTAAATATAACGTAATTAAGTTAGCTCAGTACAATGGCTTCAGCGAGTGAATGACTCTTGTAGTTTGGAGGTTGGAGATGAGAGCACATCATTTAAGATACAGCCTCCGTGACTTCCCAATGTCCTCTATACCTCCATTGTATTTTAGCAGTCTCAACAAGTAGTCTAGTTTTTATGATAATTCTAGTTAAGTAAACGTAAGGACTTAGCTATCCTAATACATTTAAAAGGAGACTAGAAATTAGAGACCATGCCAGAAAAAACAATTTCAATAGTTATTAAAAAAAAAACTACAAACTGGGTTAACACCACTATACTTAAAATTAATTAAAACTTTTAATTAAATTTCGTAATTATTTAATCTAACTAATACGTTGTGTAATTATCAAAAATATTCGTGCAAACATAATAAAAAATCTCAACAACTAACATATTATACTACTAAATCCGATAGGGGGCGCTAAGACAAGGTATGGTAACTCACACAGATTAATAAAAATGTTTATATATGTATCTATACTAATATTATAAAGAGGAAACATTTGATTGTTTGTATGTGTGAATAGGCTCCGAAATTACTGGACCGATTTGAAAAATTCTTTCACCAGTAGAATCTTACATTATCCCTGATGAAGATAGGCTATAGAATATTTTCAAAAACGTTAGGGATTCGTATGAAAAATTAAATAATGTAACCTAAAGTGTGAAAAAAAATCATTATATTGCGTACATCAATATCTACAAAAAAGTCTGCGACACCATATGTCTAACTATTACAGTTATGTCTCAATAACTACTTTTTCATGTTAAAATTCATAGTACTTTATAACTTCATTATTACGCGAACGAAGTCGCTGGCAACAGCTAGTTTAGTAGTACATACAGAGTGTTCTTCAGGTCAAGGTGAAATATTCAGGAGAAAAATGTATTATTCAGTTTCTATATACATAATTAATGTGGGCTAAGGCCCTATTGTGGGTTAAAATACGTCCATATTGAGTGTTCATATGATAATTAAAAGGAAAAAGCAATAAACGCGGAAGTGATGGGATTGTAAGTAAACAATGTTAATTCGGACAGAACGTGTTATAGAATAGCATAGAATAGCCGCCGACAGGGTTATTGCTGGTTATTCCCGCGAAAGAAACGACGTCAAAACACCGCACGTGCGATAACAAACAACTAGCGCCATCTTCTTGTGGCGATCAAAGTGAACGCGAAACAATGCGCTTCACGATTGCGATAACACACTTTTAACATATTTTATTACGTTCATATTTGATTGATCCGCCGCGAATTCCTTGTGTTTACATGAGGTATGATATTTATGGTACAATGCGTTATTCCAGAGAAGCTTCCTGCGAACAGATCAAAGTTTTCGGGGCAGATCGCTCGTAATTTTTGTGTGAATGGGTCGATTTTTAATGGCCATTCTATTTCTGATTGTACGTATGTTATAAATGCTTTATAATTTAATATTCCAATATGAAAACATAACAGACAAATACATTACAGATTAGATATAAATTAATTTGAAAAAGAGTTTTACGAGCTATAATCGCAGCTGATGGTCTGAGTCCCCATGGCCACGTGGATGACAGGCCGACACCGAAAGCAATATATTACGAGAAAAACATGTTCTGGGAACCCAAACCATTAGTGATACCACGTGATACCTTAATAAGACACGGAATAAATCCTACTATATGTCAATTAACTTAAGATAATAGTTTAAATATGCAAATGCGCTGACCATTGTCGACTTTTAGACAAAATACTGACTGCATTGACCATCGCTTTAATTAGATACGTATATACCTTCCTACGTGGGCTTATTCATTAATAATCCTAGCAAATACAATTCCAATTGTTATGCTATGCTATCAATGGGCTTATCACGAATTTAGTCTGGCTTTCGAGTCGAGCTGTCACAAGTAAAACGGATCCGTTAGCAATCGGAATCATGAATTTTTACTAACGACTAACGAGCACCAGCAATCTATCAAATGACCGAAAGATCGAGACGTTCGAAAATTAACAAAAAGTATCTAAAATATTGTAGTTCCAAATCCGCACGCAGTGGCGCTGCTCAAATTTCCATACAAATCGCTTGAAGCGAACTCGGTTCGAAAGCCAGACTAAATTCGTGATAAGCCCACAGTAAGATGAAGAATCGACTTTGTGGACTACTAGAGCTAACTGCAACTGTGCGGAAAAGATGTCAGTAAATGAATGAATGAACGAATAAGGTGACAATAATTATTTATTTTTATTTTATTTATTACTTAATAACACAGTAAGCGAGTAAGAAGAGATGGCGGAGAGAATTATTATATTTTGTATATAAAAAAAATAAGCGTAATAAATATGAATGGATATTGGAACTTGATGTATTTTTCTGCAATAAATTCTATTATAATTATACAAAATAAACATAGTCATGAAAGTAAAGGGAAGGATGAATGTGAGATTTGATATTTAGTCGCAAATGAAAATTGTAAATTATTACAACTTAATTATAATTTGAATGAAGTTTTCCAAAACACACATTTTATTTGCCATAATGATATTTCTAACAGTGGCAACGATTTAAGCAAAATTCCCCTAAAAACCGAAACCAGTCCACCACGAGGCGAATGCTTGATAGGAAAAAACACAGTATTAAACATGGCGGTAGTGATTTATTGTAATATTGACGTTGTGCGCGCGGGCAAACCGCTCATCGACGCACCGCCATCTTGGATTTTTAATTGTCATTTTCCTACCTATATATCTAATTTATTGTTTTGTTTTACACAAATGAAAGACAATAATAATGGCCAATGATCAATGGTCAAGGTCGTTTCTATTAAACAAAAAGAGATCACGTATATAATTAAAACTAATAATATTTGTGTATAGAAATTAATCTCATATACAAATATATACAATAAGGACCGACAATTTTTCTCATATTTAATATCAAATAATATGATCAGGCGCATTGCGCTTTTCTCGTTGCACGAACGTCGATCATTTTCAGATTTATTCAAATCAATACATTCACATATTTGATTAACACTAGGTTTACGGACGTTTTCTATATACCTACTTCTACTAAAACGCGTCAATTTGACGCATATCGTAGCGATAGGTATACCGCATAGACAAGTTCAGTAATTCAACACTTTTAAAGAAAATAGACTTCAATATATATTTCCCTCGATCAATGAATAAAAGTCATACAAAGAGATAAAATAAAAATTTAAACAGTTTTTGGTAATTATCTGATAAAAGTCAAAATGCGTCAAATTGACGCGTCCCGTAAACCTAGTGTTAATAAAGCAGATCATAGTGAGAAAAAATTGTATAGTTCGCTTTCTTCACATTCCAAAAGGGCCCCAGCACAGTCTAAGACGGCCCTGAATATATATGTACTAATTGACTGTGAAATAAGACAACTTAGTAAGAGTGTCTCTAATCACAAAGTACTTAATGTCGATAATATTAGTCTAGTATTTGACAGTAGTAAGTAGTAAGAACTAAGGCACATTTTAAACTTTCTCACATTCGTCATCTTCCCTGACGTAGCAGTGTCACGGGCAAAGGCGGCTCGTCCTAAAGAGCGCTGGTTAAGCTGGTTAAAATTACAGAAGTAATCTATATTTCTTCATAATACGTACTATCCTTACATTACATTCATTCTATTCTACTATGCCTATACAATAGTATATTATATTACCTATATCTACGCCGCTGTAATATAAGTTCTGTAATTTTCGTGGGAGTGCACTGCACCAGCGCTCTTTAGGACGAGCCGCCTCTGGTCACGGGCCTACTCTATTCCAAATGCACAGAAAGCGCACTTGAACAAACATTAACTCCAATCTTTGTTATTTCGTTGAAAGAAAAAAGTAAACAATATTTTTTTAAATATATTTAATTACAAGTTTTTCTCATTAAAATAATGTAAAACTATATATGAATATCTTACTGATAAAAAAGCTTGGACATAACCAATGTCATTTTATGTTTATCCTTAGGTATACAATAGTATGACAATGCTCCTATACAGCAGCTAGACTTTACTTCATAGTAGATTTATTATATATTATTATGACATTAGTATGTAAGTGGACAATGCCAGTATACAGCAGCTAAATCAAATTGATAATTATTAAATTAATAAATTTATTTCGTTTATATTTGTATTGTATTGACGAGTAAAAGCGCTCTATTGGAGCCCAATTTCTAAAAGTAAATAAATAAAAAATAAAAAAACAAAATACATATGTAATACGACAGGTTAAATATTATAGAATCAATTTTAATTTAATTGTAATACAATAATTAAAGCATCCTAATTAATTACCGCACATTTTTTTCTATTATATAATTAAGATATATTTTGCGTTTTAATTAAATTTACATAATTATGATAATGCTAAAATGAATAATTGACAAAGGCCGTCGCGAGCTCTTCGATTCACTGATGCAATGATTTTTAATTTTTACTTATTAATTTTAAATTGTAAATAATTGAATAATATTTTTTTAAGATTTTTTATTTGCAATTATAGCTACATATATATATAGGTACGTGGATTTGTGAGTCTAAAATTTAAAAATTACTATGATTGTATTTAATTATAATAATTTAGTTTTGTTCATTTTCACGTAATTGTCCGTTCGGCCGTTTATTTTGAATTGAATTTAAATATGCGACTGTTTATACATTTGATGGGTAATTTGTTTACAATGTGCTTTGGAGTTATTTTCAAATGTCCTTTGAGTAACGCTCACCTCGATGTGCCCGCGTGCAGTTCGTCTTCGTCGTCGTGGGGCATACGTGGGGCAGTGGGCTGCCGGGGCTGCTGCCAGTTTGCTCCGAGCACACAAAACTTATTTGTACATCGGATTCTTGTAAAACACAAAAAGAACTATTTCCCAACGTCGTCAGACTACAATCCACAAAACCGATATTATTTAAACAGATGCTACGAACTTTGAAAACCGCCGAGTTTCCCAAACTTCTGTTAGAGCACAAAAATCCCCAATTCGAATGTTAGCTGTTGTTGCGGACGCACATGTTTGTGTTATCACTTTTGGCACTTAACATTATCGTATACGAATGTGCGCGAATTCACGTTCTAGACGTCGCGTCTCGTCGCGCGGACAAGCGGCCTCGCTCGCGCCGGTGGCCGGAGTGACGCGATCCTCGGCGCGCGAACACAGCGCCACTGCGGCCGACGCGGGAGGCTCGCACTCAATCAAGTGTCACCGTATTATGCAAAAATCAACGAATGCATTTACAAATTAATAAACAAAACTAATTATAAAATTCTAAAATAATGTTTCTTCAATTTGTTTTATGTAAAACGGAAAATGTAAAAATAAAAAACAATGTGTTTTCCTTCAATTATTTAATCTATTTAAAATGCAATTAATGCAATTTATTTTAATGTGTATTCTACATATGTTTATTTTCCAAAATAGTACACAATTTAAAGAAATCATACTGAAAAAACGCATTTTTAGACTAAAAAATTAGAAAAAAATCTATGATGAATTTTCGCAAATATACAGAAAAAAATAGTTGGGCCTGTTTCACGTGGAAGATACCCTCGGACGCCTTGCAGAAATGCAGCAGAGCCGGCGTGACCTTGCAGCGACATAGAGCGGTCTCTCTCTGGCGAGTGGGCGTGGTGCAGTGGCCCCGCCCCGCGCGCCCCGCCCCGCCCCTACAAGCCAACAATGTTTTGCGTAATTATTTTGCATTCCGTTCTTTGCAACAATTTTTTTTATTGACTTAATTAAGTTTAGTTTTATTCGATTAGTATTATCGATTGTTCATTCGTTAATACAACTATTTTATATGCATACATTTTTATGATATACGAACACATGTTTATTTAAAAGGTTTTTGACCGAATGTTAAATATATATCTTTGTTTGTAATATGCGTTCATTTGACAATAGTCCAATATATTTATTACTACTAGCTTTTACCCGCGGGTTCGCTCGCATTTAAGTCATTAAATAAGTATCAGAGATCACTTCAATAGAAATGAATCAATATGATTCCAAACAGCTAAAACTATAATCAATTGGAAACTATAGTAAAAATATTTATATATTTTTAAAGTAAAAAGTAACCTATGTTACTTCTAGTACCTCCAAAAATATGTGTACAAAGTTTCATGATGATTGGTTAAGTAGTTGTTGCGTGAAAGCGTAACAAACAAACTCACATTCACATTTATAATATTAGTAGGGATTAATATAAATAAAAAAAATTATATTCAATATTATTTATCACAAAGCATATTGAAATTTTAAACCTATGAATATTAAAATATTAGAAAAATATGATTAAAAATGAAGCTTGGATTGAATCCCACTTAAACTTATTTTCACTTTTCCGTTAAATCGCATTCACCGTTAAATTAACTCAAGACTGCATTTTATGAACTCGTATCAAATATAAAAGATTATTTATAATTTTTTAAAGTCCGTTATCAATTGAGGTGTGTTAGTGACTGCATATAGCAAGTACAATCCGCAGAAGGATCGGTCAACCACTCAAAAGTTGATTAAAAGAGTTGATCATGACACTATTATTATGTAATTTAATTAATTTAAAATGCTTTGCACGCATTAACATCGCGTTTGTTCTGAATATATGAAAGTGTCAAAGGCATCGTGGTCGCAGAGAGGCCAATAAAGGCTTTCAAATTATTAACATACAGGTGAGGCATGGGAAACTCCCGCATTTCAAAAAACTCTCGTCATAGCTAGCAGGTGTTCTCGATCTGAAACAATTTTGTATTGAATGTGCAAATTTTAAGATAACAAGATCTATACTAAATATGAATACATATATATATCTTTCTGACATATATACTTATATCTCATATAGTTTTCTTTTATTTATTTTTGAAATGTGGGAAGTTCCCGAGCCCCACCTTCCACTAAAGTTATTTTTATCCATGTTATGTGTTCATTTTAAATTATTTTATTCTTCTACTTTATAAATATGTAGGTATTTATGAAATTTTTATTAAAAAAATCAATTATAATAATACTAGCTTTTATCTGCGCTTTAAGTCATTAAATAAGTATCAGAGATCATTTCAATAGAACCAAACAGCTGAAACTATAGTCAGTTGGAAACTATAGTAAAAAATATTTTTTTTTTTAAATAAAAAGTATCCTATGTTACTTCTAGTACCTCCAAAAATATGTGTACAAAGGTTAAGTAGTTGTTGCGTGAAAACGTAACAAACAAACTCACATTCACATTTATAATATTATTCATCTAACGTGTAATATGATTTTTGAATTTCATTACTAAGTAACACTTTGGGACGTTTCAGAGTAGGTTAAGTGAATTCAGCAACAGTAATATTATTTCGCAAATTTAAACCTTGAAATTGTATGTATTGAATTCTAGTGAACAATAACAAGAAATCAGACGCACTAAAACCTCAAATTCGGCTCAATTATTACCCAAATTACTTGCAAAAGTAAATAACAGAAAAACGGTATAAAACAACATCACTCGCTACCCATTGCGCGCATTATGTTAAACTTTATTCGTGATAAATTTAGGGTTTAGAATTACGTGAAAAAAGCACGTGTTATCAAGTTCAAAGTACAGTCGTGGGCACTATAATTTTGCGTCGTAAAATGCTCTCTGATGACAGATGAAGTGACGTATCGATGAAGACGGATTGGCCCGAATAAGTTTCCGTTCTTTCTGCTATTCAGTTTTATGATGCAAAATTATGTGTCCGCGACAGATGCACGTAATATGCAAGTATTGGCTTCCAGTTCACAATTATACGCGCAAACATTAATTATTTTTATTGTAGCAATTTATTTATTTAGATGCCAGTATACAGCAGGTATTCTTCTACGTCATAGTAGACATTAGTATGTAAGTGGACAATGCAAATTCATTGTAATAATTTCTTTCATTTATATTTGTATTTATTTTGACAAGTAAAAGCGCCCTCTATTGGAGCCCAATATCTAAAAAACTTGATAAATATACAAATTCTGACATTAGTGACTAAACTACATGGGACAAATAAAAGAATTCAAGTTTAAATAAAAACATTTATTAGTAATATTATATATATTTTATACGTTTATGCGCGAACTTCGAAGTGTAATCATTTTTTTCTTCTGTTTTGATTATAATTTAATGTTGTATTATTGGAACACTTGGACTTGTCAAAATACAATATGCAGCAACTATAATAGCCTTTTGTTCACTTCAACAATATATCGGCAAACATAAATTCTACACTGGACAGCTTTTGACCACCCGGCATATGACCACACTCCGCCTGATGTTAAGCTAGAATGCGGTCCATGAGCATAGACAACTGTTACCACAGACAGATGTCCACTATGCCAGCTTGTGGAGACGAATGTGCTCTGTCCAAATTAACAGGGCGCACTCCTCTCGTTATCCCGGCTACTTCGCGACTAGGTCACTTCACGGGTGTTCCGCTTGAAAGTGGTGGTACTTCCCCATAATGCCATCATCAGTCTGCCTACCACTCTTTGTTGTGCCTATATTACACTATAGGCATTGAGCGACCAAAGTACATATAACAAAGTTACATTGGTACCGGCTTAATTTTTGAGAGATTCGAACACGGGGTCTCTCGACCGCGAGTCTGCATCCTCAACCACTAGGCCACGGTCGCTCTATAATTAATAATACTTAAAATATTTTCAAAAATAGCACTTAATAACTTATTTCTACAGCATACCCTATGAGCTATTATATATTTTCTAATTCTGTCTTACCGTCAAGCGAGCATTGAAATTGTTAGATAAGTTAGTCTGGACGTAGAAATTATGCGAGATGTCGGGCGGTGTGGACGACACCGGCATTGTTGGAAAAAGATTACAAAGACAATGTTCATAGGTCCTAGCTATTTAATTAATAAACGTGAATAATCAAACAAAAGAGAAGTTTTACTCATTACAAAAATCCAACAATCAAGTTATCAAGCGCACACAACTCAAGCATAAACACACTATGAATTTAGTAATTAGAAATGCGTACACCTGTCAATAAAATGCAGATGGGCTATAAAATGCAGAACGTAAATTATAAACTGCAAAACCTAACTTACATAGCTTAATCATTATTTTGACGGAGCATGCTTCGAAATATAATAATACTATGTAAAAATTGTAAATCATTTACTATTGTAATCTAATCTAACAAAACAGAGTAGTAACTATTAAAATTCACTGTTAATAAACCGCACGCGTTTTTAAATCACACTCATATCGACTAATGTAGATATATAATTAGTTGTTTCAGGTGTTACTTTGCGGAAATCCATATTAAAGGAAATTATTCAAAATTATTTTGCTTATAATTCCCGCTACAACATTCAGTAATTTGTCTCGACGCGTGTCGCCACTTCACGTGGCATCATCAGGATACGTGAAGTGGCGAAACGCGTCGAGACAAATTACTGAATGTTGTAGCAGGAATTATAAGCAAAATAATTTTGAATAATTTCCTTTAATGTAGATATATTTTCTTTACAAGGAAGTAATACATACATTTTATTGAGAAATAGACACAAAGTAAGAAGCCGGATAGTCAGCGCTTTTTACCGACTAGTCGCCGACTAATGTAAATCTCCCGCATTCCGCATGCGATAACCGTTGCTATAACCGCATCGCAGTACATCTCAAATTAACATAATATAAAGTCTATAATATTGTCATGTCTGCATATGTCATTAGGAAATTTATCCATTCGTTTATTAGTTATCGAATCATCAAATGTAAAATCATCCCAAAAGGTCAACAAACTCGCAAGTCGTTTAGCTGCCGTATTATATTTCTTCTCATTACCCGCACAGCCAATAATAAAGTATTGTATTCATTGATAATACTCAAATAGATATGACTCACGATAGCATATGTTTAATAAATACCTTTGCTCGTGAAATATGTGAAAACTAGCTGTTGCCCGCGGCTTCGCTCCCGTTAAGAAGTATTATTATTAATTAGGTATAGTTTTTGCGGCTTTATTTTTGTTTAGCGTGTGAAAAAACGTCTTCATCATAGTAACTCCAATCTTTAATTTCAGTTCAATCAGTCGAAAATCTAATAAGATTTATACAAATTTTCATCCCCTATTTTATCCCCTTGGGGGTAGAATTGATCAAAATCCTTTCTTAGCGGATGCCTACGTCATAACATCTACCTGCATGCCAAATTTCAGCCCGATCCGTCCAGTGGTTTAGGCTGTGCGTTGATAGATCACTAAGTCAGTCAGTCAGTCAGTCACCTTTGAGTTTTATATATATAGAAGATGTCACAGGTCTTGATTTGTTCCATTTGAAGCCAAACAAGCTCAGGTCTATTTTGCACTTGGCTTTCCTATAACACTCTATGTTCGAGCAGCAGACTGGCGTTCGTATTTAATCATAATGTATATAGTTTTCTTCAGATGTTTAACACAACTATTAGGTTAACAAACTCTAGTCTAGTGTAGTTGTTACTTTCGTGTGTTGGTTTGTTAACTGTTTGTTTGTGTGTGTCTAAATAAATAAATATCACAAGTATGGTATACTCCAGCCATTCTCAAAGTGTGTTCCGCGGAACCCTAGGGCTAAAATACTGCAAAAAATACCTACCAAAGGTTACATCTAAATATTCCAACTAAATATTATATTGCAATATGATTATTCGTAAATACATATAAATCAGTTTTTTATAATTATATTAAGGCTTTTTCCTTCGCCAAAAAAGTTTGAGAACCGCTGGTATACTCCAATTTTGATGAAAACAGTGGTATACTCGATTGTACATAGATACCTATATGTTCACTGTAATTATATGGTCATTGACATATGGTCGAGGCAATATGGTGACGTAGGCGATATTTCAGAATACCCACATAAAGATTGTATAAAATGTGGATTTACATAAAAAGTGTTTAACCGTAACTCCCACAGTCGGCACATATCGAGATCTCGCCGTATTATCGTAAATTAATCCCGACTCAGGGATGTCACATCAACACAATTTATTTATCGACGTTTATTCTTTCAAATTTCATATCACTGTTTTGAAATATATAAACGTACTAAAATTTAATATATAAAATAAATAATAAAACTTGAGTAAGTGCGAACCCTGACGAACGCGGGCCAATCAATTTATCTACAATATTGCGCGTGTGCATATCTCCAGGTAAGAGAATATAAAAAAGTAATAAAACTGAAGTAGCCGATGGAACCTGCGAACTGCGAACTAAATTATGACCGCGACTGTACCGCGGGACATATTATTACTATAACTTAGGGATATTTATTTCATTGCGACTATTTTTTAGATAAATGTTAATTCTTCTACATCGGACATGAGTCGTTTCAATGAACTTAATTATACCAGTTTTGAAAATGATTCATTTGTTTTTATTATTTATTTATTACTTAAAATAATACAAAGTAAGCGAGTAAGAAGAGATGGAGGCCTTATGCTAAGAAGCGATCTCTTCCAGGCAACCAACTTTGAGATGTAGAAATGCAGAAGAGAAATAGCGGGAGATACAAATATAGATAAACATATGAACTACACACAATACATACCATGTTACATAGATACATACATAAGATAATAATGACAATAATAATACACATATACATAAATACTAGGAAGAGAGATAATATACTTCAAGTATATGTAATAAAGCCTTTGTTTTACATAGACCCTTCTATTACTTACGCATGGTCAGAATTTAAAAAGTTTTCGGAAAGGCATATAGCGAGAACAATTATAATATTTTCAGTTTATAAATTAACTAGCTGTTGCCCGCGGCTTCGCTCCCGTTAAGAAGTATTATTATTAATTAGGTATAGTTTTTGCGGCTTTATTTTTGTTTAGCGTGTGTAAAAACGTCTTCATCATAGTAACTCCAATCTTTAATTTCAGTTCAATCAGTCGAAAATCTAAGAAGATTTATACAAACTTTCATCCCCTATTTTATCCCCTTAGGGGTGGAATTTATCAAAATCCTTTCTTAGCGGATGCCTACGTCATAACATCTACCTGCATGTAAAATTTCAGCCCGATCCGTCCAGTGGTTTGGGCTGTGCGTTGATAGATCACTATGTCAGTCAGTCACCTTTGAGTTATATATATTTAGAAATAGTTCAAAACATAGAAAAAAACTGGTGTCGTCCTATTTGAAGGTACTTTAATTACGTTCACAATAAAGCCAAGCAATGCGAACGTTGCAGGCTGCGCACACGCATCAAGGAAACAGCGAACGTCCAATCGATTATCACTCGCAGCTTCGATTATTACTAACGACTATTCGAACTCACCTGCTTTATTTTCATTACTATTTGTGATTATAATTATAATAATACTAATTACTTTTTAATTACCTAATGTTTTATTATTATTTCTTATTAACTAATCCGGCATGTGGGACTACATTCCCGATTGACTTATATTAAGCTACAGTGAAACAAATTGTATAATACATCAGAGAGATGTCTCGTATACTCTTTTATATCCTCACCACTATACCGGATCATTTAAAACCTTCTACACAAAATTGTGAATAATTCAAACCAAAAATTTTTCGCTCTGCCTAACTTTATTTATTAAAAAATGTCGTAAATATATGACATAATGTAAGCTTGAATAAGTATTTGGGGATTATTTCTATAAACTTCCTAAATTCTAGTTAGAGTCGTATCGCATTGGGGTTCCGTCAACGATATCGGAAAGCAATACGATCATTTGCGTTCATAACTTGCTACTATATATTCGGACACATTCGCTTGTTTTGTGTTTATTTACACGCCTATAGACAGAAAAGCATTCCAACAGCTCGTCTAAATATATGCCCCTACAGAGCAGCTATTCTTCTACGTCATAGTGCATTTATTATAACACTAGCTTTTACTTGCGGCTTCGCTCGCATTTAAGTCATTGAATAACTATCAGAGATCATTTCAATATAAATGAATCAATATGATTCCAAACAGCTGAAACTATAGTCAATTGGAAACTATTTTTAAAATAAAAAGTATCCTATGTTACTTGTAGTACCTCCAAAAATATGTGTACAAAGTTTCATGATGATCGGTTAAACAGTTGTTGCGTGAAAACGTAACAAACAAACTCACATTCACATTTATAATATTAGTAGGGATTTGCAATGTGTAAAATATGTGATACTACTAACATTACTTTTAGACCTATTTTACTAACCATATTTATGGCAAATAAATGAATTTGAATTAGGTTTAAAATACGAAAACCTCAATTGACTGCACTGCGAAGCACGCTTAGAGGCCTTCAGGTTTATATTCATAGTGAAGTAAGAAATAGACCAATCATCAAGAACAGTGTTGTAGATCATATAATCACAACATATTTTCGTCAACGTCAGCATGCCGGCGTTTGTGTACGCGCTTCGTCACTGTCTCGGCGTTTCCGCTAACAGTCGATAGTGTCAGTCGTGTGTTATCGATACATTGTGTTGTCCGTCACTATTAAGTTGTTCATGTCGATGGAATCGTAAGCTTGTAGAGGGAATTGTGTCAACTTGAAGCATTTGTAAAATTTGTACTTTTATGCGAGCTGTATTTTACTCAATTTTAATTAAAATTTAAATTAATTAAATAAAGTAATGTAATATGACTATGTAATTAAGTAAAATGATATATTTGTTTAATAAAAAAAACCAAGCAGATAGGAACGATGTGTGGTCGCCAGGTGTTTCAAATGGAAACATTCAAAGGTCGATGTAGGCATTTGATGTTTATAGGGTTGGGATGATAATTACTGATTTAAAATGTGAAATAGCCTCTTCATACTCCTCAATACTGAATATTGTTAATTTGGACAGAGCACATTCATCTCTTCAAGCCGGCATAGTGGAGTCGACTGTTGTCTATGCTCATGGACTGCACTCTATCTTAACATCAGGCGGAGTGTGGTCATATGCTGGGTTATCAATAAAAAAAACTCCTTAAAAGACATATTTACTGAGCAATGATATAATATACATGAAATTGTATATTTATACTATAAAACAGTTTGTTAAAGATTGTTAATTGATTATTATCGTAAAATATATAATTTTTTACTGTTTGTTCTGTTCTGTACTGTTCAAATCTATATATTTAAAAGCATCACGAAATCTCGAAAACTGCTTGACGTACAAAGATGAAATTTGGCAGGGAGGTAGTTTTATAGTTAGTAGATAGTTAAGAACGGATTTTGCGACAGATGTGTGATAGGCATTTTCTGTTGACTGAAATATGAAACATCATTAAACTTCATAGTACTTTACATCTTCATTACTACGCGAACGAAGTCGAGGGCAACTGCTAGTGTTTATATAAATTAATTCTTTTCGAATGTTTTTTTTACAAAATCTCGAAAACCGCTTGACATACAAAGATGAAATTTGGCAGGGAGGTAGTTTTATAGTTAGTAGATAGCTAAGAACGGATTTTGCGACAGATGTGTGATAGGCATTTTCTGTTGACTGAAATATGAAACATCATTAAACTTCATAGTACTTTACATCTTCATTACTACGCGAACGAAGTCGGGGGCAACAGCTAGTGTTTATATAAATTAATTCTTTTCGAATGTTTTTTTTACAAAATCTCGAAAACCGCTTGACATACAAAGATGAAATTTGACAGGGAGGTGGTTTATAGCTAAGAACGGATTTTGCGACAGAAGTGTGATAGGCATTTTCTGTTGACTGAAATATGAAACATTATTAAACTTCAGAGTAATTTACATCTTCATTACTACGCGAACGAAGTCGGGGGCAACAGCTAGTATCTTATCAACATAATATGGTTATCATTGAAGTCAATAACATCGTATTAAGCGAGTGGTCATACACCCATCTGGCTCCAACATTCTACATTTTGTAATAATTGTTTTTCAATGTTGCTAGTACGAACTTTAATGAAAGCCTGTTTCTGTTTCACTTTAATAATCGTATTTTAAGAGCAGACTGTGAACGCCCAATTCTAATCATTATATAATTACATTTAGATTAATATAACTATAAATTTATTATCATATTCAAGCCTATAAGTGTTAGGGGTAAACAGAACATCTATATATATAAAACTCAAAGGTGACTGACTGACTGACTGACTTAGTGATCTATCAACGCACAGCCCAAACCACTGGACGGATCGGGCTAAAATTTGGCATGCAGGTAGATATTATGACGTAGGCATCTAAGAAAGGATTTTGATCAATTCCACCCCTAAGGGGATAAAATAGGGGATGAAAGTTTGTATAAATCTTATTAGATTTTCGACTGATTGAACTGAAATTAAAGATTTAAGCACGGTTTTTAAGCCGCTAAGACTATACCTAATTAATAATAATACTTTTTAACGGGAGCGAAGCCGCGGGCAACAGCTAGTATTTTATATGTACTGTTTATCTTTATACATATGTTTCCATTCTATTGAGTAAAACAGAAATTCCCAAACTATGAGTCGGTGATCCACTAATTAGTACAATAAGAGTTAAGTAGTTCTACTGCAGCCAATAGAGTAGTGGACATTTATAATAAAAACTCTTGAAAATTATATTTATATTATATTATAAATTCCTTATAACAGCGGTTCTCAAACTTTTTTGGTGAAGGAAAAAGCCTTAATATAATTATAAAAAACTGATTTATATGCATTTATGAATAATCATATTGCAATGTAATATTTAGTTGGAATATTTAGATGTAAGCTTATAATTTCCCTTTGGTAGGTATTTTTTGCAGTATTTTAGCCCTAGGGTTCCGCGGAACACACTTTCAGAATGGCTGTCTTATAATCTAAGCACACACATCCGTTCCCATTCGCGACCAACATCCAAGTCCTCATTCGCACGTCCCTCGCGTTCCTCTTTTGTTTCATTCCAAATTCAAATTCAAATTGACAGTTTTATTTATAAAAATATATACACTATTTACATCGCCGCTGCAACCTCTTTTCTGTCGACGACATCTACCACTCGCTACTAAGAAATCTCTGAGATTTTTGTTAATGAACTTTGGGATCCACTGGTGTAATACATAACAGTAGTTGTCACGCGAATTCCTCGTCGATTGAATCGATATATCGATATAAATATGAATATGATAATCGATTAATGTTCAGAGCCCCTTTGTACGTGAGGAGCATAAGCTACTTGTCTTATAGTTCTTCTTAAGCATAGACTGGACATGTTTAATTTTTTTTATTATTTCTTTACTTCGCTTTTACTCGTCAATACATATACAAATACGAATGAAATACATTTATTAATTTAATAATTATCAATTTGATTTAGCTGCTGTATACTGGCATTGTCCACTTACATACTAATGTCATAATAATATCTACTATGATGTAGAAGAATAGCTGCTGTATAGGGTAGTAGGGACATTGTCATCCTATTGTATAGCTAAGGGTAAACAATAGGTTAAGAAAACTCTTGAAAGATGTGGAATAATAAAGCAATACAGTCAAACCTGAATAAGCGAGAATTCAAGGGACCTGAATATTTCTCACTTACGAAGGTTTGGGAGTAGTCACTCTCACTTATAGAGGTTAATTAAAGTCGAAGAACATGGCACTTAAGTCGACTTACGAGTTTTAACATTTCCATTGAAATATTATTAAAAATATTCTCACTTACAGAGGTCTAGAGTAAGAAATTCGTTAATAAGAGGTATTACCACTTTCAAGCGGAACACTCGTGAAGTGACCTAGTCGCGAAGTAGCCGGGATAACGAGAGGAGTGTGGACAGAGCTCATTCGTCTCCTCAAGTGGACATCTGTCTGTGGTAACAGTTGTCTATGCTCATAGACCGCACTCTAGTTTAACATTAGGCGGAACGTGGTCACTGGTCATATGCGATGGGAAAAGTGATGGGACCTGAGCATTATTCTCGCTTATAGAGGATTCTCTCTTGTCCAGGTTCGACTGTCATTCTATTTTTTCATTGGTTAACATATTATTTAAGTAATTTGTGATATTCTAAAGGCACTAGTTGATACGCATGAGTGGACATAATATGGAAATATGCGAGTATCATCGGAGTAGTTCTATTACAATTATTAACTCTACACATAACCTGGATCGTATTTGCGTGCGCCGGCGCAACAAAAACATGATAATTTACGAGCCAGTTGTGACGTTTGATAGACAGACGGTGTGTAGTGATGCGAACTAACATTGTAAGTAAATTAGATGCACTGAGAATATCTAGACACGGGAACAACGGTAATTATTATTACATATGAGAAAATCAAACGTTGTATAGGGAAATTGGCAGTTTTAAAAAGTAGCCCCCACTATCCCAGCACGTAATACATCTTTCGTTTCATCCCATTATAAATGTATGCTTCAAATACAATATCTTTATAGCCATGGTAGGTCACCCATAGAAGCATGCTTTACCCGTAAACTAAATCTTCTATCACTTGCAAGTAAAAAATAAGAAAATCTAATAAAGAGAACAATACGTTTCTTCACAATATACCTGCCCGTACATCACGGCTACTAATTCAGATTGGGTAGGCAGCAATCAGCGGCCGGCAGCACTAATAAACTACGCTGCAACCATAAAGTAGTCGCACCCGCTCAGACATCTGATACCGTGGATATCCGGGCACGTCTCCATTGTCACACGGAACGGCGGGACCTCGAGTTAGGAAATAGGAAAATTACGCAGTGGTTAGTGCGTTAATCTTAGACTTACTCACGAGGTCTCGGGTTCGATCGCCAATTAAAATATAATAATTGTTATTTTAAAAAAAAGTTGAGAATATAATAAGATGACGTCACAAGCAAGAAATATTAAGTGCAACCATGCAATATAATGCGTAAATGCAATTAAATACAATAATTAAGTATATACAGGGTGTCGTCGTCGGCGGCGGCTAATAGATGTTGTCTACTTGATCGATTTAAAAGCGGCCACGATGTGCAAGCGCAGCCAGGCGAGACGCCTACCACGACATCTCTACTACGAGCTAAAATGGTTCTATGAAAATGTATATCAAATTATATATCGCAGTTTTATGTGAAGTTATTGTTGAACAATGTTCATGGTAGGCTGACATGAGGCACGCATTAATATTGGAGCGGACGACGAGCAATTTGTTATAAACTGCATCACACTTATAGGCATTATCATCGGCAATCCGCACCCTTCCCCGCGCACCCCCGCAACCCCCTCTGCTAAGTGGCCGACCCTATTCTATTCTACCAATGCCCACTATTATTTCACACCTTATAAAATTACATTAACACAATCTATACTAATATATAAAGAGAAAACATTTGATTGTTTGTTTGTATGTATTGAATAGGCTCCGAAACTACTGGACCGATTTGAAAAATTCTTTTACCATTAGAATCCTACATTATCCTTGATGAACATAGGCTATAGAATATTTTCAAAAACGTTAGGAATCCGTATGAAAACTTCAATAATGTAACCCAAAGTGTGAAAAAAAATTATATTGCGTACGCAACGGAATTATTGACAATAGAGCAAAGTGATGTACAACAGTTTTATAGAGGACATCAATATCTACAAAAAAGTCTGCGATACCATATGTCTAACTATTACAGTTATGTCACAATAACTGCTTTTTCATGTTAAAATTTAAACTTCATAGTAGGTACTTTACATCTTCATTACTACGCGAACGAAGTCGGGGGTAACAGCTAGTATATAATAAAAACAGGCTCTACTATTACAAACCGAATGAAATTGTATTTAAAAAATGTATAAAAAGTAATTTAAACTATTTATTTGATGTTTGACTGGTTCATAAGAATATGAATTCAAGTAGGTACCAATGAACGATTTAATTGTAATTATGCAGGTACGAGTATGTATGTATGTATGTATAGTGTTAAGCACAAGTATGGACACACTCTTGCGCAGTTGTTTGTGTGAAAGTACTGAGATCAACTGTCATAATGGCAGATTGCGATTGCTTTCACAGTGGATTTTCTATTGGAATCTAAGTAGCCAATATTCGTTTCATAATTGTATAAACAATGTATATGAGAAACCACACGAGCTGTCATCAGAATACGTTTTAATGAAATATTTAAACAAAAGATAAGAATACCATTTCATATTTAACTTATTTCCGGATAATTCAAAACATTCACTAGTGATGTTCCAAGAGTTTACAATTTTATCGATGCGTGTCGTTTCATCGAGTACCGTCAATTCCCATGCCTCGAGTGTCATGACTGACACAGACGGTCGCCTGTCAGTCAAACGCCGGCGCGTTCTAAATTTAAATAGCAAGATTGACGTTGACACGATATGGAAACGTCAACTGCTTTTCAGCTGTCGCGACAGTTTATTTTCATAGTGGAAAACGTTAAAATTAATTTACGATATATCCTCTTTTTTATCAGATATCGTCTATAATATAATATATACAATAGGATAAATTAAAAAATAAATATTTATCCTTTAGGAAACCTTGAGGCTAAAACAAGATTGCATGATCATTTTTCTAGATGGTTCTACAATCAGACTTAGTTGTTTATAGGGAATTTTGGGAGCGAATTTGAATTGTGTTAGATTCTAGATATATTCTAATAGTTGTTTATATATTGTTCAATTTCATACATCTAGTTCGGTAACTGGGGTAGCCAGTAGCACAGGTT